>OZ035826.1:27605450-28205450 GCA_964034765.1 Knipowitschia caucasica
GTAACATCTTGAAGTGAATAGCATGCAGGTATGCTTGAATTTTTAAATCCACCTATTTTGGTTATAGCACCGACTGATGCAGACTAGTTCAACTAGTTCAATTTATAGTTTATCCAACCAATTTTTAGAAAGTGTAAAATAAAATGAATTCTTAAAAAAACATATGTTGAATATATTAATTGTTTAGTCTTGATAATAATAATAATACGTTTTCTGGTTCTGGAGTTTTTTCTGGTGGTGTCAGAAAGATGAGGGGAAGTCAGTGGTGGATGTTGATTTTGAGCAATTTGGGCAGTTCCTCTTGATGCTGGGGAATGGCTAAAAAGCAGCCCAGTGCTATCTCTTATCACTACATGGTGTAGCAATTGTGTGTGTGCGTGTGTTTTCCTTTGTCATTATCTACTCAGGCTGAGTTTACACGGAGACAATGTGGCAGTAAAACGGTATAGTTGGATGTCGGTTCCTACCAACCGTTCATACGAAGACTGTGTTCCAGGGGGGCGAAAACGTAATTGTTCAGATCCAGCCTGCAGAGTGGGACAACTCAGGCCCTGTTTATACTGAGACGCTGCGCAGACGTTTCCAGGCTATTAACAGAAACGACCTGGCTCCTAATGCAAATTTCTCTGCGTTCACATGAGGTTGAAAAACGATGTAGTTCTAGCGCCCGGCCAGTAGTAGGCAGATAAACTTTACAACACTCACACGACCCCCCAGCCCCGTGCCCAGCCCCCCTCTCGGCAGTGTACTCACTTCCTGTGCCAGACCCTCAGAAAGTACCAACATCATTCTACATTTTAACAGCAGCTGTGAAAATGGGAACTGAGCCTAGAGCTTTGCGTAAATAATTACCATATTTCTCATTACTATACTGAACATGTTTACTTTACACAATCAACTCCTCACTAATGTGTACACATTAGTGAGGAGTTGAGGTTAGATGCCAAGGAACTGTTCAGGGCCACGTTTACTGTCATCTGCATTACAAAAAGCATCTTACGCATCAAACACACTGGCTTGTTTGCTTAAAAATCATATAGCTTATAAAAACTGCTGAGTTGAAGTTCCCCTATGTGCCTTTACAGCCATTACCCGTGAAGCATTCCTATTAAAGATAATCAGCCTAATTCCCTCTCACACTCACATGTGCGTTGCATCTGCTCATCTGTACCTCCATGTGACTATAATTAATCTGACAGGGCGCGTCTCACATCCTTCTGTACTGCATTTTCATTGTCTTCCACCTCAAAAAAGTAATTCCTTGTTCATTATAACTGTATACCCTAATGTATTTATATTATTTAGAGGTTGGCCGTTTTATCGGTTGTGACACTTTCTGCGAAACTTTGGTTCAGACATAACCAATATTTCATTAGAAGTTGAGAGGATGAGAGCAAGTAAGAGGGGGGCTAGAGGGCATTAAACAAGTTTATCTGTCGATGGAAATGGACCTTTTAACATGATTATCAAGTGAGTCACTATTTTCATGCTTTCCTATGTCCCTTTAACTTGATCTGAGGCTGACTGTGTCAATAAGGACCAGCCATTTTAATTCCATCTTCATGTTTTTACGACCACATCTTTCTAAACAGGCTTTAGTGTCAAATCCCAGCTGGCTCAACTTGCCATCCCTTGTGTGTTTTTAGTGGAGCAGGTGTCATGTACTAATTCGGTGTCCTCTGGGAGAGCAGGCAGTGGCCAGGTGCTGTTCAGGTGTGCTCCGTCCTGCCCGGGTCACAGGTGCCTCACACACATGTGCACATCCAGTAGAGGAATCGCACCATACAAAGCAATTATGTGACTAAAAATAGACTCTTGTCTCAGGCCTGAACACACAATAGCAGGAGATTGTGGCATTTATGGACAGATTTGTTTATTGTTGAAGTGCTGAAAGGAACCTTTAAGGGAAACAGGACAAACATTATAGCATTTTCTATCTGCCATGGAAAATGCAGTTAGATTCTGTGATTTTTTTTTGTAAAAAGTCACATTTCAACAGGGTATACATTAGTTGCACTTAATGCAAAATAAGACTATTTATGTGAGAATGAAGATACATCCTTTCTCTATTTTTTATTTCTCATTATTATGTTCATTGTGTTTATCCTGTATGTATTGATTTGATCACAATGGAGGGGAAAACAGCAGTGGAATAATGAAGACGTGAAATTATTTTTTATCTTTTACAAAACAGGTGTGAAAATGGACAGGTGTTGAAAACTCAGGCTTGTCCAATGTAATGTGATGTCATGTTATGTCGCTTATTGTAAAACTTTAATGAAATTGAAAGTGGTACATTTATTTTATTTATTTATTCATTGTTTGTTTTGTTAGAACAGTATATGTTAGTGAACACACCTCTCCGGGTTGTAGCCATGTACATGTTTTTAGTGCAGGGGAAACCAGAGCACTCAGAGAAAATCTACGCAAACAAGGAGAGAACATGCAAACACCACACAGAAATCTGTAGTGTGAAGGTGGAATCGTACCCAAGACTTTCATGTTATGAAGCACAAGCGCTAACTGCTGTGCCAACTTTCCGCCCAAGGCAAACCTAATTGTCTGGGCAATATATACAGTTAACTCAAGTATATTCACAAATGAATTTTTTACCCACAGCACCTGTTCTTCAAGAGAGAACAGGGCGCTGAGAGGAAGGCAACATTGAGGTGAGGTATAGTTGACTTGGTCATTATGCAGAGCTGCAGGGTGTGCTTATCTATTACTGAGGTCAGTGGAGCATGAAGAGCTAAAAGACGAGCAGAAAGGGCGCAAATCTCTTTTCTTGATTGCGTGCCGCCCACCGCTCTTTAACCATGCGGTGGCTCCAGCTCAGCAACGAACCCCAGGGTGCTCTGTGGTAGCCATGCCCCTGTGCACGTGGAGAGGCTGCCCAGCTGCAGAGGATCAGCTGTAGTCTCAGGGGCCTGGAGGGCTGCCCCTCTGAAGACGAGGGAGGAGCTGGGCTTTAGCCAAAGTCTGATGACATAACCAGTCTATTGGGAGCAGCTGCAGAGACCGGTCAGAGCCGTGATCAAATTTATTATCCGTGAAAATTAGGTGTCATCATGTAAGACACTTTTTTTTTTTCATAATGGCCCTCATATCTTTTAAATAAGCATGTTTATTACTCAGTGTTCAATAGCATTCTCTCTAAATGTATGCTCCTAATAAAACAATTTGTAATATCATTTAGCAGTTCCAATGGAAATCATTCATATAAAATGATGTATCATGTACCATTGAAACCTATATTGTTTTTGCTCGGAGAAAAAAAATCCTTATTTATTTAGCTGCAGCTGTGTTGCACACACAGTGACATTGTGCGGTGTGGCGTTGCACGGTGTGGCGTTGCACGGTGTGGCGTTGCACGGTGTGGCGAGGGCCCTTTGACACCGCTTGCACATTACATTTTTCATTTCATTTTCAAATTATCTGCTTGAAATGGAGTGGGAAAAGAAAACACTTCTGACAACCAGTGTTTGGAGTAATGTGTTACAAAGGTAATGTAATTATTGTAATGCAGGGGTGTCCAAACTTTTTAGTGAGAGGTCCGATTTAGTTAATCAGACTTGACCTGGGGCTGACGACCTTAATTCAAATCCTGGATTTGAGCTGGATTGACTGGATTCTGGAATTTAAAATGGGTTATGATACGTCCTTCTTGATTAATATTTGGACAATATTTTGTGACAGCTTCCTATCTAACAGAGCTTGAAAGTTCTCCAAGGAGATAGATGTTATAGTTGTTATGTTTCAGTGTGAGACTGACAGAAGGGTTGGCGCCATGATGCATTGGCTGTATGGGACTGTTGTGGTGAAGTCCAAACACAAAACTCTTGATTTAACTTTGGATAACCACCAAAAGGACAAAAATACAGGTGAAAGCTTTCAAAACGAGTGGCTGGGCATTCTCTTATAGAGATAGGATGAGGACTTCAGTCAACAGGGAGCTCAGAGTAGGACTGCTCCTCCTATGCTTAGTTCCATGAAGCCTGAATGAAGAGAGCAGCACAGCAGGACTAAATGCAGTGGATCTGTTTAGTTTGTAAAACGCTTACATTTGTTACACTATACTCCCACTTGACAATGGCTGACATTTTGTGCTGCTCCTGCACAGCCCTGACAGTGTGAAGTGTGGGAAGTGAGAAGAGAACTATGGATCTTGAAATTCTAACTGCCAAGAATCTAATAATTTATTAACTTTTAGCGCTCAAACTTAATGCTTTTAACAGCAACATTTTGCCCAACCAATTTACTTAACTCCCTCTCACTTTTGCTGTTTTGGTTTCATTCAATCCAGTTTAAAATAAATATTGCTTTTGGATTGTAGGTGTTTTTTAGAGAAGGGTAGAATGCCTACTGCTTGGATTAGGATTGGCATTCCTAATCCGTATGTGTATCCTTGGCATCCTTCACCTCCATCTTATTTAAATTCATTCATACTTTACACACACTGTCTTGATTTACACCCAACTTGCAACTGTTGCTTAAGAACGCTTTCTGTCCGATAAGGAGGACTGCAAGCCTATGTGTGAAGAGTTGATACGTGTGACCAAGCTAGCATCTATTACACTGTTGGTGTTCACATGGTGGGAGATGTTATTAGGGACAGCCTCACGCTCTCCTCAGAGAGAATGGAAGTGTGATTATGAAGTCATCAGCCGTGAACCACTGTGGCAGGGGAGAAGCACCCCTCCTCATGGGTCCTCAGGGTGCCATTGATTGGTGACCATGTGTTTGTGCCTGATAGACTGTGAAATGGTGTGTTGCTGCACGGCTGTGTCACACCTGCGTCCCACCAAGGTGATTGATTGGTTTGGTCATGTGGAATGTTCCCATCTGGTCCACAGTAATGCATTTTTTTCTTCATTTCTGAATAACAAGCACTGGCAGGAGAATAGTTAGGTTTGGAAAAAGGCAAAGGCCAAGTGAAAACAGTTTTTCGTTTGCCACCTATTTTTTCCTCAGTAAAAATATATTAGACCGCTCGTTTATTCCTGATAGAGCGATTTCAATCAGAGGGTCATTGAACTCTACAGCAATTATAATTTCCCCCCTCGCTTAAACACAATATGCATGCTATGTATTTATACTGTCCATGGATAAGGTATATATACTTTATTGGAAAGAATAGCTGTGACTCCTTGGAAGACGTTTTTTTTCTTATGTAATGTTTAGTTGTTCCCTAGTTGATTTTTTTTAATACTGGTTTCTTTCCTTTAATTGATCTATTCATTTCACTTAAATGGCTAATTACACATCAGCCTCGATGAGATGAGGCATTTATCATCATACTATGTAATAATCAGTGACATTTCAACAAAGAAATAAATAAATATGCAAATAAGAACTCATTAACATTTGCTCTTGCTGTTTTGAATAATTTCCCTTGCAACCAGGTTATGTAGACATGTCAATTAGCCAACATCTCTTTATGCTATTTGGATTCGATGGGTTACAGGCTGCACAATATTAAATAAATAATTAGAATGAATATAATAAATAAATTAGAGCGATATTTGATTTCAATAACAATATTATTGCAATCTTTTTGTCTTTCACCTAAAATTGCAATCTGCATTGAAACGCAAGAGAGAAATAACAAAAAGTAAGCACAACATTCATGAAATTCAAATGCATATATTAATATACTTTTTTGTTTGTTTGTTGGTCTTGTTGAATGTTGACGTGTCTGTCTGTTTTGTTGTCTTTTAATAAAGGAAAAAAATAAGGAACATTTCGATATGGCTATCGCCGGACCAATATAGCAATAACGATATTGGTGAGTTGAAGAAGATGACAAAGTCTGGGATCGCGTCTTTAATTCAGACAGAAGACATGTTTTATTGTCGATGGTAGAGACAGCACGAACACAGATACAACAGAATGCAAGTGTATTATACAGAGCGGAGGCATGGAGACCTCCAATCAGCAGCTTCCACGGTGCCAGCAGAGATAGTCAAAACATGAAGTGGAAAAGTACAGGCTTCTGCACATTGGTAGAATGATGAGTTTAACTATAACAAAAGTTGCTTAAAAGTGTTATGAAATCTCACAGCGTGCGATATTCATCGCTATTTTTTTGATATATTGTGCAGCCCTAGTTGTTATGATACTAAAATTACAATTAAACTCTATTGTTAATACCAGTTTTGATTTATAATACTTTTGACAACCTTATTAATATTATTATACGTATAATATCACGTTTCATGATTGAAAAAGCATAACCTGTACTTAGATGCTTTCAGATGTTTGTTGTAGGGCAAAACAAATGGCAAATGGAAAAAGGCCTGAGGAATGTTTTCAGAGGAACACACACTAATTAGCTGTTTTTGTGGCAAGGGTTTTGAATTGATCCCTGGGGAGGCTAATGTTCCTCACATCAAAATGAGCACCTAGATACAGTGCTACTACAGTGACACTACCAGAGGTTGCAAGTAAATAAAGGTATATTAAAGGAGCATTATGCAACTTTTTATGTGATCTTTGTTGTGGTTGCATATTTTACCTGGTAGTGACCCAGCAGCTGTATGAGTGGGCAGCATGGTGCCTTATACTGTCCATCCCATCGGTCTGTAGGATCAATTGTTTTGAAGGTTTTCCCTTACCAGAAAACCCACAAAGCAATTGAACCTGGGGCACTTTAGACACAACCGGGATCAAAAGTAAAGAAACCATGCTGAACACTCTTACAGCCACTGGGTTACCAAGTCAAATATGTAGAAAATGCAGAAATGTAGAAATGGTTCCCTGCCACTAGGACCTCTGTCAGGCGCAGTGTTGCTATAGTACAAAGCCCGGGGCCCGGGTGGTCAGGAGAGGTGGTGGATTTATCTATTGTTAGTGGTAGAGGAAACTGGACAGCGTGGAGGAAACCCACTTAGAGACTGGGAAGACATGCAAACGCTACTCGGCCACTGTACTTCATTGTATCTTTTAATTTTTCTAACAACTTCCAAATCCTACTTTTCAATTTTAAACCCAAATATCTGTACTTTCTACTCCTTGCATTTTATAATGACTTTTTACTTTGCAGATAGCAACGCCGCATTAAAAAAACGTTTTGGAACCCATTGGATTGGATTATATATGTTATGGAGGCAGGAATATAATATAAACTGTTCTAAAATATACACGCCGTTTACTGTTTGCTTTCAGGTTTATCTCAATTTTTACCATCTAAGGCTGGGAATCTGCAGTTAGCCCCAGGGTTGATGATGGGATGACTACATCATTTTGTCACCACTAAATAATTGCTAGTGCATAAATTGCATCTACATTATTTGTGATGTGTTTCTTGCGTTAATTCAATGCCAGGATACATAAAGGCTCTCTGCAGTCAAATGGATCACATTAATTGTTGAGCATCGGGGCACTGAGTGCTATGCTAATGAGCAGCTTGCAGAATATTTTCACCAGTGATGGATTATTCTCCCTGTAAAGAAAATACTGCAGGACAATACTGCATATGTAAATGGACTTTATTGAGGTAATGTGTGATCAGGTTTGTGATGATTGTGCAGACAAACTTTAAACACATAAGCAATATTCTTGTTTTTATTATTTACTCTGATTAATGTCGTGGTCCCTGATCTTTTATGAAGTTACTAACTCTGAACAAGAGTTAGCAACTTTCATCTCTATTTTGGAACATTATTACCTATTTTCTTAGGTGACCTATTTTCTTGCCAACAGTATTTGTGCATAAGACACAAGATTGTGTGACTGCTTGTATGAAAAGAGAATATTTTATCCAGCTAATTTAGGTTCCTGGTTTTGGAACCGGCCAAGCCAGCAGTATGTTGTCCTTGATGTATGACTTTGTTCTACTTTACCTCAACATCATAATATGCATTCTATGAACATTTTACAGTCACATAGGTCTGGCTAAAAAATGTAATATTATGTAGCTAAATCTAAAGCTCCCTCACCATCGATCTGCAAGCTTAGATTGATGAAATTGTACTGTCCTTTTGTCCGTTTGATGTTGTTGTATCTGATCAGTTACAATATTCAACAATACATTTGATGACCTTCACATGTATTTACGGTGTACAAGGTTGTATTCAAACAAATACTGCTCTGTGGTTTATACATTATTCATGTCAGACACATGCTTTGCCTAAATATTTAACCCTACACTTGGCCAGCCTTTCATCTGAGGCAATTAAACGCATCATTTTCATACCAAATCATTTTTAAAAGGAAATAAGATAGATGAAAATTAAAATGTGCCGTCTGAGGCTACATTTCATCATCCCCTATGTTAGAGGATGTTGGTGGTAACCGACAAGTTAATCCTATTTTCCTTTTGCAAGAGCGATGGCTCAGAAGCGTATCATATTATTGTTGGAAGACAAGCGGCTTTGCCAGTTAAACCATCTTTCCAGATTTGCACACAGCTCCTTAGTCTCGGGAGGCGTGTGCTCCGTCTCTCGCAGCAGTGCTGGGATAAGCACAAGTGAATTCTCTCCGATATCTTCACCTGCGCTCCAAAAGCATCATTCAGATCAGTCATTGTAACAAAACATCCACGCTCTGCAACTTTTTAACTCACAACAAACATATTTACCTTGTCCCGAGAGGCAACACAATTTAGTCCCGCTGCTGATGTTTGAGCATGGAATATTTGGAAGTGTGACAAAAATAATGCATGGTCCTGTTAAAGTTATTCATCACTTTCTGTCAAAAGCTCTCGCGTTTGTATGTTTGTTTTCGAGTTAAAGTGCTGAGCTGGGATATTGTGATTGGTTTGATTCATGTGTGTTGTGGACTCAGGGTTTCTGTGCTCCCTGAAGTTGACACTAAATTGTTGACACTCAAAAGTTTTTAAAACATCGGCATCAAACAGTGTGTTGAACGAGGAGGTCAGTAATAAGTAGCCCTCATTTTAGCGTATTTTCTTTTCTTTCAGGTAAATCAGAGAGGGGATCATTTATCGGTTTTGGGAGGAATCCTGGAGCTGCTGGCTGCCAGGTAAGCTCAGTGCTGTGTTACCCTAAAACAGATTGTATAACTATTCATTTAAAATATTGGTTATACTTGAAATTTATTTACAAAAATCACAAGAATCAATGTCATGTTCAAAATAGCAATTCTGACATTTAAGGCCGACTTGTATAAGACAAAAACATAATTTAGGTCACCAGTTATCACAAAATCAAAGCGAGTTTATATTTCATGGGCTTTCGTGTCCTGGTTACTTTCATGGCCTACATTTAAGGCAGTAGTTGAATGACTGTGTATATTTTAGTGAGACATTCATGTGATTAAACACATGTTGCACAGAGTGTGTATTGGGCTTTCATGTATTTTATCTGTCGTTCTGACTTGCATGCCACAGTGTACTGTGGGATTTAAATGGGAACATGAGGCAGCCCCACGGCAGGCCTCAGGTGAACGGCACACGACTTCTGCTCTGCCATGCCTGCAACCGATTAGTGTAATTATCCCAAGCGCTTAATTGGCCTCTTAACCTCGTTGTGGGGTTGTGGAGGTCAAATGTGAATGGCGATTCTGAACACTGAAATATCAAGACACATCAACAGTTGAAGCTTTTCTTCTCACAATTGATATTTGATTGTGGTAAATTTATTGCAGTTAATACATTAAGTGATACTTTTTGGTTTCATCAATACATCTTGTTTGTTCCATCAGCAGTCCTGTTTAAGCACCATTTTGCTAAAACAAGATGCTGTCTTTATCTTATCAGAAAACATTCTATCTTTGGCATACTGAGAGCAGGCTGAGTGAGGGTGGTCCTCTTTTTCGATGAAAAGCCTTGTCTTATGAATAGTATAGAAAAACCTAAGTGTTTTTAGAGTTTGAAACTATATGGATTCTATTATGTTTTCCTGGTTTAAATGTCATATACTCCAGGTTTTAGTAAAAGCTGAAATATGCTGGCATATGATGAAATGAAGAACAGTTAAGGTCTATATACCTGTTTATCAGACACCTAATAACCACAGTTTTGGCTATTTGTAAAAATAAGTCAGGTCTAATTGTGTGAAACATGCAAATTTAAATAGATTATTGGTTAATTAAGATGTAGCGCTGTATCTCGTCAGCAGATACAGCCAAAGCACTGGGGCAAACGAGGATGATGGAGAGAGCACACAAACACATATTGCTCATCTGTGCTGCGGTGCTATTTTTAGGAACAAATCTAATAGCAACAAATCAACAAAAATGCATATTATTAATGTAGATAACCAAACAAGGACTATGAATAAAATACAGGGTGAAGAGCAACTTTCAGCAAGTATCTATATTGAGCGGTCGAAAGAAGTTCAGTCGATAATGTTAAGCTAGCCTTGAATAGGACACAGATAATGCACTAATGCAGGGGTGTCCAAACATTTTAGTAAGAGGGCCACTTTAGTTCACCAAACTAGTCTCGGGGGGCGGCATTACAGACTGAAAAACTGTCTTGACTGGCATCGGGCTTTTCTGAGCTTTAAAATGATCTATAACAAAGTTTTAATTTGGCTGAATAACAAATGTTCACCATCTCACCAGCTACACTAGAATCATTAACGGAAGTTTGTGACACAATCAAAATCCATGTCAGTACAGTATGTACAAATAAAGTCAACAGCTGAATTCCAGACGTACGGCCTTTAAAACGAGTTGCGACATGTCTATATTGGCTGAGCTGAAGTTGGATGGATGACACCGTGAACTTATGAGCTCAAAGACTACTTTGGGTTAGCAAGGCAGAGGGCCACGTAAAACGACACTAAGGGGCCGCAATCTGCCCCTGGGTCTGAGTTTGGACATGCTGGCACTTATGGATAGCACTTAAATCTTCACTAGATTATTATTTCTTAACATTGTGTTATAATGTCTGTGCGCATGTACAGGTCTGTGGTGGCGTACATGTTTGCAGGCAAGACAGTTCACACAAGCCCATGTGTGTTCCGCTTTCTCTACACTGTAGGTCCATAGTTTAAAAAACGTTCTGATAATCCTATTCTTTGGCTCTTGCCCCTCATAAGATAGGGCCCCTTAGCTGCCCTGTAAGCTGCACTGTAAACTGATCTGCATTGTGCTTTTTATTTCATATTTTATTAATCGTACATTAAATTGTTTCAGTCATCGCTGAGATTAGATGTTGGCTCTGGTTCAGTGGCAGCTTCTGGAAAATCGGCCGCTCCGTTCTACTCCTTCAGTGGACACAATCCCAGAAGACGCTCTTTACAAGATGTTCCTCCAGTCGGTAAGAACTGTACACTTGCCTTGATGAAGACCAGAGAGTGGTCGAAACACTCCACAATAAATGATTTTTGAGTCAAGTTAGAGTGGACCTTTTCAATCCTCGAAGAGCACCTGCCTTCTCACGTTTACCCCGTATTATACTTATTAGATCTACGTATGCAGTCACTCCTCTTGTGTTAGTGCATATACTTCTTTGAAAAAGAACAACTCCAACTAATACACAGAATACCCAGATTTTAAGAATGTATTTTTTAGAAGTGTAAGTAAACATTCTTATAATCACCTCAAAGGGACCTACATCTGTGCCTGCATTTATGGTTACGCAGTTAAGTCATGAGATTATTACACCAGATGCCTCTCCAGGTGCCCCCATTTCCACCTATCCAGGCTTGAGATGGATTCTTTTGAATTAAATATCAAATAATTTAACTTTAAAACATGAAAGTCCAAAGTCAATATTTTCATATTGTGTTTTAGGGAAACAATAATACATCAAATTTCATAGTTTTATTTAAAATTAATTGACGGAAAAGGCGTTATATTTGAGAGACTGTTCCTTCCTGATCCAATTGAAACCCTGGACCAAATGGTGTGTTGACCTGGGGACCTGGAACCGTGTCGGCTTTTCACCACGTGGAAGACACATGTCAAAGTAAACTCTTCCAACTTAATAAGATGAGGGAGGCCTGTAATTTTCATCATTGGTATACCTCAACTATGAGAGACAGAATGAGGAAAAAAGGGGGAGAACTTGCAAACAATTGCTGGCTGACTAAATACTATTTTGCCCCACTGTAATAGGTTTTGCAAACTAACAAACTACAGACAAACCCCCTGGCGGAGAAAATTATGGATTGTAAATTACTTAATTTTACTGTTGAGAATTAAAAACAGAGGTATAGGAACAATAATATTGGAAATGATTATATGTGTCCCCACTAAACATCCGACGTCCACTCAACCTCCAGATCACGTCAATATCGCGTCGGTCGGTCGTGACCTTTTATTTACGTCCAAACGACGTCTGTGCAAGGTGCGCATTTGGACGTAAAACAATGACCTCCCATATACGTGGATATGACGTTCAATCCCGACCTCCCCTAGACGTCGAAAACAGGTCATCGGCCGACCGACGCAGTACGTCTTGATCTAGCAATACAATATATAGGCTGTGAAGCAATATAAGTGAACCTGACGGTAGTGTAGTGGTTAAGCAAACGTGTGCAATCTTGGTTACGTGGGTTCGAGCCCATGTGTGTGTATTATTATCTTTATATATTTGTTTTGATTTTTAACGAACAATTTTTTCCTGTTTGGTTAAAGACTAATAAACACTCAACATAGGATTACGTAGTGGCTAATAATAAAACTTGTGAATGTATGCATTTGTTGTGCTAACAATCTCAAGTTTGCAAATAAGGGGTGAGCACTTGAGATTTTATGCAAATGCATGGGTTCACAAGTTTTATTATTAGCCACTACATAATCTTATGTTGAGTGTTTATTCGTTTTTAACCAAACAGAAAAATTGTTCGCTAAAAAGTGAAAAGTCAAAAGTTTTCCGGCAGGGATTTGAACCTGCGTCGTTGCGACTGAAGTCTCATTACGCAACCGCTACACCACGGCCAGGCATTTTCTCTGACTACTGTGAAAAAATAATAGATAACACCCTAAACAACCGACGCACACTTATGCGCCACGCGAGTATAACTTATAACTTTACAGCCTGACACGTGAGTCGCTCGGTTGTCGACCTGTTTTCCACGTCTAAACGACGTAAGGTGTGCATCTGGACGTAAAGCAATGTCTTCCCAGACGTTGATATGACGTTGAATCTGTACCTCTGTCACTGCCCTGCTTTATTTACTTGGAATCACCCTCTCTAGTAAGTACACAGTCTGCACAGTTTTTAGATATAGATGTATCATTTCCACATTGAAAAGAGTTGGAGACAGAAAGTAAGTTGTTTTCTCACGTATACGTGGATTTTGTTAAGTATATTTTGTATATTATCTGTATTTTGAATTGCCAGTGCATGAATCTATAATAATAACGGCTGGCACTGCTCAGCTGAAAGGGAGAAACCTTTTTTAGTTTTTAAGTTAAAGTTTAAAATATGATATTGTTTTTCATATTTCAAACTATTTTTAACACATTAGAATTCTTAGGTTAGACTGTCCAACAAAGTATATGTTAAAAAAGGTTAAGATTCTTGAGTTTTAAAATAATAATTCAATTCTAAAATGTAAAGTTACTGTATATTTCACAATGGTTTATAAACTGCAAAAAGACAACAGTACTTAGTAAACTAAGTTTAAAAACAGGGAGATCAGCTTTAATATTTGGGACACTCCCATCATTTAGACACCTGTGATGTCATCAGTTGGAGTTGAGTTCAGGTGTGGGACCATAGGAGCACACAGATATTACCTGCTGCAGAAAGAGAGTTTAATGTTCATGTATTGCTTTGTTTAATAAATTGATTTAATGTCTTCCCAGGTCTTCAATGTCAGAGACTTTCACTTCTTCTCACTGTGGCTGTTTAAATGAGCCACTACAGTTGTTATTTTTGTTATTGTTAGCTGCAAATATTAAATATCCATTCATCTGCTGGTAGCAAGCTAACTAGCGCTTGCAACTCTATTCAATTTCTTACTTTTTCTTATAAACTTTAAAACCAGCCATATGTTAATTAAAATACATTTACCTTTGCTAATGCAGTCAATTATTGTGAAATCCATAGAGTATAATTTCATGATTGTTGCAATAACTAATGTTCTGTGTGTATTCCTAATGTGTCATGTGTGTTTGAGTCTTACAGGTGTCAGACTGTGTTGAAGGTGTTCAAAGGTAAGAATCACACTCTCACACATTGATTGTTGTTCTGTATTAATATGTTGTTTTTAGAATAAACCATTATTTGGTGTATTCTCTTTGAAAACATCTATCTTTTTCTCAGATTGTTCAGCAACTCACTCAAGATGAGGGAAAAGAGCAACAAGGGGAAAATGCCCCCTCGGAAATGCAACATGTGTAGAGTAATACAGGGTAAGTAGCTTTCAGGGCTCATTTGTCCATGTGCAAAAGAAATGCACATTTGCAATTGTTTTTTACATGGAATTACTCCAATGACCAAAGCCTTATCCCAAGTTTCTCAGACGGAGTGTCTTCCAGTGTCTCGAGCTAGTGCAGTGCCAAGGTTTGTATCACATGGTGATGGATCGAGTGGTTTGAGGCATTAATAGAAAGTTATGTGTTGTTATATCACTTTGCCACATTATGTTGAAACTAAACATGTTCCACATTTTCAGGTGCTGTGCTTGGACCTTATGAGACTGAAGACCAAGAGAGGACACATGTTGGAACATCAACATTCAATAAATGCATTCTTCTGCCTTTCAGATTGTGTTTTTACATCTGGGGAACCTAGAGTGTAGCTTGTGCCTGTTTTAATACTGATCCAAACATAGGCACTACAATCATGTTTTTTTACTTTGGCATGAACTGTTCAGTACAGTAGTGTTCATAACACTGTGCCCTGTATGGTTTAACTTGTACTTTGATGTAGAGAAACATGATTTTTAATGCAGCTCCATTTGCAATAATGACTGATATCCTTCTACTACAGTTGTTCTAATGATTTTTGAATGCTGTGTTTATCGTTTATTGCCCAGAGTCAGAACTAAACATGATAAAGCTGCATTTCAGATTCACAAGGCTAAAATCTGGAACGGTCTTCCTGGAAATGTGAGACAGGCTTCTTCTTTGACAATGTTAAAATCCAGGTTTAAAACACTTCTGTTTCTGCTTCAACTGAGAGATTTTATGAGAGATTTTATTTGTTTCTTTTTAATTTACAGTCAATATTTATAATTGTAATGCCTTGTTTGATTGTTTCTATCTTTTGTTCAGTGCTTTGAGTTTCCTTTTGTTTTGACTGTGCTATACAAATAAACTTGCCTTGCCTATTGCAAAAAGTATGTCTCGACCAGTGAGTGATTCTGCAGAGGTCAATAGGACTGTAAATGGACGTCATATAAACGTCAATATTTTGGTCATATAAGACGTCGAGAGGACGTCGGACCCGACCGGTTCTGTACCACATTGCAACCTTGAATGAAGTGGCCGCGACGTCATTTGAACGTCCAGATAACGTCCAGATGACGTTGAAATTACGTTGTATTGAGATCTGCTTGCTTAGTGGGAACAACGGAAAACGAACGTCATATGAAGGCAATATTTTGGTCATATAAGACGTTGATAGGACGTCGGACCCGACCGGTTCTGTACCACATTGCAACCTTGAATGAACGTCCAGATGACGTTGAAATGACATAGTTTTGACATCTGCTTGCTTAGTGGGAACGACTAAAAACGAACGTCATATAAACGTCAATATTTTGGTCATATGAGACGTTGATAGGACGTCAGACCCGACCGGTTCCGTACCACATTCAAACCTTGAATTGACGTGCCATCAACGTAACATTTGGAGGTTGAAGTGACGTCGGGAAACGACGTTGAGAAAACTTTCATTCTGCACCCACCAGTGACCTCTATTCTACGTCGGACAACGACGTTCAAATTACGTTGATTCAACGTCGGCTTGCTTAGTGGGTCAGTTCTATATTACACTGGTAAAACATCGGCAGATTGTTTACTGTGCAGCCATCTTGTTGCATTTACTTTGTTTTATCAAACAACATTTTCCTTATCTTTCCACAGATCCTCTGCAAACAAAAAAGGTTCGCAAGGTCCCTCCTGGCCTGCCTTCATCTGTGAGTGGAAGATCTACTCTCACATAAACAGATTTCACCGTGAGCTTGGTTAAGCAGACACACACAAACACTTCCCTTTGACTTGCACACAAAAGGGCTCTTGACACCAGCATCACACTTCTCGGATTAGAAGTCAGTATTTTGTTGTTGACTTGTGTAGGACTCCTGCTCCCTGTAAATCCACTGAACAAAGTAGTCGCGTTTTAGGTTTTTTGTTTACACGCTTGTTTGTAAATGTTTGTCTCTGTAGGTTAAGGCTCGGTGCTGCTCATTGTGTGCACCTCGATGTGATTGATTTTCAGCGCTGCCCTGTCACAGCCTGGTCTCTCCTGGGAGAGAGAGAGGCTGTCAGAGCCCATCCCAAGCTCAGCTCTTTTGATGTTTAATTAGTCATTACGAAGGCGAACACGAGGACAGACAGAGATTAATAGCACAGAATATCTGAAATTTCTATTGGTAATGATCCCAGAGGAGCAGTGAGCATTAGGATGCAGGCAAGAGTGGAGCCCAGCTTGCATTTGCTTAGACAGGGGTGTGCCACACTTTGTTCAAGTCCATTAATATGCATAAATCACTAAGTCAGATGTTCATTGTTCAAATCCTTGTGGATTTGCAAGAGGTCCTCAAGCCGTGACTTAAATTCTTTGAATATTACCTCAAAAGTGTGTTTTGTTCCTAATCATAAGCAACTGCTTTGCTAAAATCAGCCTTTTTCTTCTCTTAAACATTAAAAGGTTTTCCTGGGTGTTGTGAGAAAGTGTGAAGCTGGATTTGCTTTTCTGAGCTTTGATGATTGTCACTGCTGCCGCTATTCCCCTGAAATCAAATATGGAACAGGCTGTGTAACATAAAAGGTTGGCATGTGTTTTGTTTCTGGATTTGTGTTTGAAAGGAAGTTTGTCAGTGCCCGAAACAGAAAAAGCCTTCTCTGGGAAGATGGCATGCTGCCTTTTTCTTAAGTAAGTGATATATTTGAGGTCTTGTCAGACAAGCGAGGGGGGCACAAGAATGACTGCCTCGCAGGTTACATCTCTTTGTTGTGTAAATGGACGCTGGGCTTTTATTCGTCAGTACTTAACACATGGGCGCAGGTGCAGCTCTGTGACTCCTAAGAGCACAATCAGACGCTACTATGTGAGATGGGTAAAACAGTGACAGGGATGAAATACAGATTCTTCTTGTCACTCAGTGCTGCTCACAAGATAAAGCTTTGAGCTCGGAGGAATTATCCCATTTGAACATATAGAAATGGCAACATAGAAACAGAAGACTCTGCTGAAAGAGAGAAACACAGGATTGAGTGGGAATGGGAGGTTGACTGATGATGACTTACGCATATTGTTATAAGTCTAAAGGTGAAGCGTTCACATGAACTGAAAAATACTGGATGCCCTTAAATTGTTAAAAGTGTGATTGCAGCACATCAGAGTGTGATTATCACTAAAGCTGATGTTTATTTTGCTGGCTCTAACATTGGTGCGGCGGTGATGGGAAGTGCTGAGGGGTCCATGCACCTGGCCTCAGAGTTGTGCTGGAGGCAGCTGTACCACAGGCCTGGAGCGTACCTGTAAAGCATGAATGCAGCTGCAGATGGCTGAAAGCTTTTGCTTGTGTAAGCAAGCGCTGGAGCCTCACCACCAGAGACTCCAATAGACGCTTCACTTAAAAATATCCTCACAGTGGTTCCTATCATTATGTATACTGCTGGGAATTTTGTTGTTTATTTTTTTATTTTTAAATCCTCTTTTTGCTCTAAGTTTCTATTCTGGCTCAACAGTCTAAAAATAAATGTACGAGTTTTAAATCAGACGGGCTAATGTAAAGTTGCAAGTCCAGGCATGATGTGTGTATACTACATGATGGAGCTGAATCAAAATATTTACTGGAGCACATCCTCTGTGCATTGAGGTTTTGACAGTGCTGTGCGCTGGATGTGAAGGCTATCTAGACAGGCCAGCTGGTGATTGCAAACATTTAAATGTTTATAAGGCTTTTACATCTTATACAGACACCTCATCACTGTGCCATACTTTTGTGTACTCTGCTAGAGTTTGACGTCACATACTAACTGCTGAATTTCTGTGACGACTGTTAATCTTGTCATTTGGAATAGCCTATTTCGATAATGATCTCAAAGATACTGCCTTGGCTCAGTGAGGTTGGGCTGAGTCTACAGCTGCCTGGTCAGGTGCCACTAGTGTGGGCCCCCCTATGGCTCAGGGGGAGATGCTGGATATTTATGGGAAGCTGAAAGTGTGTGTGTGTGTGTGTGTGTGTGTGTTTGTTGTCTAAACAGTGTTTTTTTATCCGTAAACCCTTGTCAAGGCTGCGTGTGTTGATGCACCTCAACACACCTCCCTGACTTTAGGCTGTGGATGACAATAAAGAATGTACAGAGATTCAGCTTAGCCTCAGGGAGTTTTGTGAGCGAGACCCCTCAGAGTGGATGACAAAAAAGATTGACATTTACGTTTGACAGATATCTCAAGCACTCATGTTTCAATGAGATTCGAACTGTGTGAGTTGTAAGAAACAGGTTCCTGTCAGCGCTGAATTATAAGACTCAAAAGTATTCCTTGCAGTGTGTGTCTGTTGCATGACATTCAAAAGATAAATAATCTTTCTGTCTTCCTGTCTTCGACGAGCCACAAAGACCACACATTGTTATACTGTATGAAAGCTCACAAACTGTTACTGAATCAGGTGCAGTGGTGTATGGTTTAATTCCCTACATCTTCAAAGTCTTATTTAGGACATTTTGCAACGGCAGAAAATGTGGAACAGGGCTGCAAACATTTCAAATAGAACTGTTTATGTATACATGCGCATTTCAATGTATATACCATATGCTTCTTTGTAGAAATATGGATGTTCACTGAAATACAAAAATAGAATAGGTTAGGTGCATTATTTGATTGAATAATCCATTAAATCTCACAAATATTCCTGCAATGGTCTTTGCAAAAAAGTGTTAATGGCCATCTGAATCCTGTGATACTCTGAAATTTGTAAGAATGTCTAAATATATGAGTCAAGCGTCTTGTGTGTGGGAGAGAAGTTCTAAACTGAAGAGAATGTGCGACATGCTGTTGCATCGTACAGCACAAGATTCCCATAAGCAGATGACGCTATATAATTCTCATTAGCCATACATAACTGTTTTGTCACGTGTTTGTTTCTAAAGTATATGTATCTGAAGTTTTGCCTGTTTTTAAAGGGTTTTAGTTGCATCACAGGTAGATATTTAGTATTTACCTGCTTTAACTTCTTCCTGTCCTGTCCATGGCATGGAGAGCTTAAACAATGAACTAATGTTGCTCACTCTCTCCGTCAGGTGAAGTAGCACTGCTTTAGGTGCAACCGACATCTAAGTAGAGCTGTAACAAGTTAATAAATTAGTGATTGATTAATACATTTTTTAACCTTCCAACGGATTAAACGTTAAATAGTTATAGTTATATAATATAGTAACAAGTCATCTCTATGAAAATGTTCTCCACGTGCATCTTGAGCTTTCTTTTGTTCAAATCTCATGTTCACTGACCTATCAGGATCTAAATGACAAATCTATTAATCGAAAGAATAATCGGCCAACTAATCGATTATCAAAATCGTTAATTACAGCCCTACCTTTACTGACTGAAGAAAACATATTTTCAGATTATATCTTTGCTTTATGATTGTAATTTTACAATTATCAATTAGCATGTTGAACGAAATGCTTCATTCATAATTAATATTGTTAAAGTAAGTTTGTAAATATTTTCAATCAATACATCAATCAACGTTTATTTGTAGAGCGCCTTTCCTACACAAGGCAACGCAAAGCGCTTCACATCCCCTATCACATCATGCATAAATCAAACACATTAAGAGCACAAGATATATTAAAAACATTAAAAATAAAATCACAAAAATTAAAAACCTTTAAACATTAAAATCACAGATGGGACTAAAATCATAAATAGTCACAGTGCATTAAAAAGATTAAAGATAAAAACAAAGATGAAAAGATAAAATCATTCAGTTGTATATGCGCAGCTAAACAGAATTGTTTTGAGCCTAGATTTTGTTTTTGTTTTTACCTTCCTCTCCTTCTCTTCATTAAAGTAAACCTATTTATAAAGGCAATATGTAATAACCTTTAAAAATGTCCTAAACGCTTACTAGCCTTAGCCCCACCCCCTATTGATTTTCTACCATTTAAATTCTGTCTTTAAAACGGTGGTGCCCTGACCTTAAAAAAAAAATTAAAACAGAGATTCTCTTTTCAGATACGGCCGATTATATCTGTAGAGATAGACACTCTTGTTTTAAGGATGATTCTAAGCAGTCACCGTCACCCCCGGGACCTTAGCCTTCATGTTTATCTGTGTTGCGTTGTTGAAATTTACTGCCGTTACACACGACTGGAGATAAAACACCAGGCGAACTGCACCGGAGGCCGCTCTCATCTGTGAGGAACCAAAGAGTAAAGGACAGAAAATAATGCACAGATTAAAGTCATTACTCACATTCAAGGCTGTTTTAAATTATTCATGTTGGGCTTGCGTGAGTTTACCAAGTTTAATGTTAACCGTGATTTGAGAGCGCTGCAGCCTCCAGTGACCTGTCAGCAATAAAAGGCTTCGTACACATGTTATGTTACTGTCCATCTATCTATATCTATGAGTTTCTCTCAATGTGTCGAGTATTATTTCTGAATACAAAAAAAAACCACATATATTAAAACATTTATTTCAGCAAATAGTTCAACTGAATTTTTGGTCTAAATACAATGTAGTATCCCACCCTTACTTTTAAATTAAATTATGCTTATTATGTATCCTTAAAGACCTATTGTCTTCCTCTTATTAGAAGCAGAGCTTCTTACAGAAAACAATCTTCCTGTCTGATGACATCATCGCTAAATCCGTGCATGAGATGGGGGTGACCTCAGCTCATGGATTTGCTCTGTGTTTTTCAACCCAAACAAATCCACAGAAAAGCACCTTGTTAGAGGACAGCGTGAACAGGTGGGTGGGGCCCGGCTCGTGCCCCGAGACCTGAGACACATTTACATAATATCAAGGAGATGTCACAATCACGCAAACTATAGCTGCTGTTGTCTTGAGATCGCAGGAGTATTCTATCTATTACAAACATATTTGTGAATGCCTTGTGCTGTCACTCTCAGTAATTTCCCTCTGTCTTTTATGTGCTTTTCTCATGAGTCTGCGCTCCTTGTCTGGACTTGTTTTGGGCACTTCAAACGCTTCTATCATGACTATTTTTGCTTAAATCATCAACTTGAAACAGAGCCAGATATAAAGCAGTAACAGCATGTTGAGCCAGTGTTTTGGAAGAGTTTAAAAGGGCCTCTGAGAAGAAAGGGGGGATAAATAATAACAGCACTGAAAGGAGAGGCATAATAGAGGCAGAGTTTTCTTAGGGAAGTGGATGCTTTCATCTTTCTATAACAATAATGTTCTCAATGAGTCTGCGGACCTGTGTTAAGTTCAGGAAGCTTTGAGTGGCAGACATGAAAGGCTCCAGTCACACCGTCATGGGGTCTCACACTGGAATATCTTGTCGTTTCTCATAACCGTGTCCCCTCCTAATGAGGATGTGTGTTGCTCGCAGTGACGAGTAATGCATGGTAAAATTGCTGTTAAATGTTTTCTTCCCCTCAGTGTTTCCCCCAGTCTATGGCCCCCAGGGTTTAGGAAATGGAGCATTATTTTCCTGTTCAGACATCACGAGCCACCTCCTTTGCAGCTGTTGCATGCTGTACATCTCAGTGTTTACTCTCCTCAAGTTTAGGTCCTGTTCTACAAAACATAATATACATTTCACCAGTTGACTGTAACCAATTTTTTTCTATCTTCATGTAGATTCAGACGGTTTCTTCATTACCATGTTGGGTAATCACTTTAGCTGTCTTTTGACTCCTAATTATTGTGAGAAACAGGTAACACTGGCAGATGGCGGTGCTCATTCAGTTGCTATATTTCACCTCACTGCCTGTAGCCGTATTCAAACATCGCACAAACAAAAAGATTAAAACAGGATTATGAAGAGAGCTGGCTCATTTATTTAATTCTACTATCTCATTTGAATTCATTTGAATTAATGAAGTAGTAAAGTCATCAGTGGATTTCCTCCACAGAAAATCCATTTTTTGTGCGCAGATGTAAATATTTCTTGTCTTTTTCCCAAATCCGCATTTGTTTTCTGTCCAGCCCTCTTGCCTTTATCTTTCTAAACCCACCTCCCTGTTGCCTCCCTTCCCCCTCGTCCTTTTTCCTATTTGCCTCAGCACTTACAGGCTTAACAGGGGCATGTACCACGCTTGCCACTCCTTTCTGGCGGACACCCCTTCTCATAGTGGGGAATGGTACAATCCTGCTTTGCATAAGTTTCCTCTGAGTGGGTCGTGTGTGGAGGCCAGTACTGAAAGAATTATTAGTCCCCTTTGAACGCTTTGGATATATGTCCGGAGAAATCTCGAACACTACTTTGGTATATCTTTTTTGAACATAAAAAGCTAAAATGTATTGCGCCTATCCTGTCCCTGGAATGGGCAGCAACTCTTTAATGTATTACTACAACGGGAAATCGGTGAGTAATCTTTGAAAGAAACCTTTGCAAAAGTCCATGTTTGTGTTTTTTGTCTGGTTAACCTTTTTGTTTATTTTTTTTGTTCATTTTTTTATTTAAAGTACTTTTTAGAAGTATTTGTCAGTCCATGTGTGAGTTGCTGGCTTGAACTGAGTTTCCATTCCCTCAGTTATAGTCAAGTCCCAGGACAAATTAAATAGTATAGCCTGCCATTTCATCTGTCTTAAAACTATTTTGTATTTTATAGTCATGCCTTTTTCCCAACTAATTTCCTATACACCAAAAGTAAAAAGCAGGACAGAACGTTGTCATGAAGCCTTGAATTTATTTTTACTGGCTGAGTACTCGGGCTCAGAGACTGGTTGAAATAATAACAAGTGGGAGTCTGGGAATGATTAGGGAAAGAGCCTGCCTGTTGAGGTTAGACTTTCCTGTTTGCAGATTGAGCTCCAAGCACTCGTGTTGCTATTATTACATCTGTTTTTAATCACATTGGCATTTTTGACGCCATAGGGAGTCTAATGTGATTTCTGAACTATTCTTTCAAAACCTCTTGGATTTTTGTGAGTTTGTGGAACCTTGATAAGTTTACAAGTTTGAAGACACAATTCATTTGATTATCTGATCCACTTTGGTTAAGATTTGGTCTGTTAAACAACTTTCTTCTTACAAAATGTATACAATGTACTCTTTAACTTTTGAACGTTATATTAAGGATATTTAGATTTTTAAATTGTAAATGTACTCTAAAGCATGTTTCCCATTCCATTACTACAAGAACAACTGTACTAAAACTGACTTTGATCTCCATAATATTAAGTATTAACAGCTTGTGTTACATTCGGTGATGGAGAGAGAATTGATAGCATGTGTACATGTGTGGTTAAACCCTGATCAAAAGCTTTTTAAATTCTTTGTTCTTTTTCATCAGAAAGTAAAGGATGGAGCTCATTTTGCAACAATATGATCCATATTAATTTGGTAGAATGCAGAGAGGCATGGCAGTATCACCATCTGCAGCACTAGAAGAATTCACAGCGGGCCATTGGCTGGTGGCACAGAACCAGTGCAGATGGAGCAACTGAATAATCTTTATTCTGATAAACAGAAATGAGTAAGAGTGAAAGACATGATAGATAGGGACTGTTGTAAAGTTTTAAAAGGATGAGTTAGGCAGCCTTTTAAAACCAGTATAGGCAGCCATATTCTGTTATGTTTTATGATGTAATCTCGTCTGCAGTGCAACAGGTCAGTGCGTTTGTTCCTGCAGGTAATCCTTATTATCTCATAACGCAGCACGTGTAGTGCCTGTTGTGTTGGGCTTTTCTTTATCCTGTATGTACTGCACATACGTGTTTAACAAGACTATTGCAATTAGTCAGTAGCGCTCTTTCATTTTCTTTCTGCACAACAAAACAATTTTGTCATTGCAGAGCAGTTTCTTAAAACATGTATTTTTCTGTTTGGAAACATTTTAAACTTATTTTGTACTTTTAAACTTGTGGCTCACCTCGTCTGCGTGCAACACTCTTCAAAGCAGACACAGGTCTGGTTTGAAAAGGCATTCTTTGCAGCTCTCACGCCAAGCCCCACTAGAGCTGTAATAGAAACAAAATGCCCCTCAGACAGATTCAGCTTTATTCCAAGCAATGGCTACAATCTCATAAACAGGACACAGCTTTAGGACATGGTTTGTGTCTCTTTGAACTATCTGGCACTTCGCCTGATATTTTTTAACTTTTGTGATTCCACTTTTCTTATGCAATGTCTCTATGTTGAAGTGGATCAGGGTCCAGTGTTTTACATTAGATGTTTTGATTGATGTGGAATGGACTTCAAAGGCAAGTATCAAGTCTTAACAGAGGGAAAGGTGTGTGGAAAATGTGTAGTTGTCAGTAAAAGCTGACTGAGGTTGAAAAGCATTGAAAGGTTGTCTCAACATAAAATACATACTCACGCTGAGTGACTCATAAGTTCTATCTATCTATCTACATGAAAGGATGTTTTAAATGTATGTCATCAAAGCCATCTTATAACATACATCTGTGGAAAAAGTTGTAATAATCATCTGAATTATGAATGTACTCTTTGCTACAAAAGAAACTCAATGCTTTATGTAAAAAGACATAAAAAAAGGAAAATCTATTATCTATTTATTTGAACTTATGAACACGCACACCCCCCTCCATCACAAAGTTAACCAAGGCATTTCTGTTGGGAGGTAATTGCATTGTATAATTTATTCTATGCCCAATCCCTCTAACACTGTGGAATGAAGCACTCACTATGTTTTGAAATGCTTTACTTCTAATGATTGGTTAATGGTTGGTAATTTTCTATCCGCTGTCATATGCTGACCTTTGATTGTTTACCAGATCTGTCATGATTCACACTGGTCACATGTTTAAGACCCCTGTACTTTAATGACCCAGTCAGAGGTACCAAAGCCATGTTCTGCTACACCAGCAACCCTCAATTTTGTGTTTCGTATTGTTTATCTTATTTCGTAAATGTGTTTGACCTTTGTTGTTTTATTATTCTAACAAAAAAAAATAAAATAGTAACCTTTGTGACATCAGTTGGTTTGCGAATGGGACTGGAATAAATGGTCTATTCTCGTTAAATGGACGGAATCTTTTTTGTTGGTTTCTACTGATGCGATTGTCACATGTCCTCTTGCGGCCTAAGCGGCACGGTGGCTGAGTGGATAGCACTCTCGCCTCTCAGCAAGAAGGTCCTGGGTTCGAATCCCAGTCGGACCAGGGCCTTTCTGAGTGGAGTTTGCATGTTCTCCCCGTGTCTGCGTAGGTTTCCTCCGGGTACTCCGGTTTCCCCTACCACTAAAAATATGTCCAATAGTTCTGGCATGTGCCTCCTGTACTGGCCCCGCTCCCATCTCTGTGTGGAGTGAGAGACTAATGCCCCAAAAATTAACAATTGTAAACCGCTTTGAGACTCAGATCTGCAGTGAAAAGGCGGTATATAAATAAAAACTTACTTACTTACTTACTACTTACTCTTGGAGTTAAACTTTTTATGAATTACATTTTGGCCTTGCACAGGTGTAATCTAAAGGACAGGTCCTGGCTGGTTCTCATTACCGTTATAGTGCTGTCTGTGTGAAAGAGTTTAGTCTCCTGTCTCTGGTCTTCTGCGCTCCCTCTCCATCTGGAGTCGATGAAGTCAGAAACCACATCAGTGGTGTTTGGCCTGCGCTGCCTTTGATCCTCCTGCTTCGCTTGGCACTCACACAGCTGTACATCAGCATGCTCATTGTGCCTCTCCTTTCACCTAGCTACCATCGCACAGGTACACATTTAAAGCAGCAAAGCAGGTTGTTTTTGTCCCATTTATTTGATTTCTGCCTCTCTGGGAATGCTGTAATTTGCAAGGCATTTAGTCTGTGCAAGTAAGCGGGTATCATTATACTTCCATTAGAGGTTGAGTTGATCTGAAATGCAAATACCCTTGATAATCCACTCCTCCCTTCATGAGCTTGATTGCTTGTGAGTCATTAAAGTGTTTGTGCGTGTTTTTTTCACCATGTGGTTGTTCACATCTTTTAATTTAGTCATGTTGAATTTTGTGATGAACCACATTTTACAGTATTTGAAACATATAATGAGCTGCTTCGGCTACATTTAACATCGTGATGTTTTCTTGTCAGAAGTTTAGATTGTCTCACTTTCTCTGTATATATTAACGCTGAAGTTTTTCCACAGGTTTATGCAGCATCTCCTAGCACAGAAGAGTTCAGCAGAGATTCCCCTTCATACAACTCGCCCAAACCCACAAGCAGTATATTTGCAAGCACTTTCTTTGGTGAGGTCAAGAGATATTTCCATCATTATATTTATTACAAAATTATGACCATTTGTACTTTTAGAACTATATTTGCCTCATGCAAATGCAATAGAATTACCATTTACTTACTACAGATAAAGATAAGTGGCAAGTGAAACATAATGCATTGATATGACTCCAATTTCCCGCCATCAGATGGCACCCACAGTTCATCCGACCCGTGGAGTTCGTCCAATGGGATCAGTCAGACAGGCTACGGAGGAATGCTCAGTGGATCTTCATCTCACATGCCACAGTCAGGAAACTACAGCAGCCTCCACAATCATGAACGACTGGTATGCCACTGACACAACTATTACATGCTTTACAGGTTTTATTTCTTTTACTTTGGTTTGTCATTTTTTAGGATGTAGACAGAGAATATACTAATAGAAAATCATTTTTTTTTATAATCCCACAATGGTGAGTGAGTTAACTTAAATTAATGCGAACGGGAACCAAATAGAGTATGGTCCTAACTTGACCAATTCCCTATTTGGCTTTATCAAGCTAGCTGGTTAGCATGGTCCACTCCTTCTGCAGTTTCTTTGTTCATATTTAGCTCCATAGCTCTTAGGTTTATGTTTTACTCTTGTTAGAACAGATAGAGTTAGGACTAGTTTTATCTCAGTTAGGGCTGGAAATATTGACTATTATAATACTGACTATCGATTGATAACGGGCATCAAGGAATAACACATTTTGTAATGATCACAGCTCTGCAGCATGAGTAATTGTGCTAATCTCACTCAGTCTCATGTTATTATTCTTCCTGTTTCAGAATTACCCTACACACTCTGTCTCTCCGGACATCAACTCCAGTCTTCCTCCTATGTCCAGTTTTCACAGAAGCAACTCCAGCACGTCACCCTTCGTCACAGCCGCGCACACAACATCTGTCAACACAGCAGAAGTCATAGGTGCTTTGCTCTTTCTATCCACATTGCACAAAAGTATTGGTCACTTCAGAATCAAACACAACAATCCTCATAACGTCACTGATCTGTTGTAAGAAGTGACTAGTGTACAAGTGTTCACATCTCAACAAACTAAGTGTTGGCTTAAAGTGCACCAGGACAAACAATCATTTTTGGCGGTCCATAAAAACAAGTTTACATTGTTCCAGTCGTCCCTTCCTTTAAATTCAATTATAAAAGTTCAGTGAGGTTATGACGACTGTTGCATGCTAGCTCTTCTTTGCGCTAAACCTTTGTCTTTATTTTCATAGCTGCTGCAAATCGGGGAAATGCCACTGGGAGCTCACAAACAGGAGATGCATTGGGGAAAGCCCTGGCTTCAGTAAGTCGCAAATATAATCAATCATGATGTGCTTGCTCAAAAAACGTATCCTGAAAGAATATTTGTCGTCATCTCCAGTTTCAGGTTTAAAGTAAATTCAATAGAATCACTTCATTGTAAGTTATTCTTATAAATAATTATTTATTATTCAAAATAATAAAAAGTATGTTTTATTGATAAAACGCACTACAACAATAAGAATATAGAGATTAGTGACGATAATGACAATTGAGGGTTTGCCGACTCAATATCATTACCATTACAAAGCTGAGTTGAAATGGACACGGCTGGAGAGAGGTGGGGGTGTGTCAATGTGACAGAGAGCTCTGGGACTTGCAGTGGCTCAGCTCCATAGGCCTCTCTTTTTAGAGCTTTTGTTCTCCGCCCTTTTAAATTGGCTCTGCTTATTGGCTCCATGCGCCTGGGGGAGCGTAACTGATGAAGAGGCGGAGCTTCATTTATTCCAGACTCATGTTTCATCTTGAATATACCGGTAACTTACTGTTACCTGCCACTGTTTGAACAGAATAGTTAATTTCACATTGTTTGCACAAAAGTCATGGTCATAAATGCACTTGCACTAAGCTTTGCTTATGTTTTTTATTCAAGAATGAACTAAAATGCTTATCTGTAAAAAGAAAGAAATGTGTCGCTGCTGACCACAGCTTAGTAAAAATGTGGAATGTATGCACAGACTGTTTTAGTCATTAGTTTTAGAGATATTTGATCAAGAATCAAATTGTTGCTCAGGCCTTACCTCCCAGACCTTGTTTTGGGAAAAGTCATGCGAGAATAGGGCAAAAACTCATGTAGTCTGTAGCCATCTTATGACTGGCAGTCTTCTATTCACAGTGACATACTTCAGTGAAGCCTCTGGCCTGATACTCCAAGTTGATTGAAAAACCAAAGCCCAGAGATCAAGATTAAATGAGGAGATTATTAATAATGAGTGTGTTCTATCGTCCCTACTTACTCAAAACTATTCATTTGACCTTAATTTGATCATGGAACAGAAATCTTTTTGGGTTGTTTGTTTTAAGGTTTTTTTCACTAATTAGCCAGGATACGGCTTTAATATCTTGTGTTCTCTAGGACGTGTTCTATAAGGCTACAATAGCCTCTAAGTAAACAGATAAAACAGGGAGGCAATAGTGCTTTAATCCCACATTTCTTTATACAAATCCCTGCGAAAGTTCTGAAGGAGTAATCTCCCTTGTCCTTTGTGATTGACTTGTCATACGGAAACTTCCTGACCTTAGTCTAACCCTTGTTGGATCTACAACTGGCATAGTGCCACTAGGGATAATCACTTTTAAAAATAACTCAATATTTAAGACAACACCAAACAATCTACATTGTCTTTAAATCTGTATCTTGTCTCTATAAAAAATAAATCGAGTTCATAATTCCAAATGTGTTGCTATACATCATTTGAATAAAAATGAACTGCTTTGTTTCCCTCTGACAGATTTACTCGCCCGACCATACGAGCACTAGTTTTCCTTCAAACCCGTCCACACCAGTGGGCTCTCCCTCACCCCTCACAGCTACTGCAGGTGCAGCATCGACGGGAACAGTGGTTACGGCGGCAGGCTCCACAACTGGCCGACAAAGTACGTTCTCATTTACGCAAACGGTTTATTATTAATGAAAAAAATTTCCTCTTTAAACTTGAATAATGATTTGACCAGAATAATGGTAATTAATCTGACATTGTAATTACCTTCTTGGTAGAATTAGTTAAATTAATCAACCTGAGGCAAAGGGTCAGTAAAGGTTTCATGTTTATGCTTAATTGTTTTCTAAGAAACCATAAGTATTCTCTGATACACTTTTTGATTATTTAGACCATGTTGGATCACATAAACCAATTATTACCAACACATTTATAAATCCAGAGGTACAGTCTTTCAATGAAGGTACAGACTGGAGTTTGTGACTAATAGAAAGTGATTGTGTGGACACAGAGAGGGGAAAGCCCTGGTTAAACTGGACAGTTTTGTCATCTGTAGTAATGGACTGGCGACAGCTGTCTCTTCGTATGCCCCCCTTATCCTCAGCTGTTGCCCTGCCCCACAGACAGCTGTGCCCCAACACACACACGCACACATGCGTATGGACACACAAACACACTCGTGCACAAACACATGCGCACGCCTGGCTGCAAAAGGCCTCAATTATGTGCAAAGGGATTGTGACTCAGCTGATGAGGAAGGCCATGATGCCCTCTCAGATGAAACCTCTGTTTACACACCCCGCCCTCACCTGTGCTCAAGCACTTGGTTGAGTTACAAAGACATTTGCATTATGTAGTATTGTATTGCTCCTTTAGGGCACAGTTCTGGTTCAGTTCCAAACTACATTAAGCCCCACCTCGCCGTCTGGTCAGCCACAATTGTCACTTCGGCAGGGAATCTTTCAGAGCCTACTGATACCATAATTGATAAAGAGGACCTTCAATTCCCTTCAATATATCTCTAAAGTTTACGATGAACAAAAATACATTATTGTTACATTAATTATACATTTATTGAAGATTGCTTGTTTAGCAATTCATTCATAAAAATATGTGATTGGTGTGTGTTTTGATGTTTTTGTTGTAATATTTATATTAATTAAGGTATATAATTTTAGTTCACCCATATTGGTCACCCCAGGGTACGTCCTATTTGGGCTGCATCTCAATTGCAATTTCAAATGTTTGATGCACTCTCTTTTGATTTGAAATCACCATTAGAAATGTTGCCAAAACAGTGCAGCCCTACTTCTTTTGCAGCAGCCTGTGGTTTTTACATTTGTGTATTTAATATGGAGAGTATTTATACTTCATATATTTATTTTAGTTTTAGGGGGAAAACTGTTTTTATTTAGGTGCATTTCATCAGAAACAATCCTGCATTAAGGTCAACAATTAATATGAGTTAGTGAAGAAAGAGAAAACACAGTAATTAAATTTGGCACAGAAATTTTGTTCACTGTTGATATTAACCTCAAAATCCATTTATCATCAGAATTACACCAATATACAACACATTACTCAAGACGGGTTTGTTCAATTAGCCCTCGCCAGCGCAAACGGGGACCAGAGTCCCAGGCTAATTTTTCACTGCCTCCAGCCAACAGAGGCTCACATGTTATGTTCCCGTCTTTTCACCTGGGAGAGAAATCTGAAGCAGAACAGACTTTCTCATTCCCTCTTCCAAAGTCATTTTTATTAGTTGTGTAATTAGAGTTTTTGAAAAGTGAGCAACTTTAAATATGTTTCAGTACACTCCCTTAATCACAAAGACACTTTTTAATTCATCAATCATTACCTGGGGCAGGCTGACAATTGTCTGTTGATGAAAGTCACTAACACACTAAGTTCCTGTTCTACAATTACAATACAGATTTTTCTGACATTTTTGTTTCTGCTTCTTCATAGGCACAAATCCATGGCCGTGCACAGGTGGACAGACTCCATCTTCTCCAAATTACGAGAGCTCCCTCCACTCACTGGTAAGCTCCTTTTTTGAAGCTGTCCAGTGGGGAAACAAGTTGATCTTGAATTGCAAACATTCCTATGAGACAAATGATTTGCTGGGAAATGTGGGGGAGACACACAACCAAACTAAACAATACCTGTCCTGAGGGGCCGGCCATCTGTCCTGGGGTCTGCGGTGCAGCACTTGGGTGACGGGGGGAGTGTGGGCAGCTGTCAGGTCTCTGGGATTCCTTTGCGTCATGTGACGAGCTGCTGATGTAAACTATGACTGTAATTGGCACAGATGCAAATTCACTGTCATGTCTGTGAAACGTTGCATACACTTTTTTGTGTTTTTGTAAAAATCTATGTTTTTAACTATGATTTTAAGTAAATATGAGTGGAGCGTCCAGAGGAAAGCGGATGATGTCATTTGGCCAGCTACTTGTATGGAAAATATGTTAAACTTTTTATGGCTTGTCTGGGATGCACATGCCTATCGGTCATTCAGTTTACTGCCAATAGATCTGTGAATGAGAAAAACACATTATTACCACATATATATAACATTTCTATTGTTTTTTCATCATTACAAAAATTGTGTATGTATGTAACAATCTTACAACATTGTAAGTTGCAATAAACAGTTACACTGTGTGTTTATATACTACATAATGATTTTGATTTCATTTTACTTAACAGAAAAACAGGGTTCATCAGCAGTTACATGAGCATCTTCAGGATGCCATGTCTTTCTTAAAGGATGTTTGTGAGGTATTCCTGATTCCAAAATATGTTCCTCATTATCATTAAGCGTTCCTTGCCATCTTATGCCTGATCATTTCTTGTATTATTTTCTCACGGACCTCACTTCATGACCAATGCCAAACACAACTTTTTACATTATTGTTGCAGATTGTCAATCATACTCTGAAATTGTATTGTTTAACACTTTTATTTTGATTATATATGTCTTGATTTGTGTTTGCTTTTTTCAGAGTCTACATGATACTGTTATAATTAAGTTTCCATTGCTTATTTTCTTCTTTAAAGCTGTCACTCATTGGAAACTGTTCATTCTTCATCTGTTTGCTCTTTTCAGTCTCGCATGGAGGATCGCCTGGACCGACTCGATGATGCAATCCTTGTTCTGAGGAACCATGCAGTGGGCTCCACTGCCAGTCTGCCCAGCGACATACACAGTCTGCTGGGACAGGCACAAAATGGGCCAATTGCTTCAATTGGCGCAAACTTCCCCGCCTCTGCATTGGTTCCAAATCGGACAACTGCAATGGTAATTTTACGTCTATTCCAAAATTACATCTTGACTAAACAGAAAAACAACAGAAACCTCTGGACTTTGTTTTTTTCACCAATTGTCTTATTAACAGCATTCTCCAACACAATAGATTAGACACAATAGATACAATTTATATATTTAAATGAGGGGCTGGTTCTTTGTGAGTTGAGTGCAGAGTGTTCAACTGAGCTACACTTGTTATAATTGTTATAGTTATTATTATAATTTGAAATCTCAAAATAATCTATCACTCTCACAAAAAGTTATTTCAAAATGTATTTTATCTGTGTTATTGCTGCATGAACAGTGACTTAATTTGCTCCATAGATCCTTTTAATCACTAGTTATTGCACAGAAGAAGAGTGTAAATAACAAATAAGGTAGACTAATAGTACCACTTAATCTGTAGAAACGTTACAATACCAAACTTTTACTGATCTATAAAAGCAAAAACCCTTAAGGTCATCTATTTGAGTATTGAAAATGATTTACTATGTGTACATTTTTGCAAATCGTTCACGTCTGCCCATGTCTCAGGACTGAGCCCGCTTTACAAAGACCCCTCTCCTACAGCACTTTTTAAACAATACGGAGAGTCTGAAATGCTGAAGTGTGTTCAGCCCGAGCCTCCGCCCCAGAGGAGCAGTCAGCTGTATGGTAATCAGCCACAACCATGAAAATGGCAGAGCTCAGGCCTTGCTTCTTTTCCTCCAGACAAAGACTTGTTTAGACACCTGTTGAGTGCATTGCACACATTAGCGCTGTGCATAGAAAAGGGGGGTCCCTGAGCATTGGGGTTAACACAGGCCAACAGTGACGAAGGATCACATTCCTACTGGAAAAGGGGGGTGACCTTGACTCTGCAACACAGTCCCTGCTTTTTATTACATCTTCACAAAGTCACATGTGCAAAACTCTCGAGATACATTATCAGTCTTGTGTTTAAGGGGGGTGCACATGCTGATGATGCCACCAGTCTGAGCAGGAGCCACGGAGGCCTTCCAAGTGCCAGCTCCACATCCAGCACAGACCTCATCCACCAAGTGGAGACATTTAGAAGTGAGCCTAGTGAATCTATATGACTCTGTTTAGGTGGAAATTCATCTAATGAACTGTGTGATATCTTTTTATCAGATCTCACCGCCGTCCTTAGTGGACAGGTGGCCGCAAACCTGGAGTTGAAGGTGGAAAAACCGGACAAAGACGACCTGCTTGATAGCATGTCTGGAGATGATAAATCAGATGATGATGGTGATAGAGGAGACATGAAGACTCCTCGTTCTGGCACCCGCACAAGGTATAGCTACAACATTCAGAGGAAATCGCAGCGGACAATTTGAAAAAAACTGCATGCTTGTTTTCATATTTAAATAGTATTACTGAAGATGAAGACCTGAATCCAGAGCAGAAGGCAGAGCGGGAACGCGAGAGGAGGATGGCCAACAACGCCCGCGAACGCCTCCGGGTGCGAGACATCAATGAGGCCTTCAAGGAGCTCGGTCGCATGTGCCAACTCCACCTCAAGAGCGAGAAGCCCCAAACAAAACTGCTCATCCTTCATCAGGCTGTGGCTGTCATCCTGAATCTTGAGCAGCAAGTCAGAGGTTAGTGTCTAGGACAAATGTTTTATCAACCCACGAGTATTAATTTATGTATTCATTTTCGGCTTTGTGCTTTGGTTCCACAGAAAGGAATTTGAACCCCAAGGCAGCCTGTCTAAAAAGAAGGGAGGAGGAGAAAGTGTCTGGAGGCCCTGCTGAATCCCATGTCCATCCAGGAATGACAGATGCATCCAACCCAATGGGCCATCTCTGAGTTGCAGGTAGCATCATTTTGTTTGATTATTATGTTGACATAAACATTAAGGGCTTTATTCAATATAAATCTCTCACAACTGCTTATGTGTTTGTCTTGGCAGATCAACATCATACAGGCAATACATTGTTTCCAGTTTGAGATGGAAACCTTGGTTCCTGATGACAAAAAGGATTTTGTGACAACAATTTGAGGAGACAGACCACTTAGTAAAGCGTGAAAGCGAGACTAAAGCAAACCAATCCAAGACTGAAGTGGAACCTTGCATCTAGTTTTTGAACTGCAAAAATGTCCCCTGAAAAAATCTAAGCACATATCACTATCTGCAAGAAGTGTGTTGCTTCTGAACAATCAGACTTTGCAATCTCCTCACAGTGTATGTGGACATTGCCTTGTGCCTAAACTGAATTGACGAATGCATTGTAACAATTGTTTGTTTAGCTTTTTTTATTTATTCTATTATTGATTGTTTAAAGGGAAAGCTTAGCAATTTCAAAGATAAGTATGCAGCTTTTCAGTTTATCTATAGTTTGCCAGTGTCACCATTTACACAAGGAATAGACACGATCTCATAACGTCATAAACCAAGCACTCGTCTTCTCACGTATGGAAAGTCTATACTGAAAGCATAAGTCCATGGGCACAGGAGCTGAAATACCAGTATTTTTTATGCAGGAAATTGTACTGAATCGGGCATTTGGTTACATAATATTGATTTAATGTTTTTATATGGTCATTGACCCAGCACTTTGATTTGCTGTTGTGTAGATGAATTAGTAACACACGGTAAACTGTTACATGTTTAGATAAATAATATATGAATGATATTTGTTATTATGCACTGGTATCAGCTGATATCAGATATTTTCCGAATCGTTAATATCAACAAAGTTGGATTGGCGCATCTCTTCTTTTTAGTTAAATTTTTTATGCCCAACACAATTGTCACTTATGTCCAGCTCTGACTAAAGATGTATTATTTATTTTTTTATATAAATTGTTGTTTATGAATTCTGCCACTGGTTACAAATGGAGCCATATCTACAAAACCTTTTATTGTATAGTTTGACCGGTTTAGTTGGACTAGATGAACAAAGGTGAGTGGCAAACTCTAGCTTTACTGAAAATACCCAAATCTTGTCTTTGGTAGAAAAGCAGAGAGTATCCACTATTCACTTTAGCATTCCCTGAGTGTGTTAGCGTCTTAAAGATGACACGGGACCTCACTGCCCGTGCGTTTCCTGTTCATTTTTGCCATATAGTGTTTATGTAAACAGTGACATGCTTTTATATTTAGCCTGAGGATTTGTTATGTCATTTCTTGCCAGCAGCTATAATCATGATCTTGATGAAGTAGTTCTTTTAAACGACGACCACTGATTTTTCTGGCCTGATGAACATAACAATAGTGACTCAAAATATACAATTTCATTTTTCAATAGAATATAGTTTTGCCTCTTTATGTTGTAACCTCTGGGTTTTGACTTCGTATGTCCAGCTGAACTGATATTTTCTTTTTTCAAACTGTGTTTTATTGTTCATATCAGTGTGCATGCTTACATTTCTCAATTTTTTTGGTCTTTCGTCTTAATACTTTATATTCCATATATTTTCTTTATATATTGTTTGTCATTGTCTTTTCATCCTAAACAAGGCTACCACATTCAGAGATTCTGTACAAACAAATCCATGGCAGCCCATAGATACTATGCCAGACTGATAGTTTACATTTAATATTATTTGGTATCTTAAAAATATAATTTTGTGTTTTTGAACGTGGCCTTGTTCCAGTCAGTATTCATGAACATGTATTTGTGTGGCAGAAGACGACTCTAAATCTAATGCCATGCACAATCTGCTCTGTCCCTTTTATTATGTTTCTGTTTCTTCACTCCGCTTTTTGCCAAGTTAGACTTGCTGTTCTCCCAGATGCTTTCCTCTGTACAATGCGTGAAAAGCTAATTCATAGAATGGGAAAAAACACATTTGGCTTATTGTTCACGGTAGTTACTCTTTTATACAATAATAATGTAAGAATATTTCTTGAGATCTAAATATTACTCTTTCTAGATTTTTGAAAACAACAATTTTGAGTAAAAAGTTTCTTACTTTATTTTACTATATTAGATAGTAAAATCTATGGTTATTTGCAATAGCCAGCCCATTATTACCTGAAATTTACTGGTGTAATCTCAAGAGCATACGGTGCTGTTGCAGGGTTAGTGCAACTGGTGTAAAATGCAACTTATTATTCTGCTGGAGAAAAAGACTTACTTGTGTCAAGAGAAAATGTATTGTTGGTTCACACCAGAAACAGAATGGATTTCTGTCTTTTTCAACAGAATGAAAATGTATATAACATTTATGTTGCAATAAATGTGCCATTTTGTAAACAGCTGTATTTTGTATTTATTTTACGTTGGGAGCAAATCTGTTTTTTGTCTTTTCTCCATCTCACCGTGAGTTTTTTGTCATTTTTCAACCAGGGATGGACACAGGAAATGGGCTGTTTTGGGACTGATGCAGTGGATATAGGGAACATTGTGTTTTATAATGCTTTATGGTATTTAACAAATGTGGATGTTTATAGTTTGTAAAAGTACAATGAATGTTTCTATTTTGAATAAAGTGTGATAGCAGCATACTGTAAATGTTTTAACGTCATACTTGAACAAACCACTCCAATATATTCTGTTTGGAGGAGTCAACATAATCGAAGATGGATATTCGGTTGGACCTGTTTTCAATTGTCCCTCTACAGTCTGCTTTATAGATGCATTCTGAGTGCAGGGCTACATTTGGGGATGATTCTCATTGTGTCATTCTTCACTGTGACTGGAGTTAATGAATCCCATCGTGCTGCTGTGTACGTGCTTTTATACTTGAGGACTATAAATCTAAAGCTGAGACATCTGCAGTGAGTTTCTTCTGTGCAGATGTCCTCAGAGCATTTATCCCGTTGGCCTTTGGAACAGAGGTATCCGGAGCCCTCGCTCAGCTACAGGACTGAGTGGAGTGCGTAGGTGTTTTGGGCTCCTTCTGGTGGATGTTCATACTTGTAGTGGGAGTGGGACCACCAGTCTGACGGCTGACTTCCTGTCACAGAGCAGCAGCTGACTCTCCTTGGCTCACATCCTTGAAGCTGAACCAGAAGCCTGCTGCACCTCCTGCTTCTTCAGCACAATCTTCTCCCTCGGCTCCAGCTCTGCACAGAGTCTGCCTCCTGAAACAGAGTTTATTCTTGGATCTGCATCCTGTTGTTTTGGTACACTAGTTATTGAATTAGCTGAGGATTCAGATGGCACTGGAAAATATTAAATCAGAGGAGGTACAGAAAAACATACATTTTGGGATTTGCTGCTGGAAGCTGGAGTTGGTGGTAATCAGAAGAAGAAAGCACGTACTGAGCCTGCCCAGAGGTCCCAGCTGTGCCACCTCAGATGAGAACAGAGCTTTTATTGTGTGTCTGTAACTCAACTCAGTGGCACTGAACTTAGATTAAAGCTTGTGCCGTGAACACAAACACAAACATATAAAAGGAATGGCTCAGTCTGGGGTCCAGAGGAGCTTTCCTGCACATTTCATAGATCAGAAAGATTACAGGCATTCTTATACTTTGATATTGTGATGCTTTCATGTGGCATGCAGCGCTGTACCAACATGCTGTGAGTAACTATCCTTTTCAACAGCACAATAAGCCTTCTGCCCTTCTTTTTAAATCATGAACATGTTTGATAGCAAAGCATATTTAAAATGCTTTTGTTTTCAAAAGACTATGAACAATAGATGCTGTCAATATGCATTTTGAGATGAGCCATAATTATAGCCTGCAATCAATTATCTCGCTTTCCACTAGATGACGCTGTCGCATTTTACAGATATAAATGTAAATTGGGCAAAAAAAAAGGCCATGCACAAAGGCTCTAATTTATTCATATTTTATGTGAAATTTTTGATGTGTGTTGGATTAAATTGAAGGTACAAATAGAACAAAATAGTTCTATTTGTCTGGTCCCAATGTGTGACTGGATAAAGTTGGATTGAACCTGTTTTTTGTCAAAAGTCATCAAACTTCCCTATTTATTTATTTATTTAACTAGTGTACCGTGCATGTTACGGGCCTGTCTCCTCTGGGGGAACATGGTCGGTGTATGGAGGGAACTGGTGCCAATGCATTTGGTGCGGGCTCCTGCGCCTCTGGGGCCGGTGGGAGGGCAGCTTTGGCGGGCGTGTGCACTCAGCAGTAGGCGGAGCGGGCTGGAGAGTCTTCTGGAGCCAGTTTTACCAAACAACTCAGCACTGATTAAGTTTGAAAAGTGTGGTGTGGCGTCATATGTCGAAGGGAGCTAATTGTAAGTAGTCTGTAAACTATTCCACACCTGAAGAGTGAACTGCACTGAAGGAGCGGCGCTGGTGAGTAAAACTTCTTTATTATGGACGCATCGCAATCGCTACAGTAACTCCCCCGGATTAAACTGTAAAACTTCCAGAAATGTGGCACAAGTGGACAAAAGTGTAAGAAGCGGGCGATACGCATGTGTGCTTCCACTTTGTTTCCAAACACCTGTTGCTCTGTGCAGGGATGACAAAATTAATCCTTAAAATGCTCTACAAGTCTCTTCAGTCCCAGTGCGCGCCCTTGGAGCACAGAATGACCAGACTGTGCATTAGTTGATTTTATTATGTATATTTTCTATCCCCGTGCGCCACCTGTTACGCCATGAAAGCGCCAATTGCGTAACCACAATGTACAATCATTTTCCCACAGTCCAGACCTATTTAATCTTTTCCACTCACCTTTGACAGACTTCACAAGTTTGTCCCTGGGGTCATGTGACACGAAAAACACCGCGGTCAAACAGGGGAGGCCCAATCTAGTTTATTTAACCCGTTTGTCTGCAGGGATGAACGCCTCGGACAAATCTCGACCTTGTGATGGGTCAGGCAAAACAGCATCTATTAGCAGAGACAGTGGATCAGAAATGGAAGTTAAACAAAAAGAGGTGATCTGAGTCAAGCCTGAGTCATCCTGTGTCACTAGTGATTGGTGACAGAGCCATGAAAGAACCCACTGAGTGTTTTGTTTCCCTCAACAGCACCTTGTTGTGATCATTCATGCCTTCTCCTCCTTTCCTCCAGTCAGAGTCTTAAAGCTGCCCAATTATCAGAGGTCATCACTGCATCAGCCTCATCTAAGGCACAGGCCACCCAGGCGTATGGAAAGTTGAGCTTTTTATTTGAACCAACAATGTCTGAGGCACTAAAGCTTGAATGCCAATCTTGAGTTGGGCAATTTTTGAAATAAATATTTTAAAACGATACAAATAATATTGCACTTGCTGATTAGAGGATAGATAGGGTCCATTGTTTTAGTGCCGCAACTAACGATTATTTAAGTGATTAATCTAGCAATTCATATTTTGATTAATTATTAGTTGCTTATAATGCCTACATGTTTTCGTGAATTGATGTGTAAACATAATCATTTTGTACCATTCAACACATTTATAAAAGTTTAACAAATAATTTCACAACTCTTACTTATGTTGGAGTGTGTGGTTACAGCAGTTAATGATTAATCACTCACTAAAAGATTTGTGATAGTTGTTGAAAAAACTGGATCGTTTCTGCTCTACATCGTTTATAGTCAAATGGAACAGAAATTACGACAGAACACTCCATAGAGAAATGTGCAGCATAGAGTTCAAAGCTCTGCATTTTGCTGCTAGAATATCAGACAACAAGTTTTAGCAAAATTTTAACAGACATATGTTATTGTCATAGAAATAGTCTAAAATATATAGAGGTATCCTTTTTACGTTTATTGCCTTGGCTCAAAAAGTTTGGCGAAACAGTCAGCAATCATCTTTTAGACCTCTAAAAAAGCAGAATTAAATGAATGATAAATAATGAGTGAACTCGTATTATGTTCTTTGTAGACAAATTGTTAGTTGATTATTAGTTTCTTATGATGGCTTTCACTAAACACACTGTGTTACAGGCTACAGGCCCACAGCTTGATCTGATATGAGCCTTGCGAATGTGATACAGCACATCCTGCCCAAGCCTTTGTTGTGCCAATGTTATCAGTGTCCCTCATTTGGGCCTATCTCTGTCTGCCATTGTCTTATAGCACTAGGTTGAATGGGACAGTGTCACCAAGACAAACGGAACCTGTTCAAAGCTCATTGTCCTCAGAACTGCACCATTCTATACACAGCTTTGTTTTTAGGCTGCGTGGACATTAAACTGTTAACAGCCTAGTTCAAGTTTTGTAGACAGTCTGATATTTATTGCCAATGCATTATCTTCTGTTATACACCTGACAAAGTGTTGATGCTCTAATCTTTATTGTCAAAATTGCGCACCATCTTGCTGAGCATGATGCTTATTTATGTACAGAAACAACTCTCAAACTTTTCCCTGATCTTATAGCTCATTTTGATGATGTGTTTTCTCTGCTGTCAGCGCTTTTTCTTAGATCTGTTCAACCCACATCTTTTGTGCTGCACAGTAAACAGTCATTTTGTAAAACCAAAACTGCAAGTCACACACCTCTTTTTAAAGCCCTTTAAACATTACCTGAATGTATTTACTTTAAAACATGACAGAATCACTTGCTGGTTCTACTGCCCATTCAAGAGCTGGTAAAATCTTGGGTGTGCCTCATTCTTCATTAAAGATTAAGTGTAGAAATATGTGTTGTTATTGCGAAGCCAGTTCCTCGCCCTCAGCCTTTCTAAATCTTTGCTTACAGAAGAGAGCCATCGGATCCAAGGACACGGATAATTGTCCTCCTGCATTCCCCATGGAGTCGTACCGAGTGACTGGCATGCCCAACACTGGGCCACAGCGGGTCTACACTCAGCCCTCGCGCTCCTCCAGGACAAACACTAATGTGGCTGGCAGCTATGGCCTCAGCATTCGTGTCCAAGGCATAGATGGACACCCGTACGTTGTGTTAAATAACCAGGATAAGGGTCCGCCCCCATACATGGACCCTAACAGCAATGGATTTGTTGACACAGACGGCTCTTTTATTGAGAACTATCATGAGTATGATTTCAGAGGCAGCACGGAGGCTGGCTCAAACAGTCCCTTTGGGGAGTATAGGGCTCAAATGATGATGCAAAATCCAAGTCTTCATAATGGGCTCTTAGATTCACTGGGAAAGAATTCATCTACCCTTTTGAACTTTCAAAAACATCCAGAGATATTACAACCTTATGATCCCGAAACCAACTCCCTGAATTTCCATAGTTTACCATCCAGACCTATGTCTCAAAATTCATCTTCCAAGTCTTCGGTCCACAGCTTGTCCCAGTCTCAGTCTTCCAGTATGGACCGTATACATTCTCCACAGCCCCCTATGTCCTCTGACACACCTGCAGCTCGGCCTCAGCCTTCGCTGTCCTTGAACGTAGCTCAACCGCAGGTGGCTCAGCCACAGTCTAAAGCTCGTAGCTCAAACATCATTACCTCTCAGTCCATGTCCCCTCAGCCCACAGCGTTAAATAATGCCAGTGATGGGAACCATCGAGAGCCAGATGTTCTTCCTCTGAGGAGAATAGACTCCAGTGGGCCGGTGCTTCAGCCCTCACGCTCCCGACACTCATCCTCCTCCTCCACAAACACCTCCAAAACACATTTTGATGAACAAGATCCCTTGTTTACTGACGCTATCAATCGACATAAGAACCGCCGCTACATCCCCTTCCTTCCTGGTTCAGGCAGAGACATTGACACAGGCTCTATCCCTGGAGTTGATGAACTGATTGAAAAGTTTGACAGCAGCCAGCAGAGGAGGGGGCGAGCTGGGCGTAGAAACAGAATCAACCCAGAGGACCGCAAACGCTCTCGTAGCGTGGACAGTGCCTATGGACTCCGAGAAGGATCTGGCTACACCAGGGGGACCTCCATGGAGCATGTTCTAAGACCATCGCAGCTAAGGAAGTCGGTGAGCGGTCATCAGGACTCGTGGATCACATCTGTTGATGGAAAACCAGACTCGAGGCCTTCATCCAGAGCCAACAGTGAACCAGGGTCCCCCCAGAGCACTGTCTCCAAAACGCTGAGCTCCATGAAAGGGTACAGAAACCCACAGACACGCACATCATACACAAAAAGTGAAGGTGGAGCCTCCCCTGCTCCTAATATTTCTACAACTGCTTTATCAACGTCATTGTCCAAGCAGTCTGCAACATTAAACAAGAAGACCACTGCAGAGGCAGATGTTCATGTGAGTATATTGTCAATCTTGTAGAAAATAAATACATCTACTCCATTTCTTACTTTCTTTTTTTATAGGTCACACCTGATCTTTTAAAAGGTCAACAAGCACTATCACAACAAACTCATGAAGAGACTGCAAAGCAAATCCTCTTTAATTACCTCAAAGATGGGTGAGTAAAAAAATAAATAAAAACATATTAATACTTTTAAAACCTTTTCTGCTTATAAAAAAGTATCACACTATGTCTAAAGGAACATGTTTTTTTGTTTTGTTTTGAGTAATATAAACAAAGGATAAATGAAAGGAATGGGTAGAGACTACTAGATCCAAGTTTGTGGAGTTGTTGGAATGTGCAGTTCTTACCTTCTCATCAGGCGCCCAATGGTCCAGCTGTGCAGGGATTGTTTTCCAGATAAATCCATTTCTCTGAAGTGTTCATACTTTCTGTCCATACGAGACAGTATAGACGATTTGGTGATTATCGTGACCAAATTACAGCAATATAATGGTTTGATGTGTATAGATAATATCAATAGTAAACTTATAGGGCTTCTTAATTATAAAAAGTGTATTGCTTCTTTGTTATGTCCTCTAAAACTGTCCAGATAATGATCAAAAACAGACAACTTCAGGGAAAAATCCTATTCAGATGTGTTTTATTAGGTGACAATATCATTTTGTGTGCGACACCTGGAGATGGGTTTGTGCTCCTGGCAGGTCCCACAGTATACAATAGTGTGCCCATAATATTTTGTTATTTTGGCACACTGGTATTATAAAGTCACACTCCACATGTCTCCTCTGTTATTGTTCCTCATAAATCCTACTAATAAAAGAATAAGTTGACAACCACTCTGAAGACAACATCATTGTCAAAACCGCTAATGGTTTAAGCCCTTATAGCGGTAATTTAAAGTCTTATGCCATAATTCTCGGGAGTCGGGACAGGAAGCCTTCGGGTGTGTCCTTCTCCAGGTCAGGAGTCACAGGACAAAGCAAAGGAAACACAGATGGAAGTGCTGATTCTGAAACTGAGCCACATTCCCAAAGCCCAAAAGACAAACACCCACCAGGAACCACCATAAAGATTTAATGAAAATCATCTGCACAAGCAGCAAGAGGAGAGTGGGGGTGTGAGCCGCGATATTGGCATACTATCTGGTTTTGTGGTTATAGGAGTAACATTTTCACTTTGACTTAAGGATTTTATATCATTTGTGTAAAACGTGTAAAATGGCTGCTGACAACATTTTTACATATGCATTATTTCTTTCGATTTTGAAAGTCGAGGGTCAGAGTTTGGATTGTTCACTCCTGGATTTAGACATAACATTCTTATCATTAGTTTGTGGTGGAGCTGTAATGTCCAGTGTGTTTTGATTACATAGTGTTCTTTGTGCAATGAAGCAGATCTTTCTTTGAGGTGACTCATCAAAGCGGTCTAAGCTTGAAATGGAATAACTCAACTTAACTCTTGCGTTTCCATGTAAAGCAATGTCCTTGTTTTAATTCAAAATGACTGGATATTTTTCTGTCCACAGAAGCAGTGACAGTGATGAAACGACTAAGAGGAAGGTCAACCTAGTCTTTGAGAAGATTCAAACGTTGAAATCCAGGGCTACAGCCAGTGCTCAAGGCGACAACAATGTGAGGCATTGTTATAGTCCTGTTTCTTCTTTTTGAACTACTGAAGGTCACTGGAAATGAAAAGTCTGAGATTTATAAGAAACATTTTGTACATAGTAACGTGAAGATTTGGAATATATTATAGTCTCAAAAGGACTATTTGTAGTCAACAAAACTTAACACATAAAATGTTTTTCTTAGACTGTAGATATTTCTGCACATACCCGAGCCTTGCAAGGACAGAATGCTGAGCTGGAAAAAGAACTCTCCAAGCTCAAAAATCAACTGGAAGAACAAACAACGGTGAGTCCAACAATTATTTATGGTACTTTTGCATATTAATTGTGTGGTATATTTCTGTAAACAGAAAAAGACTGAGAGAAGATTAACATCAACCTTGAAGGAGCTGCAGCACGAGCAACAGAAAAGCGAAGAAGAATGCCAACGTCTGAAAGGGAAAGTGACCAAAGCGGAGACAGACCTCCAGACCACCGTGGAAGAGTGAGTGCTGTTCACTCTATAATTCTCTGTTGCCTTGTTTTGCTTGGTTGTATTTTCTTGAGACTTAAGCATATAATCTCATTAGCTTGCCGTTGCACTACAAACGATCATGGCAATAGTTACCAGTTTTGAAACGTTTCTGCTTTCATTTTTTAAACGTTTTTTGTGGTTACTGTTTTTTGCTACTTAACCCTTTTGGCACTAGCCTAGTTTTACCACACCATCATATACATTTCTTATCGTATTAAGGTCTGGATTTGCTCCATTGAGCTCCGTTAACAGGTGGGAGGGGTTAACTCCATTTTCACATTGAAACGGATCTGGATCTGAGTTTGCCGTGACGTATGTAATGAGCCCGAGTGAGTTGCTAGAATGTAGCATTTAGCCTAGCTTTAGCATCTCCTTTGCCACTAATGGAGCCTGTGGGGAGTAGAGCCACAACTATTTGCCAGCAGTGAAATTTGCTTAACATTCCTCTTGCTCCAGCTTCAATTCGTTCTGAAGCTGAACCAGAACAGATTACTTTACTATCTCATTCGCCGCCATTGCCAAACTGCAACCAGCTAATTCGGCGCTTGCTGATTGGTCGGATAGGATTCAACCGACGTAACGGCAGCCACTGGGAGCAGACCCAGATGTACATGTAGGGAAATAATAATTGACCGGAGTTTACCGATGGCTAAGGCCAGGCTAATTTGGCACCGACGTTGCAGAAGTGCTACATGAGGTCCTGCATTCAAGACACTTTCTATACAGTGACCTACATTTTGTCTGTTTCACATCACATGTATGAAAAAACAAAACATTTGAGTATATTTACAAAGCACCAGTGAAAACCAAATAACTCTCTTTAGTCCAAATTTATTCAGATTGAATAAGATAAATGTAAACCTGTGCGCTGCTGTGAAAAATCAGTTCATTTGACTTAACTGGCTTGAACTATTCCTACTCCGTTTACGCTGGTATGAAACTACTTAAACTGGATCCTACTGGGATTTAAAAGCGCAGGGAAAAGTCATGCTTATGTGTTTGAATAAGTTATTGACTCGTTTTGATCATTGTGATAAAGTTCACTGTACATGGGTAAATGTACGTGTGCTACTGCAGTCGAGCATTTTTGAAAATCTAGTGCTAAATTAAGTGATGGTCAGAAGTGTTATGCATTATATATGATAGCACTTTTATTTACAATTACTGGTTACAAGTTACAAGACACCTTACGGCCCATATGGCTCCATCTGCTCTGTGGTGTTCATGTAGACAAGGACATGAGTGATCAGACTGGTTTGGGAGCAACACTGAATTTATCCCTGTTTTCTAGCATGTGCTGTATTCTTTGTCTTTATGCTTTGTAAACGTACTCTGCGTGTCAAGTGCTACTCCAATTCTTACAGTGACAGAATCTGTGGTCTGTGTAGGGAGCCTCACATCACTTATCACCATCCTCTCACTGTTGCTCTGTGAAAGTACTTACATTATTGAAGCCAGAGCTCATGCGTCGGCTGGACCCCTGTGCCCTGTGGGGCCTGGTCCAGGTGTGGGGCGCGCCATGTGTGAATTGAAATGCACCTGTGCGTTTGCCCTAAGTGGATGGTTCATTGTGTGGTGTAAAAGTGCCTTGTTGTCTGTCAGGCTTTTCCAGGTGAAGATGGAGCGCGAGCAGTACCAGACCGAGATTCGAGACTTGCAGGACCAGCTGTCAGAAATGCATGATGAACTCGACACGGCCAAGAAATCAGCAGCTGACGGCGAGAGAGATGCTCTGTTAACGGTAAAGTTATTGTATTCCTTCTCTCTATAGATACACCGAATGTCTCTGGTGTTTCCTCCGCATATACATACTTTGAGCAATATTCTTGCCTAACAATGTAGCTATAAATCATGAATGGGTAATAGTTTTTTGTTGTTGACTGAAGAATAAATAAGCTAATCCAAACTATAATACAAATAAACATATTATTTATCTTGAGAGGTAGGAAAAGCGCTCTGTACCACATGGATCATTTAGACTTTCAAAATTCTTCTGAACACACTAGATGGATCTCATTTTAGATTACAAACCAATTGCAAGGAATTTTCAGGGGTTTTTTAGACGCAATATCATGTTTACATCCTATAAGTAAAAAGTAATAAGTTGTTCATCATTTTATTTAGGATTTGATGCAGTTAAAGGCCGAGCTACAGCAGACTCTCTTGGCCAAAGAGGACCAGGAAGAGCTGCTGCACCGGCGCGAGCGGGAGCTGACGGCTCTGAAAGGCGCCTTGAAGGAAGAGGTGTCTGCTCATGATCAGGAGGTGGACAAGATGAGGGAGCAGTACGAGCTGGAGATAAGCAGACTGCAGGCCACTTTGGAGGACACCAAGCAGGTAATCGGGCTGTTCACTCCCTCGTTTCAACCCTCCCCCTCGGCCGAAAGCCACTGGCCAGAGAGCAGCACAGATAAGCAGCACATCAGGGGAGCGCTGCGTCTGCATGCGTGTTTTGCATTGAAAGGCAGGCCATATGTTGGAGTTTAAAGGTTAAGGCCGGGCTTTGAAGTTATTTATTCTCCTTTCACTAGTTTCACAGCTGTGCAATTGTGCGCTCAAAAGGAAGATCCATAAACACCTGAATAAATCCCCAAACAAAATCTGTTTATTTTTACCAATATCCTTGTTATAGTTAATTAAGTTAATCATAATAATTGAAAGTCAGCCTGTAACTGTGACAAAGCAGAGATTGTGCTATAGTTTCTTCTGCCTATGTATTGTATTGTGATATTTAAAACCAAATTGATGACTTCCTCTGGTTTCTAAGCCAAAGTGTGGCGAGTTAAGGGGACGTTGATGTGGAGCAGAGACACATTGTTCGTGCACCTCACGTGTGTCCTGTTTGTCTCTGGAGCTGTCCTTGTTCAGAGCTTCCTGGAAAGCTGCAGGATCCACTGCACTCATGGTGTTGGCTATTGTCCGGCATACTCACTGTTCTCTGAGGAACTTGTCAACAGTGCTGTGTTAACAAATGGCACGATGAAGTCATTCTTTCTGTCTCCAAAAGGAAGACCTTCCCTCGATTCTTCATATTTTTGATTGTTGTTTTTAACGTGAAGAAGGCCCAGCGTGTGTTACAGGTTAACATAATAACATTCAAAAATTGCCTTTTGCAGCCAATATAAATCCACTTTCTGTCCGGTAGAAAACATTCAAAGCAAAACCGGGCATACTTTTTATTATCCTTTATTGTTTTGCTTCTCCTTTTGTGTGGCCCAAATGTTTTCTGGGACCCAAGTGGCTTATGCAGAGAAGAATGCTGGAAACTGGAGCACTAAATTGCTGTATATTCTAGTTAATTGCAGAGGCAACCCATCACTAATCTAATGAGCAGCGGATTCTGGGCTGCATCGTGTCCCTCTTTGGACGGCCCAAGAGCGCGGGGGTAAATGTGTGCCCTCGTCAGCAATGAATGATGAGTTTGTTTCACACAATAATAGCAGCGGGGGTAGGGACATGCTCAATAAGTAGGTCAGTATGTTGTACAAAAGGGGATGTGCCGCTGACCCCCAAAAAGACCGCGGGGTCTTTGTTGTGTCTTTAAATTAGGCCTGCATTGTGTGATCCTGTAGACTAAATTCTGTTTTCTTTCACCATTCATTCATCACATTTTACAGCATGAATCATTCACTTGCAATTAACTTGACAGAATCATGTGTGTTTGAGCCATGAAAGATGGCACATGTTTGGCCCTATTTTGTGGTACAGAATGACTTGTTCTGAGCAAAGATAAGTGTTTGTTTCTGGAATGTCGGGGGTCAGGTCGGGAATGTGCACCCTGCCAGTCTCCCCTTGGCTGGGGTGCTTTGAGTTCCACCCGCGCTATTCCCCTGCTCCAGTTCTTCCTCAGAGTAGACAGTCGCATCAGTAAATATGAATAGGCCGTCTCCTTACGATGACTTATGAGGCCTTATCACAATTTGCTTGGCTACGTTAACGTTTGCCTTTTTGCCTCAGTATGCAACTTGACTGAATTATCATCAAGCTCTCATCTATAATCTTAAATCCTAACCCTGCATTTTCTTAATTTCCCAACTCTCTTTGAGACTATGCAGTGATCCTGCGCTCACCTAAACGCTGTGGAGGATTTTTTTTTTCAGGTCCATGCCATTCACCCTATCTCCAGCTCTCACTTAAGTCATCTCTCTTAGTTGAAGTCTTGGTTTCTGATCGTCAAACTTGCGTCGCCTGGAGAAGAGTTTCCCTGAGGCGTGTTTTTGAAAGGAAAGACTGCCGCACCAGTCTGTGTGTTTGATGATAGTGAGTATTTCCTGGCGTGGCTTTAGGAGCTGATTCAGTGGGCGACATTGGTTAAGAGGAAAATGAGTTTTCTAGATCCGCACATTCAGGCATTTCGAATTAGCAGCTGACACTCCTCTGCTAAGAATATTGTGATGGCCTTTATCTGACTGCTCTTGCTAAGCTTGTAGTTCTCATTTCTGTTTTTCCTGTATTTTTGTTCATTGAAACTGACAAAGACCTCTGCAATTGAACTTTGGGTGCAGTTTAAAATGATTGGTTTTATCAGTGCCGTCTGTGCGAATGTAAGGCGTCTATTGTTGCATTTGTTGTTCCTTTAGTTCACTGAGTTGTCGGGGACTTTTCTGAAAAAACAAATTGGAGGAGTTAAGGAAAACACACCTCCTAGTGCGATGACCCAGAAAATGTGAGGTGGTCTTCAAAGCCACCCCGCCCCTCTCTCTCTTTTTACATTCATCACCACACTTTTAGTTTTGAATCTTTTGAATAAAAGTGCCCTAATTTAAAAAACATTTTCCCTTGAACTATGTGATAATAAGCAAAGCCTTTGTCATCTCCTGGTCATTATAGACTGTATCTACCGGCTTGTCTACAGTTTCTTTGAAAGGAATTTTGTCACATTTTTTTCAGCTTGTGCACAGAGGCCGCTTTTAAGAGAACGGTGTAGCTTTTCGATTATCGAATGACAGAATTTAATTATTTTCTCCCAGACCAGAGAGATGCCAAAGCTTCTTTACTGTCTCGATTTAATTTGTCCTTAGTTCTTTAGTTTCAGTTTGTGGTGTTCTGTTTGGCTTCAGCTCGGGTCAAAATGCCTTTTGCCTCACTGATGCCTCACTGATGCCTCACTGCAATCAATCAATCAATCATTTATTTGTATAGCACAATTCGTGTACGGCAAAAGTGTAAGGCAAAAGTGCTTCACGAAAAAAAAAAAACTTTCATATTGAGATAAAGCAGCATAAAAGTATGGGGTTTAAAATACAGTAAAAAGTGGGTTTAAAAAAAAGGCCAATAAAAGTAATGAGTAGTACGAGATAGAATCAATCAGTTGTATGCACAGCTAAAGAGATATGTTTTCAGCCTAGTTTTGACAGCCTAGTCACAACCCCAGGAAGGCCGTTCCATATCCTAGCTGCATAAATCTGAAACGCTGCCTCCCCATGTTTTGTCTTGACCCTGGACACCTGCTGCGTGAGTCATATTATAAAGAATGTTTTTTTCGCATATGAGACTACATACTTTTCTATTGGTCTATGATTTATACATTTTAGTCCAACATTTTGTCTAGTTTCCTGATTTCGAGACCTCAGTATATTTACAGCTGTTTTAGGTAGAAGTGTGTGTTTCCCAGCTCATTCTGGTTCTACCTTGGGCTGGACGATATGGAAAAAACATAATCAATAAATCACATTTTTCCTTTAATGACCAGTCTCACTTTCCAGTTGGATTTAAATTCCTAAATTTGAAAAAGTGTCACAGTGAGTTAGTTCACAAGCCGTCTATCCTCCTGACTCCTCTTCATCCCCTTGTGCTATGTCCACATTATTGATGTCTTTTGATTTGTTTCTTTTTGATTTCATCATTGGAACTGCCCTAGTCTTGTTAAGAAATGAGAATAGATAAAAGTGGCAGTTTCAAATGAACAAATACAATAATTTCTTTGACCCGTTTTGAAGAAAAGTTAGCAGGATGGTAATTAACGCCACTGTTCTGTTATGGTTGTTTTAATTGTATGTTTTTGGGAGTTTACGCGATTGGAATCTGCTGTTTGAACTCGACAGCAGGCGCACTTTGCTATTTGAACAAAATGAATCAATGTTGTGGCAGACGGAACAAAAAAGGGACTAATATTTCACTCAAATGTTACAGCCAAGCTTCAAACACCATTCAAAGTTGGTTAATGTGCAACGTTGGACTAACAGCCTGGGTACATATAAGTAACCCTAGATTTGACACTGCAGGCACAAGACCGATGCCAATTCTACTTTGTAGTACTTTGCTATACAGTCACATATAGATAATACATATACTGGTTGTTAATACATTGCCTTTTGTCCAAAGAAAAGAAAATGTATTATAATGATAAAGTACTACTAGTATTATCATAATTATTCATCTTTTTTTCTCAGACTCAAAATAAATTGGTCCTTATTTTAATAGGAATATAAAAGAGACCCTATGATCCCTAAAATACTTCAAATGGCATTATTCATCACACATTACACATGTTTTCCCTAGAAATTAAAACTAGTACAACTAAGTACTTTTGCAGTGTACCTGCATGAACCGTGTCCTTGCATAAACAAATGCCACCTGCTTCCCCTCGCACATATCCAGTCTGTCTCTCTCCGATTGTGGGAAGTGGGACAAGTTCACAGAAGTACATTGAGCTGTGGTGTTTGGGGAGCACTGACAAAACACACACTATTAGGTCTTATTATTTCAGTGAAATCTCTCACCTCCACCCCTTTAAAACCAATATGGCCTTGCCTAATTTATACTTTTAAAGCTAGGGTACTTAACTTTCATTTTTCATAATTAACACACGTCGTTTATTCCCAATATCGCTTTCTTCATCTTATTAGAAGCAGGTTATCTTGTGCATACTGCAAGAAAGACCCTCGAAGTCACTGAGAGCTGATACTCTCTTTTTCACTTTTCAGTCTAAAATCCTGATCAAAAGACGGAGCCTAAAATGCGAGCATAATCTAGTGGCGGATCCAAACAGTTTGATAACGAGGAACTAGATTGGTTTTCTTGCACATAAAACTATACTGTAACAACTTAGGTACCACAGCTTTAATAATATAAAGTTAAGTCACATGTTTGGTGCTGAAATGTGTATTACATTTTTATTATCTCCTTTCTGACCAAATGTTCAGATCTCAATCTGAAACTATCTATGATAGTATTTGTTTTGTGCTTAGTATCAGCAGTGCCACTCACCAAAGCTGACAGGGCAAACTGGTCCAACAGGCTCCATGGAGTTAAGCAGGAAGACACTGTCAACTTTTGTCCAGCCGCGATGACAGATAAATGCTTCCTTTTACTTGATTCATATTTGAAATCATCTTTTTGGTATAATGCAGTGAAACTATGAGTCACCAATGTCATTTCTAAACAAAATTTCTAGACTCTTTTGTTCCTGTACTTGTTTTCTCTTTAGAATATTATTTTCTGCTTTTAACAGCCACTGGGGCATGCTCCTGGTCTGACTGTCCACTGACAGTAATAATGTAATCACAACATCATGAGGTACATTTCAGCTGCTTCCAGAGCCTTGTACTCTCATTACTAACTTAAGGCTTAAATACGTCCTGTCAAATCGTTCAAGATTCATGTTGAATGTTAATGCTGAAATGGTTACATAGTGGAGCCTCAGGAATCACAGCGGTTGTCAAACCTGCTCAATGACATTCCGGTTCTTGCCAAACAATATTGACTTCTGCAACTATGTGAGCACCACAGCTGTCTGTGGAGAGCCGCCCTTGTCTTTGTCTTCAACACATCCGTGCGTCTGCATCCACTTGTACTGCTGCTCCACCTCAAACACAACAGAAGTAAACCCACATTTATGGCTAAGCAACTATCTACTTTGACTTTATTCAAGATTGATTAAACTAAGGAGAATAAACAGATTTCTTCTTACACATAAAGAGAAGAGAAAAGTATGCACTAAATTGTCCCTTGAGGGATATTTGTCTCGGCCACTTAAGGTCCACATGGAAAAACCTTTTAAAAATCTGAAATATCCTTATGAATACAGTCTAGAAAATACACTAAGTTACAAGAATTGCAAGAGCTGGAAGGTGGCGGAAATGTTTAAGAGTTATAATATGAACTAAACCAACTTGTTAGTCCTACTGCTGTTCTGTGCAGAGGAATTTCAGCAAACGTTCTGCTGTTGTGAGTTTTCTATCAAAATAAGAGAGAACATACTTTGTCAACAAGCACAGAAGAAAATTGTGGTTCTCCATTCATCAGATTCATTTGAGTTGAGCTTTATACATGGAGCTTATTATTTTTATTTTTGTTGATAGGAGGAAGATATTGGGTAATTTGGTGAGTAATGTCTCTCGTTAGTAGTTCCTAAATGTAAGATCATATTTCTTCATTATTACAAGTATGACACAAATGCACTGTGTTAGTCTGGCTGACCAGAACTACGCCATTTTACAATACTAAAGCTGGGGTACCTAACTTCTTGTAAAAGTAGAAGTCTGAACAAATCACTCTGCAACATGCTGTCTTCATCTTATCTGAAAACTCTTTGTCTTAAGAGAATACAAAAGATACAGCTCTGTGCGTCACTATTTGACGTTTTGTACTGAGAGCTGATTGGCTGACTGAGGGTGGTCCTCTCTTTTTCTTTTCTGTTTGAAAAATACTTGCACATGATATTTAATGATAAGTTATCTACCCCAGCTTTAATGATCACATCAGAATATAGACACTGTATGAAATGAGTGTCTATATGAGTCTCACTCCCATGTGCTCTTGTGATCACCAGACCAGCGCAGCCACCGTCCGAGAGAAGGCTGAGGTGGAGGCGGCGAAGGGGGCAGTAGAAGGACAGGCAGGGCGTCTGTCTCAGGAGGCAGAGAAATTGCGCAGGCGGATTCAGGAGCTGGAGAACGAAGTGGCGAAACTCAACCGGATCATCGACGAGGCCAAGCTGCAGGAGAGCCGGCTCACAGACAGAGTGACGCGACTCCAGGTCAGATCTGCCACTGATTTTATACAAAGTTCTGCGATTGGTACTTCATGTCATGTGTTAGAGTAAGTCCCAGTGTAGTCTTAACAATTTTGATGGCAGATGTCAGAAAAAACATTGTAAAAAACATTGTGATAAACAATAATACAACTACTTTAATGGCCCTCAAACAACAAAAAAGTTTTTATTTGACTCCTCCTTTAAAGTGATAGTCTGTAACTCTAAATGAATTACACATTTTAGGAAATGTGTTAAATTGACCTCCTGGCCTTAAATGTTGATATAAAATAAGTCATTTTGTTAATTCTAATATCAAGGGTAAGTCCCGCCTTCCCTTCTCTTAGCTATAGCTCAGAATCCATGATGCCGTCCACGTTAACCAATCGAGTCATGCCAAGGGCTGTCAATCATCGGCGCTGATGCTCGCAGCTGCGCGCATGCTCAGTTGTTTTTTTTTTTGCGGAGCCTCCGAATCAAGCTCCATTAGGTTCTGGAACTACATGAAAACTGAACAAAGAATTCTGAACATCTGCGCTGAGTTACCCATTTATATACCGAACCTATATCCATAATCAGATCCTCTGCAGATGTGTCCTATAATGTGCAATTCATGATAATAGCTTCTTCCGGGTTTGCCGCGATCGCTTTTTTGTGCATAAAAACATTCTTTTTTTCATTAAAACGTTAACAAATAATTCTGAAACCATGTATAATGTGTTCTCTGATTAACATTTAAAAGTGTTACGGAAACGTAGGTGAAGACCAATCAGAAAGGAAGGGGGGGGGGAGCTTGCGTCGTTTTTTTCAAATCAAGTACCTCTCTGTCTCTCTTTCTGACAAACTCCAGACAATCACTTTAAAGGCCTGTTGTGAGAAAATAAAGAATAATGTAATATTTGACAATAAAAGTCACTTATTTAACGCTCTATCGCTCAAACTTGATCAAATCACAACAAAAATAAAATAAATCTAGTTAAAAATATACAAACAATAATTAATGAATCCCAAAATGTTGTGCAAAAGTTTGAAGATGATAGATTTTTTAGATTTGATTATTTTCTCTATTTGAGAAAGTATCGAAACGGAAATAATTCCCCAAGCAGTTTTAATTTTGATTTCACGAGCGCAACATTATAGTATTTTTAATGGTAGCTCAAGATGTGATGTTATTTTTATATATATTATTGGTACTATAGTTGGAATCAAGTATTGTGTCTATTTGTTTCAGTGTCATGACAACACAAGCAGACGAGCACACAATCTGCTCCGATATACCGTCTATTTTCATCAACGACCATTATTGATACAGACCTCATAACAGTGACACAATGTGAATATATTTTGTTTATAGAAAGAGAAGAAACAACTGGAGGAGTCACTGTCTGAAATTAGAGAACAGGAAGAAGAAATGTCTCGTGCAAATCGAGCACTGACCGTTCGCCTGGAGGATGTCCAGGTAAACTGAAAATAATCACTAATTATGATCACTAGTCTCCTGTAATTATAGCTCCAGAGTTGTATTTTATTTTATCATTTGTATTTTATTCTATTATCTTAAATAATAGATCTTGTTTTGATGAGTGCAATCCGAGCGCTCTTATTTCCTCCTTTTATTCTACTGTAACGTGCTCAACAATGACTTCGAAATTTCCCCAAAGTACGATTAAAGACTTGTATGATCTTATGCAAAAAGGGTTCTGTATTATTGTACAAGTTCTAATTTATTTTACTAGAGAAACTTCACCAAACTGGCCAATGAACACAAGGACTTGGAGGAGCGGTTGCAGGAGGAGAAGGCTCAAAAGGAGCAGTTCAAAAACATGAAAAACGATATTGAGGATGAGCGGAGACTGCTGGACAGAACGGTGGAGAAACTTCAGAAGGAGGTGACGGCTTATTCACGTTCCAATTTATTTAATGCTTTCTATCCATGTTCTAATTTTGTCTTTATTCTACGTAGATGAATGATATTGTAGATGCCTCGCAGTCGTCTACCCGTGAACTACAGGAGCAGATAGATATTTACAAAGAGAAGAATCGGCGAGAGCTGACGGAGCTGCAGAGGCTTCTGAAGGAGAGGACCCAAGAAGCCGACAAATATTTCGTCTCTGCAAAAACGCTCCAAGATGAGGTACAGTGAGCAAAGCTTTATGTATTTTCTGCTGACGTTGCTTTTGTGGTGCGAGTGGTTCATCCAAGCCATCACTAGTCAGGCTGAGCCACGACCATGATAACGCTTTGTCTGACTCAGATTGACCACTCCCACATTCTCCCCTCTTCCAAAGCGATGTCATCACTTTGGTATTCAAGCCTCCTCCCAAAAACTGGAGACATTTTCGATGCACATTTGAGAAAGTTATGAGAAAAAATCTGTGTAATAGTCTTCTTGCGCAAACAACAATCAGGAGTGGAAGCGTTTCCTTTCCGATGTAACCTTGTCAACTCTTTGCTATGTAAGGAATGTTTTAAATTGATGCAATGAATTATTATTATTGCAGTGGAAAAGGAGTGGTGTTGGGCTTTGGGGGGTAGTAGGCTGACTCTATAGAACAAATATTATTGTATGAAAAGGGCTTAAATGCGTTGGCAGGATTGGTAGAAAGGAGTTTTATTAATGTCAGCTGTTGCTTTATCCAAGTGGATATCTGAGAGTTACACAACGCAGATTTAAAAATGCTGTGTTATTATTTTGGGAAATGCATTCAATGTGTTTATGATCTTGAAGATTCATAGTGTGCTTGACCTTAATCCAGAAAACAAAAGGGCAACTGTTTATAATGAAATCTCCACTGGGTGTTTTTTAAGCAGCACAATGCATGAATATAAGCTCATAACATGGAGCATGCTTTAACCGACCCAAGTGTGCTGTTTATAGACACATGCATTATAAAGCATTATGAACCAAGTTTTGGCTGTGCTGTTTACTTCTTCAAACGGGGTCAATGTCCCGCTTGTTTTGTACCTGCATCCATGCTTCTCTGTGCAGCTGGTGCACAGGAAGACATGGATGTCAGTGATGTGATATCATTGTTGTGAAAGCTGCGCTGGCCGGACTCGCATCCTCCTCCAGACTCGACTGGGTCCAATGAGTCCACTTTTCCAGCCTCCACCCACAAAGACTTGGCCGATCTGCTAAACTTATTTTCTGACCTCACTACAATTTTATGAACTAGGAAAATTAAGGTGTCTTCATGAACACCCACTTTACAAAAAGTAATTGCTTTAAAGTGAGGACACAGCTATTTATGATTAGCTTTGAGAAAAATTCTGCTATTACCTGGTTATCTGTGTCTTTATGTGTGCATTATGCAAAACACTCAAATTATGTACAAAGTGTATCTGATGAAATATGGAATAATTTTCCACTAATGGATAAATATTTGTTGTGGGTGAGAAATAAAAGCCGAAAGATGAATTGAAATGTTTGCTTCAAGTAGAGAGGGCAGTGTTCCAGCTGTGAGGGCATCTCTGCTGAATGAACGGGGCTCTGAAAGCGCACCGCGCTTCATTTGTCACCTGGACCAACAGCTTTAAGCACCAAAATTAAAGTTGTTTGTTTATATTTGCATTTTGATAAGCAACAGTAATGTTTTAAGAATTGCCCTTCAGCAGTGGACTTCTTGTGTCACTTTTTCAATACATTAAAATCAAAGTTGGTTGTTATTGTGTCTTGTAGCTGTTGCACAAAGAGGCCGACCTGCAGAAATGTCTGAAAGTGCGAGACGAGGCCATCCTGGAGAAAGAGGCTCTAGAGCGAAAGCTTCATGATCTGGAAATTGAGGCTGAGACTCGTAATAACACAAAGGAAGACACAAGCAGACATGTGAAGCTGCTGGAGGTATGTTTCGTAGACCGCAGTGTGCTGTCCGGGGTCTGCTCCATGTCACAGGGTACTTTGCATTTCAGGACAGAGTGGCTCAGCTCGAGATGGACCTGGATGAAGAGCGCCAGAGTGGAGACCAGCTTATGAACAGGATCGACCGAGGACGGGAACAGGTACAAACTACACATTCTCATTATCCACCTTCACCCGTCTGTGTCCACAGCCTGATCATCTGTTTGTGAAGTAGCTCCACTAACATTGTGAACTCTCTAATCTGTGGAAATCATGTGATCATGTTCATTCATTCGGACATCCAGTGTCTGATCTAAAATCCCCTACACTGTTCATTCCTTGTATGGACAAAGTTTCTGCTCTGTAAATAATCTTGGTTGATCATTCGGGCTGGCAGAGCGCCAGTGTAAGACCACAGATCCCATTTTCATGCATCAGTCCCAAAGATCCTTCTTAATTCATGTTTGATGCCAAAAATGTGCGCTGCCAAATACTCCTCACTGTCCTGGTGATTGAGTTCACTTCAGCTTAGGAGCGGAGAGTTCTGATGCACCTTTTTGTCACATTTGGAATAATAACTACCACACACTTAAAACGCAGGTAAACATAAATGCAGTAATCGATGCTGAGAGTATTTATTTTCCTTTTTTATTATTTAAATGCAGTTTAAAAAAATTCCGGTGAAAAAATGAAACCTGCACTTGAGAACTTTGATTCAAATGCAGTGGCCATTTTATTTTTGATCTGTCCCCTAATGACATGAGTAGAGGCTTACAGAGAGAAGTTGAGTATTAAAATCCCATAAAATGCATTCCCCTTTGCAGAACTTCTGGCAGAGAGCAAAAAGTGGCGTTGTGACAAAGTGGCATTGGTTCAGCATGGGGTCGGTTGTCTAGGCAACGCTGGAGCTCTGCGCTCTCGCTGTTGTATGCGTCTGTGTGCAGTGTATATGTGCGTGTATGTTTATCTGTGTGTGTGTGTTCCTGTCAGTGGGTGTGTAGATGTGCGTGTGTCTGTGTGAGTGCGTGCGTTTGTGAGCGTATGTATGTTTATGTATGTGGGGGTATGTTTGTGTTTCTGTGTGTGTGTGTGTGTGTGTGTGTGTGTGTATGTTTATTTATGTATGTATGGGTGAGTGTGTATGTTTGTGTTTCTGTGTGAGTGCGTACATTTGTGTGCGTGTCAGTATGTCTGTGTCTGTGTGTGTGTGTGTGCGGTGTATGGCTATGGGGCGGAGGGGCAGCGGCACAAGCAGCAGAAGGAACACCTGCGCCTCTCCTGGCACCAGGTGCTGCTCTCCTGTCTAAATGAGAGTAATCTCCCTTCTCCTCTCCTGCCGTCTCTCACAAAGCAGATTAGTTTCGCTGTATGTTCCAGTCTGCTGATTCAGCTCCCTCAAGCACTGTGCTGCTGCACAAGTTATAGGGGCCATCGTTCATCAGAGCAGCCCACTGTCACCCACTAATTGGCATAAAATATCACCAATTCTCCGCTCCTTCTACAAAGAAACAGCCATCAACACTTTATTGATTACTCTTCATGGGCCTCTACTTTGAACTGGCCCTATGCAGTGAAGTAAAATACTACTATTACATCAAATCTGTCATTAGTGCTTTCTATAGTTGTTTATTTGTATAGCTACTGTGATTACTTATACAGACAAACTATTTACTTTTTCAGTGTCCTTTTGAGCCAGTGAAGCATGATTATAGCGCTAAAAACAAAACGTGGAATGCTGCCAAACCCGAAAGTCATGGCCACAAATTTAAGCAGGGCCCTTGAGCAAAATCCTATTGTTTAGCTGAAGCTGTTTGAGCGCTGCACGGGTTTCTGTTGTAATTGTCATCAGACTGTGTGGGAGCAGGGAGATGACAGTGTCTGGGCTCGGCTTGACAGGTGGAGCAGATGAGGAATGAACTCCTGCAGGAGAGGGCCAGCAGACAGGACCTGGAGTGTGACAAGGTGGCTCTGGAGAGACAGGTACACACGCCCCTGTCTCAAGCTAAACAACTACACAACATCCCCTGGGCTCATTTCATCCATGTGTCCTTCCATTGTCATCTCAGTGTTGGTGTCACACACGTTTCTGGCTGTTTGTTACATTCTAACTCAATTACAGTCGTTTTTGCTTTAGTCCACTGATCCTGTTTTTACCGCCTGCATAGAATAAGGACCTAAAAAGCAGAGTGACTCATTTAGAGAGCTCCCAGAAGTCCAACAAAGAGGGTCAGATCTCCCAGCTGGAGGGACGAGTTCAGGAGCTGGAGGAGCGACTGGAAGCGGAGGAAAGGTGAGGTCACACGAGCATAAGGTACAACTGCAGAGGAAGTCCTTAATCAGCCCATTTCACTCCTTTACAATCATGTTGTGATAACAAATGTCTTTTCATTTTCATTGTGGGACATGGTATTATTTACATAACCCACGTTATTCATTTAAATGTTATACATGATACAGGTTAGTTTGTTACTACTATATTAAAGAAATCCTTAATTGTAGAACTCCTCAGTTTTGGTGAATGTGTGAAGTGTGATTTTGGATTAGCTAGTCAAGATTTCTTTTTAGAAATTAAATAATATAATACAAGACATAAAACATTTGGAGAGCAGAAGTGGCTAACTAATTTTGAGTTTGGGTGCCAAATTTATAATATGTATTAATACCAATACTGCAAGATGACAAAATAATTGAAAATCATTTTGGGGGCCACACCTCGGTCTTACTTCTACACTTAACCTCTTTTTTAATTAACCCCTTTTGTCTATTTACAACAAGACACAGACTGTGAAGTGTAGCTGCAGTTCAGTGTGTACAATAAGGAAAATATGCAAATTTCACATCATCATTATCATGAACTATTTTTCTGCTGCGCATGTTGCACCTGGATAATTCCAAGGAGCCTACTTCAAAGGAAATGTGTTGTTGTACTCATTAAAACATTTTTATAATAATGCCAATTAGATTAAAATCACTGAAATTTTGACCTGTAATAAACACAAAATGACAAGTTTGTGTCCAAGGTGTGTAGTCTGCATTCAGTACATTTCATAAACTCATCTGATACATGTTTATGAAGCCATTAAGTTACGTTGCAGATACATTGATGGCGTCTTGCTTTGTTCAGGGAGCGTGGAAACCTGCAGCTGGTGAATCGGCGCCTGGAGAGAAAGGTGAAGGAGATGGTGATGCAAGTGGAAGAGGAACAAAACGCGTTGCTGGATGAAAAGAACCAGGCACGTGGAGTGTGGCAGCATCTCTGATTCAAATCTGCATTATAATGAGTGAAAATAAACATTGTCTCCGTTTCTATTCCAGTTGAACCTGCGTGTCAAAGCCCTGAAGCGGCAGATGGATGAAGCCGAGGAGGAGATCGACCGCTTGGAGAACGGCAAGAAGAAACTACAGCGAGAACTTGACGATCAACAGGAGACGAACGACCAGCTCCAGAGCCAGCTCAAGGCCATGCGCAGTGAGATGAGGTGAGCATGGAGCCACAATATAATCATATGAATCTATGCATTACTCATATTTTTAATCACAACCAGAAAACACAATCAGAAAACATTTGTACATTTTGCAAACAAACAAATCATAAATAGGAGTGGACTGATCGAGCGCTGACGTCCCCTTAGTGTTAGTCTGAATGTGGAAGAGGGTGGTTTGAACATGAGCGAGCTGGGCATTTCTTCTGTGGTGCTTGCATTGCACACGTGTTGCTAAGACAGTTGCTAAGGCAATCTGGAGTTCCCCCAAGCCCCGGCGATCCAAGATGGCGCCATATTCATATGAATGGTTTGTGCTCAGTGGCGCTTTGTGCAGGCACAGTCGCTGACATATTAGCGGAACTCGCCTGGAACTCGCAAAAATCCATGGGAAACACGCCTGTATTTGGGCATCGTCTGGTCCTCCCGGTTCTGCGCAGTGGATGAACTCCTATGATGCGTTGCGTGAGGGGCACAGAGGGGCTCGGCCGCGCTCTGACCAATCAGAACTGCTCAGAGCGGGAGTTAGAGCGGGAGCCAGACGGGCAGAGTTTGTGGCACTAAAGTGTAGATTTAAAGAAAACCAAAGGCTTTAAGAAGAAAAAAAGTTCAGGATGGCAAGGGACACTAAAATCCCCACATAATCCGACCTTTATGAAAGCTGTAGGTTCTCTGTCAGCTGAGGTCACGCTGTTTTAGTTTACACAGAGTTTTATGGGGAAAATGTCTGGGTAGCCCACGTGAATTTAGTCTGGTTTGTCTGCAGTACAGCGAGAATCCCCTGAGCACATGGGTTCTTCAGCTCCAAGCTAGTAATACCCTATCCATTTAATATAATAGATCCATGAGTTCCCCTCACAAATGAAGGCATCTAATTGGTCGATCAGATGCCACACAAATATTATCTTTGTAAAAAGAAATCTAACGTCCTCTCGCTCTAAACATTTTGGTTCACATGAATGTAATATCATAAGCACATGTCACAGCTGTAGATCAGCCTCAGACAGAAGTGAAAAAGAGAGGACCCTCACTTTGTTCTCAGCCCACAGCATCAAATAGTGACTTCTTTAGGAAAGAACTGCCCTCTCCACCAGGGAACAAAACTGTCTGGTCTTATTTAACGAGCACTTACCACCAGAGTGATTGACAGTTGGGAGGACCAATAGTCTTTATGATCAGAAAGTCCTCCTATATACCTTTTTAGTATACAAAACATATAATGGGTTCTATAGGAGGATTTTTCAGAAAATAAAGATGGCTTGTTGTGGGTTGATTTGGTCACATTTTACTTTTACAAGTCTTAATTAAAGGGCGACAGTAGCTCAGTTGGTAGAGCATTGGCCTTTGGGCCTGAAGGTCGTGGGTTCGAGCCCACCGTAAGACCTACTTCACGACTCCCACTGATGACTGCTGTCGTTGTGTCCTTGGGCAAGACACTTAACCCTACTTTGCCCAAAGCCCCAACTGAAAGATCTCAGCTCCTGTGGACTCACCACCTGCAGGAGGATCAGTGAGGGGCTGGTGCTCTGTGGACTGGGTGCAGCTCTAACTGCCACCCCCCGACCCAGAAATGGATTAAGGGGAAGAAAATGGATGGATGGATGGAAGTCTTAATTAAGACAAACATATTTTTAAGGGAAAAACTGTGCGATACAAATGTATTTTGATGACGTGCGTTTATGTTTCAGGCGAAAAAGCAGCTCGGCGCCGCTTCTGAACACTCTGGACGACGAAGATGATGATGATGATGATGATGTCAGCACTGACGGAGAGACGTATTTCAGATCCACACTGAGCTACAAGCGCTCCTCCAGCCAGGACAACATACTATCCTCATTTGCCATGTGATTCAGATGGGACCAGACCACAAACTTGTTCAAATGGTGAAGTTACACAGAAAAGCCTATTTGAGAAATCAGGGACCAGTCGAAGATATACTGTGTTGAAAATCCAAAAAGCAAGTTATTATCCTGAATACATCTTTTAAATTCTGTGCTCAGTATTACAGCATCTTATAAAGGTTACAATGTGTGTTTGAAATAGAAGTATTTTTGTTCCACTTTCTCACACACCTCATGATTATTTTAGCTGTAGTTACTTGAACACTTTTAAATGCACTGTAAAACAACATGGGCTCTTTTTTGCCTCTGAACAAAATTAAGTTACTAACCTATTTTATACCTATCGGACGTTAATTATTATTATTGTTGTGTATTATTTGTAATCGGCTTTTATAAATAACAAGAGTTTGTTTTACTCGTCTATTTTGTAGAATTAAGTTTAATCCTCATTATATGAAGTAAGAAAGATGTTATTTATTATTGATTTATACTGAAGCCACAATAGTATTGGCTTTTATTCCTGGGACTGTTAACGAGTGAGGGACTTTGAACACAGCAACTACATTTTTATACATCAGCTCATATATGAATATATATTACTATGAAGTGATTTTAGAAGTTTACTGTAAGCTGTTGAAATCACTTTTTCATTTAGTTTATTTTAAAATTCACTGGAGCAAAATGTAAAATACAATCATAGAACGTTCGTGCCATGACATTGTTGAAATTGACTTCAGTTTGTCACTTGTTGTATATTCCATATTTTCTTACTTGAGCGTTCAGACTGTTTTTGTATTTTATGCTATAAGGGAAAATGACAATCATTATGTTCTTGATCTGTGACTATTGTGAGTGAACTGCTGCCACTACCTCTGTACATAGCCTTGTTGTGATTTCATGAATATTGTGAAACTAAAATAAATATGCCAACATTCCTCTCAGGGCGAGTTTTTGTGTGAAATATTTGAAAGACGTTATTAAGACTAAATTCCTTTTTAGGGTCAAAAAATCGAGATCTGAGTAGGAGCATGTGTTTCTTTTCTGAACATTGTAAAGTGCTTTTGGTGACCTTGGTCTGTAAAAATGTGCTATATAAATAAACATTAATTTTAAAAGAAGATATGAAAAATCAAACTTCAAATCCAGCCTCCAATAGTAGTGCTGCCGTCTGGAGGATCATCTGATAGACCAGAGAAAGACCAACTGTTGGGTCAATTCACAGCTAAGCCAAACCATTTTTCAAAAAAGATTCAGGGACTTGTAATGAAGCAAAAACAAATGTTCAATATTGCTGGATTGCACTTTTTTGATTACTTAAACAAACACAACAGATTGGAGAAGCCCAACCCCTCCTTCACAGTGGATTTTGGCCCTGGAAGCAAGTAAACATACACATTGCCCTGCACATACGCAAACCCAGGCCACAGTACATAGATACATAGTTTTTTTTTTATTTTTTTTAAACTAAAGGCAAAGGAAAAAATAACCCTATATAAATATTTGGATCAGTATTTATTTGAGGCGTTAAAAAAGTTCAACCTGTTCCTGACTCATTCTATGCATTGTTTTCAAGCGTCAAATGTGTCATGTTTTTGTTTTTTCAGTTTTCTGACAAAATAAACAAAGTTTGGCCCAATGCAAAAGGGTGATGGGGAGCACGTGCACAAAGGACCGGGGTGAGCATTGTTCTCAGGGCGCGACCTCCATCAGCGGCTTTTCTCTGTGACGAACAGGTCTCTGCTCTGTATTATGTCGGTGTCTTGAGTGTCCAATGAAGCAGTAAACTCAGTGGAGGCTTTAGAGAAACTTTGTAACAAGGTGACCATTCCTGTGATTCCTCCGCGCTCCGCAGCCTGCAGCCTGTGGACCTGGACACAGCTCATGGTGAGTTTGTGAAGCTGTGGATAGGAGCTGTGATAAAACACCGCATGTATATATTCATCCGAATCATCAACTACTTTTTAAAGTATTTCTTCTGTTACCAAATACTGTAAATATTGGATTTTAACCACAGACTGTAGTATGGACGGAAAATAGGCCCTGTTCTAGCTGTTTGAGTTTCCTGTTCACTACAGTGCTCTGCTGCCCCCTACCTGCAAATAGTCAGTGTAGCATAACTCCCTCTTTCTCATACTTGTCAGAGTTGGCAAAAGTTCTAGTTTTAGATACTGAATTAAAAATAGAAAATCATTTCTGGAAACAGTATTAATTTACTGCAAAAAGTATTAGGGAAATGTAATTTTGTCGAATAATAGACTGACAATAATATCAATATATAATTATAATAATTTGAGACATTGTACGCGTTATATTTGAGACATTTTTCTATATACGAACATAATACAAAATAAACAAATGCACAGATAATGTTTGAAAAGGGGGTTGCACTCATACAACACTACACACTCTCCTTCCTTCTCTTTTGTGCTTCTAAACATATATTTTTTATTGGATGATATTTTAACATGCATTCCTATTTTTAATGCATCCGTGTATTTTCGTTTCACACTGTCAGATAATATGGTAAACAAAACATGTAGAGTCTAACCCAAATGGTTAGGGATAGGGTGCTTCACTTACTGTAGATGCACAACTAACAATTTAAAACCTGATTTTATCGCATGCTGTAAATTTCCAAGTAACTAGTGCTTCTATGAAAGCAGCAGGGGCCTGGAACTCTTTACCTCTGTCTGTGAGGGAGTGGAGCTCACTGGGGCAATTTGAATTGAGCTTAAAGACAGAGCTGAGAGATCATCATTTGTGCAGTCAGGCGGATTGTACATCATGTGTTGTATATGTTGTGTCTCTTGTGGTTACAAGTGTTACATTTGACCCGTTTTTACCCAAGTACTCATAATATAGTACTTATACATTACTTGCTATTTCTGCACATTGTTATAGTCTCGGTCACAAACAGGGATGATTGACATCTTCCCAGTGGAAACTGGAAACCATATGCCTTAAATGTTCCTCAGAAAGGATTAGGCGTCCATGTGCACACTGTCAAACTAATGATGTGTTTTAATGTGCAGTGCAAAAAGAATGTGATGATTTAAAGGAAGAGGTGAAAGGGTGATTAGGGTCACAGGGTCTGGACTCCATCAGCTGGTTGACAAGCAGACTCGGATACACATGCCTCAAGTCTCAAAACACCAAAGTAGATAATGAAACACACCTAACCAAATTTAGCTTAAACTTGTCACGATTTCACACAATTTCAGTGAATATGTCTTTTGTGCCATGATAATGCATTTCATTTTTTATAAATTCTTCATTCTCAATTATTATTTTTCCCTAGAAATGATATTGAAACAGTGCTGCATTGTCAGCTGTCCTATCTTTGTGTCATCTGTCCTCAGCTGCATTGGAGCCATTCTGTGAGCACTTGCAACACAGGTCAAACATGGATTCCAAAGAGTTGTTGGTGGTTGCAACACCAGGTAACCACCAACAACCAGTGTCTGTCAACACAACACATTGGATCTTTATGAAATGTGAGATATACATTTCAACCACATCCGCCCCGAGCAGTGGCCACAGCAACCTTTTCATGGAAAAAGCCACTTGTTTGGATATAGTTACTAAGTTACTAATTAACCAGAAACTGTAAAATTGCCTCTCATACTGTTATCTCTCTCTCTCTCTCTCTCTCTTTGATACACAACTGCACTCCACAAAGAAAAATGAGACCCTGAACTTGACATAGTGCAAGTAGGATCCTCCTACTCCTCGAGTTTCAATAGAAAAGAGCACCAGGAATGGGACCTGCTTTTAAACATGTGCACAAGTCTGTTGCTTAAACATCTTTGTCAGAACAAGCTGGTGTGCTCAGTGTAGCAGGGCGCAATGCTGTGAAAATACCATAAAATAATCATGGCTTCCTTTCATCGCTCATATATCCTGGGTATCAATAATGCAGGAGTCTGAACCACCTGTTTGGGCCTTCACTCACCTGTGGTGTAAATAATTCCCATTTTGGCTGTATACATCTCAGGGTATATACAGAATTTGAGCATAATATAGAGTTTTAACAATCTTTACTTTACTCATAGTCAATAAACAGGAATGTGCTGGTTCAAAGCACAAGCAAATTAAGAAAAGAAGTCAAGTAAAAAAAATAAAAAAAAACTTTCTCTTTGTTTCAATGCTGCTTGTATATTTCTGTCCCCAACAGACAATAGAAAAATTGGCAGTGACAATAACATTAAAAGAAAAAAATACATTTCTAACAGTGACATTGCCACTGTCACACTGTGTGTAGCCATATGTACATATGGCTTGATATTCATGGGATAACATGGGAAAGAAGCTGGTTCCACCCCTGGCCCCTCCCTCAGTCGAGAGTTTACCTGGGACATGCTACACCCAACCGGACGGAGGCTGACAGGGAGGCAGCTGAAATGTTGTCCGACAGGTCTGATGGGAAATGGTTCATAGTGTGACTGACAGAGTGATAGACAGGTACTCTGTGACGAAGGACTTTAGTAATGACATATGTGCTCTAAACTCCAGGACAGCAGCAGCAGCAGCAGCAGCAACAGCAGCAGCAACAGCGTTGAAAAAAGTGGAATTTCCCCTGTCTTGGACTCGTGGAGTTTGGGTCCGATGACCGCTTTGGAGTCTTGACTCAGGAAGGCGAGTGTGTGGGGAGAGGAAAGGGTGGGAGGGTCCCCTGCCAGAGGAAGAGAAGCAAAGAGTGGACACAACAAGAGACATGCTTCGCTACGGATCAGGGCGAACTGTGTCCAGCACCACGACCACCACCGAGGACTCTCCAGAGTCAGAGGTAACTCTCTCTTCTGAACATGAACAGCTCCTGTGTCTGTGTGGCTTTTTTGGGCTGCATCCCTTGACTTCAGTGTAGTTACGAGCTGTAATGTTATAATGCTAATATATTTGTATTATAGATTAGTGAGCATTACAGCTTTGCTTCCACTGTTAGTGTGCAACAGACAAGGGCCATGTTTGTTTGAACTGTTCTCTGATAAAACAGTCCCTTGTACCAAATGGTGACGATATTGTTTGTTGTTGAGGAAAGACAAGTGTGCCTATGTGTGTAAGCTTGGTGTGTGTAACATGCTCAGATGTACTCTGTTACTTGACACATAAAGTATTTCCATAATGTTTGTTTAAAGGTCTGTTACAAACATGTTACGTTGTTGTATTTGTTTTCTAGAGGAAGTTCAGGCGGCTCAGGTTAACGCTTCATGCAGGAGAGAATGGGAAAACAAGAGACACGGTAAGCTTTTGAAATCCTAAGTTTGTTTATACTATTAAACGTCTGAAACTTAAACAACTCCAAAGTAGACAAACAGACTAGATTTATGCCTTTATCATCTGGACGCGTCACAATCTGGACAGGGTGTGCATGTGAGATAATGCCTACACAGCTGTTTCTCATTCACTTCAAAGCAGACCTCTCTCTACAGAGTATATCTTCCAAATAAAATACAAACCCAAATACTTTCATTGGCTTAAGTAGCTATAATATTATCGGTATCTCCTGACCACATTATTTGTTTTAAAACCTGTAGAGTGATACGTCAGCAAACAGCCCTTAATGTTTGTGTAATGCCAAGTGCCAAATTAAACTTTGTCTGTTTTGCCTACACAAAAGTGTGCAAAATGTGACTGCTGTGGGCTGTTTGCTGTGGAACGCGGCAGCTCTTTCATCTCATGGAGTAAAGCAAAGAGTCTAATAATGTGCAAAACCAAGAGGCTGCAGTGGTCTGAACCTTGGCCCAAGATCTACTACGCTGTTCAGTCCATTGATTTAATCTCTCTATGAGGGTGTGACCAGGACAATGTGGTCAACAGTCACTCATGTGTTTGATAGTGAGGTTTGTTTTTGTGTGTTTTGAGTCCACACTGCTGGATAATGTAATATTTAACCTAAACATCTGCCTCAAATATCATGTATGTATCATCATCAATAATGAAATGTTAACGACTGTAGGTTTGCTGTTTGTGGTGAGGGTAAATGACGACATTAGTTCAGCCGTTTACAAACTCACTTCATGAAGTATTCATGCACATTGCTCTGGTCACAAACTACATTCACTTCAACGTCTTCTGTTGCTTAACTTGCTTCTTCAGCCTGCGGTAATGTAATTAGAATCATGGTTCTCTAATGTTGTTAAGCAAGAAAGGGAACCTTTATTCATGAATCAGACTGATTTAAATGGGACCTTAAAGAAACAGGCTGTTGTCCACAAAGTTGAAGGGCGTATCTTGCAACACGACACATGATGGCCAGGATCCAGTCGGCCTCGTTGAGAAGATGTTGAGATGTAATATATCTCATCCTGTGTGCTTTATGTCCCTATAACTACATCATTGTCAGGAGGATGATTCAGGTCAATGCGCTACATGAGCTGCTCTTTCTTTGACTCACTTCAAACATTGAAGCTGCATGTGAGGGAGAAGACAGACAAATATTTGACATGTCTTGGACATATAATTATGTGACAAGACCTAGTTTTATTTCCTGTCATAAAGCAGCTGAGACCTATTGTAAAAAACAGCAATAAAAGACTGATTACATGAAATGAAAATGAAAGAGTTCAGACTTCGGATTCTGCATAAATAGGGAATTTTGCACTTTTTTGTCAGTAACCCTGCACTATTTCTTAAGAGCGCGTTCTGTGCAGAAATGCCAGGCGTTGCATTGTGCACTGACTACACTGGTGCCTTTGTCAGACGCTTCTGTCTTATCTGTGAAAGATGCAGAAAGACGCCTCCCTTTTCTGGCAAAGAGTGAGGTTGCGCTGCAGGATTTTCACAAGACTAGAATAATTGACTAGAAACAAAATTTTGGGATCAATAAAATCAATTATTTGTGACTGCTGTGGGCTGTGTTTGTGTAACTTCTAATATTTTTTATGTCACCTATTGTTTCTGTATCTTCAGTCTGAACAAAATAAAGATGCAAAGGAGACGTGGAAGAAGAAGAATGGGTTGATCCACAGAGAGAGGCCAGCTGGGAGGGAGTCGCCTCAGCAGGTGAACATAACTGTGCAGGTTACACATTCTTGATGTGATTTAATTTCTGGCTGAACTAATAATAAAATAATGAGTCACTTAGTAACTGACACGAAGACATTCACCTGGAATCTATTTTGTGTGTGTGTGTTTGTCTGTGGGCAGGATTACACACAAACAACAGCACAGATTGATCTGAAATGCTGTGTAGATGGGTTTTGATGAAAGCAAGAGCCCATTCACATTTTGATTATGATTCGGGTTCTTGGCGGGGTATGCGCTCTCCGAGTGCACGTTCTAGTTTACTCTTGCTTCTACTTTATGCACTTATCAGTCAGTATGTTTGCCAGGACCATGATATTGCTCCTTATATTATAGAAACTGGAAAGCACTTTGTAATGAAAATTTTGAAAAGTACTGTATAAATACATAATGTAATATTTATATATTTTTATATGATACTTTTTTATAGTACATTATGGCAGTTTAATCTCTCCCTATAGAGCTCCTTTTCTTATTTCCTCCTGAACAAAACATTTGGAACTTGTGGCAAATGTCATCAATTATGAATTGAAACTGAAGCTCCCATCTACCATCCTGCTCACGCACAACTCAAATATATTAATGACCACAGAGTTTAGATTATTTATTGAATGGCTGGTCATAGCCCCAGTTCTTTTAACTCGCTGGTGGGTTTTCAGATGCACAATGTGTAGGACATAAGCAGCTCCTGTACTGGGTTGCAGAAACTTGACACCTTCAATTCACTCTGCATTTTGTTCCCATCGCCTTTTTTCTCGAGCTCAGCAAAAACCCGAAACATCAAATGCACATATGCAGGCATGCCTCTCGCTACTGCCAAAATAACAACTGAACTTTCTGTCCTCTAATAGTTTGTGCAGACTGAAACCTCTAGAGTTGGTGTTGTGTAACTTGAGCTCTGTGATCCTGTCTCCCTCAGCAGCTCTCAGACGGGGCCAATGGGGGGACCGAGTCCTCCGTGCAGTCTCATGGGCCCAAAATCTACGGCATCGTGCAGACGACTGGCTCGGATCGCCAACAGGAAGTGATGGCGCGTGAGTGGAGCGTCAGTCACCTCCAGAATGAGATGAGGTACATCCGAGAGGTGAGACCACATTGGCTATCAACACTGGCTGTAACAGACATAATCATTGATCTGTTTGTATGTGGGGTTTGCTCAGGTGAGAGATTCACTGGAGAAGGTGCGAGAACGCATGTACAGCCAGTTTGGAGGGATGCAGCAGTCGATGCAGAAGCTTACTCAAGAAATTAAGGTACAAACATTATTTGGATAAACCTGTATGGCATTGTGTAATAACATGCTTAATGTTATGTAACAGACATCCAACTCCAGAAGCAGGAGTTTAGAGGCGGAGGTGAGGGTTCGGACTGAAGCAATGGATAGTTTTGACCAAATGAACAGCTCTCTCATATCAGCAAACATCGGCCTACAGGTGCCACATCCAAACAGTCAAAGTCGTGTTGTTTTAACCATGTCTTATGAGTGTTTGTTTGTCTTTTAGAAATCCCTGCTGGAAAACTGTCAAAACAGAGTGGACCTGAGAGAAAACGTGAAGACATTAAGGAGCAACTATGAAAAAACCCAAGAAAAGCTGAGGGACAAAGAGAAGGAGCTGGCCTACGCACAGGCCGAGAACCAGACACTGAGGCTGCAGGTGCTGAACAACAAAACTAAAGAAAGAAAACTAAAAAATCAACAGTATTTTTTTTTTTGAAACACAGCCACGTTTTTATCCATTTGTTTATTACTGGCCACATTTTGGATTGGATTGAATAAGAACATAAGAACAGTTTCATCCCCTTGGACTCACCAGATTCTGGCCTTTACTGTTGCCACTACATACTTCTGCAGCTACATACTTCTGCCACCTTATCATGTCATACCTCTGGACACTTTCTGATCATCGGCACTGTTAAATGTCTATTTTGTCCTTTAGTCTTAATTATATCTAATTAAGACTTCTTAGGTGTCTAGTTTTTTCAAAATGTTTCACTTCTTTGCATCATATACCAAAGAAAATTCCTTGTGTCTGACTTCTTGTTGCTTACAATGGCAATGAGAAGAATTATGATTTGAATAACAAACACCCGGTGAGGCAGAGCTTCAGAATGTGTCCCTAATATCTATAATTTCTTTTAATTTTTTTAGGCAATACCAATACACTTTTGTTGGAGTAACTAACTTTGAAACCACAAAAAATGTCATGTGTTCCATGTCAGTAGTTCCTCACTCTTAAACAATTTGGTTCCATCAATAGTCACAGAGAGAGCACCAGCCCTCACTCAACCTCTCATTCTCAGTATGTACAATACGTTTTTAATAAGATAAAGGCAGCATGTTGTGGTTGGACACAACATTTTACTGAAATAATTCAATTAAATGTATTCTTGTGTAGCCCAATATCACAACAGTAGTTATCTCAGAGGACTTATCAAAACCATTGAAATCACCAACACAGATCAGAGAATCAAACAGTTCAAACACAAGAAATGCAATGATAGAAAACACAGAACCAGTGGTCCATGAGGAGCAGAGAACATGTCCATAAATGTTGTTGACTGTTCAGTGTCCTGGATCATCATCATTGTCCTTAGACCCTCCTGCATCTCCGAGGAACAAGATTCTGTCGGGACAGTTAATATTTATGAAACCAATTTTATGGTTTGATACTCTAGCTTAATTTACCATCGAGCCATACATTAACGTTGTACTATCCTGTGGTATTTGCAGATGGAATCTTCGCAGGAGGCAGGCACTCGGGCGCTGCATGAGCTCTCAGCCAAACTGAAGCAAGAATATGACAAAAAACTACGAGAGGAACAACTCAAACACAGGGAGGAGATTGAAAACCTACAGGTCTGCATACTTTACCTGTTGTTCATGAACTAGAGCAGAACTACACAGCATGTGCAATACCAATAGAAACTCAGATTAAACTAATTAAACTGAAAAGAAGATAAATTAATCCCTGTCTCAAAATGTATTCAGGCACAACTGGACGAATACATCAGACGCCTTGAGGAAGCAGAGAAAACGATCAAAAATTCGGAGGCTAAGATTGCAGAAAGAGACCAGCGGATTCTGGAAGTAGAACGACTTCTTAGCTGTATGGGGAATGTAAGGCCCTCCAAAACAAAATACATTATACTGTATATGAAGTATACAAGACAGTATATATTATAATGCGTTTCAGCCTCGGGCTAACCCTAATATATTTTCTTCTTGTCCTTGCAGGAAAAAAGCCAACTCCAAAAACAACTACAGATCTCTGAGCAGCGCCTTCGCTTGCTGGAGTTGTCAGACACCACTGATTCAAATGTGGTGAAAAAGTGTGTTTGTCTACATCATTATTTATAACATATTTCTTATTTTACAGTATATGATTCTTTATATACATTTTATATATTTAGAATATATATATATATATATATATATATATATATATGTATATATGTTTGTGTGTTTAAATATGTGTTTCACATCTTGCTTAGGTCCAAACAACTGGAGGGTGAAGTCGCAGATCTCAAAGAAAGAATCAAACATCTAAATGACATGGTGTTTTGTCAACAGAGGAAGGTTAAAGGGATGATAGAAGAGGTGACGTTACTTTTATTGTGCAAATTCTATAAATTTAGGTTTCTATTGACAGTAGGTGTGGTTTAGAGGTAATACAAGGAGACAGATCATGTAAAGCCCATTGCATATTAAGCTGTTTGAGCGTAAACAGTTGTGGGGTGGAGCTAGTTTCCGGTTTTGTTACTTTGACGCATACCTGAAGCGGTCTTGACTTTCTTGTTTTGATTGTTGTTGAGGATGACATAATGACGCATGATACCAGCTGTTCACTCCTTTGCAGGTTCAAATACTCAGAGCTCAAGTGGCCCAAAAAGACATGTTCATCTCGGAGCTCTTGGACAGGATTGCCATAGTTGAGTGCGAGGTGAGTCCTATCTCTGGGTGGATTTGGCTATTTGTTGGTTATTTTGTTGCGGTGAATATCTTTGCATGGCCACAGATGACTGAATCACACGGGCTGCTGTGCACTAATGTCACTGTAACGGGTGACCCCAGTGGCTCCACACTGCTTTGCATGTATCTTGAGTTGATTGCTTTTTTCCTCTTTTCCTTTTCCTAGAATAATGAGTTAGAGGACAACCTCAAGTATTTTATGTCCACACAGAATGGGCCAAGGGAGGATTTGGAAACAAGGGATGTTGGAGTAGGGTGTAATCTGCTCCCCAGGTAAGAAAAGTCGTCTTCACGTGGAATCTCTCTTAAGTATTCATTATGGCTTAGTGTGCACAATAGCATTGACTGATATTAGGAGAAAACAAAGAAGATCCTAGGCACTGATTGCTGTCTTTATTTATTCAACGTGTTTCAACTATAGCTCTACTTGAATCAACATATTATTAGTTAATTCTTTACACCAGGAACTTGTGTAAATTAGTAATTTCACATTATACTCCATAGAATAAAAAAGGACTGTACATATTTTTGTGTTGATATGTGACTGTACTTTTGCAGAGATGACCCAGATAGGCTCAATGTTGACAGATTTTCTTCATTTGACCCGCCTCCTCCTAATCATTCATCATTACCTAACCATCATCCATCACCTTTTCAACCATCGTCACGACGTCAACCACTTTCTCCGATTCAGTCCATCTCTCCACCACTCTCTCCACCGCTCTCTCCACCACTCTCTCCACCACTCTCTCCACCACTCTCTCCACCGCTCTCTCCACCTCTCTCTCCACCCCTGTCCACTCATGATGCTGTATCCCCCACTCCCTCCCCAGTCACTGTGCCATCTCCTTCCTTCACACCCTTGCTCCAACCTGCATCCCTCTATCTAACATTGACCCCAACCCAACCAAGGACATTCAGCTCCAAAAACCCCCCTCCTAGCCGCCTAGAGAGCAGTTTACTAAGGTACACTCCTCTCCAATACAGCCGCATTCTGGAGGCCAACCCTTCCGTTCCCAGTGGGATTTCGACGTATCCCCTTTCTACCACCGGGGACCCCCCTGTGAGTCCGAGACGAACTGCAAGTGATGAAGTGGACTCCGGATCGGGTTCAGTATCGCCCAGTAGACGCGGAGTTTATACGCCGTTTATGAAGCTGATGGAGATGACGGCAAAGATAAACATTGAGTAAAGGGCACTTCTGGAAGTTTTCAAACCTGTTTGCACAAAGCACAATAACAATGCTTAAAAATCTGTAAATAATTTACACATATCGTGTAAATAGCGTCTGGAGAATATATATAGATGTATATACTTACTTTGTATATACTTTATATACAGGCACTTGACACCAGTGTTCAAAGCTATATTAATATAGGTCTAATGTATATTCTTCAATGTTTTATACTTGCTCTGTAAAAATTAAATTACTATTTTTGTTATTGCCAGATACAAAAGTAAATATTTGTATTTAATTTGTGATATAGGAAATTATATGTTGAATATTTTATTTTGGTGGAGGTAGTCCACACATTCACAATAAGTAAATTGACATAAACTCGGAGTCACTGCCATTCCTGAGCCATTAGTGTAATGAAGACTGCGCTGCCAGAATTGTGTTTTATAGAAATTCTTGTTTTTGTTTTTTTGTTTTTGTTTTTTTGTTTTGTTTTTAACATATCTCAAAGGAGAACAGCGTAAGCCAAGCACACATTGGAAAATAAAGATGATTATAATCAGTTTTTTATTGTTTTCTCTGTCTACATGCTGTTTACCTACATTTTGCAATCATTATTGTAATTTCTGCTTGGCCTGTTTGCTTCTGCCTGTTGCCAAGATGAAGCCTTTTTTGTTTTGTTTTTTAAGATTGAGATACGCTATTTTTGTCCCACAGTGAGAAAAAATCAGTGGTATATTCATAGACTGTAATATCACAGGTTACAGAACAGTGGGAATAGGAGTGCACTAAAGTGAAAATGAAGAGAATATTAAGAAGAACAACTATGCTTGATGAATGAAGTATGTATATTTAGCTTAATGATAACAACACAAAGTATAAACCTATGGGGGGACATGAGGGTTACGTACAACAGCTTCAATGGAAGGGGACCATAGACTGTAAATATTAAGGGGACATGTCTTTGATATTATTATGTTTTCAAAAACAAACACATTTGTAGCCGATTCTTATCATGCCTTGTCCAGCAGGTGGCAGCAGCTCTTGCAGCGGTCACCTGCACCACACAGTAATGACCAGCAGGTGGCAGCAGCTCTTGCAGCGGTCACCTGCACTACACAATAATGACCAGCAGGTGGCAGCAGCTCTTGCAGCGGTCACCTGCACTACACAGTAATGACCAGCAGGTGGCAGCAGCTCTTGCAGCGGCTCCACAGTCTGTGCTCATGAGGAAGACGCAGTGTTTTGGCGCAGACGGACAGAGGCGCTGGGTTTGTCTTTACAGTCACTGCTTTTATCTCTAGCTTTTATCTGAGTCTAATGTTTAGTCGTGTGTATGGTGGTGTGGTGTAATGTCGTGTGAGGATTATAGTGAGCTGTAGTTTGGCTGGTAAATGTTGAATTTTGGACTTTAGTGAGTAAAATGCTGAGTGGAGTTAGCTGCTGCTGTCATTAGCGCGGGGACATGTCCTGGACAGAACCACAGGGACAAGTGGGACATCTGTCAACACGAACCAAAGCAGATCTCCAAGAGCTCCTCCTGCGACAGGAAAAGATCCTCTCAAACAAGTGGGTTATAATGTTCAAACAAAATGTGCTGTGGTCTGAACTTTCAAACTACTATAGTTTATATCATTATTCGGATCCTCCATAGCTGAGCCTAACTTTGGTCCCATATTCAAGGTATTCGGAGGATTTCACCTAATTTTAGGAAAGAACCTCCCTCCACTTTTTAACAAAACCCTCTGGTCTTATTTGAGAGGCATGTATCACCAGAATGTTGGACAATAAAGAGGACCAATAGTCCTGATGATAGAAAATACGTCTTATTTACAATATGACATGTCACAATTGACAAATAAACATTGCAAAATTTACAGTATACAGTTACATTGATCTAAAATACAGAGGTAATAAACCAGATATTAAATATTTACACATATGTACAGTTTATGAAGTAGCTCATCCCTAAAACACACATTTTAATTTTAAAGACAGTGTAATAAAACTTTAACTTGGACTTTTTGTCATGCCAACAAAGAAAGACTTTTTTATCTTTTCTGAAAAACAGAAACAAAGCAACCGACGACTGTGAAGTGAAAACAATGTTTGTTTGTTTTTTCAAAATCAAAATCTAAAATATTTACAAAACAACTAGAGCTCTGTCAGATTGATTGCAGCTCTCAGGTCTTTCCACAGATGTTTTGAATTTGTAACTTGACAAATTGGGCTGAAAGTTAAAGTGGCAGTAACACTTTCTCAAAGACCTGTACTTTTATTAAGTATTTTCATTTGAATACTTTTTTTCAGAAGGCTTATAAAGACCCTTCCGGACAAAGGTGTAAAAATTCAGGAGTTTGCCGGGAAAATACGACAAGCACTTGCAAATCATGAAGAAGAAGTAAAAAATGAAAGACTTGTATCTGACTTTCAGTCAAAGTATCAAGATGCTTTCTCAGCGCAACAATGCTCAGCTCAGAATACAACATCAGCAGCATCAGACAGAACTCCTTTGAACCTGGAGCAAGCGCCTGAGACTGGACTCGAGGAGGCCATGGACAGCGTCACACTCGGCAAAGGCTCAAGTGCAGAGGACAAGAATTCTGACCGTACAGTAATGGAGAATAATTTAGTTAAAACACCAACAGATCCTCCCTATTTGAGTGTTATAGCAAAGTCTGAAAATACCCCGATAAGAAAATCTAAATTCAAAACTAATCAGTGAGTAGTTTCAACTTGTGTTATATTTTCCCTGTGGATTCTCTTTCTTCAGCATGTGTTTTTCACTGCTCAGGCTTCTGGCCAATGGTAGTTCTCCAGGTCCTCCTTCTCCCGGTGAGTCTGGGACGCCCTCTCCTCTGACAGCAGAAGAGCGACGAAAGCGCGACAGGAAACACCTGGATGACATCACAGCTGCAAAACTGCCTCCTTTACATTACAGTCCTGTTCAGCTGCTTTCACTGGCAGAATCAGCCGCCCTCCTTAAAGAGCAAGCCACCAAACAACAGGTAATCCTGCAGTTAATCTGGTTTCCCAATATAATGATGATTATTCATTAGAACAATTAACCTCATGAAGAATTTCAAACAACACAATGTACCTGCCCTTAAATAGATCAATAGCAGTAGCAGTTGCACTAACCACTTTCAGTCAGTAGATGGCAGTATTTGATTATCAACGAGCAATTGTTATAAAGAGCACTGAGCTTGTCCAACTGTCATTTGAACGCCTCACTCGTGCTTCTGCTGTAGATTTGCTGCCATGATGGAGTCTTTTTTTTAAAAATAAACGTATTGTTTGCTAACAAGTCTATTCATGCCGGCTGTCTCTATGTTGTTTTAATTTCAGGAGTTACAGGCCAAGCTGGCAGCCCAGAAGCTGTCGGAGGGATTGAAGATCTCTATGGAGAGCTACACTCCCGACAGTGGCCCCACGGCTGCCTACCGAGAGGTTCACGATGATGGAGCCCAGCTCTCCTCAGAGGAAGACTGATCCTGGGAGCCCAGAGCTGGGGAAACCAGTATAACCTTGGCCCTGGGATAAACAAGGCTTTGGAGCTCGCAATCAAAACCCATCAAACTGGATTTCCCTTCCAAGGACAAGCAATTCTCAAAGAGGAAAAGAGTCTTTGCCTCCGGTGAAGGAGGCTGAATGGCAAGTTAAAAAGTAGCTTAGTTAACTGTCAGTCAGTCCACTAGAGGCTGTTGTGTTTCTGTTCTTAGGAAGTATAATACCTGCTGCCTGAGTGAGGCCCACACGCTACATTTAATCAAACGAAAATGTCTCTTCATTAAACAGGGGCTTTCTGGAGCTGGGGATCCTTGACTTCAGTGGAGCATGGCCAATGTCATGGAGATGTAAACAGAAACATGGTCAAACCAGTCGTTGCTAATTTATTCAAAGATTCTGTCCTCCTTCAGAATGCTTATTTGAATTCTATGAATAACATCACTTTACACAGAATATGAAGAGTTTGTATTTTTAATAAAGTGAACTTCAAATGTAGCTTTGTTTTTTTTTATTGCAATTAAATCATATTAATCAATGGCAATGGCAATATCAAGAACCATGCGATTCTATGGTGCGATGGTCAGCTGAGCAAACTATTTGTAAGAAATGAACTTGCGAGATGTTATCACACCGGATCCTGTGACAGTTGATAAGATGAATGTCTGGATAGTGAAATATTGAAGCCTGATGACTCTGACATCTGGAGTGCATTTGGATCATGTTATTGCTTGGAACGGCAGGCGATGATGATGGGGCAGCAGGCAGCAGGCTAATGCAACATGGCAAATACCATTTCTCAACTTCACTAAAATGCACTGGAAGATAAAGAGTCTCAGCTTTGGTCAGCACATGTTTGCAAACAGTTCCCATCCGTCTCTGCAAGGAGTGTTTTAATGAGCAAACACTGGGGCACATTTGGGGGGAAATGAGGCTGGGTTCATATGGTCAGAGTTGGCTGCTAGATGCTCCTTGATAACCTTTCATAATTGCTGTTGAGGCATTGGAGGGAGATGTTGAAATGTGATTGTGGTGTATCAGATCGGCTCAAGAGTCGTGATGACGTCCAATAACACCTCCATTGTTCTGGGCTTTACTTTCATTCTACCTTTCTTATTGTATACGTTATCAAGTCTATGTTTTCTTACTCTACTTATGTTATTACCCTGGCCATACATTTGTGTGGACCCTCATTTACCCTCAGTACATTTTATTTGCAGATGACGTGCCTGTAATCAGTTTTTCTCCTATAGATCTATAGAACAGTGTTAGAGTCAACCATGGGACCCACAGCAGAATGAGCGGCTGATGTCTGACTTTTCGCTGAGGTCATACATTTCCACGGTCTGATGTATTTGTCATATTTTTCAGACGCAATTAAGAGCACAGCAGCTTCCCACAGATATAGTTACAGCCGGTATCTCCTCTTCCCAATTAGACCCAGCTCCACACTCAAAACAAGTGCAGATTATGTGGTCACTTTATCTCCAGATTCGGGAAAGTCGGATGCAGGTGGGATAATGATAATCACTCTTCAATACATGCATTATGTGAAATGTATCGCGTTTCCTATAGTTTCCATTATCCGATCACAACAGCGGATTGGAGGAAAGTCTGGAGAAGTCATACAGACTAAACTTAAATCAGAAACAAAAAGTTAATTACTATCACAAAAAGGCCCTTTTAGAACAGTGTCCTAATCGGATTGAGATTTGTAATTTTGTACATAGTTGATCTGTTAGTCCAAACATGACATAAATAAGGTTTAGTGATAAGGTTTGGTATCTGTAAATGTGGCTGAAAAAGAAGAAAACCAGTGCCCTGCGTGAGTGTATATCCTTTTTTGACAGGATCGTGCTAAACTTTCTCTTATCGCAACATTAAGTTCATATGTGAAAGGAAGCTCGCTCACACTGTGATAGCTGCCTGAGAAGGCATGAAATGTGGCTGCAACACTGCAGCTGTCTCCTGCGAAATGTGAAGGAACCTATGGAGTAAAAACAAGAGAAGTTCTTTGTCTGTGATTTATGATGCAACACTTGAGACTGTTTCTTTTACATTTGGATTTTATTATTGGACTGAAGTCAAATAATTTACCCAAAAACAGTTCCGCGTTCATCCTCAAAGCTTATGCCCAACTTTTCTATTGAATACTAATAATTTAGTAATAAATATACATTTTCACACTATCCTCATCTCCCTTCTTTTGAATACTACAGGTCACAGTTTTTACCTGTTTGGTTAAAGAACACCTTCTTTTCAAGTGATAATCAAACAAACAACGTTGATCATACTACAGCATGTTGGAACACCACACTCTGGCAAATCACTGTCAGTTAGAATACTTGAAATTATCATTTTCCTTTCCTTTTTCAAGCTCTGTAAACCATTGTGTGTATGTTTCCTTTTCATTGAGACAATGTTTACAGTGTAAAAGTCACCACAAATGGAAAAGGCATGGTATTTATCCTTGTGGAAACACTCATCTCTGACTTGACTGTTTATGTTTCAGTAGTGTAGTGAGTGCAACACTGGATGGCAGCAGTGCAGTGTTTCTTCTGCTCAGTGAAAGAATGCATTTCTTTCATCAGATCTAATAAAGTTGACTATTAGCTCTGGACAATCCCAGCTGTTCTCCTTCCTGTCCTTTGGAGATTGCATACACAGTGATACTGCAGCTTGCTTCACACTGCAGACCTCCCATCTTTTCCTCTTATCCTCCAGTGCAATGGGAGATTGTACAATTATGATCTGGACACATGTGTGCCTCAAAGCACTCCCACATTAACCATTGAGAGCTTTAGCATAACAATAATGAAAGAACAGGGTGGAGAAAATAAAAAGGCGATAGGGGGCTTACGCCTGAAACAAAGCAACACAGGCCAAGAAGCTGGCAGCGTCCAGGCCACTTTGTGTTGAACTGGCACCAGGCTGAAGCCTGTTCTTGGGCCTGTCAAAAGCTTATCACACTGAGGAAACCATCTCTGTGGGGAGGCTGCAGGAGTGCCAAGGCCTGGTGGGACAGGCTGAGGGGTACACAAGCCACAGGCCTACTCTGCTGTGCCCTGTATGAGCGGGAAATGTATACTTTCCAATTCCATTAAAAGTACAACAACAATGTGCATTAGTGTAATTCTTCCCAGACTTTTGTGCAGCTCATTTATGTGCCTTATATTGTATTTGGAAGAAAGTATAGAGTAGTCTTCAGGAAAGGGCGAATATGGGCTTTTCTTTTCATTATCCGATTTTGCCCAAATAAAAACAGCTCATTATCTTGTTGTACTCGGCTTGGGCCAAAGATCATAAAACTCTGGGTAATGTCATTTGTTGCAATCAAGCGCAGTACCAGCGTTTAGGTACAATTTCTTGGCTCAGGAGCTGTTTGTGACATCAATCTAAAACTGTCCAGAACCAGGGCGGACCAAATCTTTTTCATTACCGCATGAGTGAAATCATGGTCCTTGATTTGAGAGTATCGCAGCTAACAAGCACCAGAAGTATAAATTCAGCTTCTTGGGCAGCAGCCATGTTTTTCAAGTCTTCTGCTAAAGGATCACCAAACATGACCTCGACAATAGTGCTGAGGCCAACTCCATTTTGCCATCACAGGTGTGCAGAATCTAAGACAACTCCATTCCCTATCAGTTTTACTATTTTATGTTTGGTTCTTCTTTCTCTTTCCCTTTTAAAAGAAAATTCCATTGGGGGCAATGAAGTTTTCTCACAACAATAGAAAATGAAAGAGAAGCAAAGTAAAAAAAAAAACAAATGAAATCCTCTTTGGTCCAACAATTATGGGGCCTCTGCATGGAGTGTGGCGCTAGTTTATGTGCTGTAATGTTGTGACCAATCCAAGCCTAGAGGCCAGGTTTTTTTTTACTGCGGTATAGCACATTGAAGTATACCCCAAAGGATGATGCTGCTGAGTAGGAGGCCCTGATTGTTGTTGTTGTTTATTCATGTTAGTTTTTTATTATTATTTAATTATTATCATTATCAATTGAATAGAGAGGGGCCATCAGACAGATAGGCAGCAGTACTACACCCTCTTATTAGATTACTTCCTTCTTGTTGCAAATCGATTCCAGCTGACATGGAACAGTGCACAGTTCAACGCAAACAGCTGGAGACCAATAACACAACAGAATGAAGCTCTGAATAAACCCACACAAATGATCATAAAGCAATGCCGTTTTTTGCCTTAAAACCGGCCGCATTAGCTTGTGGCAAATCTTATAATTCCAAACAACTTTGACATGTAATTTACATGCCTGTGCCACTGAGAAGGTTATTCAGTATCATCATTTGTTACTCTCTTCTCTGCAACACTGAAGCGCACCGTGTGTGAGGCCTCCCAGCTGCACATACTGTGTCTGCCTGGACTCTGCTGTACAGGTGCCATGTGCGTATAGTAATCAGAAGCAGAGCTGTGTGTAGTGGGACAAATGGACCAAAGAAGTCCTGTTCTACATGCTCCATCACATGCGTGAACATCTGGGCTCTTCCTGCAGGTTAACCTATGGCCACTTTTTACTTAAAATCTTAAATCAGAGGAATAGCCCCTCTTTATTCATCTGGGTTTGGCATAAACTTCAAAACAGATTCCATAGACCTTGAGCTGCAGGAGATCTATTGCTCTAGTAAAAACAAAGATACTAAAACACCAACTTCAGAGAGAAATACTTGTTTCCAAATTACATACCTTAGATTCATAATTGTGTTGTAATTGGCTGCTGTGTAAAACTAATTGGGATTTTTCTCAAATGGAATGTACGTCGATTATAGTTTCTCCTTTGCTGATTATAAGTGACAGCTATGAGAGGACACATACAGTAGTCAGATGATTTACACTTAGATACAGAAATATGTTGTTTTTATTCAGAAAAAGAAGGGGATAGATCACATGGTTCATATTTGGTGGCATCAAGAAAGCCAGAAAGTAAATCCATAATAAGTAGCAAACAAAGTCTGCTCCGTTGTTCAGACAAGAGTTGAAACAGGTGTTCTTTTTTGTGTGTGTTTGAAGACCTCAATCTTGAACGTGATTCACCAGCGTTGTCTACACACTTAATTACAGTCATAATGAGGCTGATCTTGTCATCTCAGTCCCCAGATCATAAGCCTGTAACATAGACCTTTAATAAAGCCCAATTAATGTTATCCACGGAAACAATGGTGACAGCAGAGAACTGAGTCATCTGCGTCAGAATGCTTGTACTTGAGGAGTTCCCAGAGTGCATTTGGTGTGTGTCATCCAGTTTTCACTGTATTCAGCAGCATTGTTTCCCAAGTGGAGTCCAGACCCCCGGGGCCTCTGAGGCATTACAGGGCTCCCAAAGATATCTTGTCAGCTAGCATTTAAGATTCAAAGCAAATCATTTAATAATATTATTCTTAATATGGGTTTGGGTCAGGGTTAAGGTTACACTTATGAATTTGGTCTTAATTTAAAAAGAGAAAACCATAACACATTCTTTAGTGTGAAGTGAAGTTTGATATTGGGGGACCCGATGTCTTTCTAATTCACAAGAGGGTCGTGGTTTTGTTGTTGGTTTGACACATTTCTTGTGTTTATGGATTCCAGTAAATATAAATAGCTGTATACGTACAGGAACCAGATGATGCTCATTAGAAGAGCGTCTTTGCCCACACCAATGTTACACTTCATTTCATAAATGTGTAACTCTGTAGCCAAACCTATTATGAACCATTCATAGTTTATTGCAATGTATTTATTATTGGAAACATACCTTGAGAAAATGCTAAGGGCTAACCCCTGCGGTGCCAAACGCTGTGTTTTCTCTCTTCTTGGCTTTGATTCTTTTATTCCAAACAATTTAAAAACAGTCTTGTAGTGTTTTTGGGCTTGAGGTGCAAGGTAAACGTCATTATAAGTTTTATGCCCATTTGTGTTACAACCAGAACAGGCCCCCTGAACAGCCAGCTTCAGTACGTCAACTCCCACTCTGTGGCTGGTACGAGCTCTCTTCCAAACACATCCAACACATCACGTCTGCAGTTTTTCATTTCATAGCAGCGTCACTTATAAGCTACTATGTTATACTATGTTTATGAGCTTTCCATAAAATTGAACATTTCTAATAACTCTGCTAATTCACAAACAAGGAATACACCTATAGACCATCCTGCTCCTACAAAAATGAAACAAAGTCACTTTGTTTCAGATGATGATGTTCTTTATCTTCCTGTATCACGTCTGTTTGCCAGACCTGTTAATGGCTGCCGCGCTGAAATTTCAAATCTGGAACATTTATCCAACACTCAAAGGGATGGAAGGGAGTGGATGGCTTCAGATCGTGGACAACACCTCATGGTTTGATCACTGCACAGGTTTGTTCACTTCTGTCCTGCCTAGTATTTGATGACTGCCACTATAATTAACCGAACTACTTTTATCTTTATAGCTATATAAATAAAGGGAATTGGATTGGTGCTACTTTCACCTTGATTTCCTCACAACCCTAACCCTTCCTGATGATTCCCATGGACCATTCATTCCTATAAAGGTACTCATCCTTTAGCTTCAGTGTGTCGTATTGCCACTTCTGTCAACTCTGTAGCATGATGAGGTACTCTTTTGGCAAAGGTACTCTTTTCCACTGGTACATCCATGGTGGAACTGAATCAGAATCAAAGTTGCATCAGGATCTGAGGAGACTGGCACCAAGGTCCTTGTGTTGATGATTGTGAGTGATTACTGCTTGTAGTAGCATTGAGTGTAGGATAAATCGGGCGGTGCCCATGATGCACTTCCACATCCCTGCCATGTGAGAAGAGTTTGAGATGGATTGAATACCCAGGAGCTGTTTGAATAGATAGTCATTCATGTTTATTTCACCAGGTTTTGAATGATGGTGATTTGATTCACCAACAAAGTTAGTACCACAGTCTTACCAAAACTTTTCTGTGGCCACCTGATGATAAAAAAAAAAAAAAAAACCTATGAAGAGCATTGAAGAAACTTGAAGTATGAAGGGTTCTTGTCGAAATGCAAGTAAACAGAACTGCCCATCGCTTGCTGTTGGCTATATACATATATATATATATATATATATATATATATATATATATAAATATATATAGAAACAAAAATTGTCCACTCACCTTTGGCCCTCCGCGGGCGGTTATCCCTCTCTAAGCTCGGGTCCTCTACCAGAGGCCTGGGAGCTTGAGGGTTCTGCGCAGTATCTTTGCTGTTCCTAGCACTGCACATTTCTGGACCGAGATGTCCGAGGTTGTTCCAGGGATCCGCCTGTAACCACTCCATATATAGCTATATATATGGAGTGGTTACAGCGTATATATACATATATATATATATATATATATATACTGTATATATATGGGGGCGACAGTGGCTCAGTTGGTAGAGCATTGGCCGTAGAGCCTGAAGGGGGTGGGTTCAAGCCCACCACAAGACCTACTTCACCACTCCCACTGATGACTACTGTCGTTGTGTCCTTGGGCAAGACACTTAACCCCACTTTGCCTGAAGCTCCCACTGAAAGATCTCAGCTCCTGTGGACTCACCACCTGCAGGAGGATCAGTGAGGGGCTGGTGCTCTGTGAACTGGGGGAAACTCTAACTGCCACCCCCCCGACCCAGAAATGGATTACGGGGAAGAAGATGGATGGATGTTGATATATTGATAAATAGAAACACACATATGCATACTGGACACAATACTCCACTATGACTCCACTATGGACCTCACTACCTTTTTGTGGTAGTTGTCAGTTGATGGACTTATCATTTTGACTTATCATTTCAGTGTTTATTGTCAAAGTAGACAATAAACAAAGTAAGGGTGAATGAGTACCAGTCATGGATCTATTATAATAACGGCACCAGTTGAGCTGTATATTCAGGTGCAGCCTATGAGAACAAAATGGCCTTTTACAAAAACATTTTTTATTGCAGCTTACATCCAGGTTATAAACAGGTAAGCTTAAAAGCCCAGAAAGTATGATAGTTATTATTATTCATTATTTCAAACACAAATTGAAAGGACGACATCCAGAAGTAGAGGGACCAGATGTATAGATTCAACTTGGTAACGGCCTACTAGACCGCTGTTCATTATGTTGGAAGCTACTGTAATAATAAACTATGGAGGAATCTGCACATTAGTCATGGACAGACATATTTCCTCCAGATCACTGGGTCTTTCCCAGTGATCTTGGGACATGCCAGGGTCCAGAGGGATTTATTTTTGGAGACCACACGATTTCATCTCTGCTGTTTGCAGACAATATCTTGTTGGCTACAACAAACCAAGACCTTCAACATGCATTGGGGCGGTTTTCAGCCAGGTGTGAAGTGACTGGGGTCAGCATCTCCAAATCTGAGGCCATCTGAGAGAAATTTTTGTTTTTTTGTTTTGCTTTTTAATATCTGATTTTAATATGGGACACTTACTCAAGGGAACCCCTTTTTAACTGCTTTGACTATATAGACAGTTGAACAACAGAATACTTTCCTCGTTCTAAACATAGGCTGAAAATCATAATGTGAAACTATATATCTAAATTGAGCTCATATTTGTAGAGAATTGTGTGAGAAACCTGAGAAACATGTACCACACTTTTAGATCCACTGGGCGAGTGCAATCAAAGACTATTATGGACAGCAAACATACATAAAGTAGAGAGACCTGGCAGACAGAGAAAAACAGATGTGTCTGTGGCGCGGAGTATTCTTTAATCCTGACACCTGCAAACCATTTCTGCATGATTTACAGTGGGGGAAATACTGTCCAGGGGCAGAGGCCACCAGAGGAATTGTTTTCACAACTGATGAAGAACACACGGTTGTTTCTTCCAGGCTTGGCATTTGTAGCTTGTTGTTCACTGACATATGGGGTGTGTTTCATTTGGGAGGATTATGTATACATACTAAGTGTTGGACTTGTCCATCTGCACATTCAGGTTACAGAAAAACACACGTTGCAGAAAACAAGTCATTTCTGCACAAAATATTATTAAAGAAATCATGAATAACTGTGCAATGCAAAGCTATATTTACTGCAATTTGCAAAAAGGCTCCTTATTCCAAGTGCACAGCGTTTACACAACAAGATTTTTCTGAAATCTATGAACGCAACAGTCAATGGACTGTAAATTCAATGTTATGCTTAGATTTGTTCACTCAGAGCAGCCACCAGAGCGCCACCAAAAGTGGCTATATTTTCCGAAATATAATTAATCAATTACTTGAGTCTGTGATCACTGATATGAGGAAAATATGTTGAAATATAACAAAATAAAACATAACTTCAACATCAATGCTATTTAATATTTTATTTAATGTTTTTGTGCCATATTCTAACATGTAAAGAGAAACATGTCTTTCAACAGTTCTTTACACCAGTAAACAACTGTTGAAAGACAGAATATACAACTCAATTTACTCAATTTACTCATTCAACTTTTTTCATACAAAGGTATAATTCTAAAATAAATGAAAGCAAAATTAAATGTGAGAAGAAAAGAAAAAGTGCAGCTTCCATTAGTGCTCAGATCAATTTTCAGTGCAACCAATTTTGGAAATTGGTTGGCTGATGATTGATGAATGGTCAAATGTTGAAATAACTATTACTAGTTTTGGATGATCTAATACTTCAATCCATCTTCTGAGAATGAAATAAGTATCGCACAACTACAGGAAGAATAGCTTCGATTGGAAACTGATTTAACACAATCTGTGAGACAGCTGACAAGGATGAGACAAAATACACAATGGAATACACTGGTAACCATGGAGATTATTATGTTTCATTGTCATTGATGTGAATATTTGATCTAGAGTGAGTGTGATCGTATGAGTTACTCCTTCTAAAGTATGTCGGGCTTCATCAAATTCAGATTCAGATTCATTTATTTGCCCTTTGCAGTAAAACCACATTGGAATACATCTTAAAAGTCCCCAGTGTGCACAAGACAAGTACATACATAAAACAACATTAAAAGTAAAGAAATAAAACAAACAAACTTGGAACTGAAAACCAGTGTTTCTCAAATTGTGATACATGAAGTGTGATACTGTGATCCAGTAGTTTGCATTTAAACTCAGTCAGGCCCTTTTTCATACCCAGAGAAGTCCTATCTTAGATAAGGTGGTACTTAATAAAAACTGTTCAAACACTACATTGTTTCTGTTTTAATACATAGTGGCCCCACAGGTCTGACTTGGACTTACTGTCCAAGTCTCACTCTTCCCTATATCTTCTAGGGCTGAATGATATGTACATTTCATTTCTCGATATTCATGCCAGATATCTCAACATCAATTCAGTACAATGTAACAAGGGTTTGAATATATTTAATTTTTGTTTATTTTGCTACAATAACAATATATCTTTCAGCCTTACCTACAAATATGCTAAATAGATAATGCAAAATGTGCTCCTTTACAGTATACTGAAGCTGTTCACAGTTCAATTATTCAGGAGAAGATCTTTAAATTCGCTGTTGCACCTCAGTCTTATTAACACAGTTTCATATGTCCATATCAGTTGATGACATATCTTCAACATCTCTCTCTGTATTGGCATGGTGCTGCTCCCCTGTGTCTCTGAGCATTTCTTTTGTTGCAGACCACACAGAGGGATGACATGTCGGAGGCACATCCCGGCTGGGTGGCCTGGCTGTAGGGCCCATGCAGCTGACAAGATCAGCCCTCAGCCCACTGTCGAGGTAATGCGTGTAGACAGTCTTGAACCAGTTTTAAGAAGCCTTCAAAAAAGAGCAGTGCTGGTATTTCTGAATTAATGCATTTAGAAAACAATATAGAAAAAGATCTATGGGAGCCTTGTTTCAGTGCAGCAGACCCTCAGAGCGATGAGCTCTCTCGCTCCCTCATACTTTGTGCTTAGCACCATTAAAATCATGCACATTTCAAAATGTTTAAGCTTTTTCTTTACGTTTTAATGTTATGAATAATTATTTTTTATCAGTCTTAACCATAGACTGTGAGTATTGTCTTAACAGTTGTCTGACTGAACTTTTCAGCGATTCCCTAGGGGACGTTTTTTGTGTATTTTTTATTTTTTTTGCACAGCATTAATACTTTGCCGCAGTGATATATTAACTACACTATACTTTTACATGATTCATATATAGTGTATTTGTACATCTTAAACTTTTGCACAATTTGTCATGTTTACAACCAAGATTTAATTATTTATTTTTTTACTGAAAGTTCTCACACAAGTAACAGAAAACTACAAAGTGAACGTAAAATGATCTGTAATTTTTTTAATAATTATAAAATCCAAAAGTTGGACATGCAAAAGTATGCATACAGCGTGGATTCTTTGTGGAACCCACTTTTGCTGCAATAACAGCAGCAAGTCTTTTGAGGTATGACTCTACAAGATCATACAAACAAAACAAAAAGTTTAGCCCATTCCTCTTTATAAAACAATTCGTCAAATTAGATGGAGAGCATTTGTAAAAGCCGTTTTCAGGTCTTTCCACAGATTTTCTACTGGATTTAGGACTGGACTTTCTAACAAATTGTGAAGGAGTAGCCCCCACTCTTCACCTACAGGTGTATCCTTCCTGTTTTATTTTGAAATATTTAGCTTTGTTTATTTTCCCCTGTCCCTAACTTGTCCCTTTTCTTCCCTTGGAAGCTGTTTCATTTGGACTGGACATAATATAAACATTATTCACATACCACTCCCGTTAAATAATACTAGCACAAATTTTATATTATAAAAAATTATTATAACGTATCTGCATACATAAAAAATGTAAATAGTTGTGTGAACAGTGTAAATAGTGTAGGCCTACATGGTTGCGTCCCTGGGTGGGTGGAGGTCTTGGTTTGGGCCACTGTATAAAAAGAGGAAGATTCCGTTTGGTTTGTGTGTTCCTGTCGTATGCATGGGGGGATGCTGCCCAAATAAATGACATATTTTTGGTGCAAGTCTGCAACGTTTGGACCTGTGTTTGTTTCCCGTCCTGGTGAGAGGCTGTCTCAGTAGCTCAAACGCTACACAAATAAATGTTATCTTTCAAACCATTCCATTGTAGATTTATCTTTGGGTTTAGTGTCATTGTCTTGCTGAAAGGTGAATGTTTGCCCCAGCCTCAATTCTCTGGCTGACTCGTGTCGGTTTTCCCTCCAAAATGACCCTGTATTTGGTTACATCCATCTCCCCAGAACCCGGTGAAGAAAAGCAGCCACATGGTATGATACTCCCCCCACCGTAGATGACTCTGGGGATGGTCCAATCGGCAGTGTTAAAGGTTTGCGTACGGGCCAAAAAGTTACATCTGACCTTCTTCCACATGGTATCTGTGTCCCCCATATCAGTTCTGGCAAACTTCAAACAGGATTTAAATCATGGCTTTCTTCTTGCCACTCGTCCATAAAGGTTCCGTGACTGTAAAAAATAATGGACATATCACGCCTATCTCCGCCGTTCTAACTAATGGGCCAAAAATAGTGCTCTACTGGAGCTATCCAAAATGGCCGCGAGTGGTCCCGCCCACAAGGAAATTGTGAAAAAACGCATCCGCGCATGCGTCAGCCGACGCAAGCTCAATTCATTTGAACGAGAGACTTCAAAAATCCACAGCAAGTAAACTAGAGTGGTCCAAAAATTAATATACATTTGTACTCTCAATGAATAACTGTACTAAATCTGTGTTGCTGTCAGTGGAGACGGGTCCCAGCTCCAAAAGGTTCATGACTATTGCTTGCAATCTCCCTCTGAGCTGGTGGGGGTGTACAGCTCTTGGCCCAACACTAAGTTCCAGATGCGTGTCAATGCTGAGGGGAGTATTTTTTTTTTTTGACCAGTCTAGATTAGCCGCTGTGGACTATTGAATGCACCCATTAAATGAAAGGGGCTCATGCAGGCTAATGCTTGCGCAAATGCGTTTTTTCACATTCTCTAGCCCCGCAGCCATTTTATAAGAAAACGCAGAAGGCACAAGTGGTGGCACCTTAGTTTCAACGGCGGATATAGGCATAACTATGTCTGTTAATATTTACAGTCTATGGTTGCTGTCTGTGCACATTGACATATAATTAAGCAGATTCCAGCTGAGTGGGAGGAGCCAATCTATTTAGGCCTTGTATATTTGCCAGGTGTGCGGCCTGTTCTGGAGAGATCACTCTCCATGACATGTTGTGTTTGGAGAAAGAACATGTACATTTTGTGAGCACTGTAAATACATTTTCACCTTTTTGTGGCAAAGTTTTGGACATTTGTGTTCATTCTTCTGCCACTTGGACCACTCATGCTATACTACCTCACAGCCAGATTTGTGTAGAGTACGACTGATAGTTGTACAGATTCCCACAGCTCAGCAGCGGTACTTCGCAGCTCCTTCAGAGTCATCTGGGGCACCAGGTTGCCTTTCTCACCAGTGCTCTCCTTGTTCAATTTGTTCATTTAGGTGGATGATCATGTCTGAGTAAGTTTGTAGTTGTGCCATACTCCACAACCCTATCCCTGACCTCTTATGTTGTTTAGTGCCCAGAACACTTCATCCATATCTCTGAGGCCCTCAGAGAACTGCTGTATTTATACTGTGCAAGTAGATTACACACAGTTTTCCTTTATTTAAGTGTTAGTATTAGATAGCAATATGGCCTACGTGCAGGACTGTACAAGGACTCTGATGATGACTCCATGTTTTGACTATGATGTGACTGTCTCTGTGTGACACGTACGTCTTTCGATGTGTGACGTGACAATTACTATATAAACTGTGTACTGCCTTTATTCTGAATGAGAGAAAGAAACAATTGAAACCACTGGAACTTGAGAGAAACTTAAATAAACTTCCAGAGTTTGGCGCACCACGATCCGTCTCTGTCTGGTTCATTCCTGACATAATCATTAGGGTAAGGTCTGAACATTCAACAGTTATTAGAAATGTTTTAAAGGCAATTTCATGCACTCACAAAACAAGCTGTATGAATACTTGTGCAGGCTCAACTTTTCACTTTTCTATTTTTTACAATAGTAACAGAATCAGGAATCATTTTACATCACTTCACAGTTGTTTGTTACTTGTGTGTGAACTTTTGGTAAAACATTCAAAATGAAATCTTTATGTTTGTGGTTTAAACATGGCCCTGTATCTGTGTGTAGCATCTGTCAGTGAACGTGTATTGGAGTTGCACTTGTGTGAAACTTAAAGAGGTCTTCAAAATGTCTGCAAATAGAGATCGCCTCTTTCCTGATAATCACCTTGTAGCATTTAGCACGTACTTAACAAAACAAATGGCCCCTTAGTGTGACTGAGTGTGTGAATGAGAGCAACGAACTGTCATGTAGACTGCTGGACTTTGTCAAAGTGAAGAGACACAGGGAAAATCAAGATCACAAGTGTCACCACAAGCAGCTCAACAGCTTCTGCATTCTTCTGCACAGCCTGCAAATGTTTATTTTGTTTTGTTATCTCTACTTACAAACATAATTGGATGAGAATATCCTGTTGCTTTACATCCTTTAGTTTTATATATTACATGTAAGTTTGTTCCATTTGGTAAACAGTTCTTTTTTCTCTCTTGACTAAAGGTGTTGAGAATAACAGACTCAACTTGAAACAGCTAAAACCTTCAACAGTCAGAGAATATGGGCAGACAAAACATTCATAACACGAGGGGGGAATATGAGGGGGTGGGCTTAAACTTGATGATGGCACTCAGATAAAGGGAAGCCTATAATGTATAACAGCTCTATTGTTGAGGTGCAACAAAGAGAGAAGTCTGGGGTGCTTGGGCCAGGGAGTTTGGACATGCGGCTGCCTCGTAAAACCTCACTGCCGTATACATGGTTTAGTATGTCAGAATGAAATAAAGCTTGTTAACTGGCTCTATAGGAGAGGGCGGCGATTAAACAGCATTCAAATGAATCTGCTGTCAACAGGTTGATAAAGACACAATCACGGACTGTTGGAGAAGCTGTGTCCCTGGGCACCAGTAGGCAGTCAGGTGGTCCCCTGTTACCCTCCGCAATGCTATTGTGGCCAGCAGAATCTGTACGACTGATGCAACAAAAGAGGAGACATTGATCTTCCCAGCCAAGTTTTTCTCAAGGCAATGAGTGTGTAAGTGAAATGAGCAGACCGCAACTAAGCTCTGCCTGAAAAATGCTGCAGCAGAGAGCTGGGCCACACCTTACATATCCATGAGTTCAGAATAATGAGAAATTAGAACTATTGCCATGGAGATTCACAATTAGACACATTATTGTATTTCATGATTTAAAAAAAAAAACCCTTAATTGTACATTTATACATCACAACAACAGGATACGGTATAATATGTTTTAGCCTTCTATTTCATACTAGCGTAAAACCAATGTAAAAATTTCAACATAGAAAATAATATTTTAAACAATATTCATTAAGTGTGAGCAAGTTGAGCTCTGACAGATGTGGCATTTCTACTGCACCCTTGAGCTTGTTACTGCAGCTCACTTATCACAGCACAATTCAATTGCACCAATAAAACAATCCAGCTGCATAAACATGTTAGTGAATGTGTGAAATTTAAAACAGAGCGCATCTTTAATGCTCTCTGGATAACAGGCTCCACAAAAGGGGCCAATAAATCATTTGTGAATGCTGTAATGATTTAGGACCTCAGTTGTGTCCCATTCTCATGTGGCATCAAGCTGAGTTGAGGTGTCACGTTCTTACATGTCCATTACTGTAAAGCTCGCTCTCCCAAATGGCAGAATGAGAGGCCCATTTGGGGCTGGGCCGAGCTCTAGTGAAACCCAGCTCTGAGGCATCCAGGCCTTACACCTGTGTGTGACACTGGGGAGGACTGCTCTCCAAGTGAGAGAGCGACCAGCTGTGCTCCCTTGTGGTAACCCCTGGGATAGCCTGGAATATGTCGAGCTCAAAAAGTGCAGGCCACAATAGAACACTCTATAATTCTCATAACTGATGTAAAAATTATTTACAACTTGCTGTGATTCTAATGTATGCAGCCTCTCACAGCATATAATGTTGTGTTGTGAGATGACATCACCATGGGAGCGTGGGACTGGTGCATCCACACAGGAGGGATGTAATTGCAAACTAAATGAGCGTTTCTCTGGGGTGGCCGAGCTGCCACTCAGCGCAGGTCTGCTCAGTGTCCCTCTTACAGTGGCTGTGGCTCTCTGGACAGCCCTCATCAGCACTGATTACTGCAGACACTCTGATCACCTGACATTAGGCAGACCAGAGAAACATGCCCACCTCCTGTCCCTGAACTTCCACTCTTTGTCATCTTCTGGAGATAACCTTTTATTCCTTTGAAATGGTATAACTTTTATATCATTTATTTATGGTCAACATGTGAGTAGCAAAGATCCATCTGTTTGCAATCACAGCATATAGCTATCATCACCTGTTCCCATGGTCCTTCTGCCCACATCTGGGACGCATTATCTGACAAAAATACTCACAAGGTGTATTTTCTCGTCCCAATGCATGCATAAGCAGCTTCTATTTCTAATAATCATTGAATTTCTCAGGGCAAACCACAGGCTGTAAAGTTGCATTTATACATTCTCAGTTTTAACAGAAAAGTTTTACACATAAGTTTTTTCTTTCTGAGGTGATAATGTGCTTTTCCAGCATGTATATTTGATTGAAAATGCATAATTTGAATCTTGCCAACCTTCATCCGTGAGTTCAATTTTTATGTGCTGCTGTAGCTGGTGGCTGCTACACACCAAAGCTTTCAGTCAATATAGAATTTTAACACTATTCTTCAAAATGCATCAAAGGGCGCACTGTATTAATGCCATACAACAGGATCTGTGTTATTACTGTGAATTATGGCCACGGCCACAAAAAAACACTCATCCTTCAGGAATAATTTTTATTTTATTCAATGGAACCATGCTGTTAAAAAAAATAAGTCAAATTCTACGCAAAAGGGAAATGAAAAATTGTGTTAACAACTTCCATTGTATTGTATTATTGTAATAAACAATAAATAATTCCCCCTTTGAGTATATATAATCAGAAAGTTTCTGTTTCCCTTTTTATACAGGAAATCAAAAAAAAAAAAAAATTATAAAAAGATAGGACATTGCATATGTATTTGATCAGATGACTCTCTGTCGGACTTTGAAATACCCAAATGTTAATTACCTTTGGAGACTAATACTTTAAATCCCATGATGCAGTATTTTTGATCATCACAGATCACATCTTTTCCTTCTGTAATCTTTTGCAGATTTTAGGTTAAAGTTAATCTTAGGATAGACACAACTGTTTCATAAACGTATGGAAACACTGATACAGAGGCGTTTCTTACATTCTCCATTGGTCATATGGACAGATGGAAACCATTTCAACATCATTAGTGACTGTTATGAACATCACGTACTGACATCATTCTGGACACTACTTGCAGTTATTTTTGGATATCCTTTGTGAAAGCAGACATCCTATAGTCAAAAATAACCAAAAGCCTGACGTGAAAAATAAGTTTCATTCTTTTTCTGAAAATTGGTTGGGAGAATATCACCTCTCGTCAATGCTTCGACGCTCCAATGTCACAATGTCTTTTAATATATCTGCGATAACTGAGCTACCATTAGTCGCATAATTGACTTCAAAACCGATTGATCACATAATTTTGTATTTCATCGCCAACAAGAGACAGTGGAAAGTTGAATAGTTGGAAGCCATTGAGCAGATGAAGAGATTAGCATGGATATAGCTGCTATGAATCACATTTCTGAGCATAGGGTAATTACCAGTGAATAATACTTATCAAGCTATAAGTGCACCTTCCAATAAATACATGGTCCAGGTCATTTGTATTACGACTGGACGGTTGATGGATATTGGATAACCACTTAACCTTGGAGACATTCCAAGACACCTCCTCAATCATCTCATACATTATGTCTCCGATAACGGGGCGACTGGGCTTTAAGCATAGCACCTCTTAATGCACACAGTGTTTTATGTGAAGCATCTAACTCAAGGTGTGAGTGGCCGATCCGTCACTTTGATGAACTGATGAAAACACAATTCTGTTCGTTATTTTTAAGGCCCCTTTCAATGTCTTGTCTTTATGCATTGCACCTCACATATAATCACCACAGTTTATGGCTTTTATGGGATTATTTATGTTGTATGCTGCTGTTTCATGAGACGCCCTCAGAAATGGAAGATAATGTCACAGACAATGTGTGACATCACAACCCAGAATGTCTTCGGACAACGCACAGGCCAATAATACGCAACTGTTGGTATTATCTAAGAGTAAAGTTATGTGATTTGGGGCTATACAAGAATAAATTGAATTGAATTTGTTGGATGAGTTTGGCTTACAGACCATTTTCAAAATATTCTAATTTCTAAGATGTTTTACAATCTGTGAGCAACAAAATTATAACAAATACAGTTGAATTACAGAATTGAATAATGTAATACTGTATATGATATTCAAACTGTCTGAGTTTTCACCTGTTATGTGAATATGTGATAATCTTTCATTCAGACACATAAAAAGGTCCATATAAAACATTTAAAAAACAGACCAGCACAGAAACATCTACGGTTATGTCTTAATGAATGTCCTACCTGCAGAAAGAGCTCATTTCTGGTCGCTGCTGTTCTTTTGTTCTTTTTACAACATGGACAATACACATTTTGAATCAATGTGCTCGGTTAATCATGCTTCTGATTATCCACGGCTGATTTTACTTCCTTAATGTGAGATCCATCGGTCACTCTGCGTTATAATGGATAATCTGTATACTGTTAGTACGCATGCTTCCGGAGTTCGGTTCCACCTCCAGACCTTTCTGTGTGGATTTGTCATGTCCTCCCCATGTCTGCGTAGGTTTCCTCCGGGTGCTCTGGTTTCCCCCATTACAAAAAAATCATGTACAATAGGTCTGAATGTGAGTGAGTGAACAGATGGTGCTTCGATGTTTGTCGTCTCGCTTCTGTCAGCATCATGTGTGGAGTGGATAGAAAAATATCTGTACTCCAAAACCTTGTAAAGTGGTTTGTATGATATTTGTTTGTGAAATGCACTATACAAATAAAGATTACTCACTTACTTACCCACTTTACTTAATTGATGGTCTGGTTCACTTTGTGCCATTGCAGGTTCACTCGGGGAAATCACCAAGTCACTTAAAGGTATATAAGATTAATAAGACTATTGGTCCTCCCAATTGTCAATTATTCTAGTAATACTCTCCCCCTTCCTACTTTATCTGTCTGCATTATTGCATTAGTAGGATTTTGACTGTAGTCTATTCATTGCTATTCCCCCATTGTTCCATTGTCTGTTTCATGGCGCGACGACAGGACCTCTGAACCTGGCCTCCTCCATCTACACCTGCGGACTGCCCTGCCCGACCCGCCTGGGAGCTGTTTCAGTCCTGCACCGTCCACGTTCTGTGGCCGCTTCGTGGCCGTTGGTCCTCGTTCTGTAGCTTAGGTCTTGGATCTATAGCCCGTCTGTCTGTGGGAGTGGATCCCTTTCTCAATATGGGTCTCCCCGAGCTTTCTCACTTTTTCTTCTGAGTTTTTCCTTGCCGATGCAGGAGGGTCTGTTGGACAGTTAGTGTCTAACAAAAAGGACTGTGGTTATGATCCAGGACACTTTAACATTCTACAACATTTATGGATATTTATCAACATGTGTTCCATATTCCTTTTTTGTGTCTTAACTGTTGATTCTCTGATCTGTGTTGGTGATTTCAATGGTTGTGTTAAGTCCTCTGAGATTACTTCTGTTGTGATTTAGAACAAAACTAGAATTGTACATGCTCGTCAAACAGGACCAGAAAGTTTTGTTCAAAAAAGGGAGAGGGTGGTTCTTTCCTAAAATTTGGGAAAATCCTCCTGAAAATTTTGAAGTGCTGGTTTACATCTTTTGAACGGATTTGTGATTTTTTTTTTTTACCCAGAGCATCCCAGATCAACAGAGGTGAAAGTTTTTAATCATATCAAACACATATCTTTATTATATCCTTTAAGGCTGCCTCTGCACTTTATCAAGCCAGTACCAGTGGGTGCCTTCAGAGGCGATACAGCTCATCCTTATGTTCCTTATAAAGAGAGAGAACTAGAATTAAAACTTAGAAAGTTTATTATGATCATTTGTACTATACTTGTATTTAACCAGTCACACAAATGAGTTTTCCATCTGTTTACTGTGGTTCAAATGTGTGACCCTTATTTGTGACGTGGCAAAATGTACCTGAATGCTCCCAGAAAATACAGAGGAGAAATCAAAGAAGGCAGAGAATGCTCCCTAGAGACGTGAAATCTTTGGGTTTATGTTCATGTCAAGTGCATCTTTCAGCAGCTTTATGGAGGAGTTCTTCTCTCAGAAAGACTCACTCACTTAATCTTAAGTGGAATGAGAGGCATGTTCACCGAGCCTTGCACAATATTTGTCTGAGAAATATCTGAGGATTCTGGCTCGTTTGCTTCCAACCTGTCACTTCTGTACCAAGCAACGAGTATCAACTGATGTGACGTAACCCTCAAACGTGTTTTTAGACGCATTTTATCTGTAATTTCCAAGACCTTGAGCACTAATGAAATCAACCTTTGATCTGGCTGGTTTTCCAAGATTCAGATTATTTAGCTATAGACATATAGGGAACAAAAGCGTGTAACAAAGTGTGTAAAAAAAATAGCTTTTCTCATTTTGAAATAGTATAATTTTATGGCATATAATCATATACACATAACATAGATACACATCAATGACAAATCAGTTACATAATGTTTAAGATACTTCTACTCTTCTTTTAGCTTTAAGAGTAAAATGCCTTAAAGAGAGGTTAAACATTTTAACAGGTCAACAAACAGTGTTAAGTCAAACAAGCTAAAATATAAACAATAGACAATTAGGAATCAAAATAATTTTTCATTCATATCTGCGACAGTGGTCTTGAATGAGCCAAAAACATTTTTACTTCCCATTTTCTTTTTTTAATTACATTCCACTCACTACAAGCACAAGGCTTTGTGACAAGTTTCGAGTAAAGGGCTGATAGCAAGTGCGGGGACTGAGTCTTTGAGCTTCCAGCATCAGCAGAGTGTGGCAGGTCGACAGGGTCTTTCCCTGCGGTAGGACTGCGAGTGCTTTCGTGAGTGTGTGGTGTGTATATATAAAGTATATATATATATATATATACCAAGTATATATATCAAATATCGGCTAGCTCTGGAGGTGTCAGTCTAAAAGGAGGTCGGCTTTAGTTGTAGAGTTGCTTTTAGAAGGCAGCAGCGGGGTGGTTACAAACACAAGAAGTTATTGCAGCACCATAAGACCAGCAGTGACTTGGGTTGATGCTACATTCCTCTAAATAAAATGTAAGTCGTCTTAAGAGTTCTTGTTCACCATTCTCATCGTGATGGTCTTCACCTCTGAGTACTCCCTTAGACCACACTCTCCTCTGGAAAAAAAGAAGATACCATCAGATATCCGAGTAAAATAGGTTTATTTTTTATATTCAGTAAAAAGTTAATCAAAATACTCACAATTCACGTCCATTGCCAGACATTTTATATCCTCCGAAAGGACACTGTGTGCTCAAAGCATTGAAACAGTTTATCCTGGAAAAAGAATAGATTTAGAAAAGAAAAAGTAAAGTTAGAAGCGTATGGTATGGTGTACTTTAGTCCTATCAATTGTCTTATTTATTATTCCATGACAAATGCAAATCTAAAAACAATCTTTTATTTTTTTATGACAAAGAATTTGAGAAGTCTAAGAAAACCAAAGTGATTGTGCAGCATCGAGAGAATTGCAGAGTGCTAAAAATCTCTGGCAGATGTTGATGTTAAGCTGTAACTGTACCCAGCTGCAACTAATTACAAAAGAAACAAAACATTGTGGGTTAAAGCCCAGATCTACAAGTATTGTTTTATATCCATTTTATTTATTCAAAAAATAAAATTATGGTTTCCATTTACAGCTAATGTTTATGTTCTTCATTGCTTGCTTTCAGAGGGTTTGCTTTATCTGTAACATCTAACTTGTGGACAAAAAAGTGAATAGGAAATACGCCGTTGTGGTTTGTATAATGAAAGTCTAATGGCAAGTGTCCAGGCCGTGTTTTTGTGCCAGATCTCAGATAGTAGATATTTCCCATACGAAGTGAATGAGTGATTGCGGTGATTTCACTCACCAGACAGTGCCAGCCTGCATGGCGGTGGATATAGTCAAGGCCTTGTTTATGTCAGTGGTGAAGACAGCACCAGTTAAGCCATATTCTGTGTTGTTCGCTCGCTCTATGACCTCGTCGATGCTCTTGAACTTCATGATCTGCTGAACGGGCCCAAAAATCTAACAGACAAGACACATTAGGATTGACTTTCTTTGTCTCATTGTTTTATGTGAGAATAATTTTGTACCTCTTCTTTTGCAATCCTCATATCATCCCTGACATTAGAAAAAACGGTTGGTTCGAGGAAAAATCCTTTTACACCAAGTGCTTTTCCTCCACACTCCAGTTTAGCGCCTTCACTGATCCCGCTCTGGATATATTCCAACACGCGATTCTGCTGCTCGCGGCTAATCTGAAATGATTAAAAGGCACAGTTATTACAGCAATTAAACCTTGTTGCCCACAAGAAAATCTGTGTGCCACTTACCTGAGGTCCCTGCTCAGTGGTGGGGTCGAAAGGACTGCCCACAGTCCTCCTCTTGGCTCTCTCCACACTCCTGCGCACAAACTCATCATATATGGGCTCTTCCACAAAGATGCGTGAGCCGGCCGTGCAGCACTGTCCCGCATTGAAGAAGACTCCTTGGTGGGCTTGTTCTACAGCCAAATCCACTGAAACATACATTTTCTGATCAATTAAATCTGTCTTGCTAAAAAAGGGGGAAACCTATTGTTTCTTTTTTAAAAGGTCAGTCTATCATGATCTAAATTTGTTATCATGTCACAGTTTTTTTAGCAAATATGATAGCTGACACCTGGGGGAAAGGACCCCGGGTTAACAGACCCATGTGATTTATAGGTCTCAAATGAAGCACCCGACTGGAACAGGGTCCATTCTGTTGATTTACAGGCCGTAGAGAGCCCCTCTCACGGCTGCTGAAAGCATTTGAAAGCCCCAGTTTGAGAGACACTCATACAGCTACAGCCTGTGCTTGTCTATAACACTTTTAAGAATAATGTTATGCATTAATTTTTCAAACATTGAGTAAAAAATCTCAGCTAACAGGGCTTGTGGCGGACCACCCAGTATTGCTGACTGAATGTGGTGCAAATGAATTGAAGGGGAATATACTCACAATCAGCATCTGCAAATATGATGTTGGGATTCTTCCCTCCCAGCTCTAGCGTCACTCTCTTCAGGTTACTTTTCCCAGCTGCTTCTTGGATCAACTTGCCAACCTGGTGAGAAACAAAGCAGGACTTTACTCACGGCAATGCAGGCCTGTTGCCAGATCAGTAAATCACAGCAGCCATTAAACAGCTTTAAGAGCTGGTCAGCTCCAAACATCTGAAGCACAAGTTCTTCAAATACACGCACACCAATATCTGTTACCACTGAGCAGATAGGAGCTGAAAACACTGGGCCGAGGAGAGGGCAGGAAGAGCTGACCACAAGGTGTGTGGGCGATGGGTTGTGATCTAACTCAAAGATAATGACAATGTGTTCAGGAAAAAAACGCTTGTCCTATTTCCACTTCATTATCTTATCAAGACTGATTTTACAATGTAACTCAAGGACTAATGAACACAACAGAAGATATCAGGGTCTTTCAAAAGAAAAAAGATAAGAGAGCAATAGTTTCAATGTTTAATTTTGACTCGGTCAACCATAACACTATCACATCAACTTTTACATACATGAAAAATGAAACTCAGTAGATAACTGGAGTGTGGAAAATCCATGTGCCTCCCTTCATAACCTTACACCCTGTAAGTATCCATCTTCCTGTTACTCATACAGTCTGTTTTACTTTCCAGAGAGCAGACAAGATAAATAGAAAAGTCCCTCTCTTTCTAAAGAGAGCTTGTCTTGATACATTTTTCCTAAAAGATGCAGTTTGTTAGCTGCAAAAGAAAGAAAAATATATCCACAGCAATAATATTGTGAGTAATATTACTATATCTCTTCATCTGGCAACATCTGACTATTCTCTCCACTTAATCGGAAACCATAGTTTTATACTTGGTTGGTGAACTGTTTAAACTATGAATTCATGACTACAAAGAAGTTGACAGTCTGAATAAAACCGTGCTCAGTGTTCATAGTTATTTAGCTAGAAGAGTGTTTGTCTTTGATCCTGATCTCCACAATATCATGTGCCGAAGAGACTCAATGCACCTGTGTTCCCGCCTCCACATCACACAAAGGGGCTTCAGCTACTACAGCCTCATTGTGAGTCACTGTCTGGCTAGCAGCAACCACGCAAATTGACTCCAGATTACAGGAAACAACAGGCAAACTAGTAAAAGAAATGGGGCACTTGCAAAGGGAAGCAATTAATCAGGATGAACAGATAAAAAGAAGAAGTTTGCTGTCTGATGCTTAATAAAGCTTAATTATGTGTCAGTGTCAGATTTAATATATTGATTTGGTAAGTATGTAAGCTTGGCATTTATATAGTGCTTTAGAGTTCATTAGTTTAACAGGCGTTCTATTCAAATATACTGTGTTAAAAGTAGAGAAATTAATTCAGAGAATAAAGCTGTCTCACTTTTTTGTCTGCAACTATAATTTGAGGCACTGGACCTTTCATCTTTTAGCAGGTCATGTGTAGTATACTAATTACTGGCAGTATCTTGTCTCTCCTATGTTATGCACTTGTTGATCCCACAATCTGTAAAAAGGTATAGTGTTGATCAGAAGAATACCTCAGTTGATCCTGTAAAAGCCACTTTGTCTATGCCCATGTGTGAAGCAATTGCAGCTCCTGCGGTTGGCCCAAATCCTGGTAAAATATTGACGACTCCCGGAGGAAACCCAGCCTGTCAAAACAATATGAGAGGAAGCAAACTTTAGAGCAGATGACAACAGTGCCAAGCAAAACCAAAACCCAACCCAACCTCCCCACCAGTCCAGAAGTAGGGGAACATCAAAAAGTAGCAGACTATCTCTAAACTGAACAAAAGAAGAGAGGGCTCTGCAGAGACCAGCCCTGGGTGGACAATGGGATTTATAATGTGTTATAGACATACGGTGCCACAGGACACTGCAGTGTTCCTATCTTCCTCAACTTACTCATGATATTAACTTGCAACAACAACAGGAATGCAGTGCCCAACAGCTACGTGCCATTGTATTTGATGTCATCTGATCTGTGCTGGATTCGAAACTCAGCTATTCACATTGTGCCATTGTACTGAGCATGAAAAGTTTCTTATGTGGTTGCATTCGCGATAACACTTTTAGTGGACAATCTTAACTTTGAATATTGCCTTCCTTTTTAAAATCATAATATGGATAAAATTTGAGGCTACCCTGTTTTAATGTGTTATTTTTGTTGTTTAATAATTTACTTTTATGTTAAAAATACAAAGAGAATTGCTCTGGGTCTTGTAAGACACTATTTAAAAAATATCTAAACAAATAAGTACAGGATGTAGTTTGGATGGACAGTGTTGTTACCTCTTTAACCAGGGCTGCGATGTGGAGGCAGGTGAGTGGGGTTTGCTCTGCAGGCTTCAGGACCACAGTGTTCCCACAGGCCAAAGCTGGGCCCAGCTTCCAGGCCGTCATCATCAGAGGAAAGTTCCACTATAACAACAGTTGTGTTTCAGACTCAATGGGTGGGCAGTGCTCACATCTGAACGCAAAGGCGCATTACTATTAAGTCCCTTTTCTTGAGTATCTGTGAACTGTGTGCTTTATTTCTGTTTTAACAAAATATTGCGAATACATGGGAATATTGTGACACAGATGTGATGCAATATTGTTTTGTATCAATGCACAAAACACTGTTATTTCTGAAAAACACAGAAGCCATGAGGAGGGAATGTTTGGTAAGTAACACATGAGAGTAAGTAAGTCAAAGTGAGCAAGTAAATCACTGATTCTTGTTTAGCCAGAATCATCTATTAGTATTTACAAAGTCATTAGAAAAAACAATGGGTGTGATAAAGATAAATCACTCAAAATCTGACTTCACAGTTATTCACTTTTGGCTTATTGGTCTCACATTTGAATAATTCATATGATCCATACTCACAGGAATAATTTGTCCACACACTCCAATTGGCTCATATCTGGTGAACGTGAGGTATTCTCCATCTGAACAAAAACATGGTTTTGATTTTAGCAGATCTGTTTCAAAAGCATATTTTGTTGACTGGACATGTTAATCTGTAAATCCAAACATGGTGGATTCCCACTTAGATTATCATCTGTGTGTAGCTGTTTGAGGTCAGAGATGGGTGTTATTCTGGAAAGATTTGCTCATTCTTCTTGCATTAGATGAGAAAGGATGTACTTCCTAAGGGTGTGCCATGCTTTTCATTGTCTGCAAAATCATTGAAATTATGTCACATCATGTGTCATATGTTTCCTCAGTAAATTAAACATTACAGAGTCAAAGTGGATTAATCAGTGATGAAAAGGGAGACAATGGCACTCACTGGATGATAGTAAATGAATAACAGCTGATGCATACTCTAAAAAGGAAAATCAGTACTTCATATTGAATTGCTTACATATAACGCATTTGTTGATTTTAGATATGCAATCTAACATTGTAGTTATGTTGATTAAAGTGTATTAGAGGAAGCAAATCTATAGCAAAAGTCTTAGGGGGAGAAAAGCTTGCTGTGGTCCATTTGGCAGCAGCTCACAAGAGGAGCTTTGACAGAGACAATGCAGTGGTATCAGAGGGGCTCCCCTGTGCACTCTCACTTTCATGTCCTTTTTTTACTTCCTATTCAAATAAGACTGCCAGGTTTACCTGCCTATACCTTCAGACTGAACTCAAATTCAATAAAAATGTCTCTTGTGTGATAGTGCTGAGACTTACCCATTGGGATAGATATGCCATGGATCTTGTCTGCGTATCCAGCAAAGTACCTCAATGTCTTTATAGTTCCTTGAAGATCAACAAACAGAGTGGGAAGAAAGGGCTTCCCACTGTTCAGAGACTCAAGGGTCTAGATAGGAAGATAATAAAATAATGTTATGGAATCAAACTGCATTTTATTAAACTTGAATGCATTGAATTGAATACAAAGGTATCCGGCTTCAGCTCCACTTACAGCAAGATAGATGCTGTCCCTCTCCACCAGGTCCGCCAGTTTGGCCAGATGTCTGCCTCTCTGGGACGCATCCATTTTTCTCCAAACAGAACCGAGAGAAAAAGCGTGACGGGCCGCCTGAACTGCTTTGTCTACATCAGCCTGGACAAGATAATACAGGTGTCAATATTGAATTTTTTATCATGTAGTCAATTATAGCTATAGTGACTGAAAACAGCCGTAATGGAGAACAAATGGCTTGCCAATTACCTTATCTGCTTCCTGGACCTCACAGACCTGTTCTCCTGTTGCTGGGTTGTATGTTGGAAACACCTTCCCACTGACAGAGTCATGCCACTCATTGTTAATGAAAATCTGTCAAGAAATACAAAGTAGTATATATGTAATCAGTGATGCCATGTGGTCTGTACATCATGTGACATGTATCTTTTGTTGAACATTCTTCCAGGCAACTTGAAAGCCAAGCCCAAATGTGAAATAATCATCTTAGAGATAAGAAATAAGATAGAAATAATTTGATATAAAGCAGGAGTCATGAATAATACTTTTTGTGTGTCTTAACTCAAAGACTAAGTCAAAGCTCACTTTTATCACTTTGACTCCTTGTCTGAAAATGCTTATCTAAGGAGGTCTCACATGCAGAGGTCAAGAGCCCTCACATGCACGTGAGAGCCAGGCACTAGTTATATGGTTTTTATGATATAGTTCTTTTTTGTGTGTTTTGGACATTATGTAACCCAGCTTTAAGTAGAGCTGCTTGGGAGTGCTAACTGAATAAGGAATGTAGCAGGTACCAGGTCTATATAAAATTCACAAACAACAGTAAATATTGCACAGATGAAGACTTACATGGTCATTATACATTTGCCTTGAATAACATGTGAGATTAGGCAACTACAAGATGTGCATCAGACATCTTTTTCATGTTTTGGAGATTTTTAAATATTTATACAGAGTTAAGTAATCATGTTGGCTGGATTTCCAGGCTTGTAGGATGAGAAAGACAAACAGGCCTGAGGCAGCTGTCCCAAGTGGTCTTGTGTAAGGGATATGGGACAATCTCTGGAAATGTGCAGATTCCAGCCTGTCCAACACAACTCTCTGGGGAGCGCTTGGACATCCAGACAAAAGGGTGCAGGGTTTGTGTGTGTGGCAGATAAATCGCTATCAGACACCCCTTCCACACACACGTTTCACAAAATCACTGCTCGTTTACGAGATCATAAAACACGTGCCGTGCTTGGTCTCTGTGATGCGTTAAAGCAAGTCTTCCGTTAAACAACCGCCTGGGATTCCAAACAGGACATATTCCACATTGTCCACATTTTCTTCTGCGGAAAAATAAATGTTTACAGAGCTGCAAAACCATAGATGTTCACTATCTATCCCTTGGTAGATAGTGAAAAATAAAACGATTAAGGTGTGATTTGAAATAGCTGACGTTCTTAGGCCCTCAGTGTTTTCAATGGCTCACTGCTCATATCTTTTCAAATAAGTTTCAAATAAGTTTTAGAGTAACATAGACTGCCGATTACACCTGCATTTTTATTCATTAAAACCAGTGGTTCCCAATCTTTTTTGCCATGTGTACCCCATGCCAGCACAGACAGAGTGTAAGAATTCCCTTTCATGTACCTCACGTCTGTCACTCATTTTGGTTGGAGTCAGATTAAAAAAGATTTATTGGAGGCTACAACTTTATTTTACGCTGTTCTACCAAGAACATTTTCAGCTGCATTTGATTATCATTGCTTTACTTCATTACGTAGTTTTTAAGACCAAAAATATTGTAAATAAGTTTTAGATTATATGCTTAGACTGAACTAGAATACATTATGCAGTGGTTTTCTCAAGAAAAATAGTTTTAAAAAAATAGACAAGAGACAAGACAAAAAGAGACAAGAGAACAAGCAACGTATTGAAAACACCAGTGAATTGAAATAAAAATGACTGAGTCATGACTCGCCAGTTGAGCTATTTCCAGAGCAATATTCAGGAGGGAATCCTGAACCTCCAAGGCAACCAAATGCTCTTAGTTGGATTTAGATCAGAAGAACACGCAGGAAAGAAGTCCGACACACTGTGAACTGTAGTGTTCCTGATCCGGTCACAGATGAGGGTCCTCAGTCCTCATTGAGACCCCCCCAACATGTCCCCATGGCCAGCCACCTTTTGACGGCCCTGCACAACCTGGAGCTCTATTGTTCCATTGAAGAAAAACCATCCAGATGCTGTGGCACCTCCCACTGAACCATATTTGATGTTGCAAATGTTGATGTTGCAAAATCCAATTCCTGGATTTATTTATCAAAATACTGTAATTCTGTCAGTGAACATTTGAGAATCAGACTGCCATATGCAGCACTTTTTGCAGAGAGAAAATACATGAGGATTGTGTAATACAATGAAACTGATGTTGTGATAATATCATAATATCATTCTTGGCGTTTCTTGTTATGCTTCTAAACAATGGTGCAGGTTCTTTTGTGGAAATTCAATTTTCGGTTCACTTCTGATCAGTAAAATAGCAGTGGAAAAGTTCCTTCTGAGGCCCACAGACCAGCAGGACCAGGACCAGGACCATGGATCATGGCCTGGACCTTGCTGTAAGGCCCAGTATTCTCACAGTCTGCCTTTACATTCATCTAAATATTTGTACTTTTTTATATCAAGCATAAAGGTTTATTAAATGCCAGTTATTTTTGTTTTATTATTATAAGCTGGACATGATACAAAACAATGTTAGACTCAAAAGTTGTTAAATGTGTCACTAATAATACCAAATAATAAAATTACACCTTGATTTATATGAACTATAAATAGTGGAATCTGTGAACTACCTGGACTTGCACTACAGTTTGAGAATCACTGGCCTGGAGTGGATAAATTCTGAAGATGTTTTTGTTCTCACATTGGGCAGACACACCGCTCTGGGTCTTCTCATGCACCTTTAATCTGCAGCTCATTAAGAGCACTCCATAAAATTGTCAGTAACGACAAGAGCCGAAGGGCAGTTACAAAAACAGAAAGTCCCGTAGAGCACTGAATTAGTTTTTAAATTTATAGGGGCCACTGATGTGGGGCACCCTAAATCAGAGCAGCCCCTGACAGCCGCAACAGTGGAGGCAAGAATGCGGCTGTAGCTTTATGTTTGGTGTAACCCCTCTCACGGGCCGCTGCTGAGGCAGAACACTGGGGCAGGCGGCGTCCTAAATCACAGCCAGAAAAGGACAAGTGTCAGCTGCCGTTTGGATCACCCTCATCTACGCCAGCAACGATGCTACACTTTTGTTTTCTCCCATTGAGAAGCTTGATTAAGATGACAGGACATTATCGTAAATCAATTCTTGAAGTTACTTAAAATAAAAATTGCTTTTAGGAACATTTGGAATAATAATTAAACAATGACAAATCAGGTTCTCTCCCACTCCCTGCGAGACACTCTCATGTTTCAAAAACTCTCAGTCCAGTTTTCATCAAAGGTTTTAACACTTACATTTTTCTAATATTTAAATTACGTCATATAATGTCATATGGATGAATTATGTATAACTACATTTCACAAACACAAAATAAAAGATTATAGTGACGTGAGGGTTGTGGTGCGGCCGCCTGAGGAGGTCTGACGTCAACGACTTACACACTTAGGAGTCTACGTCAAAACTGCAAAGCCAGAGCAGCTGCAAACATTTAGTAACCCCCCCCCAAAATAAAACATCTCTCAATCTGCACATAATGCAGTATTTTACATCAACCACAGGGATACAACCACTTAAAGCTGGGATAACTTTATTTTTGCATAAAGACAAAAACTTTTTCCAAAGAAAAGAGTCTTGTAAAAGTAACAATTTCCGAACAAATCTGACCACATCGTGCCGCATTTATCAAAATAGAGTTCTACTTTTTATCTTTTGCATACCAAGTTTCATGTATAAGCGAACAGTGAGTGCAGAAGGTGCAAAACACACACAAACTGGTTGGCACGGTGCTTTCACAGATTACAAGCTTGCAGCTGAAGAATATGTAATGCATTAGCCTCTTTTTAGTGTGGGAAAAAGCAGGAGGTGGAGGAGGGGTCTTTCTGATATAGAAATTATACATTTACACAACAGAACACCTGCGACTCTAGGCCATAGACGTTTCATATGCTCAGTGCTATCGTAGGACCTCTCTTTGTTCGTCTGGACATCACTCAACAAGCTTTCATAATTAGTACCGATAGCTTCTATTGGGGAGTATGTGAAAGAGGGGAGCCGGCCCTCATGTCGGACACTACAAACTAACCATGTTTTTCACACGCACGGTTCCAGACAAAGCCTCCCTCACTGTGTGTTTGGTGTGTGGCCTGGTGCCGACTTAGCATGATTACAACAACCACAACAAATGTCACATCCAAAACATTCAAGTACTCATTTAGCTGAGCAGGGATATGGAACATTAAACATCGTACAAAATATTGTTCAGCTTTGCAGCATTTTTACTTTTACCAATGCTTAGTAAAAATATGGCATTCTTAGTAATTGCAGCTCGATCCCATTGTAAGATATAGGAGCTTTTTGATACAGCTAAGCATGGATCTTTTATATCTGAAATAATACATGTTGTTGTCCCAACTTTTTAAATATGGTGTTGGTCTGTCTTCATTTTATTAGCAAACATGATATTATCTAACGTTATCTTTTGCATGCTTGTCAGAGCCGTGCGAGAACATTGTAAATGTACGTAAGACTGATTTAACTCATTTGCAAGGTTCTGTGGACATTCCCATGTGGACCATTCTTTGTAACCCATCTGTAATAAGGTTGCACAAAAATGTCAAATGTAGGCCCAGAGAATAGAACAGAAGAAGGAGAAAACATATTGTCCAAAAGGTTAAAGACTAGACTCAGAGCTAAAGCCGACTGTCATGAATCAACAAGACAACTGATGTCACCTCTCTTTCCCTCTCCTTTTAAACATCTAGGGTTTAACGAGTTCCTTTGTTCTTACCTATTCTTTAAATTTCAAAGAAAAGCTTAAGGAACATTTCCAAGTCGTTTTACTCCTGGGGTCAATGCACAAAGAGGAAGAAGAGGTGATTTAACAGAAATGTGATGCTTCAACACTTACAAATAAACATTAGATTGGGGGAGCAGTGGAGCCCCCTATGTCTGCTGCGTTTCATGCACGATCGAGGAAGGAGCCTATTTTCACAGATTTATGAAGCCGAGTGTTTTTCATAATGACACCATCAGGATTTACACGTTGGTTGTCAAGAGGGCCGCAGACACTCGGTATGGGGAGTTAACTATGTAACCTCCCTGTCACTTCCCTTCCTTACACAGTGATTAAGAGACAGGGGACACTATGTTGACATAGGGGCTAAGTTGATAATTTACACTCACTGCACAAGAAGGCATTTCACCCTGATGGACATATTAATGGCTCCGCACACTTACCCTGTCACAATCAAAGAGTTTTAGAGTCTATGCGCCCATCCGTATGTGTGTGAACAGGGAAATTGTGTAAGCAAAAGGGCACAAGACCCGAGGGGGGGAGGAATGGAGAGTGAAGTCTCGTTGGGATAAATCATTTAGTTGCAGAGTATCCCCTAACTTTAGCTCTGTTTGATCTCGATTGCAGAAAAATGGCGGTTTTGAAGTGAGAGAGTCCAGAGCTGCAGGTCAGACACAGGCGTCCCACACAGTGAGACGGGGCAATAATTTACACCCTGCCGGACAGCACAGAGCATCAGTGAGCCCCAAACCTCCATCTGTACTATCTCAATCAGTGACAGATTGATGGAGGCCCTTTTTCATCCCAAACTGAGAAGACGTCTGAGGGAAGAGCATCTTACATGTCGCCATAGTCAAGTGGACTGAAGCAGTGGAAGTATACCACCATGATCAAAGCTGTGTTTAAATGTAAGATTTAGTAAGAATGAATTTTGCTCTTGAAAGTTGCCGGATGAAGTAAATCATTTAAATATATATATACGATAATCCAAGTGATATAAAAGCAGACTTTATTAAACAGTGTCAAGCATGTGGTGAGTTAAAACCCAGCTGGACACGTTCTTGTATAATCTGTCCCATTACGCATCTGCTTTATCAAAACATGATCACTGCCAAAAAGACAAATAAAACATAAATGAAGATCGTATTGACTTTTTAAAAGCCGATAGAAAATGTTGTAGACTGCCTCTTAAACTTTGTGTAAACAACTTTTTAATAGTGTTTTTGTCCCTTATGATAAATCCACAGCTTCTGATTAGTCATTATAAATTCCAGACTGGGGGCAGTTTGTGCAAGGGACCCAGACAAAAGGCTTGGAGTTTGATTTGCATTACATTCAAATAGCTGGTTCTTTATTAACAGTCTGAACTTGTCCACAATGAAAATGTGCCTCGCAGGTTCAGCAACGCAGAAAGACAAAGATCAACGTTTGGTGGCAGCATAATGTCACTATCACATGCTTCGAACTCGCGGACACACACTGATTATTAAGTTTTAAGATGAATTTACCAAACATGAGAAAAAGAAAAGAATAGCCTGGACGTATACACCCTGCTGGCCAATGGATGCACCGACCAGAGCCCCGTTTTGTAGGGTGGAGAACAGGAACAGGGTGTGAGGAGAGCCCACGCTAGGGGTGCCCATAAATCAGGGCCCTTCTGCCCCCTATGTCCACAAAACCAACAGGAACTGGATGATCCAAATTCCTTGGGGTTAATTCACCAAGTCGCTCCCTAAATTTCTGTACACCATCTTGTCTTGAACTGCTTCTGTGGCTGAATGAGAAGCTTAAATGATACAATGCAACACATCCCCAGCTCAATGACCTTTGTGCCAAGACCAGAGTGAGGTTTAGTCCTGCAGTGATATCACTATCGCCTGTGCACTATGAGACGTGCCCTGTAATCTTGCAATTGTAAAACCTGTAGCATTTTAAGTAACAACAAATGAAATCTCTCTCAAAGTTGTATTGATAGGGAAAACAGACAAAAATACCTTGTGTTAAAAGATCAGTCTGAATTCAAGTCCCAAATTTAAAACATAGACATTCCTCAGATGTTATCAATAGGAGCACAAAACTGTTAATCTCCATATTATTTTCAGGGTGTGTGAGGACATGCAGCGGGGTGGGAAAAGAAAATTTCATTTGTAGATGATGTTTTTTGAGTTCCTACGTATGTTAACAAATGTGCATAAAAGCCAGACTCGTAAAGAGAAATATGATTTCTGTACTATTTGTTTAAAGATCTTGTGTTAAAATCAAACCTCCTGCAGCTGTTTTCTGCAACTCCTTTTTCCTTGCCACACGCACAGATAAGGAGACTTTGGCCAAGAAAAATATAAATCTAGTGGATGATCAGTAACTCTCAGTCAACTCAGTGAATTAGGCCTACCTTATTAATAGTTTTTAACTTGAATATTTGCAAACCGTGCACACCGTAAACAATATTATAACAGTGAAATAAACAGTTTAATAATGGCTTTAAATCAAATCATGTATCACCCATGAACACAGAAGACCCAAATATCCCTAGAAGACCTATATCCATATGCCAGATCAATATTTAACTGAATACAAATGCAAATACTAATATCATAGTGCTCAACAGAGTTAGTTACAACACATCATCTATTGTATATGTGGGAATGTTAAATAATTAGGGTTTTGAATAACAGATTCTGTAGGGTTATGAATTATTTTAGAATTAGTAAAATAATGAACCTTTTTATCATCACACACTAATTATGGGCCAAACAACCTTTCCAATTAAAAACGTGAATCTGCTCTCCACCGAAACAGTGAAAATCCCACGGACTCGCCCGCTTTGAGCTCACTCAAGTTTGTTTCAGGAGAAACTTTATCGGCCCTGGCTCAGTATCATAGTACAGTAGAGCACACTGCACTGCACTGTTCCAGGCTGCAGCCCTGCTGCTCACACAATAACGCATTGTTCACTCATTTTCCATTTCCCCCGGTGTAGAGTAAAGTAAAGTAAAGTCCTGGTAAAGTTGGTGCAGACAGACCTTGGTGTACTGGACCTCGGGGTTCGGCACCGGGGAGGGCATCAGCTGGAGGGATGCCATCAGAGCGGCCGGGTCGCTCTTCACCTCTCCGGGGATCTCAATCTTGCTGGAAGTCATAGCGCCGCGTGCCTGTGCTGCTCTCTCTGGGCTTCTAATAAGGGGAAGAGAAAAGGATTCTGATGAAGGACTTGTTGGGATTCTTCCTGGGTTTATAGCCAGGTGTCAGCCGCGGTTCATTTTCATTGGATAAAGAAAAAGGGCTGTCCTATTGAAAATGAAATTCACGCATTTACATAAAACCACATCAGCCATGCCTGTTAAGGAGGAGAAACAAATCCACCCCACCCACCGCTGTCCCTCATTCATGGGTAAAGTTTAACTAGACTAAAATATCTATTTCTCATTTTCAAATCTCCTCAACTCTGAAACAATCCATTTGTTTGGCTACTGATAATAACACATGTTCATAGGCTTAATACATTTATTATTGATGGACATTATAATAATTTATTATGATTATTCATTATTAGGCCTTTTGTTATTATCACATGTGGCGTTAAACAGGCTTGTATAGCTAACATAATAGCTTTGATGTAAATTATTTTTTATAATTTCATGCTGCAGTACATGTAGGCCAAAGGCGTTCATACACTTTGGTTTAGCACTTGGGCTCCAAAGTGTTTTTAAAGGCTATAATTTACAACTGACTCCAAAACATCACAAGTTCCCCCGACTTACATCGCGAACACAAACTCCTTTACATCTCAACAGTGGCACGAAGGCGTTTAGGACTTATCTCACTTCGCTCTATTTGCTTAACAAGTTTCCCAATGGCCTAGGATGTTATGGAGATGAGGCGCGCTGGACTCGCTGCGTTGCGGTTCAGACACAGATTTGTCCTCCAGGTGATAATTCCTGAGAGAGTCAAATAAACATCCCACCAATCATCAGTCTCCTAATAAAATGAAACTGTGCCAAAAGTAAACGTTTTGGAGAGTAGCCTAAAAATCCACGTAAACATGTGCGGATTGTAATTACGCACATTACATTTACAATAAACATTAAACATAGTCTTAATCCGGATTCCTGACAGCACAAAGGAGTTCGCAGGTCCGTCATTTGCAATTCCCCAGAGAGGATGCTTTTCCTCCATCAGCGCGTATAGGGGTCTCTTTCACAGCATGGGCGACACTCTCCCAAGTGTCTGGTGCACATCAAAGAGAGCGTGACACTGATGAATGCAGAGAAAACATCCAGCGCCTTCTCACCAAACACTGGGCGAAGATAAGAGCAACCTGGAGAGGAGACAACCCAACTTTAACTCAGAGTCCACCACAAGACATGCACGTAGCGCCTCCTGTTGGAAGTTCAACGATTCGACGATTTAAGTTCGTTGTAAAACCTGTTTCTTATTCTGATATTGCAAGTGTGAACGTCAAAAAACGAGCTCATAGCTTTGTTCAATAAGTAAAAAATAAGAATATAGATAGAATGTAAAACATAACTGGACATATTTAGCCTAACATGACATATGTCTTTATCTTATTTTGCAAACAAAAATACTTTTTTAACACCCCTTAGACCTAGGTCTCAATGGAAAAAAGTCCACTGCTTATTTGAACTGACAAACTTGACTGAAGTGTTGTTCCCCCCAGCATATTTAGGTGGCTCAAAGTAATTTAGAACGTCCCACAATGACATTTCTGTTTTTCAATAACAAGCACTCCAGATAAGTTCTGGTATTCTTTCTTTGTGCAAAGAAACAAGCAAGAACACAGGTCTAATATCATTGATCATATAAGGAGAATATCATCTGCATAACATGCACATACAGTATGTTATAAGAATAGCTATTTTATCAATTCTGAAGTGACATTTTTTTAGGAAATTAAAGCTTGGAAACCTTTTTTGTTTGTTTCATAAATACATGTTTACGTTTGTCTCTACCGTAAATATAGTCTTATTGATGCAACATTTGGGAAACAAAACTATCTTTATTAGAATACATTATTGAGACCTGATGGCTGAAGGAGAGATGGCTCTCCTTTTAACTGAAAAATCTGACAGAGGCCAAAGATACAGACATGTGAAACTGTTTTGAGAGTAAAGAACTCGTTACATGGATATTATTACATATAATTTACATTAAATGTTAGGTATCCGCATGTTTAAAGTGTTTTATGTGTCAATTGAACGAATGACATGATTACCAATTGAAAGATGACAAAAATAAATACATTTGTAATAAACTCTAGCTCTGTCTTCTGCGTTTCTCTCAGCTGTGGGATGTGTGTTTTACGGTCGGTGGTTGAAGGCAGCTGCAGAGCGCGCCCTGGTGGTGGCAGAGGGCATCATGAGCGCTCTTGGGCCGAGAGCGGAGGAAAGAGGCGGACACCCATAAACGCGCTCCACTGTCTCACACTCACTCTGCCGCTCAAGCCATACATCAAGCGCACACTGAACAAAATAAATCATGGAGGACGACAGCAAGAAGAGGATGAAGGAAAAATTTGGCCTGAGGCGGGATATCTTTAAAGAGTTCCTAGCGGAGTTTCTGGGGATATTTGTCTTGATAGTGAGTATCTCCATCTGCACCTGTCATCCAACATAAAGACGCGCTTTAACGCTAATTAGATGTCACACACGTCTCTGGAGGATGACACTATTGTCTCTCACATGGACGCAAAATAATACCTTATTGATGTCTGTATGCGACAGGACGATAACAAGCGGCGACTGGCGTGACAACTGTTTGAAGCGCCTTTCTCATTTTAAGTCTTTTCCATGTGTAGTTGAGAAGGCTTTCATGATAGACGATGTATACACTGTATGGAGAAAGCTTGCTGTTATTGACCGTTTTTCAATTACCGCCACCCTCATATACACACACATACACAGACACGCACACACACACACACACACACGCACGCACGCACGCACGCACACACACACACACACACACACACACACACACACATATTAATTTATCTATAAAACAGTAAGTCACATCAGAGCGGATGCCAAAATAGTTTTGGTTACCAAAATAATATGTTATGGGGACACAATGCAGAATAATTTTGTCTGCCTTTTAATTCCTTATTATTTTCCCATCCCTGTGCTGGATAAATTGCCTGTGGCAGTAAAAAATTCTGGCTGGACAAGTGGGCTTGTGTTACTGGTGGGTATAATTGGAGTATTTGAAAACAATGAAGTTTTTTGTTTTTCTCTGTCTGTTTCCCAGCTCTTTGGATGTGGTTCAGTGGCCCAGGCGGTGCTGAGTAAAGGGGCTCTGGGGGAGCCCTTGACCATCCACATTGGCTTCACCCTCGGAGTCATGATGGCAGTCTACATGGCAGGAGGAGTGTCAGGTAGAGACACCTCTGTAATTCAACAACCTCCCAACTCATGCAAGGGCCCAATATATTGCACTATAGAATCAATACCATCAATAGTACAGTACACTGCTCAAATGTAATTTCTCTACAACTTGAGAGGAAACGAGGAGCCAAAAAGTGTTTAGGAAGGAATTTCCCAAATTTCCATAATGGAGTGAAGTGAACATGCATTCCCTGGGGATTAGAGAAAGAGGAGCCCGTTCTTCTAGAAGTGGCAGGGAAAGTGGCAATAGTAAATGTCACAGGACGCTACCTAGGGCTGTTTAATTCAAAGTTATTATCGCAGTACCAAAAACACACACCAATTTGATTCTTACTCTAATTTATGAATTTGTACATCAGTATCTCAGTTATTCCTTAGACTGGTCTACAGTCTATTTATGCTTTAAGGACCAGAGAATACTGTAGAGGAAATCTTCAGGGGAATTGTAGCAAAGCCCAGGGACATGGAGGTTAATATATGGAGAGCCTTTGCTGCATGAATGGGCCATTCAGCCCCAGGGTCCACAGCACAGTGGGACACTTCTGTCCAACGACATCTTTGAAGATGATCATAGGTATTGGACTAATGAGCTTTACTGGGGCATGGGTATGTGCAGAGGAGGGGTCAGGTGTGACAAGCCTTCCCTCTAGAGCGGCCTCAGAAGAGATGAAAACACAATTGTTTTCACTTTGTTGTTAGAGAATTTGGATGACAGTGTACCATAAGTGTGACACATCATGGTCACTCTAATGACCGGCAGTTTACATGGGTCTTAAGCAGATTCAGCCAGATTATGTCAGATGCAATTCCACTATGCAGGCTGTCGTGGACAGTGTTTGTGAAGTGGATGGAGAGATTAACAATGGACGCATGGCTGATACCCCCAGTGGTGTTACCACAGCAAGGTCAGAGCCAAGATCCCCCAGTGTTAAATAAATGACCCCACACTGTGCTAACATTTAGCTGGATGGTGTCTAAACATGCCTCTTTTGGACAAGGCTTGGGTTGGGAACACTTTATTTTTTCAAGGAAACATTTTCCCAAAATAAAGTTATAAGATATAATATAAAGATACAGTACATTTATACATGGTATTTGATATCAAATCATCACATAATCCGATCAATGTGGTTTTACTGCAAATTAATTGAATCTGAATCTTATAGATAAAATGAAAAAAAAAAAAAAATAAATAAGAGGACCCGAGCTTAGAGAGGGGTAACCGCCCGTGGAGGGTGAACATAGCAAATCCTTCTTCTTCTATAATATTTATTTATTCATATAGATAGAGATGTTTATGGTACTGTGCAAGATATTTCAGCAGCACTATATTGAACTTAATATTGATGTTTATCAAATATACATGATCTCTATAGGAGGACATGTGAACCCTGCAGTCTCTCTGGCTATGGTGATTCTCGGAAAACTCTCTATCAAGAAGTTCCCCATTTACGTGGCCGCCCAGTTCCTTGGAGCGTTTGCTGGATCCTGTGCCGTCTTTGGGCTCTACTATGGCAAGTATTGAAAACAGACTTTATGTTTCTGAAGTTATATTAACTGATGTATGATACAGATGCGCTCATGGACTACACCAATGGGGAATTCACTGTTACGGGTCCAAATGCCACAGCCAACATATTTGCTTCTTATCCAGCCAAGCATCTGTCCGTCATAAATGGATTTGTTGATCAGGTATGTTACATAACAATCTTTAGTTTATTCATTTGGTGTCTATTGTTTTAATATTTTCATTGGAGAATGGTAAACACAATAAACGTAACTATGGGAAGAGGGCAGTGACAGCAGAAGCAGCTGAGTACATTGAGATTAGGATGAGCTGTATTTAACGCAGTCACGGATGAATATACAGTGGAAATGGAGCATAATGTGTTGTTTGTGAACTATAAATAATTCTGATCCGATGAGAATAACAGCCATCTGCTCTCAAAAGTATTACTTGTACAGTACATCCAAAGCATATGCAATGCAATATGTATAATACCACTGTTTTATCATGGAATACATCCAATAACAGTCTCTAGTAATGTGTGTGTGTGTGTGTGTGTGTGTGTGTGTGTGTGTGTGTGTGTGTGTGTGTGTGTGTGTGTGTGTGTGTGGGTGTGTGTGTGTGTGTGCTCACACCCTAACCCTAACCCACACATAAACAAACATATGTCTTAAAGACAAAACCAGGTTAAAGGGGAAGCCACATAATAAGCTTAGATAAGATGGTATGGGTCAGAGGTCAGCCACACACACATAATTAACAGACATATTGTTCTCCTCTAATTACACTGCGGATCACTTTGTCCACCTGAATTTCTATTGTGTATCCGCAACATGATGTTGTCACAGTAGCTGCTTTGGTTTGCAGGTGATTGGAACAGGAGCACTGGTCCTCTGCATCTTGGCCATCACTGATAAGAGGAACATTGGCGCTCCGAAAGGCATGGAACCTCTTTGCATTGGTTTAGCCATCACTGCCATAGCAGTGTCCATGGGTCTGAACTGTGGTTATCCCATCAACCCGGCCCGAGACCTGGGCCCACGCTTCTTCACAGCAGTGGCCGGCTGGGGCATGGATGTGTTCAGGTAAAATCACAGGAAATACTGCAGATTTAGAACATTTATGGCAGAGAGCTGTTTCACGGAGACAGTATGAGCGTTGTGTGAGAGGGCTTTATCTGTGACAGTAACAGGAAGCACTATTTCTGTTCTCTTCATAATATTAATTAATATTTTAGTGAGCATGCTTTCGTCGCCTGCAATTTGAAAAATGGCTGGGGGATTGAAGTGAAAAGTAAGTTACACACATCTAATATTAAATACTTCTCTTAAATGCCACAAATACATATAGGATCTCTTGTATCTCAGAGTATGTTTATGGTCATGGCATAATACTATGTTCTCTCAGCAACCTACAGAATTTTTTTTTTGTATTTAAACAGGGTACCCCTTATTATCCACAAGGGGTCAGCAGGATATATACATACAGTATAATATATATATATATATATATATATATATATATATATGTGTGTATTGGTTTTCTACTGTGTCACGTTTGTGTATTTAATTCCTATAGGATCACTAGGTGCCAATATAACTGGCAAATGCCTGAAATCCATATTTATGCATATCAATCAATATCTTCTAAGTAAATAGTGGCTGCATGTATTAAACACAAGAGAACAAGGTGCATTTATGTACAACCACCTATTGGACTTTGTCTCGTGTAAATAAAGCTTAAGCAGGCTGTGATTACCAGAACCCCCTGTCAGAATGAAGAGAGCAAGGCAAGGCATCAGTTGAAAAATATCTTTCCTTTTTCATTAAATATTCCTTATTTTACATGTGTTGAATGCTCACGTCCTGCCAGCACACACGGTGTCAATGTGACCCAGAGTGCATCTGTCTGTCTGTTGATCATCTTAGCCCTAGATTATGGCCTCGATAATCCCTGTTCCTACCTATTTGGCCGCTCTCCTACTTGAATGCCACCAGAAGGAAACATGACAGACACTTGTTGTCAGGAATTGTAGAAAGCTAGTTAAGCGAGCCCTTGTGGCTTAAGAAGCAGCCATAGTGATACAGCCCAGTCCAAGAATTAGAACAACAAACAGAGCCACTTAATTAAGACGTAGTAATAATGCTCAGTGACAGTGGTAGTTCACCTGAATCTGTGTAGTTTATTAAGTTAAATAATAGCGTAGAAAAATATTTGGCACAGATTTGAGGTCACTAGGAAACAAACTTGAGCTTTTCAAGCGACATCCACATTTCCAAACCACAGTGAATAGCTTGTTATTTATTTAGTTGAACATCTCTCTCTCTCCTTAGACACAAAGGCACTAAAGTGTTAAATGAAGTATGTAGTGTGGGTTTTAAGCTGCATAATTGATGCTGAGACGCATGTTGTGACTGCAGAGCTGGTGGCTGCTGGTGGTGGATCCCGGTCGCGGGTCCAATGGTGGGAGGAGCTGTGGGAGCTGGAGTTTACTTCCTCTGTGTGGAACTGCACCACCCAGAACTCGAGAAGCAGGATGAAAACAACATCCCAGACAAGTACGAGATGGTCACCATGAGCTGAATACTGGACTGAACACAGCCCAGGACAATTACCTGATTTATTTTTTTGATTAGTATTTTTTCCGCATGAAGCACTTCTATGTCCACGACAACATACTACAAATCCTGAATCGTGCTTTGGCAAACAGGATTGGTTTTCATTTATTCAAGACATGTACCGTTATGCACAGACTCCACTCGGCCTTTACTCCAATCATAATGAAACAATGAAAGCATCCATGAGAAAAATGTATTTGTAAGATTCTATAACAAAAACTAATTACACATATGTAATAAAAGCACAAAAGGCTCATCCTTACTTCTATTACACTTCTATTATACTTCTATTTTTTGTATTGCAAGATTCTGTGAATATTTATTTATTATTATACTTTACAATTAAGCCCAACACAAACTCAGGGGCAAACTCTTACAACACCAAATGCTACTTTCCATGGATACTTCCATTGTGTGAAGTGCCATTGTGGTGGACTAAAGAGAGCCTGTTGGGGTGTGTAGTTGTCTGACCGTATCGGCACATATCATGGATTTATGGAAATTTTAGTATGTTGTTCGAGACGCTTTATAGATTTGAGTTAAGGTGAAAACAAATACTGTGTAAAGCGCTATTTTGCCTGGACTAAAGCACACAGACAAACATGAGATTCAAAGCTCGGCTAACTCTGCCCCAGAACTACACTTGAATTTAGTGATTTTTAGTTGCTTGCAAAAAACTATTGAGTTTTAAGTACATCTAGTCCTTTCATTTATTTTACATTGATGCCACTGCACTTTTGCTTTAGGTTTTGTCTCTTGATTTTCCTTGTATATTTGTTACAGTGATCTGAATATGTACAGGTATATTTTTTTATGCAAGCAATATACTATGCACTCTCTGTGGATGCGTGGGTTATTTTGTTACATATAAAGTTAAATGCGACAGTCGCTCAGTTGGTAGAGCATTAGTTCGATCCAACCACAAGATCTTCTCCACCGGCTCCCACTGATGTCTGCTGTTGTTGTGTCCTTGGGCAAGACACTGCCTGAAGCCCCCGCTGAAAGATCAAGGCAGCTCAAACTAGAGCAGCCGTCCTCCTGTGGGCTCACCACCTGCAGGAGGATCAGTGAGGGGCTGGTGCTCTGTGTGCATGTATGTACTGTATGTAGCTCAGACTGCCACCCACCCCCCCACGACCCAGACATGGATTAGGGGAAGAAAATGGATGGATGGATAAAGTTAAAAGCATGATTTATACTGTATGCCTGTAGTTTACAGACAAAAGTGGCATTGTGATTTTTATTCCTTGTATTAACACAATATATTTGTAATGCTTGAAATGGTCACAAATATTTAATGTTATGAATTGAAGAATTTGGCATGAAGACTTTGTCACATAAGCACTTCCAACATACTTACCCCTGTCTGAACAATTAAGAAAAAGGTGGGGGCCTATTATGCTATACTCTATGTTCAATTTCTTTATTTTATCTCAAATTTACGGTTTTCCATTAAAACAAAGTTTACACATGTTATAGACTGTATGTTTTTCTTTCGAGATCACACATAAATTGAACTTATAACAACAATATAAATCTGTTGTTGCCAGGTGGAGTAAGAGGGAAAATGTTAAAATGTGGTTGTGAAATGTCTGTCAGCTCTATATAATGCAGAAAGCAGCAGTGGAGCACTTATGTAATCTGGAGCAGAATGAATCAACACTTATTTTCACTCCAGTGAGTTTCATGTCTTTTCCGAGAGATCCCTTTAGTCCCATTAGTCTATGGAGAGCACACACATACATACATACATACACACATATACATATATATATATGTTTATTAGCTTTTGTTGAGAACAGACCCATCCGGTCAGAATACACCTTGAGCTGGAGCAGTACAAACAGATAAGAGTCATGCCAGCCGCCTGGTAATCAATAACATGGATACACACAACTTATACGTAGGTGTCTTCACATTCTGAATCACGTGGACAACTGGGACTTGACTGGACTTTTTGTATTCTATATCTACTGAATACACATGTTTGTTTTCACATATATGGAATAACTGTACAGTGCGGAATGACTGGAGGACTTAACATCCACATGGTTATGTAACGTAGGAATAAGGAGAAGAGAGAAGACAAATTGACCCTAATGGCTAGACATTAAATCATGTGCATATACATAATAACATGCCACAGTGAGATTCCCACAGCCTTCTGGCTAATGTCAGGAGACACACTTAAAACAAGAGGCCATGTGCAAACGCCCCATGGGATAGCTGCACTCTTTCCCAATCTTTGAACACACAGTCACATTTCCAGCCAATCAGAACTGCTCTGGTCTTATCCGAGAAATTACCCCGCTCCTCCTGACTTTTATGTACATAAAACCATAGTTAATTTCTAGCTGAAGACAATAACAAAACTGTACCAAACGCATGTAGGGAGAATAACAAGTTATCTGTCATTTGGGACCTGGACTGAGTGTTTTTCCTCGTCCAGGAGTTGAAGGACATGTCTGTTATAATGTCTGTGGGCACAGTCCTGCTCTGCCTGCTGCTCACGCTGCACTGTGTCGAAGCCAAGAAGCTCCATGGACAAAAAGCAGGTAAGTCTCATTCAAATACATTATGATAGGAACTTCTTACAACAATCGATCAAACAAGGCAATGACTGAACAGGATTGGCTCGAATTGAAAAGCATTTCAAAGGAATTCTGAAAAAAGTTATAACTGTAATAATAATTCACAATGTGACTATGTGCCTTCATTGAATTATCATACCCATAATGTCATACTCTGAACCAATATAGAATGACTAAATATATTATTCTATTTGGACTATTTGCTCAATCGGACAGAGGGTCAACACCCGTGTTGGTCCCTGTGTGTACCCTTGGAACAATTCACTCATTTGATCAATCTACTAATATCTTGAAATGCAGTGCAATCTTCTAAGTAAAAAATCAAATATAAAAACAATGTAATTTGTTGTATATGGTTGATGCATTGTTCATTTTTATGATATTAATATGTTGTACTTATAGGGTTGCACTACATTGACTGTAATTATTCAAACATATCAGTAAAATGGTAAAAATAAAAAAAATATTCACCGTCAGATGAAATGAAAACTTGTTTTTATAATTATTATTATTTGTTAATGGGGAATTTATCAATAATGATCTATTGTTTTCAAAGTGAAAACAATATGTGCTATGTCTCAATGTTATGTCTCAGTGTGCTACAACTCTAAACTTAAAGCTGAATTCTTGTGTTTTTATCTGGATTCCTCGACATGAGCTCATTAAAGGGCTGGTGTGTGTGTTCAGTGAAGGATGCGTCTCGGAGTGTGGTCCTCAGCTTCAGAGAGCCCTATGTCCCCAGTGCAGTGTTCGGGCTCTTCCTCCAAGGTGAAGACACCTGCAGCCTGGATCTGGCCCAGCTGCACACACTGACCTCCTGCGGCTTCAACAGCAGTAATCCCCTCATCATCATCACTCACGGGTGGTCGGTAGGTCACCTCTCAGCTCTTCCACTTCACTGCGTCTGACCAGGGCACACAAAACACAAGCATTAGCCAAAATATACCACATCTGCAGCTGGCTCACGTTCACATGAAAGGTGGACTTTGGGGCACATCTAAAACTTGTATTATTAATTAAATATAGAATCTTATCCAATAGAAACATATCCTTTGATGAATACTACATCCGCTAACTAAGATGTTCTTCGCTTCAGGTTGATGGAATGATGGAGAGCTGGGTGCTGAGGCTGGCCACTACAATGAAAAACAATGTGAAAGATGTGAACGTGGTGATTATAGACTGGCTCAATCTGGCTCATCAGCATTACCCCATAGCAGTTCAGAGCACCCGCACTATTGGAAAAGATCTTGCTTATTTTCTCACGTTACTCAAGGTCAGGTTGTTGTTGGCGACTAAAACTATACATTGTGGATTACTTATACATTCACGTATTTATTTATGTGAACGTTGCACAGGACTTTTTCCAGTTTCCAGCCAAGAAGGTACATTTAATTGGCTACAGTCTTGGAGCCCACATCTCTGGATTTGCAGGGAGTTATATGAATCCTACTGAAAAGATTGGAAGAATAACAGGTTGAAACTACTTTCCCTTATTATATCTTTCCAATGCGTTTATGACAACTTGAATTAAATCAATGTGATGAATCTGCCCAGGCCTAGATCCAGCTGGTCCGCTGTTTGAAGGCATGTCCCCCACTGACAGACTGTCTCCAGATGATGCAGAGTTTGTGGACGCGATTCACACTTTCACTCGTGAGCGAATGGGCCTCAGTGTTGGTATCAAACAAGCAGTGGCCCACTTCGATTTTTATCCAAACGGAGGAGACTTCCAACCAGGATGTGACCTGCACAACATTTATGATCACATCTCCGAGTATGGCCTGCATGGTATGACATTAATCAACTCATTCTTAAAGCTGAAGTACCCAAATTGAAAAACCACAAAAAAATAACTATGAAATAAAAATCATCCAAATAGTTCCTCTATTCTTCCATCTCTGTTTGATTATTTTCAAGAAGAAGAAGCCAAATAGCAGAGAGCAAATTAATCAAACAACTAATAGTTTACAAACTTAGATTTACTTTTCTGTAAATCTTTAACCAATGTTTTTCAGGTTTTCAACAGACGATGAAATGTGCCCATGAGAGATCGGTCCATCTTTTTATAGATTCTGTGTTGAACAAGGATCGGCAGAGCATGGCCTATAGGTGCAGCGACAACAGTGCGTTTGACAAAGGCGTGTGTTTGGACTGCCGCAAAAACCGCTGCAACACACTGGGCTACAACATCAAGAAAGTGGCAACTGGAACAAGCAAGAAGCTCTACCTCAAGACACGCTCCCGGATGCCTTATAAACGTGAATATACACTTACAAAACACATACAATTTTTTTTTACGGTTAAGCTGGGAAGAAAAAAAGAAATGCTTAGATATGCTTGATGATAATTGAAAATTTTACATCCGAACATTTTTTTATTGGAATCTCAGTTAAAGAGTCAGATTCAGATTCATTTTATTAGCCATGTGCAGTATAAAAACTACATCGGAGAACATTTGCAAAAAAGGTACTCTGTGTGCACCGACAGAATAAAGAGCATAATACAATATAATATAAAATACACATACACTGAAAATAAAAGAATAAAAAAAAAAACAGCTGACACTGTGGCACCGATCAACAAAAACGATACAAGGGGTAAAAGCAGGAATTAAAGTGCTCTGTTTAGGCACCTAACAGCCTGTGGAAAGAAGCATAGCGAGATGTCTTGCATCTCAGCGACCGATATCTTCTGCCAGAGGGAAGAAGCTGGAACATGGCTTTCCCAGGGTGGCCAGAAGAGTCATTGATGATTTTAAGAGCTCTGTTTAAAAGTCTGGATTTATAAAGAACCTCCAGAACAGGAAGCTCACAGCCCACAGTCCTCTTTGCAGAGCGGAGCACCTTGTTTAAAGCTCTCTTTTCTTTATCTGTGATGTTTCCAAACCACACAGTCACAGAACCAACAAGTAAACTCTCAACGGTGCAGCGATAAAAGTTAAGCAGAATCTTAGAGTTAGTGGTAAATTCTCAAAGGACATTTGGGAATTATAGTTTAGTTTTTATGTTCTGTATGAAAAATAGAGGCCATGCTAACACTCAACACTAGAGATGTTGTGAGAGCAAGTAGATGGAGGGTTTTTTTTACTTTTAGAATCAGGTACCACAGCTTTAAGCAAAATATGTATTAAAATATTAAATTCTTCAGTTCAAATACTGAGCTAAAATTCTAATTCAATAAAATAACTTTTTAGTTACATGTAGCTTACTCTACAAATACCCAATTTATTCTGCTTCAAAATTATGATTAATTATCTTACAATTGTATCTTAAATCATGTCCTCTTTTGTATGTTTGATGTTCCTGTTCTCTCCGTGCAGTCTTCCACTCTCAGTTCAGGGTCCAGTTCATAAACCAAATGGACAAAATGGAGCCGTCTCTCACCATTTCTCTCACGGGAACCAAAGAGGAGAGTGGAGATATCCCTATTACATTGTAAGTACAGCAGCCAACAACTTTGAACATGTTAATAATTTCAGTAAAATTTCATTTATCAGATACCATATTTTTTGGATTATTTATCAGTATATGTCAAACCAGCTGAAAATGCATAATAAAGAAGGAAAAAGACATATAAGTCGCACTTGAGTATAGGTCGTATTTTTTGGGGATTTATTTGATAAAATCCAACACCAAGAAAAGACATTTCATCTTGAAAGGTAATTTATATAAAAAATAGAATAGAGAACAACAGCCAGAATAATTGTATGTTATGTGACACATGAAAAACAAACTGAGAACATATTATTATTATAATTATTATTTGTTTTTTTTTTACGATAAATAAAATGTAAAATGTAATAATTTCACACATCGCTCCAGAGTGTAAATCGCACCCCTGGCCAAACTATGACAAAAACTGCAATTTATAATACATAAAATACGGTTGATTAGAAATAACATTATTTAAAACCTTGGTCACAGAATGCATTTTTCCAAAAGACCTCTCCTGTAGTTAACATTTTCTTTTTATTGTAATGAAGTTATGAAACAAACAAGAGAAGATGACCTCGCCTAAAGCCACTAGGTTTTATAATAAACTATTTCTGAGCTACACTGTCACTGCAGAGCCTGAAGAAGGCCGTAATCTGAGCTATTGAACCCTTCGACCACCTCAGTCATCCACACACTTAAGATATTTACACTGTTGCATGCTTTTGGGTGCCGAGGGAAAACTGAAGCACCCGGAGGAAACCCTCCCCGACACAAAGAGTAACATGGTCAAACCCATGAAATCCATACGGTGAGGCATGAGCGCACCCCACCCATCCACCGTGCTACCATATTGATTTTGAAAATGTATATCAACTGTCACAATTTCTACAAAATATCAATGTTTTTAATACATACATGATTAGCCTTTGTGTGTCTCAGTTCTAAAAAAACCATCTGATTATTTTACTGGTTTATACTGAAGGTTTCAGGAAGTAAATTATAAAATAGCAATCATCCCACTTTGAAAAAGTGCAAAAGTGGGATAGAAACAACTGACCCATGAAACATGTGGAGCTGCAGTATAAAAGAGAGATCAAAGCGTTGGTGGGATAAATAATTTAGAAGTATGTGAAGCATAAAGGGTCTTCCAGTTAGACTAAAAATAGACTTTGTACAAAGGGAATAACCTGCACCTCTTACTCCTGTGTACAGCACTGAGGACATTTCAGGCAACAGGACATTTACCTTTCTCCTCACCCTCGACAAAGACCTGGGAGAACTGATGTTTCTGAAGATACACTGGGAGGGCCCTGCCCTCTGGAGGAACATGTGGGACCGTGTGCAGACCATCATGCCCTGGAGCGGTGGAAGCAGCAAACCTATGCTCACTATGGGGAGGATCAGTGTCAAAGCTGGGGAGACACAAGACAGGTACTTTTCACATCACACGAGACACTGAGATAAAACTTTTACTTATATTTCGAAAATATGACAGAACGCTTGTAAAATGTTAGAGAGACTCATGAAAAATTGAGATATTTAGAACAAGGAAATACTCTCATTCAGTGGTAGAAGTGAGTTCATTATATTCTGCCTACTTTATAGATCTAACATGGCGTAGTGTACTTGTAGATATACTACTTGACATGACAGAAAAAATTCACAACTCATATAGAGGCAATACTTCGGTGTAAAGGGCAGGAAATGATTCAGTCCTGACGTCACAGTGATTCGCCAAAGCTTGATGAGATTGTATGATGAGCAGGGCTGGACTGGGACAAAAAAACGGCCCGGGCATTTTTTCCTTCTTACCGGCCCAGGCATGTTTTTGTCACTTTTTTACAGTTTGTTTATACCAGGGATCGGCAACTCAAAAGGTTCAAAGAGCCATTTTTGACCAAAAAACTAAAAACATCTGTCTGGAGCCGCAAAAAAATAACAGCCTTGTATAAAGCTTATATGAAGGTTACACAATGTAGCTACATTAGCCTATTATCTAAATGACCAAGTAAAGGCTACAAATACATGATTAGCATTCATGATTGTCAAATGTGTGTTTTCACTGCAGCGTGTCCTGGAGAGAATGACGCACCACGTGATGACTCTGCTTTAACTTTGACTTCCATTTTTTTTGCCTTCATGCAACTGTAGAAATACAGTAAATAAATCTGCTTTTTGGCTCAAAGGTCACACACCTGCACTGTCCGCTAATATCGATCACGTCACAGGCTGAAGTTTGCTGGAGCTGAATGTCCTTTTCTTTCACAGTCTTTGCGGAGGTTTTTGAAGTCTGAAAAAAGTGCTCCGGATTTTGTGTGAAAGAATCCTTCACGTAATCCCTGTGAACGGTATTTAGTGCTTCATTGTTCCTCGTGTTGCAACAAAACTTCCTATTACATCGCAAACATGAAGCAGTCCTTCCTCATTGACTGAAAGCAAATGTTCAGTCATGTTCTTAGTCCAGTCTTATTATCGACTCGTTCTCTTTTTATCTTTGGGATCCGTGCACACACGCCGGTTTGTTTACAGCAGCGGCCGCCTGGCGCGGGGCCGCGTCACAGGATATGACGCACTACGTTGACAGAAATGTTGGAATTGAATATTACTTATACACATTTTTTACAGCATTGAAATACGTTAGGAATATTTTTCCTACCACAGAAACCACATTCAAACTAGGAATAAAATATAGCCCTCCCACTCCATTTTCAGACATTTTTGAAAAGGCTCCAGGAGCCACTGGAGGAGCACTAAAGGTTGCCGACCCCTGGTTTATACAGTATGTGGAAGCATACTGTAGAGGATCAGGATGTCTGTAGTTTCAACAAAAAAATAAAGTGCAATAGTCTACATTACAAGAGAGTAATAAACATGTCTCAGAGTGAGGGAGGTGGACACAGACAACACTATTGTTTGTTACAGGGATGAGAATTGGTCAAAAAAGTCTGAAATGCATATTGTCAGCCATTAGCTGGCTCTAAATCTGTTTAATTTGTTCACAACATTTTACTTTTGGGCTCAAACATGAACTTTTAATGCAATGGAAAATTTAGGTACCCGGGCTTTAATTTAGTCGCACTTCGAGAGGAGAGGGGAGACGCGGACTTTTTCCTGCAGCAGTGTATTTATTGGGTGCACAAATTACGCAAAGACATGCATGGTCCTGTGCGCGTTTATGGTCTTGGGTACATGGTCACGTTGCGGCTACGCGCTCAGTGTGTTGTGTTGTAAGCGGCTCCCGGTGAGCGGTTCCCGCGTCCAGCTCAGAGCCGCTGGATGCCGGAACACTGCGGCCGCTGAGGTGGTGGAATCCCGTTTGAGTACATACAGCAGGTGCCCCGCGGACACGCGCGCCCCCTCGAACAGTTCTCAACGGATTTACACTTTTCACAAACATGTTTTTGTATGAGGCAGACAGACCGGCCCAAATATGGGCATCGGCCCTTCGGGCATTGCCCGGTACGCCCGATGGCCAGTCCAGCCCTGATGATGAGCAACGTTTTTCTGATAATAACGTTGATGGAGTCAAACCCCTTCCAGGTGTGTTTTGGAACAGGTGGCGATATTATAATACGATACAAAATTCAAAAGAGTCGATGAGGCAAAGTGGTGAACAACATTGAACATATATTTGAAACCGTACGCGCCTCCCTGATGTATCCATGGATGTATACCAGAAAGCTATGCAGTTTGACTGCCCTCTGGTGGCTGGTCTACACACTTGATACTCACTTAAATTATTTCTTGCAGGACGTGTTTTTGTGCCTTGGCAGACGGTCAGCAGGTGCAGCCGTCCCTGGATAAGGTGTTTGTGCGCTGCAAAGAGCAGACCATCAAAGTGCGCAGGAAAAAGCACAGCAATATTTAAGGTGTGGTTAAAATATGTAAAAAGGAAATTTGTATGATCTACTTTGTTTTGTATTTTTATTAAAAATAAGTTTTTACTTTTAAAAATGTCATGTGTTTTTTTTATATTTTGTTGCCTACATTTCCTGAATCATCTAGTAAAAGAAAAAAAGAGCTTATTGAACGTCGTTAACGTCACTTCACACAGAGTTTTTAAACTTCGTTCGTTCACTGCGACATTGTGGAGCTTAACTACTGTGGCCACAGCTGACCTGGACAGATTAGAGGCTGTCACTTTAACCCTCCATCCCTCACCCACCATTCACGCACATACAGTATCAGACTTGGTCTTTTCTGATGTCACTACTCAACATTATGATTATGACCCATGGATTTATGGCTCGACCAACATGTCTCAGTCATGGGTCTATTATAGGTCTCAGTCCGTTTGTGTTTGTCTGTTAGCAGATTGCGGCATACTGAGGTGAAACTTGATGTGCATGTGGGAGGTGAGAGTGGACAGACCACTTTAACATTACGAGATGATCCTTTTACTATAATTAAAAAGATGAGCACGCACTCTTATTATCCAGTTGGCTATATGAACCTTGTTTTATTTTTTTACTTCAAGGATTCACTTAAGTACTTTGGAAAAAGTAAACATGGCCCTAAAAAGGAGTAAAATAGACAATAAAGACAATAAAAACAACATAACAAAATATTTATTATAACTTTAAAACAAATACAGCGGTGAAAGTTTTTTTTGATTACTTTTGCTCAACTTCAGTGCAATTCGCAAGTCACACAGCCAAGAAAACTTAAAAACGTAACAAGAAATAAAACTTCATAAAGACATAAGAATTATTTCAAAAGCATGTAAATAAAATATTTTAGATCACCCCAAAAGAAAAGTTAAAGAAGCACCAAAATGAATAAGAGGCTAAAATTCACCATTTTCACCAAGCTGCTTGCATAGAATATCATAATGTGCAAACAACAGAATTGGGGAAACCACAGAAGCATTTTTCTTGAAAAGACTAATCTATAGTGATTATTTTGAATAGTCATTAACAGTCATTAATCGTCAACAAAAACTATGCTGGCATCAGTGTAACTACTCACTCATACTGCTATTCATGAGTTTCAGATTTCTCTTTCATGCACTTTTGCACTTATTCAAAATATATAGATAGTTGAAAGTTGTGAAGCACCATTTTGACGGTCCTTATTTCACATTTCTGAAACCCGTGAATAGGTAGGCACCTGTAAAATTATGTACAATTACACAGAATTCAGACATATAAGTAAAATAAGTCCAGTGTTGGCTAGGGCATTGTGGTGGTTCACCGTCAGCAAATATAAATACTATACTTTGAATGAGGTACAGAAACAACAACTTTTAAGATAAACAAAAAAGACAAATTGATCGTCAACTACTTCAATTGATCAAGTCTCAATCGATCAAATTCTCTTTGATTTACAAACTCCAATACATGTGTTTAAGACTCAAAGTTTGCTTTACTTTCAAAAATGAAATACAATCCTGTTCCTGTTTAAGTCCGAACTCTGAAGTGGCGACAAACTTGGCTCCGTGGCTCACTTTGATTAACGTACAATCGTACCGGTACTGAGCCGTCTATAAAATGTTTTAATTGTATCCCCGGCTGCAAAGAGGCAATGGCCATTGTGTAAACAGAGCCGTTTCAACTCGCCTTTTGATGTGAACGTGTGTTATCGTCTCACATGTTGAACCATCAGGTGACTCTTGACTGATTTATTATGTTCATTTATAGAGACAATGATATATGTGTAAAAGTAAATTATAGCATGAGCTTAACTTTAATTATATAGATGAACAAAATAAATGAATCTACTAAGATGGACAAGGTCTGCCAGTATACTCAATGGTGAAAGGTTTATCCTGAGAAAGAGAATGTTAGCAAGGATTGGATTGAATTGCACATTTAAATATAATTGTGGCCATAAGACCTCCGCAAGCAAGTGCAAAAGTATAGATTATTCTCCCCTTCACCTGTTTGACAAAACAAATACAAAAATGAGGAAAAAAAGAGCACATTCATATCATTCTCGTAAAAGTGTCTCTTTTGATAAAAGCGGAGTGGCCCTAGTTCCATCATCAGGAACAGGCATGCGTTGTCAAAAAAAGTTTTTGATGTAAAAATCTTTGGAGGAAACTGCTCTCACTGTAGGCACATACAGTACAAAGACCAAGGCAATGAGCAGAGAAGCATTTCAGCGCCTCATCTGTCCCATTTGATAATCCTCTCTGTATTGGCGAGGCCGCTGGCCCTGTTGCTGCTGTTGCCGCCTTCTTTTTAACGTACCTAGTTAAGGGTTCACAAGAAATGCAACTTGTTTTATTTGCATGCTGAAATAATGGACAACCAAACTATATATATTTACCACACCTGGTAACGGCTTTGGTGGAGGTAACTTTGGATTGCTGCTGGGCGTGTGCACACTGCATATTTTGATGAAGCCCGCCATAAGCATAATGAGAGCAATACCCATCAACAACACGGCCCACCAATGACCCTACAGCACATAGCATATAAACAGTTTATTGTCATAATTAACACAGGAACCTGTTATATGCTTCAATAAGTCACTCACCACAATCCACTCCGCAATATTCTCATAGAGCTGAGCATTGAAGATTGCTTTCTTGAGCCGTGCCAATGGCCCATCGGCATCAACTAGACGACATCTCATGAAGACGTCACAATAGCCTTTATAGTCATTGCAGGGTGAACCAGGCTGCAGTGTTTTAATACTTTTGTTGAAATACTCTGCCCATCTTTCTGAGCCTGTACTGGCACAGGTGCTCGGGGTCACTGAGGACAGAAAGTGAGCAGGTTAACAACATTGTTAAGTGCTGACATACATGTGTAACAACAATATTGTCCAATTATGCTGTGTTTTGTAGACTCCTACTTTTTTCCATGCAGCACACATGGCAAAGTTCGGCAGCTTCATCTTGGCCGTCTTGACTGGCACAGGTGCACATCTCCTGTCCATACTTTTCACAAATGGAGCCAGAACAGACCTGGAACAAGAATAGTGTTTTGACTTCATGCCTTGACTTCTAAATAATTTTTTTTAGAATAACCAGTTCTTACACCATTGAGGCAAACTTGTGTATCTGAATTGCAGGAGGTGAAATTGGTCTTTGGTTCAGAGGCAGGACACAGAGCTGTGGCGCCATTACACATTCCTTCTTTTGCACATTCCGAATCTTCCCTACATCTGAAACTTGTGTCCCTGTATGCACACTGCTGAGTGCAACATGGGCCTTGGCTTGGGCTACAAAGAAAACAATAATGTAATTTAATTCCAATAATATCTAGTTAACATCATAGTAAGTAGTGATGTCAAATAATTCAAATATCAAATTGTGATTAATCGCATTAATGTCATAGTTTACTTGCAATGAGGAAGCATGCACAAGAACCCCGCACGTGCTGTGCGTCCAGGTGCTAGTCAGCTCAATATGGACCACACGTATACATCAGTCATAATACATACTTACAACTAAGTAATTGGCAGCTTTAAAATGGGTTTGCACTCAGTTATTAACATGCTTAAGTGCTAATAATAAGTAATATAATAAATATAAAAAGTATTTAGAATGAATTGATTGTTCTATCTCCTTGATAATGATTTATTGATATGCAGTACCTGCACAGTTTCCCAGGTTGTAATTTGCAGCGTTTGCCCTCTTCCTCGTTTGCATTATAACAGCAAGTATCTTTACACTGGTCGCTGTAGCCACAGTCACATTCTTCTCCTGCCTCTACTAGACCATTCCCACAGATTGGCTGACCAGAAACTGAAAAAAGAAAAAAAACTGCATTGAGCACAGTACATGGTCTCATTGCCCAAGGACACAACAACAGAACTGCAACGCAAATCCTCCAGATCCAGACATTAGACTCCCACAACTTTAGGGTTAATGTTTCTGATTTGTTTCATTTTGAACAAGAATTAAAGCACTCAAAACGAATTCAGTTTGATTTTAGATAATTAGAAATGCCAAAATCATTGGAGACTAGAAATCCTGGTTCATGTGAACACGTGTGAAGTACAAGAATATAAATTGGATATTTGGTTTGGGAACAAACTAATTAACTTGAAATGAGAAAATAAAAGTAAGAGAACAGAAAATGAATGAACACAAGTTTCATAATGGGGAATATAGATGAAAAGTAACTTGAAGACACATCTGGTTAGTGTAATTTCCTATCAAATAAATAATTAATCCTGGCAATTCAAATTCAATCAGTTTTTAGCACAGAATAGTTTTTTGCTGAAATACCATGTGTGAAAAATTTGAGTATTTTATAGTTTATTTTAATCCACTCTATTATTTTCCTCTATTGAATGCAACTTTGTTGCTGTTGTTTATTCTGTAATTTTCTGTGAAATTTGTGAATGAAAATCAGAACTGTGGAAAACTCATAAAACTGAAAATCAGAGTGTGGTATCAACTTTCTTCTGGAAATGTGGTCAATAGTGTTTGATTACCAACAAAGCAGTCGTCCTTCTTCTTCATAAGAACTGCACTGATATTGCGGATGCTGCAGATGGAGAACTTGTTGTTGTTGAGCTTGTCTCCAGATGTGGCCCGTGCATACATTATGTAGTTGCCTCGTTCTTTCAGTTCCTGCTGCTTAGATTCTCCAGGAGTACATTCAGTTCCAGAGTCATGCTGTCACAAAAACATTTAACATATTATAGTGAATAAAGGGCACAAGAAATGGACAGTACAGTACTTACAGGTGATCCAAAGTTGTGTCCAACTTCATGAGCAAAGGTAATATGAGACACTTTGGGAGGGACATGGGAAGCATAGTTCTGCACAGTGATAATCCCAGTGTTCAGAGACTTCATTTTCCCATCAGAGTACAATTTGCTTTTCTCACAGATTCCCCCTGAACTACCTGTGGAATTAACGCAGAATAACAAGGTAATATACAAGTTCAAAACAAGCAGCAGGTAGTCTATTCCTGATTTAATGTTAAAAAAAAAGTTATTTAAATTTCTCCATTAATAGATTACAGTACTTTCTAGACTATTAAGAGACTTTGTAGTTAATTGTACCAGCTACATTTCAAGGGAAAGTAATTTTTGTCCACATATAGGAGGTACTTGAATATAAGCTGCCGGTTTTCATGAGGCTTTGTAACTAAGAGGATGACTGTTTTAACTGGAAACAAAATAACACAATGACAGTGTTTTAACTAGTGGGGGCGGGTCCCGGCTCAAAAGTGGCCAAAATGACGTGTGCTGACATGCTTGCAATACCACCCCGGGCCGATGGGGGTGGACCCAGAATAAGAATTAGCCAATGCTAACATATAGCATTAGGTGACCAAAGTAAGTAATCTTTACAATTGTTATTTTTGGGCATTTGTCTCTCACTCCACACAGATGGGAGCGGGGTCGCCAGTACAGGAGGCGCATGCTAGACCTATTGGACATGTTTTTAGTGGTCGGGGAAACCGGAGTACCTGGAGGAAACCTACGCAGACACGGGGAGAACATGCAAATTCTACTCAGAAAGGCCCTGGTCCGACCGGGATTCGAACCCAGAACTTTCTTGCTGAAGTAAGTAAGTAAGTAAGTAAGCAAGCTTTATTTATATACCGCCTTTCACAGACCAGAGTCACAAAGCGGTTTACAATTGTTATTTTTGGGCACTTGTCCTCTCACTCCACACAGAGATGGGAGTGGGGGTCGCCGAACAGGAGGCGCATGCCAGACCTATTGTAGAAGGGCGAGAGTGCTATCCACTCACTGAGTGACCTCTCGAAAACGTCTTTACAAGATGGTCCAAAAGTTGGCTCTTGGCCCAAAGCTCCTTTCCACATGTGTGTCAATGCTGAAGGGAGTGAATTTTTTTGGACCACTTTGGTTTAGTCGCTGTGAATTTTTGAAGGCACTCGTTCAAATGAATGGGGCTCTCGCTGACGCATGCGCAGATGCGTTTTTTCAGAATTTTCTTGTGGGCGGGACCACTCACGGCCATTTTGGATAGCTCCAGTAGAGCACAATTTTTGGCCCATTTGTTTGAACGCGGAGATAGGCGTGACTACGTCCGTTAATATATACAGTCCTGTGAATTCCCCTGAACTTCCTTGTAGTGCCGCTCTCCATATAAACACGCCGGCAAGCAGGACTGTGTGCTACACCATCCGCTGTGGAGAGCAATACAAATAATATACATTGGCTGCTTCGCCATGAAGGCTGCAGGGTCCCACGAACTTGAAAAAAGTAGCGGCTTATAGTACAGCAAGCACTGAAACAAGTTAAGCACTGTTCGATTCGATTGTTTGAATCAGTTCCAAAATCCAGAAGGCAGGGTATCTAAATTCTATACACACCACACCCCATTTGCGGTGAACAAACACATTTTTATATAGATTGCCATCGTATACTGACCTGAAGGAGCGCCTACCCAAGCCAAACCAAGCACTCCGTCATCAAAGTCTCTGTCAGTGAAGACGTATGCCAAACAGTAGTCATCATGGTTCTGCTCAGAGTTCAGCTCCAAAAACTTTTCCACACCAATGTTTGCAAAGCGAAATGGGTTAGTTTGGTCACGTTCATCTACTGTGGTATTTATCTGCAATGTACAAAAAGGAAAATAACTAAAGTGCACATACATTTTCTGTATAGTTTCAGTTTTATTTAGCCCCCGTTGGGAACTTTGTCCTCTGCATTTGACCCATCCTGCAAATACCACTATAGGGCCTTGGTCAGGAGCAGTACAGTAGTACAGCACCCTGTTATGTGATCCCTGTCCTGTCTGTATATGAACCATGTGTTTTTCAAAATTCAAAAGTACAGTGGATCATATTTTTTTTAAAGGGCAAATTAAAATTCCATGGTCCCATGAACATTGAAAATGTCCAAAAGGATTCCATAGCTTTACATAATTGAAATGGTTCACTTTTCCCAAGATACATTTGCCTTGACTGTCACCCCATTATCCTGCTTGGTCTCCGTCCTGGACTCAGCACTGGTCATTATCTGCTTCAAACTGCCAACATGTACACCTTTGTTTGTTATTACCACAGCAGTCACTATTTTTAGAAAAAAAAATCTATATTGGTGAATAGTATTGTTGTAGCCTATGCATGTTCCTTTCTCAATTAAATGCTTGTCGTGCCACTTGCTTGCAAGCAGGGACAGGGCCTGGTGGGTGATGGGAGACCGCAGTGGGACATCTGATGCTGTACGCCTCCAACATATTGTCGTGTTTGTCTGGTATGTGTGCCTGTGTATTAGTCTGGTGTGTGTGTCAGAACACAGATTAGTCACCTTACTTCTGTCAATCTACCCCAGGGCAGCTGCGGCTAATAGCTTTATATCACGGTGCACAGAGTGAAAAATGGTCTTCGAGTGTCCAAAAACACAGTATATAAAACCAATGCATAAATATTATTGAGCCGCGGAGGCAGACGTGAGACTGACTAAGTAAACAATACATTTTTGCAACTGCCGACATTGCAATACACTTACCCTGATCCTTTTAACCATGAAGCTGATGTTTCTGATGCCCAGGAAGTCTGTAACCTGGTAAATTGAATCAATAGCTTTGACATGGCTAGAGATCTGTGGGAGAAAAGGTGTTCAACAATAATCAGATTTAATTATGTTTTCATACCATTCTATGAGGGTATAGAGCATGTCACCTGAGCAATGACAGCCTCTCTTGAGCCATAATAGTTGAAGAACTTGTGGTCTGTTTGGATGAAGAGCTGACAAGTATTTTTGTCTTGTCCAGTTGCCCTTTTTGCTCTAAAAATGACAGGCCCAAATCCACTTTCTGTCACAGAGTTCTCATTCTGTCAAAAACAAGTATTCCAATGTTTGTGAACCCTTGATGACACTACTACTACTAATAATAATAAAACATTTTATTTCTTAGGCGCCTTTCTTGACACTCAAGGTTGCCTTACATACAAGTAAAAAAGTGCATTTTAAAAACAGTTAAAATATAAAGTTAAAAGTATCATGGACAGAGGAGAGTGTGGTTATGTTAGTGAGTAGGCTTGTCTAAACAGCCTAATGACTACTAATGACTGATCAAGAAGGAAAAGATGAAATAAATATCCTTAAATAAAAAGGCAGTGTGTGTATAGATGTACAGTATGCACTCAGTGAATCACATCCTCGTTCTCCATCGTCTTAAGTCTTTCATATGGGAAAAGTGAGGCACATACTTTGATTGGCTCCTCTACGGCTGATGCTTGGTACTTTTTCATCCTCTCAAACACAGAGTGATCTGCACATCCTCCTTCTGAGCCGTACTTATGTGGATAATCTGTAAAATAAAAGCACGCACAGAGAGTCTATGGACTGTGCATGAGACGCCATGAGGTCTTTTGCACAGTGGACAAAAGACCATTTCATTAATTGCATTTAGCTCCTGAAGACAACGACCAAAATCATAGCTCAACATTTTCCCAAAAAAACTATTTAATGTGTATATAATATGTGTGATGGTGTTATTGTGAAATGTGTAGAATAGATGATAGCACTGTTCAACAATGACCACACCCTGAAATCATACACCTGAATTCCTGAACCAAACCATAGAGAGACATTCTAAGTGACAGAAACCATCTGAAAGCATAACCTCCTAAGAAACAATGGAAGTGTTGAAGGGAAAGGATTGTTCCTAATATTGTATTAATGAATTATCATTGCGTTTATTGACTACAAAACTATACATGTTTAATGACAAACCCCTGTGCTTGTGAGGGAAAAGCCATTGTAAATGCACATGTATTAGTTGTCCATTTGCTTTCCTTTAACTACCAATCACAACTACTGTTTTATACTGATTGAAAAAGCTGTGAACGAAGAGTAGTGGAGTCTGATCCACTGCTAACAATAGCAATGTGTTCACTCTGGAGACCTGCGTTTTTGAACCAGCGTTCAAATGCAAAGTGGACCCGTGTCAACAATATAAACACAAAGCAGGTTTTTAAGACCCATGTTGAAAGGTAAGGAGACGTCTGCGGTCACTGTGAACCAGGAGACATTGTATTATGGACTACAGTACTTTAAAATTACAATGTAACCACAGAGAATGTTTTATCTATAATAATGTATCAATAAATGTTGATTGGACAAATCTTGTGAGGATAGAACGTTTGAACAATGTAATGGAGAGATACAGTACCGTGTCCAATTGAGCCTGGGGCTTCATCTGCTGTTATATCGTTGCATAGCTCACATTGCCTCCGTTCTATTCTGTCATATTAATAATATTAGATCTATCGCCCGATTGTTTTCTTTGTTGCTAAATAGAAGAAGTTGGGAGCTATTTTGCCGGGGGAACTAAGTCCACATCAGCCTGGCTCGCTGGATTGCTCTTGACTGTAGACCACTTGAGTGGAAGATGATAAGGGCTGGCCCTTGTAAAAATGTATTATGTATTTCTAAATATGCTATTGCTACGCTTATGACAAACACATGGCAAAAATTGCACTGGTCTGTTGGACTTGGTTGGACAAAAACTTAAAATATTTGACTAAATCATTGTGAAAAAAGGTCAGATATTTATATGCAATACATTTCAATTAATTAATTAATTACAAAGTCTGTAATTAATGTTCTAATCGATGCTGGCCCTAGTATTTACCAACATTAGTTTTGGCTGTGGGGTAAATAATATATTTAATTTTTGAAGCAGCACAGACAGAAACCGTAACCATGTGTTCTAATCTATATTTGGGTTAGTGGGCTGTGTTTACACTGAACACGGCTCCGCAAAAAGACCAGGTTTAAAGGGGAGTTAAGCAGAGACAAAACGACATACCAGCAGAATTCAGTATGAATGGAAAGGGTGACTAAGGTTTTTCGACCAAAAATTCTGGTTTAAATTTGTACAAAAACACACAGCAGACCAGACAAAGCAGCGAGAACACGGTACAAAAAAAACTAAATTGAGACCCTGTTTGATCTGGCTCAAATAGACGAACCGTCCCCTTCTTATATGAACACATCCCAAACACATGACCTGTTAAGCAATTTATTTCTGTTGATCCCTGAATACATTCTGTTAGATGGGACTCACCAATGTCATCTTCATGGTAGATGACAGAGTGGAAGTTTACATTGGTGTTCTTTAAGTAACGCTCTGCTGGTTCTACATAGTATGTTCCTTGGTGCGTTTTGATAAAGCCCTCAAATCGACCATCGACCACTGATCCATGAGTTAATGTGTCCTTTTCACCTTAAAACACAAACACACAAATAAATAGAAGCTGTGTCTTACAGAGGAGTAGAACATTAATTAAACAGGACAAATAAATGTTGAGATAATTTATAGAGAATGTCAGACTTACCAAATATGTGTCCACTGTAGATGTGTGAAGTATCAACCGGTACCTCTAAACCAGACACCTCAACTTTGAGTTCTGGGTGAAATATACTAGTATCCCTTTTCATTCGCAAGTAAAATTGCCTGTGAGAAGAAGAATAAAGTATGGTGAATTTTTATTGAAAATGTTTACGTTGTCACGAAAGGCAAGCTATGAATTGTTAATTATCTTTGTTACAACTTTTTGATTTTGTGAATGTATTACATTTTGCCACCAAGTGCAGAACTGGACATTAAGCGCACCAGCTACATGTGACAGAGTACATCTTAAAAAATATAACAAGTACATTTTTAAAAATATATCAAAGTACATTTTTTAAAAATATAACAAAGTATATTTTGTCCAAATTTTACTATAAGCCGCAAACAACGGTTTAAACTGGTCAGAACATGATTTGACGACAGGTGTTTAATCGCACTGTTGACTTGTTAAAGTCAAATAAATAAAGCTAAAGTTAAAAAACCCAATGAACTTTGTGTAGGCAAACATTAACTCACGTTACTAACCTTTATTTACAGAGTAAAAATGCTTAGTCCTTTACCAATATATTTTGAGAAAAAAATGCTAGATCTGACTGCATCAGAAAAAAGTAGCGGCTTATAGTCTGGCAATTTGCATTGATTTGCAAGATGAAAAAAGAATTGTCTGTCGTGAAATAATGAAACAGAAAATCAATAAAAAAAAAGGAAATAAATTAAGGTATGAAGAAAATAAACACACACAGAAAGAAAATAAAGAAGATTTATTTTCTTTGGGCATTTTTTAAATATTTACCTTTGAATGAACAAGGAAATAAATAAGTGAGGACAGAAAATAATAAACCTTTATTATTTTGTTTTGAATGGAAAACATTGTATAATAATAATAATATATATTCATTAATTCTCATTATTTGCATTTAAATAATTATTATTTGTTATTTGCGTTAGAGTTTGGGTGTGTGATATTCACAGAAGGCATAATAAGGCAAAACCTTAAAATAAAAACTTTTGCTTTGGCTTAAAGATGAGTAATCTGGATCACGTCTGGGGCAGGCTTCTTGTATGATGACCATTTACTTTATTACACTGATTATCATACTACTGTGGAATGCTTGGTAAACACAGAGCAATACTTGAGGCCCTCTCCCTCATGTCACCTGATACTTCAAAATCCTTCCAGTCTAATGTATTGGAAAAGTTAAATGTTAGCTTTTATACATATGTATAAATATTTATACATATAAATATATACATTATATATAATATATATTAATATATATATATATATATATATATAATATACATATATATATATATAATATAATATATATATATTATATATAATATAATATATATATATATATATATATAATATACATATATATATATATATATAATATAATATATATATATATATATAATATACATATATATATATATATATAATATAATATATATATATATATATACACATACATACATATATACACAGTACAGACCAAAGTTTGGACACACTTTCTCATTTAATGAGTTTCCTTTCTTTTCATGACTTTTAACAGTAGATGACCTGGCCTCCACCGTCACCGGACCTGAACCCAATCCAGATGGTTTGGGGTGAGCTGGACCACAGACTGAAGGCGAAAGGGCCAACAAGTGCTAAGCATCTCTGGGAACTCCTTCAAGACTGTTGGAAGACCATTTCAGGTCCTCTTGAAGCTCACAAAGAGAATGCCAAGAGTGCGTGAAGCAGTAATCAGAAGAACCGAGAATATAAGACAAATTATCAGTTGTTTCATACCCTTTTTTTGTACGTACATAATTCCACATGAGTTAATTCATAATGTTGATGCCTTTAGTGTGAATCTACAATTTTCATAGTCATGAAAATAAATAACTCTTTGAATGAGAAGGTGCGTCCAAACTTTTGGTCTGTACTAATATATATATATGAGCATAATGGCTCACTATGTTCAGCCAAAACTGCTTTACCATTAAAAACAAGATATTTGAACAGATAATGTACCCATTTATTTAAGCAAATTCATGTTTCCATAGTTACAGTCCTAATATTACTCCATATTTTCAATGTGTATCGTATCCTGCAATAACACTTAATGTTGTGTTGACACTGACCGTCCATGGGAATGAAAGTCCAGTTGAAGGATGTGGTCTTCTATTGATAGTGCTCGTTTTGCCCTTTGGTGACTTTTGTGAAGAGCGTCCGTGTCATATGATAAACCTTCATAATGGCGAATGTAATTGTTCAAACGGTTACTAAAATGACCTAAAAACAGAAAAAAATATTACAATCAAATGTGAGAAAAGAATGTAAATAAACTAAAAATATAAACCATGCCCATGTCTAGTTTACCATACCATTATAGTCAAATATTGCACTGTATATCTTACTGAAATTAGCTCAATCCCATCTGTATAAAAGACAAACTGATGTTGAAAATACAGATGCATTGAGCTGACATGACTACCTAGTTATGTTAATCCCGCTGGCTTATTCCCTCACCATTTCATTTGTTCAATGAACAAAGACATGTTTAGTATGAATTGAAGCACAAGTGTGGGGCACATGATCTGAATCAGGTGCCTCCCTGGAGTTAACTCTGACAAAATAGTTCAGTGGTAACATTTTTCAGCTCAACAGACCCAATGATTATACAATGATAAAAAAAAAATACACCTATGTCTTCCATTGTATAAAATTATCATTATTTTTTTTTAAAGAATGAAATCTAGCTAGTTCCACAGCTGGGAGGGGGACTTGTAGTCAGACGTCCCCCAGAACATGGCTGTACCATGGGCTGTACCAGGCAAGTAGAAACTAGTCTATGAATTCAGAAATAATCTTCTTAACAGCACAAAACACGTTCAAAATGTCAAGCTGTCCCAAGCATACCATTTCTACTTCATCTGTCTAGTTATTGTCACTCGTTCAACATACACATATACAAAACAAATAAAAATAAACAGCAAGTTGTAGATTTAAGGAATATGTTCACATAATTGTCAGTAACAAGTAGTTAACTCATCTCATGAAATCCTCTTTGCAAAACTGTGATGGTTATACTATCGGTGAAATAAAACTGAAATTACGTAAAACCAAAGCTGATTCGGAGGTTCTTTTATCTCTAAACCTTAATTTTAGACATTGTGGGTGCTCAGTTTCCGAATCCTGGTCCTACGCACTATTCTAGCAGCGGTACATATCTAAACCAAACTTTTGACATTCCACAGCTCCAACTTTAATCTCAACTGTCACGCGAGTTGTCGTTAGTTCAGCGTTACCATGAGCACGCTAGCTAGCTTAGTTAGCAAGTTTAATCGCAACTGTTAGATCCGATTAGCAACACTTTCCCTGATGATCTATGGCAAACATAGCTTTACCTGTAATGTCGTTAAGGCTCCAAAACACCACAAGCAGTTGAACAAATTTCATATCGGAACTCCGTAAGCGAAGTAACTACCCAGACTACAAATATAGACGACGGCTTGTATGGTTTTGTTTCACTTAAAGGAATAGTGGTAGTCGCCCTTCCTCATTAGCAGAGCCATCACAAATGACGCCCCTTCGTTCTTCCGCCTTTGCCATGAACTGACACACCCATTCTCGATTCACATGTTAGTGAGTGCATGTGCATGTTTGCATGTGTGCTATACTAGACTTATAACTGCATGACCCAATCGAGCCAGTGTGCTTTGATCCCATCTCGAGCAAGAGTATAGAGAATTTATACGTTGCTTCCTTTATGCTGAATATGGAGATTCTATATTATTTGATTGACTTTTAACTAAAGAGTTGTGCTATGCTTAATATTTTGTGTTGTGTGCTCATCATTCCTACTCTTCTGTTACTGTGATGCAACACTACAATTTCTCCACAGTGGGACGAATAAAGGATCTCTTAATCTTAATTATCTTTAATGTTGCCTAATGTAAATGTGGTATATATTTTCGTGCACCCTACCCGCAACCAGGTGGTAGTGGGGCTCGCTTTAGGTTGCAATTTGTTATTTGCAACCTAAAGCAATTTTGTAATTTTTTTGTTATACTTACATGCACTGAGGTGAGAAGTGAAACAATTTGTGTTCGACATTTGATAATGTGCCTGTACTTCAAATTACTGCAACATATGTTTAGTGTGTTATTTATACACTTATGTACTTTGAATTTGTGTTCTCCTGTCTCGTCTTCTAGTCCTGCTGATAAGCGACACAAAGCAAGAAACATGGGTCGGCTTTAGATAATACGACTATAACCGTAAACCATTTCCCCCCAGGAGGGTCATGGTGTACGATCGGAAGTTCCGATTATTCATTTACCATGTAGTTCCATGTTTACCACACACCTCTAGACCCCTCAGGCAACCAGCACTGCCACCTGCAATGGGAAACATGGGTAAAGCCCTTACTTATATGTCTAAAGGGAAAGACCTGAGCATAACAAACAATGTTTTTCAAACAATGTGACTTGAGATGTTGTCTGGTGACCTTTGGGAATTATCCAATATCACCATATCAGTCAAAGTAATGTGGAAAGAAAATAATGTGAAAAGATTAGAAGAGACTTCTTCGATTTTCTATATAATACACTTTGGTAAGATAGAATTTGCCTTTAAAAAGTTGGTGAACACTGGAGTAAAACGTAAAATCCCAGGGTCTTTGAAAGCACCAACGTGATACTTGACGTACCTCGCGCACTGGAGGAGCTCGCGTGGTGACGTCACTCTCAGAGTTGTCATGGCGTCTTCAGGACCGAAGCTGCTGTTACAATTTAGCTAAGATCTGTCGACAGATTGTTTGCCAAAATGGAGAAAAATGCAAATGTGCATCGAGATTCTGAAAGCGGCGTATTGCGTGCTTCTATTACAGGGGAAATGGTAGATGTCCCGGGTTTCGGTGGAATGAAGGGGGCAGATGAGAAATGCATCAATAGTGAAGCTCTTCTTACTAGTTTGGTCAATGATAGTTGCAACAACAGATCCACAAATGTATCAGCTGTTAGTATCGACGTCGTTGTTTCTAGTGCTGGGAAAGGCGACGGACAAGAGGCAATTGGGCTCATATCACTACAAGAGGAGGCAAAAAAGGAAAGCGAGTCGAGCGGACTGTCTTTAGGATCTGTGGATCAAATCAGTAACCGGACGGGGCTCGACTTGATGCTGTCTGTTGAAGATAGCGAGGCTGGTGCTTCAAAGTTGGTAAACAAGTCCGAAAAGCAATTCCACGTACGTGAAAAGGATGGCACATGTACTGAACTTGATGCTACGACTGTTAATGAAGATGTTTCAACAAAACTTCTCAAACCAACCCATTTGTGCCCGGACAACACAAAGTCTGCAGAAGTCACTTTATCAGAGGTTTTGCCCAGTGCGAGTGATCCTGATCCCAGTCTCGGTGGGGAGTCCCGGAGCATAGATTCTTTGGAGTCTTTCTCTAACCTCAACTCTTGTCCAAGTTCAGATCTGAACAGTGAGGGGATGGAGGACGGGGGACTTCCTTTGGCCCTTCAAAACGAGCTGGGAGCTGAGGGAGCAAAGCCTCCGTGCGCCAAGGATCGTTCTGCTGGACAGTCCATATACCACATAAAATGGATCAAGTGGAGGGAGGAGAATACGCCAATCATTACACAAAATGAGAATGGACCCTGTCCATTACTCGCCATAATGAATGTCCTCCTGCTGGCATGGAAGGTAACCCCAGTATTTACATCCACCTCCTTGAGTAGCTTCTGTTTAAGAAACAAAGCATTAGAAATGTATACACTTTCTTTCTGTTCTCATTATATGTTAATGACATCCAGTATGTATCTTGAAAATGATAATATGTTTCAGGTCAAGATGCCACCAATGATGGAAATTATAACTGCTGAGCAATTGATGGAGTACTTGGGTGAGAGCATCATAAGCCTGCAATGTTTACGAAACTGTTAGAATTTGTATTCTACAGAGTAATAATAAAATAATGTTGTTTTAATTTGAATAACTTTTTAGAATAACTTAATTAAACAAAATAGATTGTTTTAATTTATTACATTGTTATATCTACAGGAGATTACATTCTCGAAACCAAACCAAAAGAGATCTCTGAAGCTCAGCGGCTAAACTATGAACAGGTAAAACAATGTGTTGATTAATTAATTTCAATGTTATAACGTTGACTTTCTAAAGTTATTTGTATGAAAAGTGTATCACCACACTTGTGTTTTTCAATAATAGTTGTGTTGCCATAGTTTCTTGAATCATAGCTTAGGCACTTCCGTTAAAGCTATATTTTATTGTACATGCAAGAAAACATTTTTTAATTTCAACGTTCGCCTCTATACCACACTAAAAAGCAGAATAACAGTGTCTATATTTCCATTCCCTGAATAGGTGTGTCTATGGCAAAAAAAATAATTTCAAATGGTGTACATTCATTTTTTTGACATTAGGATTGTATAGACCCCAGGAAGAATAGCTACTGTATATTTTAAGTAGCTAATGGGGATCTCAATAAAAACAAACAAACAAGCACAAAGGTTAAATCAGAAAATGTCGTCTAAAGTCAGTTGAGTTGTTGAGAAGAATATTGAACTCTGCAAATGGCAGCTGAAACTGGATGTCTTTTAGAGAAATTGGAATTGACACTTTTCACAAATGTGTTTTTAAATGCACTTTGGTGGTTAATTTGTATATCTGTAACAGAAGGTTTCTGACTTGTAATATGCAAACACTCGTGATGCCTTTCCTTCTCCATATCAGTTTCAGTTATGTAAGATCAAACTTTCAGAACCCAGGGAACAACAAGGGTGAGGAATGTCAGATTATGTAGTTTCACATAGCTATAAATGCTTAGTTACGCATGAATAGGTTCAGTGCCAGGCTATTACTGGTCTCTACACGTATATGGCTCACCACAAGAGGCACTGGCAGCTCAACCTTGTTTTATTCCTCACATCTCTGTCCAGTCTCTGGTTCCGCTTGGATGTAGAGCTCCCAAACATCTGTGATTGATTGGTTTAATATGGAATTTACTCATTCAACGTAATATAAGAAAAGGGAACATTTATTCAACCCACAGTTGGGAACTTTCAGTGTTGCAGCACACTTTAAGCAGGGTAAGCTGAAGGTACAGAGTAGGAGTAGTGAGGAAATGCAGTACAACAGGCATCTGGCTCCTCAACAGCACTGGGTTAAAAAAAAAACAGTGAAAATGGGAGCAGTTGTGCACAAGCCATATTGCCAGTTTGTTTCTTTCTGAATTTCCCTTTAATGTAAAAGATGTTGGATTCAAGAAGACTAGGGGTGTGTTCACGCTTGTTGGTTCACCTGGGGAAATATTATTCACAGATCTGATTATAGATGGACGATGCCAACGCCTCAATGAAGCAAACTTTATTATTTTCTGTCAGGAAGGGACGAGAGCCGCTCCTGATTTGTGACCAAGGTGGTGTTACCTATGTCATAGTTTCACATTCCCGCTCATGGATTTGATTAAATATATGTATATTAATATATATTATAAATGTATCAATCATCCATGTATAATATGTTATATATATTTCCATAGCTGTCATCTACATACAAAGTAAACATACACATATCAATATTCAGGCTGTTCTGACAAAAGAGTTAATGCTGAAGAATTCTTAATTAAAACAACATGACCAAGTTTTTCTCAAACAAAGTATGTATAGTCAGCAGATTGGGCTTTTGGGTTGCCAGTTTCTTTGGTGAAATGCAGCTGATTCGGTAAACCTGTGCAATCGGTGCCATGCAGAGGGTTTCTATTCTTTTGTATTGAAAAGGTAGTAATATACACCAGTATACTATTCCTTTAAACAAAGAGATATGGTCGATTACACTGGGCTGCTAATCCTTCCAGAGAGCTGCCCGTAAGCGCTGTTATCCAGTCTCTCATGTGCCAGATGAGGACTTTTCCTGTCGGTGGTCCAAATTCAAAGTAGTGTGAATGAAAGGGTAGGCTTCTATTACAGGGGGAATATTAGTTATTATGTTGGATTGCCAGAATAATTCATATTAATAGTTATTATGAAGGCAGATGACATTGAAGGGAAGCCAGAGGAGACCATTCTAACTATATTTTCAGACAAATGTATTTTATGATCTACCAGCTGTATTTTAATGTATTTAAGACCTACAATAAAATAATATACAGCATTGCCTGAAGCGTTAAAGAGACAGACTTCACAGTCACATCCTAAGCATGTTTGTGATAATATTTTGGGTGTTACACCATGCAACACTCAAAACTTACTTGCATAGCAGTTATCTCACCTCTATTTAAATGCCTGGTTGTCTGATCCTTTCCCTGTCAGGCCGCTTCCCCCCACCCGCGTAGTGACATACTGTTGCCTCTCGCTGACTTGGAGGTAAACACACAGCATGGGACACTGGTACCAGTAATTTCAGACCTGAGAATAAACCTTTTCCAACGATGGCTGATCCGTCACGTAGAGCCCTATGTTCTCAGTTGTACTATTTAGTTAACAGTAGTATACGACGCGTTAGTTGCATTGTGCCCACACATCTAGGCTCCTCCTTAGCATCCTTTATTGTTGGATTAATACCATGTTTCAAGATCAGCCTTTGAGTAAGTACAGTTTCATGGTAACCCTAGTTCTGGAAGCAGTCTTTGGTAAAGTGTCGCTCACAGAAAAACAGATTAGTCGGGGATTTTAGAGGCAGATCCCCATTAGTAAAGTCACATTCTGTGTCTTACTGTTGACATGATGCTGACACTTTTAGTCGGTGATGACAGCAGAGTTCAATGTGTAGCAAACACCCACTGTAGTAGACTGGGGACTCAGGAGAGAGGCTGCATGCGCTGATTCCCTTCTCCAGCTCATGCCGCGTCATCACAGAGTACTCTCGAGAATGAGAGAGAAAGGGGAACCAATAAAAAACAAAACAACTTTGAGCATGTGTGTGAAGGCCAAATAGCACTTTAATGATGTTTAAAGCATTGAAACGTCAAAAAGCATAATATGGGACCTTTTTAAGGCAAATTTCACAACATGAATCAACCAATGGGTTTCCTTGTTAAATTATAATTGGTATTTAACCCATTAAGGCCTGCATCGCCTGGTAAAACAGACCTGCAAAACCTGAGGCCGACTTCAGAACCACCCTACAAAACCTGCAGTTTTCCTGAAATTCAACGTCTACTAAATGATTGGTATCTCGGCCTCTGTAGCAGATAGAAACATAATTTCAAAAGAATTTGAGAGCTGACTCTTGTGGCTTTCAATAAGAATGCAGTGTGTTATTATAAAACTTCAGTAGAAGAATATACAACTTCCACACAGGAAAGGTAATAAAACAACCAAAAACAATGTGAGACTAACACATGTTTATCAATGCAATAAGTCAAAAAGAGTTTGGCAATTAAGTGGCACTAACTATGTGGAAAAAAAATATAAAAAATCCACTCTCAGCCCAAAAAGTCAAATAATGACTCACAAGGCTGTTTCTAAAGTAAGCATAATAAACAAAACACGACTGTTTTGGTTTGTTCTGTTTGATTTGGTCACATTTTATTTTTTTGCCCAAAAAACATGCATTGTCAATTCAAGCGAAAATGTAGGTAGCTGAGCTTTATTTTGAGTCTTGGCTGCGCTTCTTCAGGAGAATTCGGAGAGACGGGGGACAGACGAGGGAGGGAGCTCGTTGCACATGCGGGTCTTGCCGGTCTCCCACGTCTCTCCCTCGGTCCTGATCGCGCGTCTATTGTCCGCGCTCGGTAAGACCCCTGTGGCTGCGCGTTCGCTGAGCTGTCAAAGCATCCCGGGGTCAAAGCGGAGGATGTTAATCCCGTTCGAGTACGTAACGCAAACAACTGCCCGCGGTCACGGTCTCGGAATTCGCGGATCCGCAGATAATTCTCATCACAGGTATATCTTGATACATTTAATTGGTTCAGAGAATTGATCAATGAAGAGAATAGGTCAAAAAAAGAAAAAAAGACGTGTCCGCTTTCCCGGCCTTAAAGGTAGAAGTGCGCAACAGCGCTCCCGGCTTGAGAGGGAGAAACGCGGGAATGCGTTCCCGGCCTCAATGGGTTAAAAGGGCTCGTTTTCGTCTCCTGCTGTTATAATGTAAAGAACATCAGATTTTCCATATATTTTACCCTAAAGGCTAATCTTTAACCGTCTGTAAGTAGTTTATCATTTCAGAAAGAAGGAGAAAGAGAAGGATAGGCTCCCACACAGCAGTGGAGCAGATTCAAGTAGAGGAGAAAGTGAGGGTTTTACTTTGCAGAATATTGACAAAATCTTGTCTCAATCTTGTGTATCGTCCCACCCATAATGACACATGATGAGTAATGGTTGTTTTATGCTTTATTTCCTAGAACATGAGTGATGCAATGGCAGTGCTCCACAAGCTACAGACCGGCCTTGATGTAAATGTGAAGTTCACAGGCGTCAGTGTTTTTGAGTACACCCCAGAATGCATTGTGTTTGACTTGCTCGACATCCCTCTCTATCACGGCTGGCTGGTTGACCCCCAGGTGAGATGGCATGCCTTGATATGCATTCATTCTATTTTTGTTTGTCCACGTTTTCTAAATTGTCTCACTTATGAGTTTTCATTTTAGATGCAGGACATTGTCAAGGCAGTGGGAAACTGCAGTTACAATCAACTGGTTGAAAAGATTATATCCTGCAAACAGTCGGACAGCAGTGAGTTAGCAGGCGAAGGTAAGAGCTGTATTTTGTGTATTGTCATGTGACCATTTGTAAAATAATAAAAAAGATAATTTAAATAGAGGCACATAGTGACCTAAATTGTGCAGTAGTATTTAGACATCTCCATCAAAAACTTGACCTAAACCCTAAAGGGGTTAGGGTTGGATTATATTGTACAGTTGTTGTTACTTAGTAACAGACAAATATTTGAATAAACCATTTGTCGTTTTCTTAACGACATTTCTTATGTACTTGTATCTTTTCTGTCCGCAGGCATTGTAGCAGAGCAATTCCTGAGCAGCACGGCTACACAGCTGACATACCACGGCTTATGTGAACTCACATCCACAGTACAAGAAGGAGAGCTGTGTGTGTTTTTTAGAAATAATCATTTCAGCACTATGATCAAATATAAGGTAAATGGTCTACGATCTACTAGAGCATGTGCCTCGTGAACAGACACCATCTTTCTGGTTTAAATGCTCTATACATACATAGCTCTATTCTGACCATATTGCACTGAACCCACAGACAGAGTGTTTTGGCAAATAGTCATAAAAGAGTTATTAATTGAGCCTCACCTGTATACTTAGTTTCTGCAGTATTGACATTATTACTACAAGTGAATGGCACATGTACAAAGGCAAAAGCTCCAATGGACAGTCTGAGGTGAACTATCTGTTAAAGGTCAGCAGTGTTTCTTGTACAGTCTGACACAAGCTGGAGGGAAAGTCCTAGAGCCTCTCCTTCACACAGTGGATCAGTCACTCAAGATATCTCTAGTGAATGTCATGGTGCATAAATGTTAGTTTTATCACAGAACGTGCTACAGAAGGGCCCCTGCACTCCAAGCAGGTCTGACCCTTGGCAGACATGCGTCCAAATGTATTATCAGAATAATAATAAAAGTTTTATAGCTGCCATGTCTGTTGATCTGCCAGGAACAAAGACTAATACCTGATAGAATATGGGGAGAAAATATATAGTTCTGTGTGGCCAAGGTGGTCCTGGGTTCAAATCCCGGTCGGACCAGGGCCTTTCTGAGTGGAGTTTGCATGTTCTCCCTGTGTCTGCGTAGGTTTCCTCCGGGTGCTCCGGTTTGCCCTACCACTAAAAATATGTACAATAGTTCGAGCATGCGCCTCCTGTACTGGCGACCCCGCTCCCATCTCTGTGTGGAGTGAGAGATAAATGCCCAAAATTAACAATTGTAAACCGCTTTGAGACTCAGATCTGCAGTGAAAAGGCGGTATATAAATAAAGATTACTTACACAGCTGGCCTTTTGTATCAACTGGGATAACAGCCCTTTCCTGTTATCTCCCAGAGAGGAACTGAATGTTTCTTGGTTAGTTCAGTGTTGTTTCTATACAATGCTGTTGTTGTCAGTGTAAATAAAGTTGTCTGAAGCTGGACGTGCAAACTATATCTAAGACCTTGTGATGCACATGGACACATTTCTTGAACAAAACATGTCACATGTTTCTCTACAGGGCCAGCTTTACCTTCTCGTGACAGATCAGGGATTCCTGACAGAAGAGAAAGTCGTTTGGGAGAGTTTGCACAATGTTGATGGCGACGGTAACTTCTGTGATTCAGAGTTTCGACTGAGGCCCCCTTCTGATCCAGAGTCTGTTTACCGAGGACAGCAAGATCAGATAGACCAGGTTAGCACAGATCAAGAAGGTCCATCTATGAAATAAGTACTTTAATTAAAGGTTTCTTTTCTATCGTTTAGGACTATCTAATGGCTCTGTCGCTGCAACAAGAACAACAGAATCAAGATATTCAATGGGAACAGTTGCCTGAAGGCATCAGTGATCTGGAGCTGGCAAAAAAGCTCCAGGAGGAAGAGGACCGACGGGCCTCTCAGTACTACCAGGAGCAGGAGCAGGCGGCAGCACAAGCACAGGTAATGACTATCTACATATTTCAGGAGGCTCTGGCCAAAGAGTTTTTTTAGAGTGTTTTTTACCTCTGACCCTGAACAGTACCTGATAAAAATGAACGCACTGAAGCACTCATCTTTCTCAAACTTCAAAGATAATACCATACATATACCAAACCTTTGCTTGCCTTTTTCAGAAAAGTTCTGTTTTGAAAGGACAAATTCTTTGAGGACCAACTGGTAATTGCAGATGGTACAGGACTAGGACCAGGGCAGCTTAGTCAATTATTTTTTATTAGCCAATATTTGTCACAGACATTTCCTGATAGTAGTAATAGTAGCAGTAGTAATCTTTATTTATATACAGCCTTTTCACTGCACATCGGAGTCTCAAAGCGGTTTACAATTGTGATTTTTTGGGAGTGGGGGTGCCAGTACAGGAGGCACATGCCAGACCTATTGTACATATTTTTAGTGGTAGGGGAAACCGGAGCACCCGGAGGAAACCTACGCAGACATGGGGAGAACATGCAAACTCCACTCAGAAAGGCCCTGGTCCAACCGGGATTCGAACCCAGGACCTTCTTGCTGAGAGGCGAGAGTGCGAATTACGGTGTATAGATGAAGTGGGCTTCATTGCGACAAAGTCAGTCCATGGGGGCTACAAGCACCATTCTTGAGTTTTGAAAAATTGGGACATCACGCTCATGTTTATGTTGCTGCCCACGGCCAAATATGGACATCACAAAATTATTTTCAAAGTAAGAAATGGATAGATTTTAAATGACAAATGTCCCCATACACGTTTTACTCAAACAAGTTTTTCCAAGACTTCTCTGGAAAAAAAAAAAATGCATACAATTCCTGTGACTGGCTTGAGGTGGTGATCGCAAATGGGATTTGATGTTCAACTGCTAAATTATAAGTTACATAAATGTATTTCTGAGCAGGGTTTTGATGTGTATCTGTATTTTTGTAGCAAGGCCAGCAGGTGCCAGCAGAACAAGATGAAGCAGACCGAGGAGCAGGAGCAGCTGGTGCAGCAGCTAATGTAGGCACTGTAGCCACAGCTGGGGCCACTGCAAGCCCAGGAAAACACTCTTATTCCAGTGACCGCAAATCAAAGAAAGATGCAAAAGATAAGGACAAATGTGTTATTTTGTAACAATAATAACATGGCAGTCTCTGTGAGTGTGCCGTTACTTTGCATTTTGCTTATGTATAAGAAAGGGGCTTGTTTGGTTTCCCCACTGTCTGGACACAGAAGACAACCAACTTCCTGATGAAAGACAAATGAGACAAATATGGGGAAAGTGAAAAGACTAATGGAGGATTTGCTGTTTCCAAACCACTGGTGCCTGCAGTCCTCATCCTGATGCACTCTGGACATCAGTGAAAGAGACACTACAACTACTACCCCTTCAATTTTGTAGATTTACACAAACTATAACAGTGCACTAATTTTTGCAAAGTATTTATGATGAGTTTATTTGAATCATACATTATTTTAAATTGTGTAATCGCAGCTTCACTTAAATTTTGCTCATATATTATTTTTTTTCATTATGCAGCTTATAAGCTAATTGTATTAATTCCTATTTACACAAACATTTAGCTATCCCTTTTTAAATTGCTGCCAACTATTAATTTATGTATGTGTAACCAATCACTTTGAAAAAGGTCTTTAAGCGCAAAAAGGGAAATATTGATAACTGGTACAACAGTACCGCAAAAACACATTTTAAATTGACTTCATGAAGGGAATGCCAGAGCTGCCAAATTAAGTGTTGAACAGTGGTCCTGTGCATATGTTCATATTCGCCTTCCAGGCTCTTGGTATGGCATTCTGCTTTTGTGTAATGAGAAACTGAGTATGTTATGTGGTACATTTTTTCTTACTGTGCCCATTAGGTTGGTCATTACTCCAAAAAAAAAGTTTGCAACAGCCAAATGCAGCACATTTAGCCTCTTATCTCCTGGGTTTGTGGACTGTGCCACTCACTTTGTATACATTTCATATGAATAAGAATGAAATTAAAGAAAAGCAGCTCTCACTTGTTCAACCTATTTGTCAGTATTTGTGTATCTTGTTCCATCCAGTACCAATAATCCAAATCCTTAAGGTGCACATTCCAGTGCTTTGTTTTTTTTTCAATAGAATTGGACTGTCTCTTGAAACATTTTCTATGCGTTCCATTCTATTTGATGCCTTGATAAAAGTAAATATGTGTCTGTTCCAGTGGCAGTCACATGACAGCAGTGAGTTGGTCCATGTATGGTAGAATTACTGCTTGATTATGTCGTGTAATGCCTTACATTTCAACATATTTAATATATTAATGAGATAATCCCATGGACAATCCATATACTCACAGAAACAGATTATTTCTCAAGCCAAGAATTAAGTACAAAAAAAGCCTATCACTTTCAGAGCTGTAGGCCAATCAAACTGGGACATTAACAGTTTAGTTCTAACCTTATTGTAAAAATGGACAGTAACAATTGTTAAGATATTCACTCTCATCTTTAAAATGTAACTGAAACATTACTGTGAGTGAAAGGGTTAGGGTTTTCTCTACACTAGTTTAAATTGACAATTTGAACATTCTTAGTTCTGCTTATTTTGACAAGTGTTAACAGGGTAGACACAAAACGCCTCATACACTAGGGCAGTGTTTTTCAACCTTTTTTGAGCCAAGGCACACTTTTTTCACTGAAAAAATCTTGCGGCACACCTCCAGGAGAAAATGTAAAAATGTATACAGTACTAATGTAAAAAAATATATACTGTACATACTCTGTGTGATATATAAAGTTTATGTTATCTTATAATGTATACAGTATACTCTGTAGCCTATATTCACAATATACAGTTATTCTCATCAAAATGCTTAAGTCCAGGCCTTGACATTAAGCTTTATTTAATATTTCTCGATACAATTAACAAGAGTTTGGGAATAAAGTGGCACTAACTGTGTGGAAAAAAACTAAGAAAATCCACTCTCTACCCAAATAGTCAAATAATAACTCACACAAAGAACATGCATTGTTAGTGCATGGGAAAAATTTAGGTATCCGAGCTTTAAATTCAAGAGTTTTGGATGAGGGACACGGGAGGTCCTGAACGCGAGTCCATGGTTCTGTCCGGTCCGCATGTCTGTGGTTCTGTCCACTCGACTATGGTCTGCGCTCGGTACCCAGTTCAGAAGTGCGTTCGCGAGAGCTGTTGTACAAAAATTGTACATTTCATAGTTAAACCACTACAACGCGGCCACAGCTGCCCCGGGGCAGAGCGGAGGATGTTAATCCTGTTCAGAAACGGCATAATTCATTTTCAAAAACGTCTCTATCACTTTTACTTCTCACTCGCCACAAAGCTCTTGTCTCGCTCCCTCCCACATTTGTTGGTCGCATCCAATTTTACCTTTCTCGCCACAATGCTGACCTGTAGCCAGTGGTCGCATCCAATTTTTCAGTTTCAAAGTACTTAGCTATCTGCTGCCATCTACTGATTTGAAAAAGTATTACATGGTTACTCCACAGTTCAAAACAAGTCACCGCTCGTCAACAGCGAATGCAGTTATTTTTAGACAAAGTAGACGAATTTCTCACGGCACACCAGACAATATCATACGGCACAGTGGTTGAAAAACACTGCACTAGGGCAGTGTTTCTCAATCTTATAACCCAAACTGTCTAGCTTTGGATGTGATTGCCTTTGTCCAACATGATTTAGAAAACAATTTTACTCTTTAAAACATAAGTGCTTCACTTGCCTTTGAATGAGCCAGTGCAGTGGTTCTCAAAACATTTAATCTGCTAACAAGCATTAAGAAACCTTCATCCTTTGGCTTGATTACTACAAAAAATAAAGACCAGTTTGAGACATTTTCAAGCAGCAGTCTGTATTTTGCTTAAGTTACAGTATATAAAAAAAAATAAACGCATGAAAAAAGGTCAGTGGCATTTGGTCTGCTACCAGGGTACAAACAATAGGGGGGTTGCCAGGTTCTCAAGATTGTTTACATTTACATGCAATACTTAATGATACACGCTAAAACAACCCTTTTCCTGCTCTCCTGGACCTGGAGCACATTATGCCATTGTCATTTCCAGACTATTTTAGCCAAAGCTCATGTTTGTAAAGATCTCCAATCTTTTAGCCTCAAAATAATTTCCATTGACTCAAAGCCAAGATAAACAAGTATCAATACATAAAAATAAAAGTTATCTACTAAAAATAAACACAAGGGAACTTTATGACACCTTCACAGCTATACATCACAAAAAGTTATGCACAAAGTTAACAGTAAAACTTCCCACTGATGCAAAAGATGCCACCTAATTGGCAGAATGAAATTAAGAATATTCAAAAATATCAGACTTTTAAAAGTATTTTCCTTGCATCAATATCGTTGGGATGATTTAAACGGTTTAAATCCACCCACGTTTCCTCCGCTTGGAGAGTTGCTGGTGATCTGTACAATCCTATTCATTCCAGATGAGTGACTAAAATTGAGAAACAAGTTTAGTGAGCACAAAAAAGGTTAATCTTTCAAAGTCATTTGAACTATACCTAGAAGAGGGAGTCATGCTGCCACGGGCATTTCCCATTCTCCTGTTTTCTACAAAGCCTGCACTTTGCGAGCCTGCTCCACCGTGCCATTCTTTTCTCAGTCCTTGGTCTCTATTTTGACGCTCAACAACAACTTGTCGGCCAGAGCTGAAAGGCTGTCGAGGTTACACAAGACATTAAATCAAAGTAAAAATATGAAAGACTGCTAGGGGTGTGAGATATGGGCAATAAATAAAAAAAAAAATTTTCCAACTCCCAAAAACAATATTGTCACAATATCTGAATTTTTTTTTATTGACGATATACAAAGCATATCTTCAAATTCACTTTTACGATATTATCGTCTACAATATATATTGCCTACCCCTAAGGACTGCTATAAAAAAGTGACCAATTTGAAAAATTTGATGATTGCAGCGTACTTGTTCATTTATGCCCATGGGTCGTGAATCTCGATCATTAAAATTTCTCCCATGGGTGCCAGAAGAGCCCCCTCTGACTGCAGAGCTCAGGCCATCTCTGCCAGGTCGATTGTCTCTCATTCGTGCTGTTCCACTTCATACATAAACATGGGGGAAATAAGTGCGTTAACAAAAGTCAAATATAAATAATATATATGTTTTTTAAAATATATTTAAAAAATTACCGCATCTCTCCCTTGTTGGCGTTTATGCCAGCATCATTCTTCCATCCATGCACACCATCCCTGGGTGAGCGACTGTGTGACATGCTCGGCATCGGGGTTCTCGTTGCAATAGGACGATCATGTATGGGCATAGGCCGTCTTTCATCCCTGTCCCTGTGGTCTTTGTCCCCAACACGATATGAAGGTTCTGCACCAACTGAGCCAAAGTCCTTTGGAAAGCGATCAAAACCAGGGCGAGCTTTCTTTACAGGTGGCTCACCATCAAACCTGTTCCTCCTTTTTCAAAAAAAATTAATTGCAATCAATACATAGCAGGCATACAAAAGGGAAATTGTATAGTAGGCCTCAAATGTCACGTTATGTCACCCACAGAATACCTTTCAAATGATTGCTGCTCTGAAGTCTCTGGGAAGCGACCCCTTTCTCTGAGATTGAAGTTGTTAAATCTGCCTTGTTGCCGGTTGTAATTAGGTGCTGGATTTAAGCGAACATCATCCGATTGGATCTTTTTGTTTCCATTCCAGTATGGATCATCTCTACGACTGAAAAGGCAGCAGTCTTAATACATGGAAGCATATGGACTTGTACAATTAGTACATTTACCCATGTTCCACTTCCCGCCCTCTTTTTAAATTATTTCTCTTTTCTTGCTCATAGCGGAGTTGCTCATGTTGTCTGCGTAAAGCCTCTCGTTCACAAGCCAATCGCTCTGCTTCTTTACGTCGCTCCTGAGAGAAATTCAAAATTACATTAAAGTCAAAACAAAAAAAAAGATAATAACTTGCCTGCTCAATGCGAATTCTCTCCCTTTCAAGTCTCTCCCTTTCTAAACGCTCCCTCTCCAGTTTTTGCCTCTCCATCTCAAGCCTCTCTCGCTCTCGGAACAAGTTCTCTCGCTCCAGGCGTTCTCTTCGTGCGTGTTCAGCCATTTGACGGCGCCTGGGTAAAGAAAAGTAATTTCATACACATTTTTGACTTGAGTATGAGAAATCTATACCTTCGAAGTTCTTCCGCTCTACGGATGCGTTCATGCATCCTTTGTTCCTTAATTTTCTCAAAGGGGACAATTTCTTGATCTTCTCTGTTTTTTAAGAGTTCCAACTGAAAAAAAAAATATTACAATTCATCTGTGCAAAAAAATAAAAAAATAAACGTAAGCATTGAAATACCTCATTCGGAGGAACCAACCACTTGGGCCAGCGTTGAATACTGTTATAAGGCTGTGGTGAAATATTAGAGAAGAATAACAGTCATTCATTGCTACATTGATAAATGCATTGTATCAATTTCATACCTTATCATAATATCGTCTGAATGGTCTTGTTTTGTTAAAATTGAAATCCTTGTTGTAACCAGCTCCGGACATTTTCGCAGGACTTCTTGCCCCTTTGCAACAAAGTGTGAGATGATTGCTTGTGAAAGGAAAACATCTGTGACATAACACAACTTACTGTTGTACTTCTTATCATCCTTTTTTGGAGACTCTTGACTTGAGGTCGATTTTGCTTGAGATTGACTCTTTACTTCAGGCTTCTTTGAGGCATCTTTGTCAGAGGATTTCTTATCTTCCCTTCTGTAATAGGTTAGCGTCCATTTAAAAATAAAATTACTGTGAACCTTCTTAAGTATACGCAGTAAGACTCAAAGACACACTTGTTTGTCATTTTTGCACCCGTAGAGCTGCGCTTGTCATTTGATTTACTGGCACCATTCTTATTTTCTTCTACTTCCTTCTTGGCAGAATCCTTTTTAAATGGATCATTTTTTGCCTAAAAACACATTACCCCAAATGTAATACATAGTTGAAAACAACTTATAAGAGACAATCTGTAACTTACCTGTTCAACATATATTTGTTGTCCATGTAGTTCTGTGCAGTCCAGATGCGAAATGCATCGAGCCACCTCAGTACTAGAGGACATGGTTACTAACCCGTAGCATTTTGAACCCGGACTCCGAGCATTTGTTACCACTTTGGCACTCAAAACCTATCAGGTAGAATTCTGTCAAAACCCGTACTCAATAGATTCACAGTATTACCAATTGAATTACCTTGCCATATTTTCCAAATAGATTTTTAAGATCAGCTGCTTTGGTATTTGACGACAAGCCGCTGACCCATAAATTACGTGAGATTCCTTAAATATGCATTCAAAACAAGTGTCAACATAGAACTCTTCAAATGTATACATATATAATTGATATGTAATTCTTTACCCTTTTCATCTTTAGAAACATTTCCATCACCGTCTCTAAAAGTGCCAAAAACAAAAGTGTATGTATAATTAACAGGAGTAAAACATCCATTTTTGACAAAACACAAAAAACATTTGAGAACAGTTCAGAGAACCCCATAGACTTGAGGCTGATAAGAACCAATGTCTTGATTTTCCAGTGATGAGATGGATCAAGTCAGCCAATTGACCAATGATTTCTTCAGAAGTTAGTTCAACTCGTCAGTAAAATCTTTGATAGCCCCAAGAAAAATCATCTCCTGGTCTAGAGCATCTTCAGACCAACATTTAACAATGTTCAGTAAAATACAGAAAGGGTGGGACTAGGTACATCAGTGCTTATTCCCCTTAAAAAAAATCTTGACGCTAACCCACAAAGTTGTGTTCTTTTAATGAGGTGGACTTGGTAGCAGAATCAAAGAACTGACATAGAAAGACAAACCTCTTTGCTTGACCTGCCCCAGATTCCTTTTCTTTGTCTCCAGTTTCAGCTTTCTTCGCAGCTTCGCCCTTGGACGCGTCATCCTTCTTACCATCTCTATGGCCCGTCTCATCTTCTTTGGAATGATCATCATCCTCATCATCATCAGGGCCCATGTTGGTGGAAGGCCCTGGCTCTGTGTTCTTCTCTCCTTCTGAATCTGGAAGTTTCACATGTTTACCTGTGTCCAGGAGATCATCGCCATCAACGTCTAAGGTAATGGCATCTTCGTTCTGCATTGAGACAGACAACCGATCATCCTCCACGTCCCTCGACAATGGCACTGTGTCTGCATCGTTCTCATCCAGATCGATCTCATCAGGGTCAGCGTCTGCATCATCCACCTCTAGATCCTGATCAGTCTCTGGCTCGGGCTCCACGTCAGGCTCCGTTTCGTGTTCCGGTACAAGCTCCAGCTCAGGCAGGACCTCCTCCTCTGGTTCTGGCTGAATGTCAGTCTTGTGGTCATCCTCAGCCATTATCATGTTGTCCTCTTCAAGGTCTGGCTCTCGCTCAGGTTCCTCCTCTGAATCGCCTACGGTCTCTTGCAGGGCCTCACTGTGGACTTCATCTTCAGTCTGAGTGAGGCAGTCCTCAGAAGGTGCTGGCTTAGATTCTTCACGAGTACCGTCATCTGTATCAGTTACATCTGAGGGATTTAATAAGGATAAACATGGCAAAAACAACTTTTAAAATACACATGCCATCACTTGACCTAAAGTAGAATAGAAAGCACATTTAGCATTAATGGTCATCGATGGCGCAGACATCACATGGACACAAAACAAACAATCTTCACATTTCGCTGGGTCTTCAGTCCACAATACACCTACAGAACTCTGGTCACATCTGGTAGAAAGCAAAGGTTTCAAAATCTTTCCAAAAAAATTAGCAAAAGCAGCCTTTTGAGTAATCCGTGGAAATTGCAGAAAATGAAAAATAGGTGGGGGGCAGGAGTGTCCCTTTTGTAGATTAGAAATCACAATAGTTTGGGAAACCAAACATCTTTCAGAAAATTCATCAGCAACGGTAGGTCGAGTCCATGAAATCATAATTAACCAGTTTCCATTTTGAAATTCATCAAGACGAATCTTTGCAAGGCTCCAAGAAGGTTAATTGGGCGTCTTATTAGAGTCCAACAGATACTGTCCAACTCTGATGAGCAGGTTCTTCATCTTAATATGGGTAGTCGATAGTTGAGAGGGATATGCATCCTTGCACTGAATGAGTCTTCGTGAAATGTGGATCGACGATTAGAACTGGCCACAGGGGCGTCATGTTAATATTGGGCGAATGAGGCTTTGGCACTTTGACGTGCTAACAAATGTGATATTTTGATAATAGGCCCAAGTGTTGAAGACAAGACATTTTTTTCTTGGCAATGATAGAGTTCACAGTTCATAGTAAATTCATGAAAAGTATTGACCTTATAAATAAAGTTTGTAGCTACTTAAATGAGTGAACATGTGGCCAATAGTGAGAAACATAAGGAGTGTAATGTTGTTGTGGGAAGAATAATAGCATTGGTTTTCTAAAAAAGCTTACCTTTTTCTGACTCTGACTCTTCAACCTCCTGTAATATAAATACATGGATTAAAAAAAAAAAATGTTTGATGGCAGTTCAATTAAGTTAAAACCAACATATACTTTCACCTTAAAGGATGCATCGTCCTCATTTGTCACATCCAGATCTGAATCGACTTTTTTGCCTAAGAAATACAAACATCTCATTGTAGAAGAGTATGAAAAAGTACATTCTAACAATGCAATCTTGAATTTAAAAAAATACCTCTGGACTTTCCAACTTTACGAGTTGGTTGGTCCGCAGATTGGACGTCAATGTTGTTTGGGTCGCCACCCTCATCTTCAATAGCCTTTGAAAAGTACATTCATTCAAATTGCATCAAATGTATAATGACTGAATAAACGATACAATTATGATCAAAGAACAGTGATGATCCGAGACAATTATTGAATTTATGGACATTGGTCATTCCGCCCCCTATGGGTCCTATGCGTTTGTTATTATTAATACTACATTTCCTTTCGATTCTTTGATCTGTCCATGGTGAATCGACAACTTGATAAAGTCCTCCGCAGCTGTTGCGATTCAGGGCTATGCAAAACACATAGAATTGAGTTGAGTTCCAGGACGGAGTGTATTATGAGTTTTCACACGGTAGGAGTATGTGGCTCAATTCAGAGGTTCCAATTCTAACATTCTGCATATTTTGGTCACATTAAACCGCCCCCATAAAATGATAACATTTCCATCAAAACGGTGATGTCGAATCCCAATTGTCTCAATGTCTCATAAATCTTTGGAAAGCCATTATAAGTGGCTCTGCAGATAGCCGACTAGCATGACGCCAGCTAACGCTAGTTTTTGGGTCATGGCAAAGCCTCTTCACACGATAGTTGAGAAAAATCATGAGTTGGTTTCTCTCGCTTACCTCCTTGAGTCTGGTAAGTAGCACGCTCTTAATTCCCGAAGTGTCCAAACTCCTACGCTTTAATTCGGATTTCAAATCAACAACTCTTAATTCTGATATTTTCTTCAATTCCGTGGAAATGGCTCCCGACGCCATTTTACTCAGATTAGCGAGTGTGATCTGCTGCGCGTGCCCAGTACTTTGTGCATTTCTCTTGCGCCACCTACTGGTGGCTTATTTTCATCAAAATATTAAATTCACGGATATCAAATGTGAAATAGCGCTTATCTGGACTCAGTGGTTCATTAATAACTAGCAACATAACCATCCTCTTATAAATAGTACTGACTACTGTGCAACCATAATACTTATTTAACTGGTCGATGAATGGATCTTTATTTCCAACACTATCGTTAATAGTTGCTCTGTAGAATCGCCATGTAGCGCCCCCTAGAGGTGGTCGTAGAAACAGCTTGTTGTAGCAGTCGAGCTGCCGCTGCTGCTCTGGGTAAACAACAGCGGATACCTCGACAAGCAGGAATGGGAACTTCGTCGAGGGATAAGAGTGAGACATTTTTTAAATATTCGTGTAACTGTATTTAAGATGTAGACCCACCCTTTTAAGTGGGTACCGACCCCTACAAATATGGATATGCTACTGTAATCCAGTATTCGCCTTGTGAAATTGAGCTAACCCTGTGTTAGCTTAGCTCGCAGCCGTCCAGGGCCCCGCCAGTGCTTTGCTCTTCTTTGCTCGGGACTGTGTTGTCAGTTTCACAATTCCGAACAGCCAGCTCTGACGTCGGGTCCTATTTGTCTGTGGGCCTTCAATATCTCGATCAGTGCTAATACCTTGGGTTCTACACTAAACGTGATTTAATCGTTGTTTGTTGCAGAAAGAACGATGGCATATTGCAGAAAATGACTTAAAATCAGGTATGTGCTGTCTTTGTTGTCCTATGTCTAGGTTATAGTGGGTTACTACGTGTCTAGATTGGATCACTTCAATCTGATCTTTGAATAAGTCATTTTATTTGGATTTGATGTTGTTTGGCTCTGATATGTTTAGTGGTCTTGGATATAATAATTAGATGGAGCAAATAACACGCTATTGTGTGTATCACGACCATCAATGCTCTGTAACAACAAGTGCATGTGCTACACATTCAACCTACAATTATTATTATTTTTATCTAATGTAATTATAAATTATGCTTTATGTGGCAAAACTTTCTTTCTTCTCTTTTCTAGTGATGCAATGAATGGACACTTAAGCGCTGATGCAAGAAAAATAAGCCTTTTCTTCCTGCTGACATACTGTCATCATGAAGAGTGAGGTGCCATCGGAGGCTCCAAGCAGGCAGGAGCAGCTGAAGGAGCCCTTGGTGAACCAAGTTCCGATCGAGCCTGCAAAAGACTTCCCCAATAACTTGGAAATGATTGGCAAGGCAGCCAATGATTATGCAACTCTTTGTTCTGAATCCAGACATAGACCCTTGAGAGAAAGTGGTGCCCATAGAGACTCGGAGCGCAGCCTTCCTGGTCGTAGGAAAAGAAAAGGACAGCAAGCTGGACCCTCAGACTGTTCACTTAAGGAAGCTAATATTAGTGAGAACTCACTGGCTCCACAGCGGCCCAGGGTCGAACTTTTACCACAACCCAGTGAAGATGACCACAATCACGAGTCATCCTTTAGTGACTGTGTTTCCTCCCCCTCCTCCAGCCTCAGGTTTGGAGACTCGGACACACTCAGCTCTGAAGAAGATGCCGAATCTGGGGCGACAGGAAGCCACCAAAAGCCTTTGGCCTCTGGGGGCGCAGCCGAAGTTAGTCTGCGCCCAATACTTGGTCGGACTCGTGCTAGTCGCTCACACAAATGGATGCGTCCAGAGGCAGAACCAGTGCTGTTGAAACGGCAGTGTCTTAGCAGTCGGCGTCCTGTACATAGAAAACGTTATGTTAAAACAATTCCTGGAGGGGCCCCACGGACTCAAAAGCAGAAGGAGCGATTGCTACTACAGAGAAAAAAACGTGAAGTGATTGCACGCAGGAAGTACGCTCTCCTCCACAGTAGTAGCAGCTCCAGCGAAGAGCTCAGTAGTGACTCCTCTTCTCCTTCCACAACCGAAGCAGAGGAGGAACTCTACGTAGATGTGAGCAGCACCAGCAGCCAGCCCAACAGTTCTGCTGTAGCCCCAGGTAAAAGCTATGAAGACTAATACAATAACTTCATTATTCAACAATGAGTCTTGCTATTTTCTGTCATGCTGCACAGTTTTGATTTAGAAATGATCAGTATGTTTTAAGTATGTGGTTATTTCCACTAGTTTTCCATTATTTGCTTTGACTGTCACCATATTGCCATTATATATTCCAGCCGTTTAGGAAAAACCCTAGGATAGGAACTCTCCTGGAAGACTCATGATGGGAGTTGACAAAATTGAATAGTGCAACAAGCACTGCAAGTCATTGTGATTATTATTTAAAAACAACTACTGTTTATCATTTTAGGGTTGGGAAATTAACCCCCAGTTCAAACATTTTTTTATTTATTTACCCAATATATATTAGTAGTGTATGTATGTATGTATGTATGTGTATATATATATATATATATATATAATTATTAATAATCAACATTTATAGATAAATATAGAAAAATAAATCTTCGGCCTAACTAAACTTCTAATTACATGTTGGTTAAAATATTAGAACAGATTCAATTATATGGGTGTTTTCCTCAGAATATAAGCCTTGAATTTAAAGTATCCCATTATCATCAATACTGCAAGTTACTGCAATAGTGATAATCAAAAATCATTTCAGGAGGCACTAAATATAGTCATGCAAGCCGGATTTGGCCCATGGGCCTGAGTTTGACATGTCTGGTCTAAAATGTCTTTGTTTAAGAAAGCAGGCCTGTATAGAAGTTATACTTTGATACATGCACACTAAGCATTGTTTTCTGAAAGTGAGAATATAAATTAATTAACAGCGGCCATCATGTGTTTTTGTTGGGCATTTCATTTTATTCATTGGGTGAAATCTTGTTTTTGAGGTGTTCTTGATGAAGATGTGGTGGTGATTGAGGCCACTCCAGCCACTGCTCCAGTCGTCCCTGCCAGCGAGGAAATCAACGTTACATCTACAGACAGCGAGGTGGAGATTGTTACAGTTGGAGATGGCTTCAGGTTTGTCTTGTATAGATCTTTTCCCCTTTTTCACTATGCTTATGCAACTTGGCCAGCAGCCACTGTTGGTGAACAATAGAGCTTAATCTTGATCATAGTTTTACTTACTGCTTACGTTTTCCGTGAACTTCCTTTTTCCGAAGGTTAGGCAAATTATAAATAAAACATGTTTATTATGATTTATGTTTTTAACATGGCAGTGGCATAAATGTGTTTTGCCCATGAATTCTATCAATCAATCAATCAAATCTTTATTTGTAGAGCACATTTAAAACAGCCTAGGCTTACCAAAGTGCTGAACAGACAGCGAGGAAAAATTATAAAATAAAAACACATAAAATACAGAAATGTATATACAAAAAGAAATCGAAAAATTTGTCTCTGTCTACTTGGTAGTAAAAGCCAAAGAAAAAAGATGCGTTTTAAGCAGGGATTTAAAGTGCTCGAGTGATTGTGCAGTTCTGATGTGCAAAGGTAAAAAGTTCCACAACTTTGGCCCTATAACAGAGAAAGCTCTGTCTCCTCTGGTCTTCAGCCTGGTCCTAGGGACGACAAGAAGGTGCTGATCTGCAGAGCGCAGTGCTCTGGAGGGAAGGTGAGGCTGGAGGAGTTCATATAAATAAGAAGGTGCCATTCTATTAAAACTTTTAAAAACGATAATAAGAATTTTAAAATGAATTCTAAAATATACCGGGAGCCAGTGTAGGGATTGCAAAACAGGAGTGATGTGCTCCCTGCGCTTTGTCCCTGTTAAAAGACGGGCTGCTGCATTTTGCACTCCCTGTAAGCGGCTGAGCTGGGCCTGGTCAATGCCGACATAGAGAGAGTTACAATAATCAAGCCTGGAAGTGATAAAAGCATGAATGGCCTTCTCAAAATGGGCATGTGGAATATAAGATTTTACTTTGCCCTACAGCCCTGCTGTTCTTTTGTAAAAACCCAACCTACATTGTATAGAAGAATTTATTAATAAATTAAACAATCTCTGTAATCTCATGTGTACGTATTTAGTGGATGTGCATATGTGTGTTTGTTGGCATATCGTGTAAGGTGTTTTAAAAGTTGATGTTCTGCGATCAGATGGCACAAATGTTTGTGTTTTGTCTCAGACTTTCAATTCACATTTTTACTACCACATGGGATTTTGGCGATAAACTTATATTACAAAATAATCCCAGGTCTGCTTCATTAGGATCTCCCTGTTAATATTGGTCCCTTGAGTCATCCTAAAGCAGAAGGGCCAGACCAATTAAACTTGGAAACAAGCGTAAATTATGGCCCTTTGCTTGGTTTGATTACATTGTTCAAGCAATGGCAATTTAAATGAGTCAAGTTGGCAAGATTAGTTTTTAGATTCGTGATTTGTATACTTTGTAAGAATAATAACGGGGTACGAATGATTTTCAGTAAAATACAATATACAGGACACAAGATTTGGACTATGCGAGATGGAAAACACCATCTCAGCTCTATCATAATCTTTGCTTGTCTAGTGATATTCTGCAACTCTAAATGAATTACAAATTTTAAGAATTGTATTAAATTGACCCCTTGGCATTAAATGTTGATTTAAATAAGTCATTTTTTGAATTATAATAGTACGGGTAAGTCCTGCCTTCCCTTATCTTAGCTATAGTTAGAAATCCACGATGCCGTCCACTTTAACCAATCTAGTGATGCTAAGGGCTGTCAATCATCAGCTCTCCTGCTCGTAACTGCGTGCACGCTCAGTTGTTTTGTTTTCATGGAGCCTCCGAATCAAATTATAATTCCGCAGAATCAAATATTATTTTAATATAAAAAATATACATATACTGTATATTCAAACGAATATAACATTCGAAGCTGTAATGGGCATTATCTCATTTAAATGACTTAAATAAAATAGTTAGTTCCCAAAGGTTTTGTCATGACGTGGCTAGACGGGTAACAACAAGGTAAGCTAGTAGGTTACTTCAAAACTAGAACTCTCTGGAACTAGATATAAACTGAACAAAGAATTGTCAACATATTACTGAGTTACCCATTTATATACTGAACCTAAATCCATAACCAGGTCCTCTGCAAATGTGTCCTAAAATGTTACACTAATGTTAATGGTTACTTACGGTTTTACCGTGGTCGCTTTTTGTTGCATTAAAACATTATTTTTGTCATGAAAACGTGAACAGATATTATGAAAATCACTGTGCATGTGTGTTAAGAATTGATATGTATAATGTATTGTGACAATGTAACATTTAAATGTGTTATTGATTTTATATTTGTTTATTGAGCGTGGCTAGCTTTGATAGCTTCTCCCACACAGGCAGAAGTAGTAAGTGACAGGCGCTGAAAGCCCGTTGTGACGACGCACTACTGTCCGGAGTAATCTTAGTATTTTACACACCTGAAGTACAAGCACAGAGTGCGTTGCCAAAGGACAGCGCTCATTGTTTTGAGAGTCAGTTATCAAGAAATGGAGCGTTCTACTGCTGCTGTGAGGAGCTGTATAATAAATGATGATTAAATATTCAACTATATCTGAATATTTAAATTAATAATCTCTCCTCTGCACCTCTTAGCCCATTAAACTGGCGCATGCACGGAAAAGTAGGCGCAGCTTCAAGACCAATCAGAAAGGAAGGGGGAGGGAGCTTAGGTCTTTTTTTGTTTTGTTTTTTCAAATCATGTTCCTCTCTCTTTTTTCTGACAAAGTCCAGACTATAACTTTAAAAAATCAAAAATCTAATGTTTATTCATCATTACCCCGGGCAACTCTTTTCCCACACCCTAACCACTTTCTGAGCAAATTACTTTTGTACCTGCAACTTGGAAATATGCATAATTAGGCTTGAGCGCAGAACTGGTCTATTGCGGTGAGTGACTGATGCGTCTGTGCCTGTGACTCATTAAATGCGATGGATGGTTAGTCTACACAAACGCTTTGAAATGATGTATCATGTGCCATGGAAACCTGTATTGCTTTTGCTCAAGAAAAGATATTCTTTATTTATCTCACAAAGAAGAAATTTACATGTCACATTTGGCATGGATAGAAAGATAGAAGTCCTGTGCAGTGGGTGGGAGGTGTTGTTCATGATGGAGGTGGCTTTGGCTAGCACCCTCCTGTCCCTCACCTCCACAGAGTCCAGGGGGCAGCCTAGAGTGGAGCTGGCCCTCCTGACCAGCATGTTCAGTCTGCTCCTGTCCCGCTCTGTGCTGCCCGGGGCCCAGCACACGGCGGCGTGGTATATGGCAGAGGCTACCACAGAGTCATAAAAAGTCCTGAGCAGAGGCCTGCTCACTCCGAAGGACCTCAGCCTCCTCAGAAGGAAGAGGCGACTTTGGCCCTTCTTGTACAGAGCGTTTGTATCATGGGACCAGTCCAGTTTATTGTTAATGTGAACACCCAGGTACTTGAAGCTGTCCACCAGCTCAATGTCCTCCCCCTGGATGGTCAGTGGCGTGTGGTAAAGTGGTTTTCTCCTGAAATCGATGACCATCTCCTTGGTCTTACTGGTGTTCAAGCACAAGTGGTTGTGCTCACACCAAAAAGGATGGATTTTCAAAAACCCAAAAATATTTTTTCATTATTTTTTCTTCTGCTCTTTGAACCTCATTTTGACCCCCTGAACATGCATGAATAGTTGCCAAATTTTGCCCGAAGATCAGTTTCTGAAACTATAAAAAATATGCAATAGCACCAACAATTTGATTTGGACAATCTTGCATTTAGTTTGTCCTAGAGCTACAATATTTGGTACACGTATCACCTCAAAACAAGATAAAAATTGTATTATGGTCACGGCCCCGGACAAACAGGAAGTCCATGATTTTGAAAAAACTTCTCCATCGTCTAAAACACATGTAGCATCTAATGTTATCCACAGAATTGTGATCGGTTAAATTATGTACGGCCTGCGTGAGCAAAGTATTTAGCTTTTTTTTTCTATTTCTATTTTTCTAAATTGGAAACTTTTTTTGGGCAATTTACACAAAATTTGAATCAGTTGTTCCACTTCTGGGTCTAGGTCACTTAGATGTGAAAAAATGTAATTGCAATGTTAGCGACAAAGTAGGGTGACAGTAGCTCCGTTGGTAGAGCATTGGCCTTCAGGCCTGAAGGTCGTGGGTTCAATTCCCACCTCCACACCTTCTCCCCCGACTCCCACTGATGACTGCTGTCGTTGTGTCCTTGGGCAAGACACTTAACCCCACTTTGCCCAAAGCCTTCGCTGAAAGATCAAGGCTATGCTCACCCTCAGAGAGCAGCCGTCCTCCTGTGGACTCACCACCTGCAGAGGGTCAGTGAGGGGCTGGTGCTATGAGACTTGGGTGGCATCTCTGACTGCCACCACCCTGACTCAGAAATTGATTAAAGGGTAGAAAATGGATGGATGGATGGATGCAATGTTAGCGCCCCCTACAGAGTGAGTCAAAGGTATACATGGGGAGGAAATGGTCACAAAAAACCCCAGCCACGGCCATTTCACAGATTTTGCTAAAAATCTCTAAATCATCTCAAAACTTGTAGCATCATAAGTATGGAGGCCAGACCCACAGTGAGAAGAGGTCTGACCCACACTGTGGACGTCTGACCCACTAGCTGTGTCATCATACAGGGTGCTACAGAGGATTAAGTCGGGTAGACCTATAGTTTTTAGTTGCATTTCCACCGCAGGAACTTGGGGGAATTTTACAGGGCCAGTGCGTGTCTCCACTACAGGAACTTTTACAAGTACCAACGAAGAACCTCCTCCATGCTAGGTACTACATGTAAACTCCATTCAGAAAGGACCTGTTCCGACCGGGATTCGAACCCAGAACCTTCGAACCCAGAACCTTCGAACCCAGAACCTTCGAACCCAGAACCTTCAAACCCAGAACCTTCGAACCCAGAACCTTCGAACCCAGAACCTTCGAACCCAGAACCTTCGAACCCAGAACCTTCGAACCCAGAACCTTCTTGCTGAGATGCGAAAGTGCTATCCACTCAGCCACCGTGCCACCCGTCCGGCCTTGAACAGATCCTGGTGGGGCTTGAGTTTAACCCAGCGCTGATTGGCTAAAGCTAGAGCAGGCTGACGCCAGCAGAAAGCACAAAACAACCGGGATTTATAAAATCCCGAAGCTTTATTCTAATAGCATTTGCCTAGTAGCATTAGCCCAGTAGCATTTGCCTAGTAGCATGTACGATAAAGGGACGGATGATTAGGTGAAGGCAATTGCCTTCTACAGCACAGAAGAAATTCAGACTGGATTTGAGGCATCGTGCGGAAATGAAAAGATATCTCAGCGCACCGCAAAGCACTGGGAATTCATCACACTCAGAAACAATGCTGTGTAAAGTTACACAAAACTGAAGCAGGACTATAAAAAACTCAAAGACCACAACAACCAGATCTGTTCACATCATGAAATAAATAATTATTGATTACATGGCGATCAAAACTCATGACGTCACCGAGGGGTCCTTCTCTGCAGTGGAGACACAGCAACTAAGAGGACCGAGGCAGAGGACGGTTCCTGTAGCTATCCCACCCCCTACTTTTATCAGGAACTCCTGTGGTGGTAACGCGACTTATGGAGTAGTTATATTAAATCCATGGGTAGACCAGACCGTGAAATCAGAGGTGAATCTGGTGCAATAGAATTCCATTTCCTGTCAGTTTTCTTCTTTACCTTGCTTGCCTTCTCTCTATCTGCACCATAGATTGATCTGAACCATAGACGTTTAAATATGGGTCTTAGTGAGTAAGGTTTGACCAGACACCCACAGAGCGCTGCTGGCTCAACAAAACTACAGCCACACCCCAGACATATAACATAGAGGGGAAACAGACAATGAGAAAAATAATGAAAAAGGATTATTTTCTTTAATTGACAGATTAATCCGATCACACATGTCCAGAAGCCACCAAGTGAAAATGATCATAACAATAGACTTAACTAGACAGAGCAGTCTCCACGATTTGATTGCTTTTGTGTCACTGTCTGTGCCCCGCCCCTTTATTTATTATTTCTTTTGACAAAAAAACTGCAGTTAAATAGCAGTTATATATATATATATAATATATGTGTATGTGTGTGTAACATAAAGAACAAAAGAAAAAAAAACATTGGCCAACTTATGTTAAACATCGGTATCGGCCCAAAATGTCACAATTGGTACATCCTTAGTTTACAGGTATATGCACTAACCTGTAACTTATTTGCAACATCTCTGAGGACTCTGCAGTGAATCCCCCCTCTTCTGTCACTGGTCTCCAGGGCTACCTCCTCTTTGTCCTGATCACTTGATGTGGCACTGTTGAGAGAAAAGCAGCTATTCTCTAGCCACCCTCACTGGTCTCAAAGTGCATTGAGCATAAAGCCTATTGAGAAAAAATACAATATTTGCTTGCTGTATATAATACATGCTTTTTTTGTTGATAATATTCTGTTTTTTTCTCCGTCCACTTCCATCAATTTTGACACTCCTCCCTGTCTCTGCTGAAGAAAAGCAGTTTCATACCATGATGGGCACCAACTGAATTTACACTGGAGATGGTGCCTCAAGTGTCATCAAAAGGTTTAATTTTAGGTTTAATTTGCCCTTTAGTGTCTTCCCCCACACGTTCAATGTGCCCCCCACTTCTAGAGACCCCTGCCCCAGAGTAACCATGGGCCTCTTGGCCATGGATAAGTCCTTGTTCAGCCTTACTCTCTGAAGGACTCTATTTAATTGATAAATGGTCAAATGCTATTATCAGCTAACATCTAAAAACTAATTTGCACAAACATAGGGGCTGAATACTTTTGTTAGACAGACTGTTTACATCCATTTTAAATCAAAAATGAGTAAATAATGATAATAATACTGTATTTTGCTGTCTCTTCACAAAAAACATGAAATATATTAACGAGACAAAATGTGGAAAGGTTCATGATGTACAGTGGGGCAAAAAAGTATTTAGTCAGCCACCGATTGTGCAAGTTCTCCAACTTAAAATAATGACAGAGGTCTGTAATTTTCATCATAGGTACACTTCAACTGTGAGAGACAGAATGTGAAAAAAAATCCAGGAATTCACATTGTAGGATTTTTTAAGAATTTATTTGTAAATTATGGTGGAAAATAAGTATTTGGTCAATAACAAAAATTCAACTCAATACTTTGTAATATAACTTTTGTTGGCAATAACAGAGGTCAAACGATTACTATAGGTCTTTACCAGGTTTGCACACACAGTAGCTGGTATTTTGGCCCATTCCTCCATGCAGATCTTCTCGAGAGCAGTGATGTTTTGGGGCTGTCGCCGAGCAACACAGACTTTCAACTCACTCCACAGATTTTCAATGGGGTTGAGGTCTGGAGACTGGCTAGGCCACTCCAGGACTTTCAAATGCTTCTTACGGAGCCACTCCTTCGTTGCCCGGGCGGTGTGTTTGGGATCATTGTCATGCTGGAAGACCCAGCCACGTTTCATCTTCAAAGCTCTCACTGATGGAAGGAGGTTTTGGCTCAAAATCTCACGATACATGGCCCCATTCACTCTTTCCTTAACACGGATCAGTCGTCCTGTCCCCTTAGCAGAAAAACAGCCCCAAAGAATGACGTTTCCACCCCCATGCTTCACAGTAGGTAGGGTGTTCTTGGGATGCAACTCAGTATTCTTCTTCCTCCAAACACGACGAGTTGAGTTTATAACAAACAGTTCTACTTTGGTTTCATCTGACCACATGACAATCTCCCAATCCTCTGCTGTGTCATCCATGAGCTCTCTGGCAAACTTCAGACGGGCCTGGACATGCACTGGCCTCAGCAGGGGGACACTTCTGGCACTGCAGGATTTGATTCCATGTCGTCGTAGTGTGTTACTGATGGTAACCTTTGTTACTTTGGTCCCAGCTCTCTGCAGGTCATTCACCAGGTCCCCCCGTGTGGTTCTGGGATTTTTGATCATTTTGACCCCACGGGATGAGATCACCGTATGCTCCACCGTATAAATACTTTTTTCAAGGCGCTGGATATCTGTATTATACTGATCAAATATATGGGTGTTTTCAGGTCACGGTCACTGGGGGGTCTGGGCCGGATCTGGAGCAGCAGTTGTGCTCAGAGCCGTCTTCAAGAATCTCGTGGACGACATAGACTCTCTACCGTCATACAACCACTGCGCCAGAGTCCTGGAGAGGTGGTCGATCTAACTGTGGATGAAGATGGTAAGTTAACATTGTGTGTTTCATCATGTGCATTTTAAAATGAGATCATAATGAATAGAGTTAGAGTTGTATGATACATTTTCATTTTGAATGTTTAAAAAGTGACAGATGAGGCCAAAGCTTTCTTGCACTTGAAATCAAGGCGCCATGTGATTTTTGTTAAACACTTGACATTTATGTAAAACATAGAGCAAGTTAGTTAAGGATTTAAAGTTCTTGCTTTTGCAGACCTGTCTGTTGTGCCAACAACCTCTGGTAATGCTCAGCGGTCATCCTCCTCTTCATCATCACATCTGGCCTCTACCTCAGAGCTCAACGATGTGCCAGGTCCTTCCACCAGCTGCTCAGGATCAGTGCTGGACACACAGAGGTCCAATGGCTCCACGCATATGGCAGCAGAGGGTATGTTCCCTAACCAGATGGAAACTAATTTATTAGTGTTCTAAAAAAGTTTTCTCCATTTGTAGATGTCAAATTGTATGAGAAACTTTACACAGCTCCCCAGTGTGTCTGTGTATGTATGTGTCAATTCCATTAAATTCATCTGTATTATTTTTCTTTTGTTTGCCTAGATGAAAGTGGACCAGGTTTGTCAGGATCAGCAGGGGAAAGTGGAACCACAGCCCTGCCCAGACTGCCCTCCTGCTGTCAGCAACACTCTCCTTGTGCAGGACCCTCTCCTGGTCACCTCTCACTCAGTCACTCTCACTCCAGCTGCTTGCAGGCAACGTCTCAGCAGGCTGCTAGTAGTCAACATGGCCATAGCAATACTCATCATTTTCTTCACCATGTGCATCACCCAGCGCCACAGCACCCCGCCAACCGGCCATTCCAAGAGCCCAGCTGCCCCATCGAGAGACCCAGTGCGCTGCCTGCCCAGTGCAGCAGTAACAATAGTGCTAATGGCTGCAACACATCTCATTACCACGACCAGGTACTTTGTTCATTGTTAGTAGGGCTGGGCGATAAAACGATAACGATATATATTGCGATAGACACGTGTTCGATATCAATAGAAAACAGGGTCGATAGAACTTCGATAGTTTCACTTCAGTCCGTTCGGAAAAAAACAGGAACAAAACACAGGAAGTAAAGCCGAGTCAGAAGCGCACGGCATTCTGGGGGATGTAGGCAAAGGCTTCTCGACCTATCACAGCCGACTACAAACCGCAAAACTTTCTGGGAAAAGCATAAAAACAACCGCACCATGCGTAGCATCCATGGATCATGGATCTATTATAATAGCCCTGGATCTAAAGATTGTGTTTCAGTGCCGTGTCAATGGTTAAACACGTCCGTGCGAGGAACAGCATGTGCGGCGCGGGAGAAGCAGTGGGTACAGAGACTCTATGCATTCGGCAAAAGCAAGCGATTACCTTTTTCCGGAGCCGCCACAGGGACACAAGACACTCGAAAACAGCCAAAACAGGAGCTGAACCAGGACTAAACCAGGATTAAACCAGGACTAAAGTGGGGGAGACTGCTTGTGAACATTTGGCTCCAGCCTCATTCCCCCGTGACTGTAAACAAGGCTGCTAACGTGTGTTAGCCGACACGACAAATGTATTTATTTACGTTTTTAAAAATAAATAAAAAACAATCAATATATATCGTTATCGACCGATATGAATGAATAATATTGTGATATAGTTTTCAGCCATATCGCCCAGCCCTAATTGTTAGCATTTAATATCAGTCTTTACTCTTTACTCACTTCATTATTCCTCTTTGTCCCTCACAGCAAACACTTCCAGTTGATCTGAGCAACAGCAGTGTTCGAAACAACGGTGGTAGTTTCCACGGCAGTACTTCAGCCTTTGACCCGTGTTGCCCAGGCTCTTCTTCGCGGCCCCCTGTGTTTGTTTCCCAGGCGACTGCTGGGCCCAGTCAGCCCGCTGTGGTAGATTCTTTCACTTCCTCAATGGTTGCTCAAAGCGGACCCCAAACCCAGCCGCAGCAGCCCTGCAGACATTACATGCACACGTCTTGTGAGTTCCATGACTATGTTAAATGTATAAACAACCATAGTTCTTTAGGGTTAAACTAAACCACATAAATCTTTCTTCTTTCTGTTTAGATGGCCCCTTAGCCCGTTCATTGCATCATCAGCCCTCCTCCACCTGCCCTCATTCCCATGGTAACCCACAGCTGACACAGGCTCCCCCTCAAAGAGACTACGTCATCCCCCACACAGTGCACACCTTTCATGCCCCATTGCCATCCCACCCCTCGAGCCACCCTGTGCCCCCTGCTCCTCCTAATCCCCTTCCTGGTCACCATCTCCCTAGTTCAAGTGCCCCCTTGACTCAGCACTTGCCGTCAGAACATCAGCCCCTGACCCATCACATGCCTCCTCTTGGAGCGTCTGTACAGAGGCTGCATGCACACGAAGTGCTACTTGATCTCCAGCGACGCCGGATGATGCAGCACCCCACGTAAGTATTGTCCATTTTTACTATTTAGTGTGAGAACCTTTGGACATGTGTCTTTGTTTTGGTTAGGAGAGCACATGAGCGGCCACCGCCACATCCACACAGAATGCACCCGAACTATGGCCATGGACATCACATCCATGTCCCACAGACTATGTCTTCCCATCCTCGCCAGCCTGAGCAGAGAACAGCCTGGTGAGATTTCAGACTTATTAACTCTTAGCTCTGTCTCCCTTCGCTTCTCTGAGATTGTGTTGTTTTACGTTTAATTCTCCAGGGAGCTCGGCATTGAGGCTGGCGTGACTATGGCACCGTATCCTTCAGGGCACCTGCACTCCCACCTGCCCCACTACCACCATCCCCCTAGACTTCACCATTTTCCTATCCCCTTCATGGTGAGAGGAAAATGAACACATATCTAATATAGTATAAGATGTAGCTATTTGGTGCTAGCCTGGATAATGCTTAACAATCTGCTAATTTATGCTGATAAACCTTATAGCTCCACAGGCTATGCACTAGGGCTGTAACGAGTTAATTCATTAATTGGAACTAATTGATTGAATGAAAACTAATTTAGTTTTAACTTTACATAGACTTAAACATGCTGAGAAGAGGTTGTTGTCTCAGATAATTCTATAATGACTGCAGAAGTATTTTTAAACAAACAACCCAATGTGTAACAAGTAACAAATGATGATGTTCTCCAGGGGCTTCACCTGAGCTTTTTTTTGGGTCAAATGTAGAAAAAAATCCCTTAAACAGACTGGCATCTTAACAACTATTTCAAAGAATAATCTGCCAACTAATGAATTATTATAAATATTTAATCGTTGATTACAACTTTACTATGTACACTGTACATTGCTTTAGAAAATGATCCAGGGGACAGTGATCTGATTTAGCCACTTTTGTGTTGCTTTTATAAAAACAAAGATTTTATTTATTTTTAAAATTTTGTTGTAGCACACTGGTATATCGGAAGTGACCTACCCACATATTCGTTACATCTCATCTAGAATGACTGGCTTTGGAAGAACGTATGAGGTAACATCCATACTCTGCAAATTATGTGACTAAGAAATCTTTGATGCTACTGTCACCTGCACATAATCTATCCATTTCCATTATAAGGACCTGCTGCATTTAGAAGAAAGACTGGGGACTGTGAACAGAGGCGCCTCTCAGGGCACCATAGAAAGGTGCACATACCCACACAAGTACAAAAAGGTGAGGCAACCACATTGAGATTTTTACTGAGGTCAATGTATCTGCATTTACTGTGTGTAATTGTGCATGTCTGTTACAGTTTTTTTCTGGGACAGAGTGCATAGTGGTCTTTTGTGCTTTGCTTTTGAATCTACTGTGATGCTAATTGGTTTATAATGAATTACTGTAGTTTCTTTTACTAGAAATTATTGACATCTTTGGGAAAGCTCAAAGACATTTCAACATGTATTCAATTACAAACTCTAACACCCTGCCACCCAATACAGAAGGTGTTGGAGAGAGACATTGATCAACAGTTAACCTCTGAAGCTTGGGCATCTATTGGGAATAAAAAGCACGCAACCCCAGAATCGGTGAGAAATAAATGAACAAATCAATTTGGCACATGTCCCTGCACATATTGTACAGTAGCTGTTAGCCATAGTGCCGGGGCCAGGGAAATTGGCTTAAGGAGTTTTGGTATACATTAACACAATTTAATAGGTTGTGTTCACGTATTTGTTTTTTTCTATGTCTGCAGAAACAGGGCAAGGAAGAGCCAATATAACTGAGACGTTCATTGTTTTGATCTTTTTATTTGCATTTTTTGGTCCATAGACTTTCAATTTGACTAATGGCACGACTTTCTAAAGCTTTAATGAAAAAAAGAATCACCAATGCTTATATTTTCAAGATATTGGGCACCATCCTGTCAGCTGCAATAGTCAAAGCCCTGGGGTCAGCTTGAGACAGAGCATGTGACCTGTCTCGCGGATTCACTGTAAGACAGACACAATATATTTGTGGTAGTAATGCACAACTGGAGACACAGCGGAGACACATTGCAGTTATACCCTTTGCCCTGGCACTCTCCATTAGTTTAAGACAGTCACAGTTACTTTAGCTATGAGTCAGTGTGGCAGGGCTGTGACTGGATGAACATGAATATAAAAAATAATAATACTAATTTCGGAGACACATGAGAAGGCGGCAAAGGAGAATAGCAAAGAGAATATCCTGCCAAGACCAAAAAGTTTTACAACCTATAGCACCACCATAAAGTGTGTTTGCTACAGTTGTCTGTCATGCTCTTCACTTTGACTATTGTGCCTGACAAGATCTCCAGTTTGAGGAGAGGATAAAAGACTTCTAGCAACGCAAGTCCACAAACTAAGAGCAATATTCTACCATAGAAGACCTGTCCTCCAGCTCAGATTTAATTACAGCCATTTTAGGATGTTTTTGATGTCACGTGAACACAGCCTATTTTAAACAAAACAAAATGACCATTCTCTCTGTCCCCAAATGAGTTAAGCTGTTTGTTTAGAAAAAAAAGAAAAGAAAAAAAAGAACCATAGATTTTTAGTGGCAGAACATTTATTTATAATATTTCATCTGTTAATTTAGACATTCAGAATTTCCGATTTAGTTAGTTTACCAAAAATGTCACCCAGTGCCTTTTATTTGCATATATGCTTACTCAATAATGAGTGCTAAACCTTTACTTTTCAAAAACAGAGAAAGCTGCATGATAAACAAGAGGAGGACATGGCTGCAGATGAAGACACGGACGAAAAGTGCACCATCTGCCTGTCAATACTGGAGGAGGGGGAGGACGTCAGGTAAAGGCACCCTAGAGTGTTGCCCCAAAGTGCTCAATTATGGTTTGTGGGGTGTTCCTTTGAGCCTGTGAACCAACAGTTGTTGTATTTTATCACTGTCCCAGAGGCTTTGTAAACCCCAGAGAGACCTAAAATTACAAGTCTCATGGAGGGTTTTTGGCACTCACTCATGTTTTTCCCTCATTATATTCAGCCCTCTGTTGTTATGCACAGGTAGTGTAATTTTGAAGCCTAATTGAAATGGGTAGGAATGTCCAGAAATGTCTTGTACTGGTAAACCAAACAACATTTATTTCACTCATCCATTTTTGTTAATTCTTTTGGATTTTTGTTTTCTTTTTGAATAGGTCACTATTAGAACACTTGGGCTTACCACTACGTTAAACATTAGGAAGGATTTGTTAGTATTAGATAGCAATATGGCCTACGTGCAGGACTGTACAAGGACTCTACAAGGACTCCATGTTATGACTATGATGTGACTGTCTCTTTGTGACACGTACGTCTTTCGATGTGTGACGTGACAATGACTATATAAACTGTGTACTGCCTTTATTCTGTCTGAGAGAAAGAAACAAAGTAAACCAGTGGAACTTGAGAGAAACTTAAATAAACTTCCAGAGTTTGGCGCACCACGATCCGTCTCTGTCTGCCTCATCCCTGACAGATTCATTTTTTTAATTGAAAGTATTAAAAACCACAAATGTATTTAATTATAATGCTTTTCCTTTTTTTTACCCCGAGACTGCAGAGTTATGCACAATCTGAGATCATTCATTACATCATTGCTGATTTTTATTATGAAGAGTCCAGGATCGATGTCAAAGTTGATCCTCGACTCTGGACAGTCCCATTCTTCAAGATCCATCCATTCGTCAGAATAGGACCAAAATGGCTTCGTAAGGCTGCATATTTTGTACTCATATGTAATGTTTGTCTTCTGCAGGCGGCTGCCCTGTATGCACCTCTTCCATCAGCTGTGTGTGGACCAGTGGCTCCTCACCAATAAGAAGTGCCCAATCTGCAGAGTGGACATTGAGGCACAGTTGTCTGCTGAAAGTTGATGTTTTCCTACCACCATCTTTTGCTTAATTTTATTTTGACATCTTCAATTCTCTACTCAGTACTGCAGTCAACCAAAGATGGCATGAGTTACCTGTGCAGCTCTGAGCAAATAATAGCATCAGTTAAAAACATTGAGCCTAGAGTGCCAGCTATAACATATTACGGCTAGACCTTTGCATAAGGGTTAAGATTTTTATTGTATTTATAAAGCTTTTATGTAGCTTTGATTGTTTCCCCAAGTGTCATTTTTTTGTTCTGCATGTCTCCTTGCAATGCATTTCTTTGCACAATTAACATAGGCTTACCATGGCCTAACCATTTACAGGTGAGGTTAACTGTTCTAGTAAACATGCATTTGTGTTCCACTAATGCCTTTCTTTACTAGAATAGAATGTCAACCTCCAGTCTACAATAATACCTGTAGGATTATTATTTAATTTTTTTAAAACCAATTGTATCGATTAGTTCACGTTTAGAAGATGTGGATTGCTAGTGAAGACGCTATTTTAATAAAATCAAGACATTCCTTTCAAGGGAAATACGTCAAACAGCCACTGTATTAGTGCACATGCATCCAGTATTTCAAGTGTGACTCCAAAACTAGCCCTCTTACTATAGCTCGCCTTCGCTACACTCACGCCTTCCCCCATCTCACCATCTCATGTCTTTTTATTTGGCAAAAAAGAAAAGGAATGTTGCATCCTCTCTTGACTGTTCTTTATGAAATTAGCGACTGCTGTGAACATTTTTTTTTTTTTTTTTTTACTTGTCAGGGTTTAGTTCCTGTAGACAGGGCTTTTAAAGATGGTTTAGTGCCGAGATCTCAGGCCCACGTTCATTCAGAGGTGTCTCATGAGTCTGCAAAAACCTGGACATTTGTTCTGATGCTGGCAGCGGCTTCAATTCCAGTTGTGTTGAAATTTCACCCTGCCTTTTTTCTCTGTAGTTAACCGCAGCCTTTGTTGACGCTGCCAAAACTGAAAACACTAACTGTTGGACTAATCCATTTGCATATACTTGCACAAGAGAGAAAGCGGTTGAAAGTAGTGATCATTTAACAGTGTGCTGAGACATGGTATTTCCGCTCAGATAAATATTGAAGAAAAAAAAAAAAACTAATGTTATGAGTGAGTGTTGAAATGCATTACTTTAAGCAGGTATCCATGCATTCATAGACTTAAAAGAACCAGGAACATATTATGTGGGATTTATATTAGTTTTAAAATTATGATAATAAAGTTGGCTAACTCTTCATTGTCATTGTTGTTTGTGCCAAACATTTGTAGAACTGCTTCAACATTTTATGGAAGAAAACAATCTGAAAACAGTCTGACACCAATTCTATAATGAAACCAAAAATGTAACCGTTAGAATAAACCGTTAAATACATTATTTATGCACAATTTTATTCCTCTATTTCTTAGGTTGTAGAATTATTGCCTTTGTAATAGATTTCTCATGGGGGAGATGCAGTTTAGCGTGAGATTGTTGGGAGAATTATAGATCAAGGTCCGCCACTCCGTCTGTTGTCAGCACGAGAAAAGAACATGTAACTTCAGCAATGCTGATCATTTAATATTTTATCATTTGTGTGAAATAATTTCAATAATCCCCAAGGGGCCCTTTTACAATATATTAAAAATGAACAATTCAAGAAAAGAAAGGAAACAGTGCTGTAAGCATCTAATGTTTACTTAAAAATAATTAAAAACAAGAGTTTGTTAAACCAAGCTTGTTTAAACATTTGTGTGAGCCATATAGAAAGGCAACTTCAGATGAGGTACAAAAATAGACTTCTGAGAACAGACAACAGAACATGTCGACTTGTACTACCACATATACAAAAAATGTCGAATCGATGCCTAGAGTCCAATCTTCCCATCGCATTCCTCATTGAAAGTGACTGTATAAAACATGGAGCTGTACTAGTAAAGTGCTTTGATGCTACAGAAAGGATGTCCAGTTTATGTAGGAGACGTATAATGGCCTTTACAGTTTATTAAAAAGAAAAAAAGTCTTTGTTCTTGTCAGTTTAGAATCTCTTAAGAAAAATAGACAATTACATAACTCAACTGTTAACTATTTACTTGTACAGTACGAATAAAAAAAGTACAGCAGCAGCTGAATGTATGACTGCTGAAGTACTGATATGATCTTTAATAAGAGTGCTTCATTACACCTTTGTTTTAGCTCAAAATGTCAGCAAAAAGAAAATAGCAGTAAGAAAACACAAAAAGCTATAAATATAATAAATTAATACAAGGATTGTTCAAAACTCCATGGGATCTCCAGGAGTCAGTCTGCACGAGCGGATTCAAGTCTGCTGGTCTTTGGTTGTAACATTCATTTTACAGACTGTTGTGTGTTTCCCCTAAACCTCAAGGGGACGTAATAAAACCCTGATTTTAAACTCAGCAGCGTCTAGATCTTTGTCACGTAGTTATTAGGAAAAAGTCCTTGCTTCCCACGAAGTCGACCCATCCACCATCCAGAGGCATCTGCAAATCATGGAAACACAGAATAGTAATCAAACGTGACGCAGAATGATGCAGAGCAGACAGAAGAGGCAGCTCACCTTCTTTAACAATTTCAATAATGTCGTTAGCATTAAAGCTGAGCTCGTCTGTGTCCTGAGCGTCATATGCATAAAGGGCTTTGCACTGGGGAACTTGAGGTTTAGGTTTGGGTGCTGGTTTGGGCCGTCCTGCTCCTGGTGGGGGTCTGTTGGCTGACGGTCTGTGCGCTCTGAAGACACAAAGTAAATCATTCCAATAGTCTTTGTATTGCAGCTCAAAGGCACACCACAAGATGGCACTGTAACAAAAGGCTGGAAGTTGTTTTGCCTGAATAGTGCTGAACTGTAATGTATGTGAATATCCATGTAAAGCAAATAAGGATAATTTAAAAAGGCAAAACATAAAATTAGCTTAATAGCCGCTAAGCATAAGTGCATTGTATTGAGTATTGTAAGTTAGTTTAGATTACATGTTCTGGGATAGCCCTTACCCAGCAGCTCCTCTTTCAGGCACTGCGAGAAAGCGTGGGTCTGGTGTTTGGCTGGGGGAGCTGGGTTCCTTGCGGGGCGTGTGATTGGTTGGTAGATGTGGTCGTGCTGCGCTGCTCGAAGTTCGTCTTTGTCGGTTACTATTGTGGTCTCCGTTCCACTGATTTGCTTCATGGTTTGTATTTTTTACTCTTCCATTCTGGTGACCCGCTACAACAACACACATTCACACAGACATATAATAAAGTTTATCCAAGGAATGAAAAGCGATTGAATAATGATGTTATTTACCTGGAGGCCCAGGTGCAACTCTTGAGGGCTGTCTTCGGCTGGAATTGGTATGGCCATGTGAAGACGTTTTACGGGAAGGACCTAAGATTTAAACCACAAGAAATAGCATCAAAAAGACATAATAGTAAGTGACTTTTGCATATTGAATTGAATATTGAACGTAGTTTGTGTTGAAAACTTACGAGTGTTTTTGGGAAGTCCGGGTCCTATGCTGACCTGGAGAGATTTATTTGAGGGTTTTAAAATGAGCAGATCCCCTTGACCCTGAACAAAAAGGACCTGTCTGGTGCCTCCTCCGCTCAGAAAGCCCCAGTGTTCCTTCTTTAACTTCATCTCCAATCTGAGTAGAATATACCCATTTGATTAACGTTAGAAAATACATAATAGATACAATATTTATGATTAAGGCACACTCACGTGTTGCTAAACTTCAGTGGAAGCTTGCGTTGGGTCTTTTCTTCAAACCGTTTTGCCAGTAAGCTAATAAACTCGGTCTTAAACACACACTCTAGCAGACTGTCGTACTCTTGCTCGTGTAGAATAATGAAATCATCCTGTAGAGTACTGAAAAACAGTGACATAAAGTCTCATTTCAAAAAAATGATGAAGCACAGGAATCAAAGAGCCAAATTTAGCAGCTCATATAATAATATTAGTATTACATGCCTGTGACATTTACAAAAATGCAGGTTTTTTTCTCACATGAGATTGCTATGATCAAGCCGGTCCTAAAGACCCCACAGTGTTTGTATCCTTGTCACATTTGCATGTAAGAGAAGTACTGGATATTTAAGTGGCCCTTACATTATCAAGTGTGTCATAATACAGAAAGTATCTGAGCCGATCATTTCTTGCTGTAGTAAACATGCTATTTCCAGTGCATTTTTAGGACAAATACATGGACCTTTATGACAACAGCAGAATAATGGTGCCCATGTACCATGGAGGAAGTGTTCATTGAAATGTACTTTGCAGTTAAATGTGGTTTTAGAAATCAAATACTCTACCTTAGAGAGACTGTCAATATTTTTTCAACATCGATCCTCCTCTTGAGTACTTCTGTCACTTGTCCCTTTTCTGGACCCTGTTTAACTTTTTCTCTCCCAATCAGGTACACAGATTTGGGGGTTAGAATCAAATCTCTCTTTATGCCCTTCGGAAATCACAAAAATGTTGTTAATATGTCATGAGTTTGATTGCAGGGGATGCAACAGAAATTATGGCTCACTTTGAAACGACGATCATATTTAGTCACTTTGTCCGCAAAGTCGATCTTCTCTCTCTTGCCGAGAAATTGCCGTAGCTCTGGCCGGTCGTCCATACCCAGGTAGTCACCGATGAAGTTTCTATTAAGGCTGTGACGGCGTCTCTCTTTTCGATTCAACAACAGATCCGAAGCTAAAGAAAAAACAACATCTTAAGCTGCAGGAAATAAACGAACACAAAAGATGCACTTTGCTCAACTCACCTTCCTCCCTCATCTGAACATACTTCTTACGGGCCACATACTTCCTCCAGGCTTTTTGAATAGTTCTAGCATAGCCATCAAACTTTCGTTCCCTTGTCTCCTCCAGTAGAAAGAGCTGTGCACACAAACAAAGGCATAAGCATACCTCAGCAGAGCACAACCTTAAACATAGACACACCTAAATTCAACAAATGAAAGGAATGGTGTGTAGCTTGTTTGAAATATTGAACTGTAAATGTTTTTTTACAAATGTTCTTTGGATTGATTCAAGCCAAAAGCATTCAAGCCATGAAGTACCACTGTCTAACTTTGAACTCCTCACACTGCCATAATACTCTGTACTTCAGACACACATGTGGAAGAGCAACGCCAAAGAGGAGCCTCGATCTCCACTGGCGCCGATGATCAAAGTGATGGCATCAAGTTGATGTGGCGTATATCGTCAATTGGTACCATAAAACCCAGGAATACAAATCTTAGAATCAGTCAACCCTGTTAACTTTGAAACTTAGGTACCCAAGCTTTTTTTCAAAGCAAAAAAAAAAGCTCAATAAAATCTACGGATGATAGAACCAAGCATGTTTTCTAATATGATGATTTTACTTTTCCAAGTCTCTTGGGAACAAATTATGTAGTATCTACAAAGACAATCATGTACTCTCTTTGACAGCACACCACTTTCTAATAATAATAATAATAATAATAATAAAAAATCGGTTTTATATAGCGCTTTTTTGGACACTCAAAGACGCTTTACATGTCATTATTGATTCACTCCATACATGGTGGTGATAAACTACTACTGTAGCCACAGCTGCCCTGGGGCACACTGACAGAAGCGAGGCAACCAGTATGCACCATCGGCACCTCCAACCACCACCAACCATTCACTCACACACCAGACTCATCCTAGGCAATGGGGTGAAGTGCCTTACCTAAGGACACAACGGCAGTTTGGCACTTTACAGCCGCCCCACTGTGGCTGCTGTTCCCAGAGGTTAAGTGTCTTGCCAAGGACACAACGACAGCAGACAGTGGGAGTTGATGGTGAAAGTCGGGCCCGAACCCACGACCCTCTGGCTCAAAGGCCAATGCTCTACCAACTGAGCTACTGTCGCCTCTTGCTACGTTCTCTTGCTTGATATAAATTAACTTCAATGGAAAACTCACAACATATTTATCTACCATCACCAGGGATTCAAATAAGTCATCAATTAACCAAGTGGAAGGTCTGTTCTCACTGGTTTACTCATTAATTGTCCCAGGTGAAGGACACAACACATGCACAGCAGCTGGTGTTTTCCTGGTGTCATTAATCCTTATCGGCTCTGAAGTTCACAACTTAACCACAGTTTTAACAGATTTGTTCATGTCGACAGAGACAGAGAAAGCATGAATAAAGCTCCTCTTTTACAGGACGTCAGCAGCTCATCTTTCACCGCTTTTATGTCGAGAAACATCTGGTGGAGTCTGAACAACTTTCTTCAACGCCTTCATAAAACTAATTAACTCTTGTCAGTTAAGAGGGCTGGAAGTTCATTTCAGTGCAGCGGCTTGTGCGATATGTGCGTCTCAGTCCCACAAACATTTATTGTGGAAGATGGAGACTTGGCACATATTCAGTTTGGTGAATAAGGAAAGTCTTTCAGGGTCAGACTGCTTTTAGAATGAGCTGCCTGTTCTACAACGCACACGTGTGTAAGTACTGCAACTCTTGTGTACAAAATGTGAGGGGGAGTCTACTCACACAAACACTCCTTTTATTTGAAAAAAATGAAGGAGAAAAAAAATGTTAAAGTGGAAAAAGACAACCCTTTCTAATGTCCCCAGACTCTGCATCCACAGCCTGGGTGTTAGTGTGAGCGTAATGTTGACTCAGTGCTGACGTTGTGCATGGCTCAAGTTAAGTCTCCGCCCACGTAACACGGCCTCAAGCATAATTTAGGGCACTGATGTCCTTATATGGAGCTTCATGTGAATGTTGCAGTTTAAACATAAAAATAGGACTTTTGAGCGAGCTGGAGCAGACATACCGATTCAGGGGCTTTGATGAAGATCTTTGAGCGACCGAGTTGAAACTGATCCTGGTCCATGTTGACAGCACGCAGAAGGTGGAGGACACCCTGCTTCTCATCCCCTTGCCATGTTGGCCATGACTCTTTGGTCAGGATAGCATATCTAAAATTCAAAAAGGAAAACAATGGAAAAGTTGTTGAAAATGACATATCTGCTGCTATCGGACTGTACAATGACAACTGCTGAGCCTGTACATGTCATCCATCTGTAAATAAGTAAATACTGTAATGACTTCAGAATGTCCTGCCTTATATGTGTATAACTTTGCACTATATACTGTATGTATATATAGAGAGATATTTTGAAAGATTGATATTGAAGCATTTACAGCTAAGAAACATAGCAGCTACTTATATTGTATATTTCGTGTGCTCCCTGTGTGCTCTTACTACTGTCCTGTATGTGTGCTGCAACATTGAAATGTACCCACTGTGGAACGAATAAAGGATTGCTTATCTTATCTTATATCTTAAAAATAAAATATGCATTACATATACATAAAAGAGTTAGGCTGTTACCTGTTGAGGAATTTTCGGAAGATTCTCCGATAGGCATAACCAGCACGCCTAACTCTGATGTTTTCTTTGAGACCGAGATACTCAACTTGATGTTTCACCCTAAAATATGGACAAATCTGTTAATAATTCTAGACAATGTTGTATAACCTGACAAAGAGCAATGTTCTCCTGTAAGATCCTGTATTTGAATCATTGTGTAATCCACAGCTACCTGTCAGTATGTGGATTGTGATTAAACATCTGCCTCCATGAGGGGAAGTCATAATTTGAGGTCATTGTATGTAAATGAATGATACTTTGTTGACATTCTTTTAAACAAAGGCCTAATGGGGCAGTAAGCGGACACAAACTTCCCATGTGAACAGTTATTCCGGGGCCCATTAATGACACCGCTTGTGCCAGCTCACAACAGGATGGTGGTCAGCACTGAACAATACTTTCTATCTGAAATACTAAAATCTTGTGTTCAGCTCACCGGCTCTCCTCCCAGTCTCGCGGCTTCTTTGTTTCATTTGGTTTGATGCAGCGGATGTAGTGTGGAGTGCACTTCATCAAAGTGCTCACCAAATCATTGGCTTGTTTCTATAACAACAAGAATCACACATGAGAAACATCCTCTGGTTTCCTAAATATTCTATTTAATATTCTATCTAAAATACCTTAATTTTGCTCCCTGCTGTAGATGGACGACCCTTTTTATCGGCATTAAGGTTTTCTGGAAACAGTTTTCTGATGAACCCACTGTTGAACGAATACAACTGTATTAAATTATATGTTTTCATTGTTGGTTAAAAAAAATAATCAAAGCAATGGACAGTGAAAATATTCAGGCCTGATTCTCTTACTGGTGTAAAACATTAATCAAACAGTCTCTGCATAGCACAAACAAAGTAAAATTTGTACGAAACCAGAACAAAGCTTTTTCAATCGTTTGTCCAAGTGGGAGACTTCCCTTTCTCCCACTTTTGTTTTTGTTTGATATGTTTACTGTAGACTATGGCCCGGAGAACAAAGAGGGATCAGCAGATGCATGTGAAAATTCTGCTCATACTTCTCGGCTTATAATGCTGTGATTTTTTTCTTCTGTGCTAAAATCTGCAGCTCAGAGGAATGAGGCTCTTCCTTCCTTTCGCATTTCCTTTAACAGTTCTTGTGCCAAACCTCTTGAATGCTTATGTAGCATGTTTGAATTTATTAATATTAACAACATTAAGGGCAGTTTCTCAACATATGAACAACATATGGACACAAATGAGCAGTCAAGTCCACAGACAATGAAATCTTTGGACAAATTGTCATTCTAGCATAGAATTCCATGAAGGAGAACTGAACACCCTTTTGTGCAGACATACTATGGGGGAAATGCACTTGTCTGACTGGAGGAACCACCACAGACACATTTGGAAATCAACCAGCACTTCAAGGGCAAAGGCCAGAATGAGGCCCCAGCTCCACACGTTTTCTACAACGCACCCGATTCCAGATGCACAGGTCAAATGAATTATGGTCAATTAAAACCATGTGCAGGACAATTGTGCAGGATTCAGGTGAGCGCTATTCTACAGAGGTATTTACAAGTGGGGACTCACATTTCACTGCTTTGCATCAGCTCAATGAGGTCAGTGAAAAGTACATCTCTGTTTCTCTCGCAAAATCCTGCAGCATCATAGGACACCTGTGTGAGAAGGACAACACACTGGTTTAAAATACACAGCTAAAATAAAAACATGAATAGTTACTGTTAGAAAACCCTGCCAGAGCCTCTGGTAAAGACTGCAAATATTCAAGTCCTTTGTATACAGTAGCTTGATTTTTAGATAATTCGACTGAAATTAATATTTGCTACTATATCTTATCAAGTAGCCTTATTTCAGACACAGTTACTTTGTTTCCTCAGTGGGGAATTTATTATTTTGCTTGTTCCAACTTCCATTGGAAAATCTCGCTTACAACAAGGTAATAATATTTTAAAGACAAAACATGGATTAAACCATTTCAATCGTTTTATAATGTTTTGCGATACATTCAATTACACAAAATAATCTTGTTGCTTAACTTCCTCATGCGTTTTTTTCAGATGCAAAGAAATAAACACCTTTCTGCGCACTTACTTTTAAAACCAATATTGTAAATCGCATTACATTTTAATCTAAAAAAGCAGAGATATTTTGCCAAAGCCCTGCAGCCCGAGAAAAAGGCCCCATACATAAGACAGCATTAGTATTGTGTGTCTTGGGGTCACCTTGCCAGCGTAGTGATGGATGATGAAGCCCTGGTTCCAGCTGTTGAAGTGTTCGTGGGTGTTGATCTGCATCCGGAGCTTCTGTAGCATCGTCTGGTCGGCGCCTTCCCCCACGGCGTGCATCGTGGCGCACACGTCGTCCAGGATACTCATGATGCCAGGAGGATTCTGGGAAACATCAGGTTGTTACTGCATATTATGTGTTGGAAACCATACAGTAAAAAACATCTGTCGTGTTTTCACCAATTCATGTGAACTGATGGTTTGTTTTGATATTGCATGTCCTTTGTTCTAATAGTTTGATTTTCTCATATGTTGTGGGTGAAAATACAAATTTGTAAAGTCCTCGAGACGACTAAATTAGGCTATACAAAAATAAACTGAATTGAAATGAAAGGGGTAGGCTCTTCTTTTGCTTTTAAACATTTGTGTTTTTTGTCATCTTGTCCCTCATGTGTTAAAATAAAATGCTTCTTATATTATTGTGTACAGTACAGAGCTGAACCTCTGCGATGCCACAAGCTCAGTAAAAAAAATTATAGGCTGAAAATAATTTAATTCTGGTCTAGTTGTCCAAACAATCATGCAGAAATCATAAGTTCAATATTAATTAATATAAAATTAAGCTATTTTTCGATTCAGGTACTCCAGCTTTAGGACGCAAAAGTAGCAGAATTGCATCATTTTTTTAAGCACTTTGAGGTGCCCTTTCTATGAACTGTGCAATACATACAAACCAGGGACGTGCAGTCAGGGGAGGCAGGGGAGGCAGAGCCTCACCTGCCATTATTGGAAACTAATAATTATTTTAGTTTAAATATATAATTTATATCCACTGTCCTATGCTTTTAATGTATATTCGGCACGGTTCCCATCAGTTTTGATCATTTCTGAAGTCAAAATCGCCGAAATCCCGTTATTCCTATTCAAAGAGACGAGGTGAGGCAGCGCTCCTGCGTGCCTCACCCCAGACCGCTCCCTCACAGTGTGTGTGTGTGTGTCTGAGTGCACTCAGCTCGTGCAGTTGATATATCACCGTTTGTTTCAAATATCCTGCTTTAAAAACATTTTTTAAACTCCTCTTAGTGTTTAGTAGTGTATTGCACGTATGTGTGTACAATTTATATTTAGTTTAAGTCTTTTGATCGTAGATGAACACACAAGGAAAAAGCTTGGCGTGAGGCAGGCGGTATCTGTGCCTCACCGCTAGGGGTGATAGTGAGCATAAAGTTCATACCAGAGTTGCTAACAAACAATCAGCCCAAAATGCTATTTCTTTTGCTGGAAAATGGATGATTTGAATGAAGATTTTGTTTCTCAATTGGACTTTCAAACAAAGAAAGAATTAATATAGACTGGGAGACCACCACTGGACTTACGAGGTTAGTCCGGCTGCGGGGGAGGAGTTTGTTAATCCGTGTTTTATGTTGAACATTGACAGATACCGGCAAAGTAGTGCTTTTCCGAAAAACACTGATTCAAACACTGCTCAAGAGTTCTGCAACTTGTTTAAATTATTGTTTATGTTCCTCGCGTCTCTCTCTCCTCGCGTCTCTCTCTCCTCGCGTCTCCGTCTCTCTGCTCCTCTCTGTCTCTGTCTCTCTGCTCCTCCTCTCTGTCTCTCTCTGCTCCTCTCTCCTCGCGTCTCTCTCTCCTCGCGTCTCCGTCTCTCTCTGCTCCTCGCGTCTCCGTCTCTCTGCTCCTCTCTGTCTCTCTCTGTCTCTCTCTGCTCCTCTCTCCTCGCGTCTCTCTGCTCCTCGCGTCTCCGTCTCTCTCTGCTCCTCTCTGTCTCTCTCTGCTCCTCTCTGTCTCTCTCTGCTCCTCTCTCCTCGCGTCTCTCTCTCCTCGCGTCTCTCTCTGCTCCTCGCGTCTCCGTCTCTCTGCTCCTCTCTGTCTCTCTCTGCTCCTCTCTCCTCGCGTCTCTCTCTCCTCGCGTCTCTCTCTCCTCGCGTCTCTCGCACCTGCGCTTCTTAAAGATGTTGTTTGATGCGGAGCAGAGTCAGCAGCTAGATTTGTTGTGAGATTATTAAAAGAAGCTGGTTCTCTTATCTTTACAGTATATAAAGTTTGTGGATGTCATTGCATTGGTGATTAAATGCTATTTTATTTGAATAATGATTGTAAATCTGACTTTTAAAGTCAGTGCCTCCCCAATCACAAACCTCACCGCACGTCCCTGATACAAACTTGCATTGCCACTTCATGACACTTTCTATACAGAGACCTGGCTTCCCACGAATGCTTCACTACATTGTTTTTTTCTTTCATTTCTTTCTGTTATTGTTTTTAGTCGTCTTCTATTCTATCACTAATAAAGTATTTGGCCTCACTTTTTGTCAAATTCCTGAAAAAATAATCAGTTTTACACTTTATGGATTCTACAACTGAGAATTATAATGAGTGTGAAAAGTGCTGAAGACTTTCTTGTGTTTTGTCCACAGCTGAAAACTGGAGCACAGTGGAAACAACACGCCTCTTGTAAAGGGCACACATATCACTTGTTTGTGTAACTAAACCAAATCTGGAGCAAAGGGACGGCTTGGGCCTGGTACAGAGACCCTGGTCCTGGGACAAAACATTTGTTGAGGCGGTTATGGATTAGCCGTCTCAGTGGGGCACAGGAATCAGATTAAGAAGCATGCTGGGTCCCTTTGAACATTAATTACTCAAACACTTTATTGGTCTGAGTGTGAGCACATGCATTTACCTTGCTCTCAATGAGGTCACAGACTATTTTGTTATTGAAGTACTCAATCGGTGTCCACTTAATGCCCTCTTGCACGTACTCCTCCTACAAAAAGGGGAACAGATAAATAAAACTCAGTCAAGTTCAGTAAAACAAACAGTGGCAGTAGTTTATTACCTGTTCAGCCTTCAGTGTTAACTCAATGAAAATCTGCTGCAGCTTCTCATTCACAAAGTTGATACAAAACTGTTCAAATCCATTTTTCTGGTGAAAAAAAAAAAAAAATTTAAAGGAGACGTGTGGAATAGAAAGAATAACCAACTATGAAAGCACACAAAAAAATGGCTTGGTCAAATCTCTAGCTTTTCCATGCATGTATCTATTTTGGACTGTCACATCTTTGGTTTGATTGACCAGCCCTCGCCAATCAGCTCCCAGAATGTAAAGGATAACATGCTTTCTCAATAGATAAAGAGGCATGTAGCTTGATTTGTTCACATTTTTTTCTGGAACAAACAGAATGTATTTAAACAACAAGCTATTCATTCTTTAAATGTTCTTTAAAGTGTTGCTCAACAATGGTCCTCTCTAGTATCTCGAAGGAAAATCAACGCTGCAATGTGCCTCCCATACAATGAACCTTTGGCCTGAACTTGTGCAGGGGTGGTCTGCTACTTCCTGCTGAGTGAACTCTATTAAACACAAGGATATACCTAACATTTAACATGTTGCACACGCTTTTCAAAAGGGTAAAAGCTCATTAGATTGAGTTTAGTTTATATTGCCATTATGGTTTGTTCAATTTAGTGAATTCCAGTTTTGGCAATATATAATCTAATTACAAAAGACTTGGGTAGTGCCTCAAAAAGTGGTTGGCTCCAAATCAGTCTGATCTTGGACAGTAATCTGTTTAAATGCTCACCGTTTATCCCCCAATCCAATTTATTTGGTAAATCTATGTACTTCTCTGCAAGCCATATGTCTCACTATAAAATGGGCTTACCGGGAATATTTCAAATCCATAAATGTCCAATACGCCAATATTGATCTCCTGGTGATCTTTGACCATGGCTTTGTTAATCGACTGTATTAACAACAGTGAACAGAAATGTGTTAATTACTTTGATAACAATTCCAAACTACAGTACTGTGTAAAAAAAATAAGCAATCACCTCAACCAAGAAATCAAACACTCGTGAATGTAGGGCTTTGGTCAGGGCGTCTCGAGTGTGGCACGCCTGCTCCACGTTCAGCGTCACGTCGATCGTCTCCACAGTGTTTCCCCACTTGCTGTCCATTTTCCTGCTGGTGAGTTTCTCCTTGAGACGATTCTGGTCGATTCCGATAAGAAACGCCGGGAATGCCAAGACTACAAGACAAATAGTGGACAATTATTAAAGTGGAGTTAACCATGCGTCTGCCATTACTCCCATCTCTGTGTGGCGTGAGAGACAAATGCCCATAACAATTGTAAAGCGCTTTGTGACTCTGGTCTCTGAAAGTCTCTATACAAAAAAAGATTACTTACTTACTTACTTACTTACTTACTTACTTAGGTTCATGCCACTAAAATCTGGAACAGTTTTGTTTAGCGATGCAACTGAAGGATTGCATCTTCACTCATTTCAATAAACTGTGATTATATCTGCTGTGATTGAGTGTTTGATTATTATTATTACACAAACTTGTTTGATTATTATGTTTCCTTTGAGTTGAAGTGTATGAAGTGTGCTATACTAATAAACTTGCCTTGCCATATAGACTACTGAGCTCTTAACCTCAAAGCCAAAACAATTTATTCAATATAAGAAATGCCATTAAAACATGTACTTAAAATAAGATAACAACCAGCTCTTTCTCAATTGAAATTAGAACAAAAATACCACTGCTCTTGAAATGAAGACAAAACATGCATGTGCCATCTCACTTAGACCGTCAAAACATACTGAAAATCAAGATGGATACTCAGTTCAACAAATATCCAACTCATATTTGTATTTTCCAGGAGATAATTCCAATCGGCTAGTCGATAACATTCTGTGAAATTCTCTTCACAATTCAGGCAGATTAGGTGAACAATAATGTTTTTACGCTACAAAGAAAAAGAAATGGATTGGGTTTGAATGGAAGGCATGGGCCTGGAGTTGATATTATCCCCCGAGAGTCCCTCCCTGCCTTATTACACTGAGTCACTTCCCCTAAAAGGAAATGTTTCTCGGGGCACTGCCGACCTGCTATGTCTGGAAGTGCCTCCGAAAACTGCAGTAGCCCTCATCTGGGTTGCGAGGGTGTGACCAGCCATGACCCTGTTTAGCTCATGACTCATATTTTACATAAGACACACTTTTCATAATACAACTGAAGCAGAGGGCAATTCTGTGTCACAACGAGTTCACAACATTTGTTAGTCAAACACGCAGAGAAGGAAGTAGTGACAGAGCAGGGGGCTGTGTGCATCCAGCCAATTACAGGACAGTATGCAGATGCAGAATATTTTTGTTCCAATAGACCATCTAGCAAAAAAAGTCTAGATAAATAAGTAATAACAACTAATATGCAATTGTGTGAAAAATGAGGCTGAAATTGGCAAAGGCTAATGGCGGAGTTATGGCAAGGCGTTGGATCACACAGGAAGTGGGTCTGGAAAGGGGACAGGAAAGGCAGAGGCTACGGTGACCTGCTATTGCCTTCTCTCAGAAAAGACTAGGGCTTTGTTCACAGGCCTCTCATCTCATTCATATGGACCACATTATTTTGGGACTCTACATAAAAGGATGAGAACAAAAAGAAATAGAAGACCAAAGCAGTATTTGATTCTGACTGTGGCTATTTAAAAAAAAGATTCATGAGAACTGATTCCCGTGTACAAAATACCTGGCTATGTGATTATAGCTTTTGTTCAAGGTTGCTGGATATTTAGAAAACTAAACGTGTGATACCTTTCCTCATTGATGTCTATGAATTCAAATCCTTGATACAATTTGAGAAACACTGTATTTATTTTATATTGTCAAAAGGAGTTATGTATTGAGTTGTAGTTGTTTTATTCTTTCTTTATCTATTCATATATCCATATTCTGATCAATACAGTCATACAAAGATGCAACACAGAATTATAGCAAATGATAATTCTCAACTCCTGTCCCTGGTTGAGCTTTTGCCTACATATAGTACATCTAGCCAATCACACATTATGGCTCTCTCTGGCACAGGAATTGCCTTTGGAATCATCTAATCTAATAACCAGGTGATAATGCGGCATTACTTACATCAAAAAGATATTTAATCTTCACTGTGATTATCTATCTTGCTTTGTTTCACAATTTGAGTTCCCTTGTGTATGAATTGTGCTAGAACAAAAACTTGCCTTGCCAGTGAAAATTGTCTACTTTGAACAATACTAAGGTTTTCACAATGTACCAATGTACATTTGTAACAGAAATGTAATAAACTGTGTCTTGAGGTTCAACTGTTGCATTATACATCATTATAATGAACCACAAGCCGCTTTTTTTTCACTACGTAACCCACATGTATTTTACAACCACAGCAAGTTTATTTTGAGTTTTATTCCATTTTAAAAGTACCAAGGTAAGTATTCTAGGCCAGTGCAGGTCCCCTCATTAAGCCGTACTTAATAAAAGCACTTACACTCCTCACTCTCCACTGCGGCGTAGTTCCCAGACTCCCTGAAGCTGATGTTTCCCAGGTGCAGGACGCCAGCCACTATTTGAAGCACCATGGAGCGGTCTTCTGCAGTTATGCCAATCACATCCATGGCATGCTGGGGGAGAGCCAGGCAGAAAGACTGTGTTAAATTCGACCTTTTTTTGTTGTTGTTGCTCTAATTAGTCCTGCTGCGGTTCGGTGAGAAAACAAAAACAGGGGAAGAATGAAAACAAAGAAAAAAGCGGCTACGGTTGAGGGTACAGGAATGACACAAGAAGACAGGGGCGCTTGTGTGAGCATGAGATAGACACAACATCAACAAGGACAAAACAGACTCAAGGGGTTTTCACCATTGTCTCCTTAAATTCGGCTTTGTCATCAATGTCGTCCACTTTATAGGAACCAGACTGATTGAGGTATGTGTAATAGTCCAGGCTGGTGATTCCTAAGCTGCTCTTCTGCTCGCCACTGGCTCCTTCTATTAACTGGGGAAAACAGATAAATTGTTGTTCTTAGTATACAGACTATGACTACAGGCTTACAGCAGATGTTATAGGCCTTGTGGTTCATGCTTCTAAATTTGCTCCTGAGTTATGGAGCAAAAGCCACAGTAAAGTCTCACCTGGTAGAAAATGTGGAAACTCCTCTCTCCAGGATTTCGCATCACGACGCGAGACTTCTCCAAAAGGAAGTTTGAGATTTTTCCTCCGTCTGGTTCACCACCGGAGCTAAACTGGATCTCAAAGTACTTTCCCTGGAGGATCAAAGAATGGATTTATACCATATAACTGAATACACCGGGAAATCTGGCACCTGTTCCTTTTTACTGTGGATCGGGTTATAGTGAAACAATAGAAGCATTGTAGTGTTATTCAAGCAGCTGCGTTGGAGCTGTTGTAATTGGTTTTTTTAAATAATTATAAGAATTGTGGAAGCTGGAGTACCAAACTATTTTTTGGTTTTCATAAATATAATTTGTTAAGTCTTGTTTTTGTGACTCAATCAGGCCACAACATGCTGTCTTTATCTTTTCATATACCGAGAGGTGTTTGCCTGAGTGACGGCTGGTGAACTCTTTTTCACTGATAGCTGATAAAAAGATGTGACAAAATACATGCATGTGAAAACTAGTGATGGAACTGTTTTGAGAGCGAGAAACTAGTTACATAGAATTTATTATAGATAAAGTTAGGTACTCCAGCTCTAAACGGCAAATAAGCAAAGGCTATTATTTGAGAACCTTGTTGCTTTGTTTTGAGTTATAAGTGGTGCCATATTTAGATTAAGACACTATACTTACAAATCTGCTGGAGTTGTTGTTTCGGAGTGTTTTGGCATTTCCAAACGCTTCCAGCAGTGGGTTGGATTGCAGGATGATTTCTTTGACGTGCTGCAGAGAGGAACAATGAGCTGTTAGCGACATGGAGCGTATGAACAGCAGCTTCTCGTCTTCGCTGCCAGATTACAGCGTCTCTGGAACTTTCCACGAGACACAAATACTGTCTGGAGCACATCATCTGTCCTATAAGCCATCTGAAATTCAGACACAGATGATTTCTCAAATATTTCCCCTTCCACTATAAACAGAATCCATTCATGGAAACTGGGAACATACTGCATTCCATTTAAGAATCATGACTTTTGAGCGCTTATACAGGTCTGCAATGAAAAGAACAGGGATGATCAAAATGAATAGAAAATCTGTGGATGGATCTGTGGAAGCTGGGCAGCGTTTAGAGGCTTAGGCACGATTATTGGAATGGTAATAAAAAGGCATAAATGGTGTGAATGAGTCAGTCAAGTTTAACGTCAGTCAAGCATTTGGGACCCTCACATTACATATATGACTTATAATTTTCAAAAAGTGTTTTCTTTGTACAAACTAGTATTTAAGTATTGTGGGACTTTCGCAATATCAACGTCTACCACTGTATTTTCTCGAACAATATTTAATAATGTGTAACAAGTATGAGTGAAACTTTATTTGTCTCACAGCAGAGGTGGCAAAAGAACTCATCTTAGATACTTAACTATAGAGACTACCACTAGATCAGGGGTGTAACTAATTGTGGTCAAATACATTGAAAATAGGCTTATAAATGGGGTATAACATTCACGTTTCGCCCTCTTATGATAAATAACTCAAAATCTTGTCACCACAAGTTCATCATAATAATTGAAAATCATTCCCTAGATGTAAAAAAGTAAACTGCACTTTGTAAAATAATCGTCAAATAGCTTCATTCTATACCACTGTACGAAAGAGTCATATTGGGAAAGAATATGACGATTATCAAAACATGTAGAAGCAGAATGCATCCATCCATCCATCCATTTTCTTCCCCTTAATCCATTTCTGGGTTGGGGGGGTGGCAGTCAGAGCTGCACCCAGTACACTTAGCACCAGCCCCTCACTGATCCTCCTGCAGGTGGTGAGTCCACAGGAGCTGAGATCTTTCAGTGGGGGCTTCAGGCAAAGTGGGGTTAAGTGTCTTGCCCAAGGACACAACGACAGTAGTCATCAGTGGGAGTCGTGAAGTAGGTCTTATGGTGGGCTCGAACCCACAACCTTCAGGCCCAAAGGCCAATGCTCTACCAACTGAGCTACTGTCGCCTAACGATAACGGATGATAACGGATGCAGAATGCATCCGTTATCTGAAATAAAAAGCAAGGCTAACCTCTTCAATAATGGTTTATAATGAATCTACAAGAAGCACAGTTAACCGCTTTAAACCTGTCTTCACTGCACCTGCAAGAAAAACTTTTTCCTGCAGCTTTGAGGTGTCATCCTCTACAAAGTAATTTACCCAGTTATGAAATATATGTAGCAGAAAGACAAGATATCTGGGTTCAAAAACAACCCTAGCTTTGTCCCACAATGTAAAATGGCCTCAAAAATACTAATACACTTTCCCCCCGCTCCCATTTCTTTGTGGAGTGAGAGACAAATGCCCACAATTGTAAAGCTCTTTGTGACTCCAGTCTGTGAAAGGTGCTATATAATTAAAGATGACTTACTTACTTTCTAAAAGCATGAAAATGGAAGAAAAGTACAAAGCATTTGAAATACCATACATTCTGTAACAAGCACATGGCATCACAAGAACATTATGCAATAGCAAAACAATCAATCAACTCAGACATTTGAAACTTTTAAGTGTTGAAGGAGCTCACCTGCACTTTGCCTCCGCCTCCCGAGACTCTGGAGATGTAGCTCATGATATACTTGGCTGCCACTGTCTTCCCAGCACCACTCTCCCCACTGGAATAACAACAAAATGATCACTCTTCCACACAATATTCCAACCTACTCTACTCGAGCACCATTTCTTGACAATCTTTACTACAACTGAAATTAAATGACAAGCAAAGTATCACTTCAAATCCCACTGTACTTAAAACTAAGGGCAATAAGACTGGGCATCTTTTTTTAATAACAGGTAAAACCGTCAAAATACATTCTAATCATGAGAAGTGCTACATAAGTTTCAGTAGCATTTGTCACCAGTTTGGTAGATAAGTTTTATTTCGCCCCTCTATTTTGCTCTGCGCTTCGTTTTACCAGAGCCGTACAACTTTTGACACATGTGGTTTGGCAATGGATGAAGCTGTTTTTCCCCCCTCTTGAAGTAGAGTCAGGTTGGTGATGCCTTTGTGAGAAATACAGCTGCAGACTGTTACAGCTGCCAACACAGTCATGGGAGCCGCTCAAACACACACTCCACTTTACCATTTAACTCTAACTCTTTTAGTTCTATTCTATTATGGTACTATATTTACTAAACAGACTGTATGCTTGACTATAGCTCTGTATTTGTGTACAATCTATCCAGAAATAGTTTTATAGTGTTTTGCACAATCCTCTGCAAGTGCATTTTGTATCAGTTATATTATTATTTTATCAATAAAAATTTTTCCTTTATAATTGAGGAAGACTGAGGCGTTTTTCAGACTGGTCTGTTTACTTAAACTGGACCAAGTCTGGGGAAGAATATGCTTGGCAGATGTGTTTCAAAAGTGACTAAAGTGACTAATGGACACATGTTCATAAGTTTTTGTTTTTTTTTAGAATCCACAGACAAAGACTTTTTGCCTCATGTGAACAAGGGCAGAATCGGTCCAGTTAAAGTGAATCAGATCAAGTGTGATTGTGCACTAAAACTCAGACTAAAGGTTAGGACTAAAATTAACAAAAAACTAGATGTTTCTAATGACATAAAATTCCCAAAATTGGGAACTTTATCTTTATTTGAGAAATCTAGTGATTATGAGAACACCAAAGCAGACACTTACTGTTTTTGGCAATAACTGTCGGTGAACATTTGCTTTGTATGACTTGAACTGAATACTTTTTCCCCTAAAAATATGATAGTCAACTTTTTTCCATTAGTCTACAGTAGGATATGCATTTAGTGGGGGAAGTATAAAATTATGAAAACAAAGAATAGAAAGGCGAAAACTATTAAATAGACTTGTAATAGATTTAAATGGAAATGACCATAATCTTTGCCAAATGCATCAAAGAGCTGCTCAACACCTGGACCACAAATCAGTTTTGCTGAGGTTTGCTGGGAAACTCCTGTGTTATGCTAGGTAAGGGGTCTTTTTTTTGGAAAATTGTGCTGAATGTCGTCATACATTCGCCTGAGTGTCTAAAGATCTGTTCCACCATGTAAACCACTTCCCTCATCACACTTTAACCATGTAGCTGACGACCAATTCAAGTCAGCACCTTTGTACAGCTAAACAAACCCCTGAGCGCCTCCTAGACTGCAGAGTTGATTCATCATGATGCGAGTGCTAAAACAACCACAAGACACAGGTCACTGCTCCACAAACTATGACTATGCACTTTTACTTTTTTACCATTTAAAGATGAAGAACATGTCATCGCTGACAACCTTAACCAAGACACAGATGTTCTGAGTGAATCAAACAGGTGCCTTTACAGCTTTTCTCTGAACCAGGAAGTTAGTCATCATTACAAACACGACAAGCTACTTATTAACAATAGGTAGTGTTCAGGTCGTAGAATTCTATTTAAGTTGAAGGGTAAGTACAGATATAACAAACATTTTGAAAGAAACTATAAATATTTTGCAGATTATTTAGTAGTATAGTATTATTTTGTCCGAGAGTTCTTTCTACAGGGAAACATCATGCATATGTTTTTGGAAAAATAATCACCATGTTTAATATATAATAATTAGACCATAGTTGATAAGTAGCAACAAAGAAGATGCAGAACCTTTTGAACTAAGCTTTAAACTAACACTAGATGTTTCACATGAATGACATATTTATTTCAAAACCTGCACACATAATTTTACAAAAAACAAAACAAAAGCAAAAACACGTACAGGGATTGAAAAGGGGTTGGAGGAAGCAGAATGTACCACTATTACCAGGAAAGATTATTCAGGTGCCCACCACCACAGTTTTAAACTATAGGCTCTTTAGGATGTTGTGACGTCACATGAATGCAACCTTAATAAAGTATTGAACAGGATGGAGGCCTCGAACACAAACTGTGAGAATGAAAACACTGTAGGCGTGTGTTCCATATTTGACTTTCTGCTGTGCAAGCTGTAGCTGACCTTCGTCATACTGTGCAATACTCATTACTTCATCTTAAACAGAACCCTGACTGGTCTGAAGTTAATGATAACACTTAGGTCTTACCTAATAATGACACACTGGTTTTCTCGTTCAATCATCATATTTCTGTACATATTATCGGCCAATGCATAGATGTGAGGTGGGTTTTCATACTGAGCCTGAAACAGAGAGAAAACTGGCTTAAAAACCACAGAACTGCAATTACAGTTTAAACGGTCATTTTTTAAAAGGTCATTTTATAACGCAGCCGCTTTAAGAAAAGAGTAGCCACTACTTACTGCTCCTTGATACATCTCCACTTCCTTTTCACCAAAATATGGCATCTGCTTAAAAGGGTTTACCGATATTAAGACGGGACCAATGTATGTCTGAGAATGGTCTGTTAAGAGACTTCAAGGTAACACAGAGGTAACAGGAACGTGCACTAGTCAGAGCACATACATTTTAATGGGATCTTCCTACCATCACATTCCAGTATTTTGTGTGCAATCAAGTATAAGTACTTCATTTCAAGTACTTGCCAGAACCGAACATGATAATATACACACATATAATAACTGTATCATGTAAATAAACGTCATTATATGTTGTATAAACATCCACTGAATGCGGCTCCTATATTGTGACCATTTTGATGAGTTCAAGCACCTGCAATTTAACTCGATACATGACGGTGTGTAATGTAGTGGTGCATCACTTGTGGTCACAAAAACATATCAATTGGTTAATTGGCGTCAAATTGTAGGAAATAAAAGCTCTTATGGCTCTTTGTCACAAACAGAAATATCACCATAAACCTCATACGTTTGGAGGATACAAAAATGTAGTCGTCCATGTATCTTTTCTTCAGGTTGTCGACAATAGCATCCTCATTGATTTTACTGAGGAGAACCATATCATCAACTCCACTGAGTTTGACATTGTGGCTCTGCCAGTGGTACCGGTAGTGGCCCCGACTCCCCTGCAACAGAACATGGTTTTGTTATTTAATTGTAAAAACACAATGAGACAAATCGAGAATCGCACATTGAAACTGACTAGAATGGCACCTTTTGTGGCTGAAAGAATAATCTAGAGTAATCCAGTGTTATCATGGCGCTGAGCACACAGAGCAAACTTATCATCATATTTACTTTGGAAACAGAAGTAAGTGTTATATTATTTACAAATGCTTTGGCAGCAATGCTTGCACTGCTATCCTCATCCCGACTTAGACTTCCCACTCCATGTCTGTTTTTGTTTCAGTGCAGTGTGCCCCAGGAGTGCTGAGGTCATTCATCATGTGAAATGACTCAGTGCAGTCTGGCTACTGTGGCTCAGGGTCACAATGTGCCGGGATTCTGCTGGATATAGATCTACACAATTAACAGAGCGCACATCAGGGTAACAAATGAGCATTAAAAATCAGTTAGCATACTGTAGTTATAGTGTAACAGTATTATTGGATTGGGAAAAAACACAACTATATCAACCTGGAGTGTCATTCCCCAATGAAACAACTTGGAATGAACCTAACTTCCAAAGCACAAAAATGGACATATGCAATAACCATCCACCCAATTAGTTCCTGATTGTAAAAACACTGGTCCTATCATTAGTTTTCACGGCATGGTGGCTGAGTGGATAGCACTCTCGCCTCTCAGCAAGAAGGTCTTGTGTTCGAATCCTGGTCGGAACAGGGCCTTTCTGATTGGAGTTTGCATGTTCTCCCCGTGTCAGCGTAAGGTTTCCTCCGAGTGCTCCAGTTTCCCCTACCACTAAAAACATGCACAATAGGTTTGAATGTAAATGAGACAGTGAACGGATGGTGTTGATTGGGGGCTGATGCGATGTGTTCGGCGACTCACTTCCATCATCACTGTGTGTTGATTGGAACAATATCTGAACTCTGAACATTGTAAAGTGCTTTGGGTGACCTTGGTCTGTAAAATGTGCTATATAAATAAACATTATATTTCATTACTTTTCACATGCATGTATTCTTGGCCTCCGGGAAAACTTAAGACAGTGCCTTAAAAAAAAAAAAAGAACAAAAACATCAACATAAGCTTCTTCCACACAAATAAGTCAATGAGAAAGTCCTCCTCGAAAATAGAAAAAGACCGCCTCTGCCAAAGAGAAAGAAATTTACCATGCTATATTTAACCCTAGTTTGAGCTATGTGTGGAATGAAGAGTGTAGCTGAATGAAAAGATCAAAAATTTGGATCCTTTGAGTGTTTTGACGATTGCAGCGTTTAATGAATCAATTCTAACGTATAATGTTGCAGAAAGGATCCAAAACACTGATCTTAGCTAAATTAAGAACAACATTAAATATAGTCTACACAGAATATCTCAAAATTTCCCTCATACTGCTTATGAACTGCAAAAGAGATTCTGACTCGCACACACAGACCCGGGGGGGGTTCCTGAAGGACTACAGTGACCATGACAACACCAGCAGTCTGAGCACAAATAAACAGGTTTGTATTTTAACCAAGAACAGCAGCTAATATGGAATTATTAGGCTAAAGTTGTCACGTTCTGAAAAGGAGGAAGTGCCCAAAATGCAGGACTGCCAAAATATAAGATTGAATAAACAAAAACAAAATCCAGGATACAGAACTTAAAACTCAAACCAGGACAAAACAGGGCCAAAAACAGAATAGCAACCAACAGCAAGGGGGAGAGGAGCACAGGGTTTAAATACACACAGGGACACACGGACAACACTGAAGAACAAATAATCAAAATTCCACACCATAACAAAAGTAAGCCAAGTAACAAATGAATTTTGCCATGTTTCTGGTTGGACATAGGAAGTATCCCTTGAATATATTAACAAAACTATACAGTAAACAAGGGGCCAAATCTAACACATTCAGCAATTACTATACAAATGAATAGCAACTATGGTTTTTAAAAAGCATAAACGCTCAAGTTAAATGTCACTTGACAGATATGAAACTACAATAACTAGTGATAAACACCAAAGAAATTAATAGCTGGAAAAATGAGTCATGATAGCTATATATAGATTGATTAAAAGAAAGGGATAAAAGTAAAGAGTCTGATGCCACGAGACTAGGTTGAATGCAGTAGCGTGTTTTTATCTCTGTTGGCCGATTACAACAATAATTGAAGTTTTTGATTGTGGCATGTTATACCTCATATCAAAGATAGTCTTATCAGGAAATCAATCACATTATTTAATTCCAGATCCAATATCCATTAAGGACAGGTATAATGTAATGACCTACAAAGATGTCCTAATTCATAAGCAGCACATTAAGACCGACTTCTTTCAGAATCATATCCACCTATAAAGAAAGAAGAAATTCTACTGTTGTGATTTGAGACTATAACAAATACATTAAATTGAAGAAATAAAAGCCTTTAAATTTGGGCCTTTAAAACAGTCTGTTGGCCACAGAAAACCCATATTGGTCCACCTCTAAATATGACCTGTATTGGGCGATATTAACAGAAGGTTTTATTTGAGTAATGAGCACATCTGGAATAATGATCTAAACATAATTCATGGGAAAATTTTACAGCTGATGATAAAAAAATGGCATTCCTTAGGTGAAGGAAGTACAGTGCAAATGCTAAATACTAAAAAGAGTGATGAAGTCAAGTTGCATTTGATCTCTTGGCCCAATGCCTCTTATGACATGCACTGTATACAAACTGTATAGAAGGATAATTTAGAACTTCATATTTATGAAGCAGGGGGCCTACAAAGGTTGTCCGCTCAACAATCATCAAGACAGATTCAAGTAGCCGCCAGGATAGAGCCCTGGTGAGAGATGATATGCGAAGGCCAGGCTTTTCAAAGAATTTCTCTCTTCGATGCAAAATGACATAATGTGGTGGTCTAAGTTTCCAAGCAGAGTGTGCACCCACTGTCTGGGTCTGTTGCACCCTGGCAATCCTCACTTACTGGTACAATGTTCAAAGTGCTGACTCAGACATTCATCCAATCCAGGTCAAGGGAGGAAAAAAAACACGTGTGAATCTCCAAAGAACTGCAACATCCACCAAGTCTGCGATAATTGTGTGCATCCTCAGCGTTATTCAACTGGTTCATTCAAAAAGAAAAAACATAAATCCACCCTCTTTTCTGTATTAATATTATACATAGATACGTACAACATGATGGTTTTTAGTACCAACTGAAATCTTAAAAGTGTCCCCTGTGACAATGTATTAGTATGTATTCTGGAGCAGGGTTTCTGCAACTTTTCAAGCCAGGATCCCTTAAATTATGTTGAACTATGGGTTTGTATTATAACTGAAAATGTGTGTATAAAATTAGTTTGGAATGCAAATGCGATTCAATGTTGATTAGATGTTGGTAGCCTTAGCTGGAAAATTTTGTTTGTGCGTGGATTCATATAGGGAATACCAAATGAAAGGTAATTCAAACATGACGAAAACTGCAATACAAATCCACAATCCAACCCAAGATGGGAGCTTCTTGCTCCCATCTTATCCCATATGCAAGAGTGACTCCTTCTCGTGTTGACCCTCAGAGTACCCATTCCCCCAGGTCAGGGGTTCCCAAACTTAGTCAAACCAAGATCTCCTTCTTCAGCAACCAGTGAGCCAAAATACCTCTGTAGGAGTGTAACGATTCAGAATATCACAATATGCTTAAAATCACGGTGCCTTGTGATTCATTGAGGCCCATGCAAAAGGGCTTAATTAATTTAATACGTTTACTACAAGTGCGTGAGTATATCTTGAAGTAAACAGGTTTACATTTTTATTCATATAACTGTAGTCATCCAAGGATGTTTAAAAATTAGACCCCTTGCTCCTCCTGGCTGGTCTGACGGCCACCATCAAGATGGTTGCCAAAAGGTGGAAGCTGCCTCTCAAACGGAGGATCATGACATGCATTGGCTCTGCATTTTTGTAGGAGAGCCCAACATATTCAAGTTTCTTTTTGGTATTGTGCAGAGGATTTCCAAAAACAATCTATTATTTTTAAATAAATGAAATCATTTTTATGTTTTTATTTCCCAGCACAAAAGAAGATGGGTACAGGCATCATAAATACAACAATGCTCTTCAGTTGAAAGAATGGACTTGGTCAGTTTATGGTGATCTAATTGCATGTATTCTGTGAATGATTCACAACTGTGCAGCTTAGCTGATAAGATGGAGTCACCATTAACTCCAAAAGAGTAATTACGAGCGTGATAAAATAGAATAGATATTTTTATTAACAAATCAAAAGAGTTGCATATTGTGATAACAAATCAAAGTCCTTCTTGCGTGACACCCCAGTTATTGAGAGTTGACCATGATCATATTGCTGCCGAAAGGCAGGGCTGAGCACCTATCCCTCCCATTTATCAGCAGGCAGTACACAATAACATTATGACAACTAATGATGTTCGCCATCATACGTCACCACAACAAACTGATCATTATGTATCCATGGAGAAATGGGACCATAGATCTTAATGAGAAAACATTGCAAAATCTCAAACCTTCTATGGTCAGTTCTATAGTACAAGCAAAATAGCAAAGAGATGCCAGACAATGTAAAACTAAACCTCAGGGCTTCAGTTTTGTGCATAGTGTTTCAAGCAAGTAATATAAACCTGAACCAGGTCAGGAGATCTCTTTGGGAATTTCGTTTAGGATAGTAGTTGACTGTAGTTCCATTTTTTAAAGTGTAGTCATGTCTTATATATATATATATATATATATATATATTATATTATAAATAAATAAAAACATAAAAAAATTAAACAAATTGTCCCAATCAAGCACACAAAATATGTGCATGCTTGATTAAATGACAAAGCAACAAAGATGACTGGGAATGGTAAACATGAAGATCCACAACTGAAGGATGTATTCACCTATAAACAAAACTGGGAAGTCAAGAAAAGTCATTTGGGATGGTTTAGGTTGTATTATTTTTTGCTATTTCCTTGTATATGGAAATATGATTTTAAAAAAAAATAAATTTAAAAGGCAGCCTAATAAATTGCATTGGCCACATATTATGTGGCAGGTTACGTCTGTGCCTATTGTCTAAATAAATCCAGTTAATAATAACTGAAAAAATGCTTATGAAAAACCTACAGATAATGTCCCTGTCATTCAACATATGGAATTGAGACCAAAATGCTCCATGCCCAATAAATATACAAGAAAATACTCTCTGTACGTCCGAACTGTGTGAGGGCAAAGTGAACAGTGACAGGCCTAACGAGTTCCCCAGGTCCACAGAAGGATTCTGGTCTCCTGTTGAACAGAGAGAACTTGAATTCCTGAACACATTTCTGCAGCATGATCGGTCTGAAGTGAGGGAAAGATGGGGGTTACACAGTACACACCTCCCAAACAGGAGAAGCCCTAATGCAAACCATCTGCTGTCACACACAGCATCTGGCAGAGAGCAAAACAGTGAAACCGGCGTCTGTCATTTCAGACAATTGTGAAATTCTCTTATTTTGTAATTACATTATAAACTTACATATAATTGTTATCCACCTGGCTACTTTAATATACGACTACATCTGAAGAGAGACTTATTAAAACCGGCATAATGTTGTGAATAAAAAAGGAAAAAGCCACTGTATTTTAGCTGTAACAGTAAATAAACCAAGACATATTGGGAAACATCACAGTAGTGTGTTGGCCAATGATGCACATGTAGGTGGGACTGATAGTGGATTAGAGACCTGTTGCCCAAACACACTAATGAAATGCAAAATATCTCAGTAACATAAATCTAGGTGTGTCAGCTGATGGGGGTGGTGTGGTGTCATACTGTGACCAGGAAAACCTGTCCATGAAAGACACACACACACACACACACAACTGGCACTGGCTCTCTGTCTTATGTCACAGAACAAACCGGTTTTAACAGAGGGCTGTGGGCTAAATGTGAGAGCATCTACTCACTTATTGTATAGCTGGGAGGGAGGCATTTAGTCCTATATAAAATACAGTTCTACAACATAGTAAAGGTTTTAATTACAAAGTTAAACAAAACATGCAGACATGTTAAATGTAGAGCGACAAACTAAATATTATTAAAGTAAAGGATAACAGTATAATTTACATTAGCAGCATGAAGTCAATACAAGTCCAAAGTTAAAGATATGGACAGCGGCAGTGGAGAGAACGAGTTGGTGAACGTTTTCCACTTACCATCCTCTGCTTTTCTGTCGCTTTTCTCTTGAACAAGTTACTTTAATCCACGTCTCAAAGAAATATATTCCCTTAAAAATCCCCAAAGTTTGAAGGAACCACTTCAGTGCTGTCCTGAGTCCATCCTGCAGACTACAGACGGAGCACAGTGGCCCAAAAACATTACACAGGAAACTGCGCCAGAGAATCCAATCAAAAGAAGGGAAGCTCAGAACTTTAAATATTCATGAGGTTAGACTCCAGGTGATGCGCATGCGCAGTGCGCAATCAAGTAACATGTTAAGTTTACGAGTTTCCCTGATGATTATATTACATTATATTGTATTATATATTTATATTGTAATGTAGTGTTATAGTAAAGCAAAGCAAAGTAAAGTAAAGTTTAGTATATTACAGTACAGTATAGTATAGTATAATATAGTACAGTATAGTATAATATTGTACATTGCAGTAGAGTATAATACAGTATAGTATATTACAGTATAGTAAAGGATAGTATAATATAGCATAGTATAGTAGAGCAGAGTCAACATGAATAGTAGTCTGACCAGTCCTTCAGTACAGAACTGGATGTTTGCACATTGCCTCCATCTAGTGGATCAACACCAACATTACCTCTCAGTTCTCGCCAGTACTAGTTATTTAGAGCTTTCTCCATTACACGTACTTTAAGAACGTCTCTGTGCTCACTGCATATCTGTGTTTTGTGATGATACATTCAATAAAACGGTCGGCTTCATTTGGACCTTCTTATTCTTGTTTACAGTCCCTTTAAATGTGGTTACATTGGGGGATGTACACATGTTAAATGTGTACACGGTGGTGGTGGTACCCTTGGGTGCAGGAGCAACAGTTGAGTCCGGAAGAAGGGCGGGCCGCGGGGACTGTCTGTGCTCCGCATAAACATGGCGTTTAATCCTTTACTGCGTAAAGTGCAGCGTTTGAAGAGTGAAACTTTCAGGAAGTAACTTCACAGGACTTCTCCGTTTTACAACTGATATAATACTTTCATGAATAATACCCCGGGGAGACACCCAACGACTCCTGATTGATAATGCATTTTTTTTTCCTGTGTTCAGTTCGATTTGATCGTTCCTAGCTTGTTAGCTAACAGGCTAACGCTGACGTCTCTGCGTCCTGTCAACTTTTCAGCGTATTTACTGCTGAACTCATGATCGCATAGTTCCACATTCGACCGACCAGGACAGATGCAGCCAACAAGAGTGATGCCATTTTCAAGCTGAGGACTGGAAAACTGTTTTACCTTTAATTTGGTGTTTTGTATAAACATCAAGAGGGCTGAATTAAACTATGTTTTCTACAAAACCCACAAAGCCAACTTTCAAGTCATACCTCCCACCCGTGCAGGTAACGCTCTAACAAAGGTTTATGGCAAAAAAGCAGTTTCTTGTACATGTTATTACGAATTGAAATGACTTTTATACATATAGTATTTAATGTGTTTGTGCTATTGGTTAAATACATTGCAATACGACTTAGATTTTAATTTTCTTGAAGTTGTCACGAGTGAAAAATCCATCCTGTCAGATTTGTTATTTATTTACAACTCAGAATAAGTTAACATCCACTGTACCCTTTAGTAAATAAATTACTTTTCCCATTCTCATGTTTCTGTCCAGACAGAGAAGCCCATTGATCCGCCCATCAAAAAGGTGGAGCCCAAGTTACTTTTGGGTAAGTGTCCAACTAAAACACACAACAGGTTATACGGGCAGTATCAGAGCAGTCTGTCAGGTTGTCAGAGATTTGTTGTTAACTTAAATGCAGACACGCCTGAAAAACATGTGAATAGAGCTACAACTTAGTCCAACATTATTCAAAAGCGTTCTTTCTTTAAATTGCTGCACAGTCTGTCATTGGCTCTGCTGGGCTCCTTTGAAGTAATCCCAATTTCTCATCACCAAACTGGGTTAAGTTTTACAGCTGTGAAATCTATAAATACAAAAACAATCTGACCACTATAATTTTGTTTGCATAGTGAAAATGGGCCTTTAACCACTCATAATGAAGTGAACCAAAAAGGTATAAAAAAATAACATTCATCAATATCATACTAGTATTAAAACTAAATATTAATTTGAGTATTGTCTCAATGTGGAACAAAAATGTCTTTGTTTAGTATAAAAATAAATGTCAGTATTGTTACAACACTAGAACACTGTAACTAGAGATCAGACTATTAATTCAGCATGCTTAACAATGTTTTGTTTGGTTTCCAGGGGAGATCGTAGTTAATGAAGTGAACTTTGTCAAGAAATGCATTGGCAATGAAAACGGCCAGGATGATCTTTGGGGAAAGTTGATCTGCACCAATTTTAAAGTTTCATTCATTCCTCAAGAAGTTTTTCCAAAACAGGTATTATTTCTTTTTTCCTCATTTTACTGGAAATGTTCACATTCAATTGTAACCTGAACAAAACCATCTTAAAGCAAAGAAAGGTCTGCATGCATCTGTTACAGAGGAAGGGAAATTGCACTTCCGTAAACGTCTTTGTCAGTGTGGTCACAAAAGTGAGAAAGCGCTTTCAGATTGTAGGCAGGACTTAAAAAATGTACAAGGGAAATGAGAAGAAAGATGATCGGAGGCCCAGCCATCGTTCCACTCTACCTACTGTGGAAGAACACCCACACTTTTAGAAGTGCAGACTATTATCAACCAATATAAATCTTCATTAATAAATGTAATTGTGACAAACAATATAGATGTAGGAGGGGTTTTTAATTAGTGATGTCTTAATCACATTTTACATGTGAATGTAGTACGTTCAGAACCAATAAAGGTAGCTTGATGACCATAAAGATATATGGTCATCAAAACCTTTTCTGCTTTGTTTGTTATCACAGAATATTCATCTGTCCCACCTTTTGCTTGGAGAACATGACATCCCACTGACCTGCTTGGATCAAGTTGTAACAGGTACATTTTATTTTAGACTACTAGTTGAGACTGTATTCTTTGTTACAGACAAAGGCTTGTACTGCATTAGGCAAACTTTACAATGAAAGTGTGCCTTACTTTGCAATCATGATTTCCCCAAACTCTGAGTGGTGCAGTGCTTCAAATTAAACCTCTCATTTATCTCCAGTCTTTCCATTAGGAAGTTATTTTCCTAAGTGAGACTGTAAGAAGATGCAGTTTTTCCATAGTGTATACTCAATACAGTAACTATATGTAAAAGGGACCAGGTCTAGCTACTAACTAAGTCTATACTTCAGTGTGTATTTGAATTCTTGTTTTATTTCAGTTAATGATGCAAAGGGCAAAAAGAAAGTCTTGGGTTCAAACCAAAAGCTGAAGTTTAATCCCACTGAGCTCATCTTGTACTGCAAAGACCTGAGGGTGATCCGGTTTTGTTTTCATGAGGCTGGTCCAGAAAGTGCCAAAAAGGTGAGTGCGATCATTTAAAATGAGGTAGTAATCAATCTTGTGAAGTATCGTCACAGTGTGTAAGAACTGCGATAAAGAATTCTTTTTCCATTGCTTAGTCTATCGTTGATACCGGTGTTGTTTTCTATATATCCAAAAACATAACATAGTCCATATATTGTCCCTTTTTTCATTTGAACAAATACGTTTTCTGCTACAACACCAAAACTGTGTTTTTGTTTAGTTTCATTGGAACCTTTCCCATCATTGAAAGTTGGACATTGTAATTATTTTCCAGATTTCTCTTTAACCTATAGAAACTGACCAAAATGAAATTGAAATTGCAGAGTGGGAAACTATCCTTTCTCCAGACACACAGAGGCTTTGTGTCCCTGTGCTCAGTCCTGGTACGCAGCTTCAATAAAGGGACAATGTGGCATTTTGTATTTCCTTAGTCACTGAAACATCCAAATCAGGGTAGATAGGGAACTTTCTACATGTTTCCAAAATCACATGTCATTTCATAAAAAGAGTTGAGCTGTATTTAAATATGAATTAATGGAACTCTCACACTGTCTTTATTCGAGCAAGAGTTTATTTAGTTAAATACAGCCCTAGTAGTTTGCAGTCTCACTGGTTTCAAAGTCATTGCAATTACCATACCAACCTTTGTTGCCAGTGCCCCTGCTTGTAGATCAACAGACTTGGCTGATATCTCTGATGTGCTTCAACTGCTGGGGTTTAGACGGTGATAAAACCGTCACCAGACGGCATAAATGATAATGTAAAGTTAATTCTGCTTTCTATTTGGATACCTGGCTTGTGACCAGCGGTGGTAGGTCCTGGCTCAAAAACGTCCACAAGCACATGCGCTGACATACTTGCAATACCACTCCGGGCCGATGGGGGTGGACCCAGAAAGAGAATAACCCAATGCTTTTGTATGGCATCTTCTTTCCTCTCGAAAATGGCTTTACAGGATGGTTCAAAAGTCGGCTCTTGGCCCAAAGCGATGTTCCAGATGCGTGTCAATGCTGAGGGGAGTATATTTTTTGGACCACTAGCCGCTTTAGCCGCTGTGACTTCAGAAGGCACTCGTTTAATGAATGGGGCTAGTGCCGGCTGACGCCTGCGCAAATGCGTTTTTTCACATTTTCCTGTGGGAGGGGCTGCCCGCAGCCATTTTGAAAAAGCCCAATAGAAGGCAAACGTGTTGGCACATTCGTTCCAACGGCGGAGATAGGAGTGACTACGTCCGTTATTATTTACAGTCTATGCTTGTGACCCATAATAAAAAAGGTTAACATAAATAATCTGGCCATCATGTCCATTCTTTTTCTACTTAGATCTGCAATTAGTCCAGGACTAACTTGAATAAAGGTTCTTGGTCTCAGTAGGACTTTCCTAATTAAAGGTAACAAAATAAATAATAGGTAGGTAGATCTGTAATCAGAAAAAGTCATATAAGATCTGTAAGTGTGTCTGAGGCTGAGGTAAAAGATGTAGTAGATGTAATGTAATTTAAAATAGAAATCTCACGTACATGGTTTATTTGACATTTATAATAAGACTTGTATTCACAATTACTGGCCTTTTGTTTACTTCAGATGCAAATGCAACAATTCTCATGACTTGATCTATTTAAGCCGGTGGGGTAAGTGAGGTGACTTGTGGACCAGGATGCACCTCATTAGTGCTTTCGCTTCCTATTTTGGTCTCCACATTTAGCCTAATGTGCCCCAGAGTTCACCAACAGACACATTCAATAAGATTTAGACTGGATTCTCAAACAATAAAATTGAAAGATTTAGTGTTATTTTCATATTCAGGTTTCTCTGATGTCTTCCAGGTTTGCCTTGCTATTGCTCACTATTCACATCCTGCCGATCTTCACCTTTTATTCGGCTTTGAATATCAAGGGCGACGATATCATGAACTTAAAGGTTTGATTAAAAGACACAGTAGCTCACACATAATATAATATAATATAATCAAACAAAAGTATATATTTTAAAAAACATTTCACATTTAAAAATATTACTTATGTCATTCATCAGAAAGCGAAAAGAACTGGTCGATGCCTCAAGTGGGTCTACAAACTGTTGTATTTGATCGTCCTTCTGATTGGGATCGAGAGATTAAAAGAACCGGAGCTGCAGAGTGGAGAGTGTGTTCCATCAATGAGCGTTATGGCATCTCCCAAAGGTTGGTTAGAATATTAGGTTGTTCAATACTTACCCTTTTGCATTGGAAATGGACCGGAGAAAAGGGCTGTTTATTATCAATTATCAGCATTAATTAACTAACTGTTGTGTGTTTTTCCTATTTAAGTCTTCCTGAGTACATCGTGGTACCAGCATCTCTGGCTGATCAAGATCTAAGGCAGTTCGCTATATATTTTATGGACAGCCGCCTACCTGTAAGTTGCATATTAAAATAACTTTTGCTAGTCTATCACTTCATTGCTGGTGAAAGCGGTCATGAGAAGGAGGCGCCACGTTTTTACCGTATCCTGTGTTTTACCTCGTACTTTTAGCTTTGGTGTTGGAATCACCCCAATGGTAGTGCCCTTGTGCGCATGTCAAACATTGCTGATCCGATACAACAGAAAAAAATTGAGCAACGGTCAGTACATTTTGGTGATTTCATTTTTGGTATTCTTGCACTTAACTCTATAGATGGCCTGTATGTTGTATCCTACAGGATCCTCAATGCTGTCACAAGAAGCCACCCGCAGCACAGTGAGGTCACACGGGTTGACCTGGAAAAGTTCTTACCGAACACCCAGGACATTCAGAGTGCATTTTGTAAAATTAGACAAATCTGTGTGATTGGTGAGTTTGATTCTCTTTTCTTGAACATTCATATCATTTAGAGCTAAACTAAAATGTAATGACTCCTTTCAGATCCATTTGAAGAGTTAGAGGAGAGATGGTTTTCGAGTATTGAGAACTCTCGCTGGCTGGAGTACATAAGGGCCTTTCTGAAGCAGGCCACAGAGATTGTCTACTTGATGGAGGGAAAGGGTAGTTCAGTTATAATCTCAGGTGCTTTTGATTTTTATTATCAGCCAGTTTTCAAAGTTAACCATGATTCTAATAACAATTACAAAAAAACATATGTAAGTGGTAATATTTGTTTTGACAGAGGAAGAAGATCGAGACTTGAACTGCATTGTTTCCTCTCTGGTGCAGCTCATGCTGGATCCTCAATATCGAAGCATTTCAGGCTTTCAAAGCTTGGTGCAGAAAGAATGGGTGATGGCTGGACATCGCTTCTTGGACCGATGCAACCACTTAAAGAAGAATGACAAGGAAGAGGTATAATATCTGAAAAGTGCCTAATTATTCTACATTGAATGTATGCATAATGTAATGTTTTATGTTTTGTATCCCTTTTTAGTGCCCGATGTTCTTACTTTTCTTGGACTGTGTCTGGCAAATGACTAATCAATATCCAGCTGCATTTGAGTTTACAGGAACCTACCTGACTGTTTTGACTGATAGCATGTGGATTCCATTCTTCAGTACATTTCTTTTCAATTCAAGTCTTCAGCGTACTCGGCACTTATTGGCAAGTATGCAATTTGATTAGATATAGTACCTGATACAAATATTAAACTAAATCTTAATTTCTAACAGGAGTTTGCCAAGATAAAGGCTATCCCTCCAGGGGAAGAACAAAGTGTTTATTTCCCTCCAGTTTGGGAATGGTCACAACAGTTCTCTGCCAAAGAACAAACCCTTTTTAACAACCCCATGTATGTCGGAAAAGGTGCTGCTTGTGTTCAAAATGGTGAAGTGAAAACGTTTAGACGCACAAAGGTTTGTAATGGATATTAATTGAAGGTCTTGGTTTGACCATTAGAAGAGCAGACAGTCATCATCTTGTCATCTCTTGTTGTTCCAGAAAGCCTACAGTGCGTCTGTAAAAGGAATCCTTGTGTCTGTTGCAAATGGCCTCCGAGATGGAGATGGAACACTGGCTCGCCGAGCGTCTTTTATGTCTGAGCTGAAGCCAGAGTTCTCACCTGTAAAAGACGTGGTTGAAAGCCCGTCAGAGATGTTTTTCAGAGACTGGTTTTCTCGACCTGTTGACCTGCATGGTCTGTTGGTTCCAATGATTTTGCCTTCACACATAGCGCTTTGGAAGCTTTTTTTTTTACGTTGGGTTCCTGAAGCCTGCATTGCCAAAGGAGGGTCCATAACAACATACCACAATCTCTGCCAACTAGTTGATGAGATTGAAATGATTCAGTCGAAGCTTAGGCAGTATAAAAGACCAAGTTCTAGTTTCACACCTGAGCCGAACTTCAGTGCACCACATTCTGAGCAGAGACGCATGTATTTTACTGCAGATGAGCCCCACTCACTTCCAGACTTTCTTACCTCATCATTTCCTTTCACACCAACAGGAAACTTGTGCCGCCGTAGCACACTTGGGACTCCCATCAGCAAGTTTCTGAATGGTGCAAAGATATGGCTCTCCACTGAAACTCTTAATGATACAATCTGATTGTTTAATCCCTGAGCTCACTCATCTACCAGTCAGTTTGTTGATTTAATAGACGGTGTACTAATTATCAAAACTAGATCATAATTATTTTGTTCATAATGGGTTACATGTTAAAATAATATTTGGTAAAGCAAAGTGTTTTATTGCAGTGAGATGTTGCTTGCAAATACTGGCACATTTTCATTTAGATTTTTATAGATATTAGGTGTATATTCCAGATTTTTGTGTGGTTGATGGCGATTCCTCTTTTTTTTTTATTAAATTGGAAACTTTTTCCAGGTCTAACCAGAAGCACTTTTTTGCAATGTAGGTGTTTTAGTAGATGTATTTAACACAAATGTGCCTGTGTTGCACGTAGTGTGTAATGATAAATACAAATTGATGTAAAGTTAATAACAATGTAATTAATGAATGGTTGAATATTTTTATTGCACCAAATTTTGTTTTGCCGTTGGTAAAAAAAACAAAACGTAAGCATAAGTTTGTATACTATACAGACATGTACTTATGGTAATAAAGTATGTATATTCTTTATACAGCAGCCCTCCCAATGACTGTTATTGCGTATTATAAATGCATGGTAATTGTGGTACCTCCCCAGTATAAACTATGTTTGTTTAAAATCAACGCATTCAAGGGCGCAAACTGAAACACTCGTCTCCATCAGCCAAATTTGTCTTGCTTTTTTAAAAGAATATAGTTGGCTTTTCCTCCTGTAAAAAAAATCTCACATATGCCTAAAAACAGATAAATGCATACGGATAAATTATATGAATCACATATCTATCTGAGAAAATAGACAGTAGAGCTAAGTCCAGTACCACCCCATCCCCCCATGCATAAACCGTTATTATAATAGATCCATGGCGTAAACGCACACCATCTGATACATTCATTTGTTGATCGTAAAAACCAATACATCCATGGTAAAAACAGGAAATCGAGTTAGTGCAGTGACGTCATTGAAGAGCGCCTCTGTCGGCCTCCGAAATGGGCTCGACTCCTTAGCCTTGATTTATTCATTTGTTCTTTGACATATCGGATTTTTCCTCGTGGAACTCCATTCGCGATGACATTTAGAGGTATGTGTCCTAAGATAGCAAATGTAATTATATCGGGGATCTTTAGAGATTACAATCTAGCTAGTTGTAGTTGTATTAAGGCGAGGGAGAGTTGCAGCTCTGCTAGCTCGAGTGGCTAACTAGCAATGAGCTCTGGAGGCTGTCATGAATTGCATTAAGTATATATAGTAATTTAAAAAAAAATAACTTTACCAACTATTAATAAACCACAGTTATGTCTGTTATGTCGCGTGTGCGTCTCTTGACATCCATTTATATGTTGTTAACGAACGTTAGTTAACGATAAAAAAGAATTGGTAAATAGTAAATAATTATAAGTAAATAGTTGCAATAACAGTTCTACATACATGGAAATGTTAAGTTATGGTTAAAATGCGTGTGGGGCTACCCTTTTAACTGAAAAATAGTCATCATATTTATTCTATTATACTTTGCTTTAAATAAGATGATGTAATGTTATGTAGGGCTTAATATATACAGTATGTGTAGGACGAAGGTTTTTTTTACATTTAGATGGAATTCAACAAATTAAATTGCCTAGAAATTGAAATCCTGTCATATACATTAAGATATCAGTAACCATGGATGTTTGTTTTACTTACCGTAGGGCATTATTTTTTGCCATATTGACAATTGCTGGTGGCTTCTGTCATTTAACTAATCAATATATTGTGTGTGTGTTTAGGTGATTTGGCACCTGACAACCAGACGATATTGCAGATGGTTTCTGTGCAAGCTCACTGGCGTGCAAGTATTCTCTCTTTTGTAGTGCAATAAAATTACTGTACTTTCTTTGGGAGCATTGCAATGAAACCAGCTCAGGAGCGCAATCAGGAGAGTCTGCCTCCTAAGAAGAGAGACCTGCCAGTTACAGATAGCGGGCCAGGACCGGGGCCAGGACCAGGTGTGAATTTTGGAGGAGGTAGAAACTCTGTTGGAGAAGATGAAGTCGTTTCACCTCAGAAGTGTGCACCAAACAGTGACATACAAGGAATCAAACCTGGAGAGTGGTTGCGACCTCAGTCAGCTGCACATTATGGTGTGGAAAGTTCAGATAGTTTACCAGCAGTGCCCATTGACCAGTACAGTATGCTATACAAATTAGCGGTACCATCTGTTACTTACACGCCATCCACTCTCCATCCAGTGTTAAGCCACATTTCACCAGCCTATACTGTACACTCGCCACTCCTGCAGCATCCTGGGCTTCCCTATCCCCATCCGCTTGGCTATGCTCAAATTCCCCATTCTTCCCTTCAGTTTGTTACCTCACCATATGCTGTGCCCTATGCACTACCTCCTGGTTTTGTACCAGGTTCATTAATGTCTCCCACTGGCTCAATCTCCCAGCCTCATGCAGTGTCTCACTTGCTACCATATCCTCCGGTTGTGCAGGAAGGCGTAGTTTCCCCACCTCCTCAGCCACAAGTAGCGGGTCATTCATTTGCTAAAGTTCCACCATCTGGTGTTCCCCTGTTGCTGCCTTCAGAGCAAGCTCCTCAGCAACATCTTGGCTCTGTTCTATCTGGAACAGAGCTGGCATCTCACAGTGCACCAGTTTTTTACCAACCACAGGGGGTTAGGGCCTCAACTGCCTCTAGTATTCATCAGTCAAGTGGGCGAGAAATGAATGGAAGGGACAATTGTCATGGATCTAGGGAGGCACTCATGGATGTTACCCACTCTGTGAAAAATGTACATTTGCCACAGTCAACACCTAACTTCTCAAACCAAGAAGACATCCAGAATAAATCTCTGCAGATGCGTCATCCAGAAGACAGAGGTTCACCATGTCAGCGGAGTACCCCAGACAGTGACTTGGAGGTTAGACATGTTGTTTACTTGGATGATTTACAATATTTATTGCACTTAAATGGTATTCAATGCTCTGTGTGTGTATTTGTGGTCTGAGATTGAACTAATCCTAAATTGTTTTGTGCTTTAGGTGCAGCAAGTAGTTGGTCGTTTGGTCTCTAATATGGGTCGAAAAGAGGTCTCCTTTGCTCCTTTGAATCTCTCTCAGAGCACCCAAAGAAGTAAAGATGTCCATGGAGAGAATACAGGAGGTATTTACAGTCATAGTGCACCACCAGCTCAATCTGTGAAAGACTCTCAAACGAACAGCATCCAACAGCAGCCAATGTCATCAGGGCATGCAGGTTTGATAGCCAATGGTCAACCAATGCTTATTCCCCTTGTGTACACTGCTCAGCATCAGTCACCCGCACTTACCCATAACTACCCAGGACAAGGGAATAATGAGATCCCTAATTGCAGCTTTAAAGCCTCAGACTCTTCTGCCAAAGTGTGCCTCCCTGAAAGATCTTCAGGGGACTCAAACACAGCTCACAAGCCCCATGCCCAAACCACTGACTTGACTCAGGGCCTTGCTTCCAACACACCCTCCACCCCATCCCATTTCATGAAGGGGGCCATTATACAACTTGCTACGGGTGAACTTAAACGTGTAGAGGACCTACAGACACAAGACTTTGTGCGAAGTGCAGAGCTGAGCGGAGGTCTAAAGATTGATTCTAGCATGGTGGTAAACATACATGCCAGCCAGCAGAGACCAGGCTTTGTATCACTTCACTTCACAGTTGGAGAAAAGCAAAGCAAAGTCACCATCGATGTTCCTCCTGAGCATCCTTTCTTTGTTTTTGGACAAGGCTGGTCTTCCTGCAACCCTGAACGCACAGCTCAGCTTTATGGTTTACCTTCTCATCACCTGCAAATAGGAGATGTCTGTGTGTCCATCACTCTGCAGCAGCAGCAGCAGCAACAACAGCAGCAGCACCAGAAACTGCCACAAGCCCAACCCCAACAACTACAAGCGATCTCCAACACGCTCACTAAAAGTCAGCCTACACCGGGGTCTGCACATCAGCTCATGGGGCCGCCTGTCTCCCTACGGCCTTCATCTCAGTTAAGGTTTGAACGTATGTACAGAGAGAGGCAACGAGAGGTAGACAAAGATGGACTTGAGAAAGGGGATGCAGAGCAGTTCGTTGGTCACATCGATTCTTCATATAGATCAAGTAGAGTTTCTGCAGAGCATCCAAGAAGCCACAGCAGCTATCACTTGCACACAGAAGGGACAGCACCAGGACAAGGAACTGCCAATTTGAGACGCTGGTCCTCTCCCAGTCTCCAAAGACACAGTGCTAGGGGAGAAGATGGCTTGAGATCTCCAGTGAGCACGGCACGCCCGTCTTTCATCCCTCAGGAGGTCAAATTGTCTATTGAGGGACGTTCCAATGCAGGGAAGTAGCAGAGGGATATGGAGCTAAAGGAAAATGGAGGGCAAATGTAGCTTTGGAATGTTTTGATGTTTTGCACATTTATAAAACAAAATGTTCAGTGTGTGTAGTAGGGACCTGTGGTTTACTATCCTGCTAAGGTGGAGATAACGTTTGTAATATAGTAATATGTAGCATAGTGCTTAGATGTGGCATTAATCTTTCTTCCTCTCCATAGACGCCATTGCTTTACATATTACATATTATTATATTATATTGCATGAATCTCAGAATAATATTTAAGGCCGATTGCTTTTTGGAAATGCATTTGAGTGGATTGTGATTTTAATGAAACAATGATATAAACAGTTGTTTCAGAATCAGATTATCACACCACTCCTAAGAACCTTTATCCTGAGAAGCCAAAAGTAAATTTAACTGCAGCTTTGTTGGGGTTTTGCAATTCATCAATTCTAAATTATTCTATGATATGTGCTTGTTCCATAATCACAAATGAAGATTAACTGGTCCAAAAATGAAATTTGCCACTTTACTCAGTTATTCTGTTAAATGGGCACAGTACAGTACTACACACATTTAAACACAATCAACATTCCACTGAATGTTTTGTAAATTGAAGTTGTGTTTTTTGTAAATAAGTTTTCATTTATAAATAGGAAAAATTATAAAACTTAATACCACGTTATTTCACAAATGTCTTACTAAATGCCATTTGTGATTTGACTGGTCACGGAAGTGTCAAGCAGGTGCATTTCTTTCTGAAATGGCCCACGCCCCCAATGGTGAGAATATAAACAACCAGTAAAAAACACGTTCTCTGTTGTATGGGCTGAAGTTAGTGGTTGACAACAGTAGTTAAAATCTACATTCTTGCTCATCAAAGAAATTGAGTGTAGCTTTTCACTATTAGAATAATGTTAAATATTTTCTGCTCCCCCCTAATGTGTTGTTGACTTTTAGCCCCATATTTATAAAGCATAAGAGGACTGTCTTGTGTTGCACATGTTTGCTTGTTTAAATTGAAATGGGTTGAATATGTGGTAAGAGTTACTAACATATGTAAAACTGTTTACAATTAACACTGCAGAATGCTGCACAAAAATCCAAAAGTTTAAAGTAAGTGCAATTAGATCATGCAAATCAAAGTGCATTCCACATACATACAGACATTCCCATTTCACTCTTTGTAACATTACTATTCTCTAACTTTCATGTACTGTAGATAACTCTGTGCTTGTGCTGTGTTGTTGACTGCCTGTCCCAACTCAGGTCACACCCATTACATGCACTTAAAATGTGCATTATTGGCCATATTCAGCGCGCTATCTATGTCGAAGGAAATCCCACTTCTCATTAATTATCAAAACTTCCCATCTACTCAATATACAATAGTTCAACTCTTTCAGGAAAAATACACTTTTGGAAATTTGCCATAAGTAATGCTGTAAGCAATGCACATTTAAAAATTTCACAACATCTACTTTTACTATGCAGTAAACTCCATTGTTATTGTCAATAACAGACAAAGATCATTCTGAGGCTGTAGAAAGAAGCACTATATGCACTGTTTGGTCATAGGACAATTATACAAAATATTGTAATTCTGTGTTTACTGGTAAAGCAGTAAGCCATTCGAACCAAATGTCATGTTTTCTCTCTGTGTAATCATTTGGACTTAAGCTGCTTCAGAGAATGCTTTCTCAGTTCGCATCCTTGGTGTAAGCAGCCACCTGTGGCTTTACCTCTTATATACGTCTAAAACAAATTCATTTTTGTTAAGACAAGCCTTTTCATCTGCCCTCTGCTCAGAGCTAACCACCAAGATCTTAATGAATATTATGTGGGTTTTGCATAGACAGTTTGTTACTGTAATTGATTGCACTAATTCCCACATTTTCAGTGTTGGTAAATCGAAGAGTCTAAAAATGTAAAGCACACAGTCAAAGAAATCACGTGTGTAGATTTGTATTTTTGTATAGGTCAATGTTTGCTTTGCAGATGCTGTTGATAATGCCTTAAATTACTGCTATTTACAATGTGTGAAGGTGAAATGGTGTTCCCTTTTAGAAAACCCAGATTGTTTCTTTAACTGAGTTTTCTTTGCACTTTCAAGTGCATCAACAGAAGCCAGTGCCCGATTGCCTACTCAAATGCTTTCTTACACAAAATGTAGTCATTCTGATACTAAAATACTTCACTGACCATTTTATACGGTTTTGAAACTATTGGGGCTTAGCTAGCTTTAGAGGAGTCGTCTGTTGGTGGTAGTGTAAATGTGATCTCTTTGTTATTGAGCTGCCGAGGTGAATTTTATCTTGTGGTTGATGATCATAATTATTGAAATGACACACATAGCTACAGCTTTAAGTTTAAATGTCAATAATTTAATATCTACATTGTTATTGGCACAAGTTGACTGCTTTTGGGTGATGTGACTATGAAAAATAAAGTAAAAAAAAAAATCCCTCGAATATATGCAATGATATACATGTAACATTCAATCTTTAACAATAATCCAGGTTATATGATCTTTGTTCAGTGATTATATTGTACTGTTACCAATATGTATTGATCTTTATGAGAAGCCTTAGAGTTGTCAACCCAAAGTGCTCCGTTAGCAAACCCCTCACCTTTTAACAAAGCATTAATATCTCTATTTTGTTGCTTTTTATTTGTACCTTTTTGAATAATAGATTTGTACTGTATATTTGTACCTCTGTGGACTGTTTAGGGTTGTTTTGTTTTGCTGTTTTAATACTATGTACTTTAAGGACACAAAGATATTGTATTTTTATTGTTACAGCTAACTTTGAGACATCACATGTCAACGCAACATAATATATAAATATATATATATATATAAAAATATATACAAATATAAACTACTACACAATACTGGACTTGTTTCTTTCCATTTAATTAACATTTTACAGCGTATGATCAATATCTTGCAAACCAAGGTCACACAATGCACTTTACAATGGAGAACCGATATGGTTTCCATTAACACCTGAGGATCTGACTCTCACCATCCGTCCACATTGAAACATTGTAATTTTTTTTTTAATTGTGGAAACAAATATATATAAATCAATGCTTTTTTTATTTTTATTGTAACACGAGTATTAAAAATAGATAAAATGGACATTTTAGGATAACCCCTTTGCTCTTCCAGCGCAAACCAGATGTTGCAATTTTCTCCAGGATAAATTGGGAGAAAACAAACACCACTGCCCTTTGATAATTGCACTGTTTTTATGAAGTTTTCCAAAGGCAACTCAAAAAATGTTTGTGGTCGTACCAAGTCTTGATTAAAAATCTCTTCTTCACAGGGAGAGGATCCAATCCATGGATCTATTATAAAAACAATAAGAACTCCACTAGCCAGACTTTTTATTTTTATTTTAACTTATCTGAAAACTGAAACGGATCTGAAACTGCTTCCCCCGCAGTTTAAGCAGAGATGCCCAGACTTCCCTACCCACACATCCAGCTCTTCCGAGGGGAACCCCAAGACGTTCCCAGGCCAGCTGAGAGACATAGTGCCTCCAGTGTGTCCTGGCTCTTCCCCGGGACTTGCCCAGAACACCTCCCTAGGGAGGCATCCGGAACAGATGCCTGAGCCACCTCAACTGGTTCCTCTTGACGCTGAGAAGCAGTGGCTCTACCCCAAGCTCCTTCTGTGTGATTGAGCTCCTCACCCTATCTCTAAGGGAGCGCCCAGCCACTCTGCAGAGGAAGCTCATTTCGACCGCTTGTATCCGCGATCTCGTTCTTTCGGTCATTACCCAAAGCTCATGATCATAGGTCAGGGAGGGAACAAAGATTGACTGGTAAATCGAGAGCTTTTCCTTTCGCCTCAGCTCCCTCTTTACCACAACGGTCCGATACAGCGACCGCATCACTGCGCACGCTGCACCGACCGCCTTCAATCTCATGCTCCATCCTTCCCTCACTTGTGAACGAGACCCGAGATACTTGAACTCCTCCACTTGAGGAAGGACCTCTCCACCCACCTGGAGAGGGCAAGGCACCTTTTTCCAGTCAAGCACCATGGCCTCGGATTTGGAGGTGCTGATTCTCATTATATTGTTGAATTACTGTTGTAACGTTTTAGTACGGGGCGGCACGGTGGCTGAGTGTATAGCACTCTCGCCTCTGGGTTCGAATCCCAGTCGAAGCAGGGTCTTTCTGAGTGGAGTTTCATGTTCTCTTCGTGTCTGGCGACCACTGCTCCTGACTTGAGCCGTAAGAGGCATCAGGATGGGTCAAATGCAGAGGGGACAATAAAGTGCACATTTACATTTTACATTACTAGAAGTCAGTGGAGAAATATTTTGAAGCCACAAATCATTCAGTTCTAATCAGGCATTCCCCACGGCTTCACTTTGCCCATCATAAGTACTTTGAATAACCAGGCAGCTTTATTGCAATAAAATCAAAGTTTATTTCCACATTCACCAAGTTATGGACAATACTGCAAAAGTCGCACAAAGGCTTTCAGGAGTCACCAAACCCATTTCGTCAGCGTAACATTTAACATCAGTTTAGCTTGTTCATTTGGCCATGGATAGTTGTAAACATGGACATAACTTGTTTTTAAAGGCTTGTGTAATCCATCCAAAAAATTTTTTTTACTATTCACGCACACACTTCTTCCAGATCTTCCAGGGAGGTATTCCCAGTCCAACTGAGAAAGTCCCTCCAGCGAGTCTTCCACCCCTGGGACATGCCTGGAAATCTCCCAAGAAGGCAGTCCATGAGGCATCCAAAACAGATGCCCAAGCCACCTCAACTGGCTCCTCTTGACGTGGAGAAAAAGCTGCTTTACTCGAGAGCTCTTCCCATGTGACTGAGCTCCTCACCCTAGAGCGCTCAGCCACTCTGCAGAGGAAACCCATTATGCCCACTTGTATCAGTGATCTCATCCTCGTAGTGTAATCCCTTTTTATTGATTATTGTAACAACAGACACAAATAGTTAAACCTATTCAAAATTAACTTAAGGGATGCAGCTTTGCCATCATGCAGAACGAGCCAGAGGCTTTGGGTCATGCATAGAAACAAAATGTCTTGTTTCTCATGTCTCGAACCAATGGGCTTGGGAATTCCCCAAAATGGCATCACATAGATCAAAACGATAGAGAATACTCGGTATTCATAAGTGGATGAAGAAAGCGCTCTGTGGGTAGAGTCTAATGTGACGAGGATGGTGTTTGTCCAATAGTGAGAAAATAATACACCATCCATTGTTAATTGCACTGTATTAAAGTTTTCTGACCAAAGAGTCAAGGTGTAAACCTTTCTCTATAGAGTTAGATTGCCTGAGAAGCTCATTTATATCATGAATAAATAAACTTGCATCCTGCATAGTTCTAATATATTGTGTATGTTGCATAGAAGTTAATGCTTTGTAAGAGCTTGATAGAGATATACCTTGGTGCTTAGTTGGCAACATGTACTGTAATTCCCAAAAATAATATAGTTTGAATAATTCAGGCAGGAAAATTAGATGAGATCTATAGTCTTGTATTATGATAGAGCCCAGATAATTATCTATTTATTTTTTTTGTTTGTATGGATGGATATGCTTCTACTGCTACTGAACACCGACATTTTTCCTACGGGATCAATCTATCTATTAACAATAATGTAACATTGTGGCTATACTTTTGAATGAAAGATTTACGTATTATGAGTGAACAACTCTTAATGCCCTGAAATAACCTCACGTTGCCAACTCAGATTCTACGTTCATACAAGACACAAAGCTACAAATAATGCATTATAATGATTGATTTACCTTCACGAGATAAACAAATAAAACTAACAAAATTCAAGTATTTCACCAAACTACCCGTTAGCAGATACCATGGGGTTGTGCCCATATGATCACCGTTCCAAAGTCAAGACAAAAAAGCTGAGGTAAAAGATGCATTATCAAGCAACAGCAGCACATACTGAGCTTTCACAAATCCTTCAATAGAAATAATGCAAATACATTTTTGACAGGATGTGCATGGCCAAACATAAACTCTGGGATGTTTCTGAATCAGTCTTTACAAATAAAAGTGCCTACAACATGCATAATTACGTAATTGTACAATACAGATAAGAGCCTGGAGTTGTAGCTGTAAACCAAGTCGAGAGGAATACTCGTAATTCCAGCTGAGGTAGATAGTCTTCCAAGTTGAATCCAAGTTGGCAGTTTGAAAAGAGGTACATCATCGATCGCACATGTGCAAAATTTCCATAAAAGCAGACATTGAAAAGTACCTGTTCTCATATGGTAAATCACAATGTCTTAACAACATAATGAATCATCCAACCCTGTTCAGACGTTTTGAAGCACAATAAATGAGAAACTTCATTTAGCCATTTGCCTTTCAGAAGAAAGCAGATTGTGCATGAAGTTGATATAAGATGGTTGTACAAGCAGCTGGGAATAATCCTGACTGTGTGCCAGAGGGCAGAGGCTAGTTATGGTCATGAAAAGATGTCTTCTGATTGGTCTAATCAGGGTAACTTCATGAACAAACCATTATCGATGGAGGGGACAGGCAGGGGGCAGGGGAACTGGAACAGACTCATATCTGCGGTGAGAGCGGCCATAGCCGCGGGGTCATGCTCTATCTGAGTTCTCAAAGCTGGGTCAATCTTCTCGAGTCGTCGTTTGATTCTCTTTGCCTCTCGTTCCCGGATCAATCTGGCCTGTCTTTTCTCTGGTGTTTCATTGGCTCTCTTGGCCCTCATGGCCTCTCTGTCCCGCTGTAGCCTTCGCGCTCGTTGTTGCTCTGTTTCTTGCATCCTCTGCATACGCTTGGCCTCACGGTCCCGGAGCCTCCTCAGCTCCCGCTCCTCCTCACTTTCACAGGCTCGTTTGTTCTTCTTAGCCGTTCGTTCACGCTCTAGACGTTGCAGACGAGCTTCGACAGGTTCATTCTTTCTTCGTAGTGCCCACTTTCTCATTGGCGACTGAGCCTCTACCAACTGCTGATAGGCCATGCAGCTGTTGCACACCAGAAGTACTCCTGCTGGATAAACAGGCAAGGGACTGAGAATGTCTGAGATGGAAGGGAGGCCTGAGGAAGAGGAGTTTAGAGCTTCAGGAATTGATGCCAGCGATGGGCCTTCACAGAGCAGGCTGTCGGACAGTGAGGGGAAGGTCTGGTCAGAGCCCAGACATGGTCTGGGTCCTTGGCACTGACTGGAAATGTGTCCTGGACCCGGGCAGAGGCTGGGCTCCTGACCAGAGGAAACACATGGGCCCTGAGGAAGCTGACATGGAGCTGAACTAGGTCCATGGCAGGAACGTCCCACTGGGCTGGGGCTCCCCATGGGACTACTGGAGAGAGACAGAGAACACATATCACTGCCTCCACTCACCTCCAGTCTGCTTGGGTCAAGAACCTCTTTCAGCTTCTCCCTGAAACACAGGATTTGTCAAACATTATGTGAGACATATTTTCACATGGCTCTGAAGTAATTTTTATTTTAGACACGTGACACTTTTATGTTTGATATTACAAATACAAAATGATCTTGTTGAATAATTATCAAATATTATTATACAAAATGTATAAAAAACAGCTCTGATATTAGTTGCCAGTATTTTATGTTTGTAGAGGCTGTGTAAAACCTGTTGAAGTTGTTGGTATCTGTAAAGCGTGCCCCGCAGACTGCACAATTGGACAGACGGTCCTCTGAATGGATGAGAAGATGCCTTCCCAGAGAGCCCGGTGAACTCAAGGCGCGCTCACACACTGGACATACATAACTCTTGTTGTTGCTCATTGTGGTTGTATGCTGAAAAGGTCAGAAAACAAAATAAAAACAAGTTCAAAACATCTTACTGACATATTATGGTCAGAAATGCCAATTTTCTCACCTGGTAGACATGAGTGATGAGTTTTTCAGGGTTGTCAAAGTCCAGTGAACAGAGAGGACAAGCAAAAGTGCTGTGGTCTCCATTGTCCAAGCTCTCCTGAGTAACATAAAACCCAGCAAATACAATACAGCTGTGAGAATGTAAAGCATAAGATGCTGGCTCATTCCAACAATTAATGGGTGCCATTTATGCACACATGATTATGATTCTGACCTCTTTGACTCCTGCTCGTTGCAGGCGGCACTGCACTCTGTCAGTGCTCATGAGGTCGTCAGCTGAGCTGTTGTATGACAAATCTTCCTCTTGGTTGTCAGGGTCACTGTCACTGTCTTCTATGGAGGCAAACACAGCCCTATCAATACAGTCAGGGCTAGTTCTAGGACGTCCTGTGACTCTGTCCTGTAAGGGTCAGTACCTGAGAGGCTGTCCTGGCCCTCGACCTCCTGGGAGTTGGTGCTGCAGCATTCACTCTCTTCTGTGAAGTCCTCGCGACCCTCCATATTGATTGTGTGCTGGAGACCAGTCATGCCTGTTGGCTGAAATGGCCCTGGAGTCGGCGACAAACAATGACATAGAAACTCAGACATTACAGAATACTAAGAAAGTATAAAGCAACCACAAGTTGTTTAGTGCTGATTTAATTTCAGTAGAAATACACTTTAACACATCAACCTACATCTTAATCCTGTATGTCTATTATGGGTTTAATTCTAATTACAGTATCTCTTAAAAGCATATTTCATATGCTTTTCCCAAAACACATTTTATCCCACGTATCAAATACAGTAAATGTTTGACAGCCATACTACAGTTCCTAGGGAGTGGATAGAAACCCTGCACTTTACACCATGAGCCTTCTGCCATTCTGCCTCCACTCTCAGTACCACCCACACACACAAAAAGCCTGGCTCCGTCTTTCTAGCTCAAAGCAGCTCTGCATATCAACACTGGGCATAATATTTATGCCAATTGCATTGAAAGGTGAGAACACATTGTGGCGTAAACCAGGTGAAGACACGAGCTGCCCATCTTTATGGCTCAGTTTGTTCTCCTGTAACTCATCTTCAGCCCCTCGCCACATGATCCGCTAATCGTAATGCATGTGTCAATAATGAAAGATCTACCAAAGTCGGTTGCAATCTTTACATTTTTTGTCACAGCCCTAATGCCAGGTATGGTTTAAATACCAGTGATAGCAGGTATCTTAAAGATGTTATTTGTCACAATAAAGTTTTAGTGGTGCAGCTATTTGGTCTCTTTTTCACATTTGCAGTGCAATAACTACAATGGCTTCGCCATTCTCAGCCAATGAGTGATGTATGGCTCTTGTAGACCCTTCTAGAACTTGTCATGCCTCAGCAGCACCCCGTCATGTCTGTCCATACATCTGCCCCTGCTCGCTCCTCCCAGTCTCTGTGATTTTATCTGTCTATGGTGAGGGTCTGTAGGCAGGAGGTGACGCATGTGTCTGACTGGATCCAGACAAAGAGGCTCATCAGCCACTAGAAGGACAGGGGAGGGGGGGTATGGGGTGGGGGATAAAACAAAACAAACAAAAGATAGTCTGCAAAAACTTAACTCCAAAATGGCAATGGGGAATCTGAATCATAAGGAAACACAGGGGCCTCTTTCGACAGACAGCAACAGGCTACTTCCAACTCAATGTCACCCGGTTATGAAGAAAATATAACATTAAACAACATTTGTGAGCAAGCAGTAGTTTTTTCTTAACATGATTTAAGTAACAATTCTGACCCATACATATTATTTACTCACATTAAGGATCATCTTATGGGAGTAAGAAAAATTAAAATGAGTTATAGAATGAATAAATAATGCATTTAATAGTTCCACTGTGCCGAAATTACAGAAGCTTAAACATTTTTGAAGGAATTTTATGAAAGTTGAAGAAACACATTGGTATCATAAAGTGGGACTACAACTTAAAGTGTGAACATGAAATCTAAAAATATAGTATTTCTTCAACTCAACTAGTTCTCCTCAGTAAAGTTTGAGTCAAAGCAAAGTGCACACAAGTAAGGCTGGGAGCTGCTGTGCCATTGTCTGGAGTTTTTTGTGAGAGTGTCAAGCCTGTTTGAACTGTCAGCCTCTGACTCCATCTGGCTCAAGAGACGAGACAACTTAACCTGAAAAAAATCAACTATAGCAACAAACAGCCCTTTGCAAGACATGTTGTGTATTATTAGTTAACTGAACCGATGGGTGTGTTGCAGAATGGAAGAAATGACACGTGGGATTACTGTATAACACCAATATGTATTCAACATAAGCTAAACTATAGGTTACTAATGATAATACAGAGCAGCAGAATATGTGTCCATAGATAATAGCATAGTCCTCAATATCCTTTGGAAAACCAAGCTCAAGTTCTCCCCACAAAAGGTGCTAAATCTGAGTTTATTTTATATTGTTATAAATGCAAAATCCACGCTAAAAACAAATGTATGTCACAACAATACAATACATTTAAATTAGGCCAACAGCTTCGCAATAGACCACAATTACTCAGTACATAAATCATAACAAATTAAACAGGCTACCTCCAGTTAACTTTGTAGGGGTGGGTTGGTTTTCGTCTGGACATAGTATTGTCCACTCCCGCTGGAAGTTTCGACAAACCCGTCATGAGGGTATTGTAATCCGCACTGAGGAGCAGTCAGAAGCACAGGGTCAGAACAGACCCACTGCGCTAACAAGTGAATGATGCACATGCTCCATGTTTGCAGCGCTGGATGTGCCTCCTCTCAGCCGTAGTGACTCTGGGCCATACACACGCAAAACACACACACAGCACGACGTCCCCTTACCACACAACTGTAAACACCTCCAACATCACGGAACTGTGACAAATATGCGCAAGCAATGAATAGACACAAGGGACTCCACCCAGTTTGTCTCAAGGACAAGTTAGTTACTCATGCATGCATTAATTACACTGCTACAAACGATACTAAACGTACCCAAAGACCTAAACAACAACAACAATAAAGATTTGTTGAATACGCATGTATCAATATAAAACAGGTTCATGTGTTCTTTTTCAGGAGTCTAACCATGGATGTATTCGGTCCCCAGAGAAAAAAAGATAAACTAGCGCCCCCTAGCGGGAAAACATTACGCTACAAAGAAATACAAGGTAGTAGATAAAAGTATCAAGAACTTGATTGTAAATGTAACTTGACGACTGATCCATACCTTATGCCGTGGTTATAATGTCACATCAAAACATATACATATTACTCAAATTCTTATTTCATGCTGATTTTATTTGTATATAATAGAGACTATATATTTTTTGTTCTCTGATGCAGCATAGGTGATTGGGCATTATAAAGATTGTAGGGTTTCTCGTTTGTTTGTAATTTATTGTCTTTGCCTGAGTCCCATTATTGAGTCTTTGCCTGGAATCTTGATGAAAAATAAACCATCTGAGTCTACCTATGCTTCTCTCATCACAGCATGATTTGCTGGCCTTGGTTCTAACTAAGAACCAAAAAATGTGTTCTGAGTATGTGATTTCTTTTCAAGGAGAAAATACAATTTTCAATCCATCCATTATTATCAGTGAGTTTATGGATTCACCACAAAAGATCAACTTGAGAAGCTGGGTTGTTTAATAATTATGACCTTCTAACCAGAACATATTGTGACGACTCTACTGTTGAAAGAATATAACCTGACTGTTACTAATATACACGCGTGTAGATAAAAGAAAAACAAAAAGAAAACTTTTATTATAGTTCATCATACGTCGTTTTTGTGTTCATTGGAGCAATTCATTCGTGCTACTTTTCCCAATCACATTATACAGTTGTAATGAAACATATATCCCTCTAGTTGGCGCTGTACGTATAACAAGTATTTTGGATTCGTCATCACTGGTGCCACGAGTAAACGAACCGCAGTACGACTTTGACCAGGTAAAATGTATTCATCCGCTGGGTCTTCAACAAAATATTACATTTATCATTGCTTTACATGTATACAGTTGTACTTGTCAGTATTAAGGATAACCGATTTCGAGTAAGGCTTTCAAAGGCACCCATGAAAATTACAATATACGCCTGTCAAACATGCTTTTACCACGATTTTTACATCGAAGACTAACATCAACAATCCTCACCCGAACCTAGTCATGCGTCTATTAAGAAACTCGGCGTAAAGCCAGCTTTGATAGGCCTGGTAATCCGCTATCATTCTCATAACACAAAACACCTTACCCATGCTGCTCTCTCAAACGCAGGCTGGTCACCGGGAGAAGCAGCAGTGTGCGCAGTCTACAGGACTGATCTCGGCTCTGCAGCGCCCCGCACTGCTTTACAACCTCTGCTCTGTCAGTGTAACCTTCCGCCTGCGGTAGATGTGCTGAGGCTGGAGTAGCCACCATTTTGCATGTCTAGTGTGTTCTTCCTTCAATTGCTAATAGAGACGATTCCTGGTATTATCCGGCATCATTCCGGCGTGTAAGTAAGGCAGAGTATTGACAATTTGCTGGAAACAATCTGTAGCCTAAATCACTGTTATATGAGTGGTTATTTGGTGCACATTTACGCTGACAACACTGACTGGGGCGCACCTTAGGAAGTCGCAGTTCAGAGTGGACCGGGGTTGAGCCTGACAGCAGCTAGCTTAGCTTAGCTTATCCTAGCATTACTGCTGTAGACTTGGTGCCAAGTACCTGCTGTGCTAAGGATGTGAAGCTTAGCATAGTCGGTTATTATGCTCATTAAACTCAATGACAACACTTAAGCCAAAATATAGATACATGGTAGTTGGTCCTTGTATTCACTGAGACTATTCTTGCAACGATAGATCTGCGCTGACACGACTAAAACATTGCACAAGTTGGCTAACGTCTTGAGAGGCTACCTTCTAGTTTGTAATCCCAATGCTTACAGGAGGCCGAAACTGCACCATGAGCAGGTTTAGGGGCCATATCCACTTTGCAAAGGCGACTCTAGAAATGCAATGTTTAATCTTTAACAAGCTACGTTTGAGCGGTGGATGAATCGTTATTTGTCTGGTTTCTTGCCTGTAACGACTGCTATAATGTTGAATGGATTAACTATAGGTTGTTTTTTTCTATTTTAAATGTATCTTCTTTGCTTCCTTAATAGTTATCAGTTCAGCACCCTTCAATACGTGTAGACTGCCAAGTATAGAGGTCCAGGTAGTATTTAGGCTGATGTAATGAGTTGTGTGCTCACATTTGACAGTTTGAGAAGCTTCCCCGCACGTCAGCATTTGCACACCTCAAAGCTAACTTAGGCTAGCTTTGAGTTAGCTTTGAGTGTGGACGTGGACGACTTATTTTATTAATGTACTTTTCGAACTGTGGTGCTTTTTATTGTGAAAGGATATAATAGGTCTATGTTTATTTAACATTATTCGTTCCATTTTGTCTTTTAATGCCCTAATAAGTGGGCCATTGTGCTAGAAATACGATGTAACAGGTTGAGGAAGTCAGGTGATATTTGGAAGTGAGACAATCATTGACCCCAGTGATTGTAATACATTTACAACTTCACTGTTTCTAGGTTTGTCAGTTTTGTACACATTGTGCATACCTTGAGGTTTTGAGACACTTTTTGCACATGATCCTCGTTCCGTTCCTCGTTGACTCATTAATATTAACCTTTTTTTTAAATGAACAGAGAACCAAGCCCTGGAGATGTTAAGTTGTGAGTCACTCTACACTTTGACTTGTCTTGTATAGTCCCTAATGTTCTCACTGGCTGAAATTTGACTTGTGACTTGTAAAGTGTTATACACAATTCAGAAAAAATATAAAATGTGTTTATATTATAGTAATAAATATAAAAACAAACATGGGTGGAAAGTTAGCATTTGACCTTCACATATTCTATTTGCCTCTATAGCTCAACTTTTCATTGTCAATAATCACCAGAAAGGGGATTTTGAGACTAATTTACTTTTTATAAATGTCAAGAAAAGTGTACATGTTTTATTTTAAATAGTTAGAAATATAATTAATCAAGATGTTTATTTCAGAGCAGGGTGCCACCTGCATGTGAAAGCCATATCCTGTCAGACCTCTGAAGCTAAGCAGGGCAGGGCCTGGTTAGTACTGTGATGGCAGAGCTCTGTGGCTGTGCTAAACTGTTGTTGTATAATTAGGCAAGACATTTCACCCACATTGCTGAGGATATTGCAGCCAACCATGACCCCTACCAGTTGCTTTGATCCAGTCAGTCTGCCCCAGGGTAGTTGTGGCTACAGTAGTAATTTAAATATTTACCAATGAATATTCCAATGTGAAGTGTCTTTGCGTGTCAAAAAAGCGCTTTATGAAACCAATGCATAATGATGTACAATAGAGGTGCACAATATTAGAAATTAGTGCGTTATTCTGAGTGTTTAGTATTGCAATAACAATATTATTGCGATATTTTTGTCTTTCACCTAAAATTGCAATCTGCATTGAAACGCAAGAGAGAAATAAAAAAAAAATAAGAACAACATTAATGACCTTCAAATGCATATATTAATATACTTTGTTTGTTTGTTCTTGTTGAATGTTGATGTGTCTGTTTTGTTGTCTTTTGCGGATATTTTTGATGTGGATATCGCACGCACCAATATTGCGATAACAATATATTCCCCCGGGCCCCGATAAAAATGATTTTTTTTTTCTATTGAGTTAATAAAAATCTGTATAACTACATTAAAGTTGTATTAAAAACTACTTTAATTGAAAACTGGAGCTCATTGATTCAGCATAAGCATGAGTTTAGGCCATTCAAAGTGCTGAGATCCTGATGAGTCCTCTAGCCTCTACAGCAAGGGTGCTCAATACGTCGATCGCGATCTACCAGTCGATCGCAAAGGTAATATTCGTAGATTGCTTGCATGACATTAAAAAAATATCCGTTTATGCATTTGCGTGTAGACAGAGCTAACCAGAGTTTTGCGTTTTCGCACGCCACAGTATGCCCCCAACAACAAACAAAACGTGCCACCTCTGATCACTGAAGCATGGATCTTACTGCCTTAAAAAACTGTCCGCTGCTGCGAGCGGTTCGCAGCAGTGGACATCCTCCACATCAGAGAGCAGCAAAGTGATCACGGGGGCTCGTGCTCGAAAACAACCAAAACAGGAGCTAAACCAGGATCAAACCAGGGCTGAGGACGGGGGTCAGTGCTTGTAAACATATGTCTTGACCATGGAGCTATAATAATGTCTTCACCCTGAGTTTCTACTATGACTGTAGAAGTACCGCGTCTGCATCAAAGCTCCGCCCACTTCTGTGGTTTTTCCCCAACGCAGGACAGGACGTCAGAGGACGCGCATGTTTGGAATGTTATGTCATTGAAAACGCAGATTTTGGTTATGTGTGGATGCAAATTATTTCATAAATCATGCGGTTTTGCATGTACATCTACATACATTGTAGATATAAAGAATCCTCAATATATTTAGAAATACATGTTTTGCATTTTTGTAGTAGGTAGATCATTTTGACTTGATCATTTTATATGTAGCTCGCATGGTGAACAATTGTGAGCACCCCTGCTCTACAGCGATGCTAAACACAGTAGCATGTTATTAGCAGAATTGGCTATAACTCCTTGCTGTAACTGCGTACACAGAAAAACAGCCCAAATGACACCACAGTGAGGAAGAGAAGAGGGAAATAAAGCCCAGGTAAACATGGCTAGCTTACATCGTATCCTCTGTAGAGAGTTGTCTATGGGAGAGACCTACGGGACTGCCTCGGACTATCTATGCTCGAATTTTTCGGACGCGGAACTAGCGGTAATCTTTCAGTTATATATTTTGTTAGCAGTGCGTTGCATTTGTGCCATTTCATCAGTGATTGTTGTACAGCTTAAGTTGCGCTAATGCTAATGTTAGCATATGTATCAGATCGCAAATAAAACTAGATGGCTCTGTGGAATGAGAGCGTAGGGGAAATGAGAAGCCTCTGAGCGAGTTGGGGGGCGGTGCTAAACATTCAAACCTTGCAGAAACGGGTATAGCTCCTTTTAAGTGGGTTGGATTAAGAAGTCGCTTCTAAACATCTAAAGCCCCTTCATTGAATTGAAAGAAACTTCTCAACTTCAGCTTTTTAGAGTCAAACATAAAAAAAACATTTTCTTAAGTCATAGAACAAATATACGCAAGAATAATCAATATCAAAATATTAAATTATATTATTGTACTGTTTTATTGTTTTTTTTTACATCAGTTCAATTTTTGGTGATAAATGTATTTAATTGCTTGCTTGCAATTGACGTCACGTCCGCCTCATTATGTGTATCACGAAGTGGTCAGTCGAGCTAGTTGTTTACTAGAGCAGCGTGTTGAATATGCCTTTTGCGTGTGTTGTTTTAGTTTGTTCTAAGCGATAAAATTGCGAAACCGATAAGGAATACTTTAGGGTTCCTCGTGAAGAGATTAATAAAGGAGCTTCGCATTAAGGACGCAGGAAAAGTGGCTCGCTAACATTTCACTAGCAAACACTTTTACATGGAAGGATTATTTATTTACCCTACCATGCAGTCACAATGTGCAGTTATTGCATCCCCATCTTTTTTTTCATTAACTTTCAGGGATGAGGTAATGATAACTTCATACCAATCGTTACTTACACGGCTCTTTATGATGCAGGATTTGCATCTTAACTCAGAGTTCCTTGACCCACCCACAGACGAAAAAGTTTAGGCATCCATGCTTTTGTTTAGCAGTGCAAAATCTTGATTGTAACACTGAACTGGCAGGTTATGTTCTAACTCGCAGATCAAATTATTCTTGGATAACGCATTAGGATCTATACCGTTACACAATTTGACTTTTTCGATGTATAAATCTCGAGAATTGGAATCTAAAGTGAAGAAAATGACAGTCTAGTGGTGCTTTTAGACCGCAAACGCTGAAGCCTCGCTCACCAGACGCGCATTCTCTACTTTTCAGACGCACGAGACTTCACACCAGAACGTCCTGACATGCGCCGGAAGTGCCGGAAGTAGCCGGCCGGCTCTGATGCTAGCGGCTTCTCGTGTAAAGATCTTCTCCAATAATGCAGCTTTGCAGGGTGTCTGTGTTCAGAGACCTTCCACGGACTTTATATAACAGTAGTATGTGTTCACGGAGGTGCGCAATAAGTTTATTTTATTATTAAACAATACTTCCGCATCGGCAAACACACAATACAATTTACAATACAATTTATTCTTGTATAGCTCTATATCACAACAGAAGTCATCTCAGAGGACTTAACAAAACCATTGAATCACCAACACAGATCAGAGAATCAGCAGTTAGAACACATGTTGATAAATGTCCATACATGTTGTAGAATGTTAAAGTGTCCTGGATCATCACCACAGTCCTTCTCGTTGGACACTAACTGCCCAACACTCGAAGCAGTTGCATAAAGTCACGGGAGCATGACACCGCATGTGTTCACAAGCACTATGTCCCCCATTGTCAACCCTGGTTTTAAGTCGTGGTGTAGCGCCTGTTTTGGCTGTTTACAGTATGTTCAGTCTGCGCGCTCAGTCCGCTAATGTCCCCGTGACCACTTTGCGGCTCTCTGAACGAACGTCCCGAGGAAAGGTTGAGCAAAGTTTGAGCAAAGGTTGAGCAAAGTTTATCTCCTGTGGGAGTCGATTTTCAGCTCCTGCTCCTCCCCTTCGACCTTCCCGCGCAGTCCCTGCGTCTCTACCTAGCAGTCCCTAAGTGCTTCCCGAGACGTTTTGACGCTCGAACGTGCGTCACCATTGACTTTGCATTGAAAGCCGACGCAACGCATGATTAGGATAGGATTGTGTAGATAACCAAAGCATGTAGTGGAAAAATACTGCGTTGTGCATATTGTTAGAATGATGAGTTAGAACTTTAACCACAGTAACTTAAGTGTCATGAAATATACAAAAAAGCACAAAAATACTTTGGAGAAGAGTCACATTTTCTTTGCATATCAGCAACAATTTTTGTTGGCCTGACCAGCACTTAATTAACCGGAAGTTGATGCGTCACATGATTGCAAGCCAAGAATTGTTCCAGCCTTAGTATTATTCAGGTTGTTTCAGATATAAATGTTCTCCGTAACCCAATTGTATTTATCCCAATTTCTTAGTGAGATGCCCAATTTGTTTGGTTGTCCTTGTGGTCTTAATAAGGTGTGGTTACTTTATTGTTGGTTGTCAAGTGTTCTTAAGCAAATGTTGGATGACTACTTGAACCTCAAGAGGCAAAGTATGTTCTGAGGATAGTGCCTATGTGCCACTCTACTCATATTACCATGTAAATTGCCATATTTTTGCCTATTCATTGCATTGTTTGAACATCCATCCATTTTCTTCCCACAGCCCCTCAATGGCTGCTGTGTCAGTGAGAGCGTAGTCTTGATCTTTCAGGGGGATAAGGGCACAACGACGGCAGACGTCAGTGGGAGTCGGTGGATAAGGTCTGGGGGACGGGGATTTAAAAATAAAATGTTCAGGCCTTGGAAAAGTTTGAAAAAAATATGTATTCAGTATATCGATTCAGTATATCCATATCCAGTGATGATCTTTCCGACCGGACCAGGAGCACTCCTTCCGGGAGCAAAACTAATACAAAGTGACAATCGACTGAGCTGGTTGCATGCGTTGTATAGCATGGCGTATGGATGAACTATGAATTTAGAAGATGCCTTTTTGGTTTGGGCCACAAATATGTCCTTAAAGAACAAAGCTATCACTGCATTTACTGTTAAACCTGTTCTTGTGAATGCTGCAGGCTCACTTGTGCATGTACCGTACTCTTTGACAGAGTAGGTTTCATATGTGTAGAAATATTCCAAAAATAAGGCCTCTTATGAATGTTGGTAGTGAGTTGTGCTTTGTCCCTTGGTCCTTGTTTTTTTCATTAACAGGATCAAAGTCTGTGTGGGTAAACAAGGCATGTAATTATTAACAATTATTTTGATTGATTAATTGATTAGTTGACCGATTATTCTTTTCTTTAATGAATTGGTTGGTTAGATCCAACAAATGTTTTTTTTTTTTTTTTATACACTTGACCAAAACAACGCTCAAGTGAAGTCCCTGGAGAACTACTCCATAACGATGACTTGTTATACATTTGGTTGTAACACATTGTAATTTTATGCTGCTGTCATTGTATATTTATTTAATACAACCTCTTCTCTGCATGTTTGAGTCTAGTGAACAACTAGTAATATAAAAAGATTAATTGATCACTAAATTAGTTGGCCGCTACTTCAAAATTTGACTTTAAGGCAATTATGGTGATTTAATGTTATTATATTGCAGACCTAAAACTGGATTGACATTCGGAGGAAACTGTCATCTGTTTGAAAGTGTTCAAATAAATCAGACTATTTCCTTTTTGTGTCAGTTCAATCTGCTAAATTCTTGTAAACATACAAAAAATTGACCAATAAATGTGGATATTATATAGTCTCATATCAAATATCAAAAATGATAGCTCTCACTAAAGGGATTTTAAGTAATCACAGAATTGGAGATCACCCAGGTAATGGATGTTGACTTGTATTTGATGTGATTATATTTTAAGTATCAAAGTATCATTTTTTTTAAATGCATTTTTTCAGTTTTACTTTGGTCACACTCTGGAGCCCTGATCTATTGGATGAGTTTTGGATTGAGTAATTCATTCACTTTTTTCCATCATAGCCCACCTCGTTAGTATCAAAGTCTTTGTAGTTCGTGTTGCACATTCTCATGGGTCAAATGCATCAGCCTAAAACCAGGGATCAGTTCTCAGTCATCTGAGAAGTGTGCGCTCAGGTCTGTGCGCACCTGCTCCTCTCTTCATCACACCTTCTCCGCTCAGACCAGGCATCGAGGGACAGCTGACTTCAGTGTACTGTGCAGTTGGTCCAGTCAATTCAATGCATATATTGTAATAATAATGACAATGACAACCATAATTCATGCAAAAAATAATTGTTTAACTATACTTATGAATTAGTCATGAGAGCCATGCAAAAACAGCTCAGTTTAGAACACTTGCTCAATTAGTTCTGTGTGTTTCAGTTTCACATGTTTTCTAAAGTAATTAAGGGGTCTAATAAATGAATGAATAACAAAGTTAAATGGGTCTACGAGATTGGGACCAATTTCCAAACAGGTGCTTGCACACTGCATTGTATTTTAATGGATGCATTTTAACAAAAAAATTTTATAGTAACAATCTGGAAATCAAGATCAGTCTATAAAAGACATTTTCTTTCCCCAGATCGCCCCACTCTGTACTTGCTCCTTTTTGAAAATGAATTCACAAGATTCATCTGTTCATTTTTGTTGCAGTGTGGATCCAACTACAGTCTCAGATGCTTTTATCATAACACAACATGCACTTAGCTGTCTTTGGCTCTAACAGCTACACTCTGCATCCTTTCTATTTAAAGCCTGGTTCACACGAGACGATTTTAAAATTGTCGGCCAATTTTTCTCCGTGTTAGACCACACACGGGGAGATTAAAAATCCTGCGTCTAACCACTTTGGTCGTGCAGTGTGTGGTGCGTAGCCACACGGCAAGATCACGCAAGCCACAAACATCACACACGAACCGACACCCCCCCCCCCGAGCATTCCCAGGTCAGACGGAAATCTCACAAAATCTCTCGAGATCAAGCGTGACTTCAGAGTAAACAGTCATGGCGGACGAAGAGGATGCAGTGGCGATAGTGTGCAGTTTGTTGTTAACAGAGAAGACACGTAATCCAAAGAAAAGGCAATGGTCAAAGCCATGCTGTCTGTGTTTTGGTTTTTTTCCGGTGTTTCCTCACCGGCTTGTCACCTCGTCTTCTTATTGGCTACACGCCGTAGTCATGGCAACGCGCTCGCTTGTCCTCGGAGGACACCACACACGACGAGAAATCGGGCCAAAACAATCCAACATGTTGGATATCCCCGATTTGAGATCGGGAGCAGTCCCGATGTCCTTCCGAGCGACGAGTGCAGTCTTAACACACCACACACGGCAGGATAATCTGTAAGATTTTGTTACGGAAATCGGAGCGTTTCTTAAGATTGTCGTAAGGGGTAAATCGGGTCTAAATCGGCCTAAATATCCTGCCGTGTGAACCAGGCTTAAGCTAATAATTCACTGATCATTTAGCCAAATCTCTCAATGTGGGGGCACAAGATGATTTTTAAGATAAAATCATAACAGTTCTTTTCTTTTTCATATAATATGTCTTTTTCATATAACAAATATCTTTTTCATATAACAAATAATATGCTGAATGCTGCAATGCGTCCAGCACAATTTGACATTTCAAATCATTATTGCTATAAACATTAGGTGAAGGGCCAAGGTTGGATAAAATCAAATTGCATTGATAACATTTTTAAAAAGCGGTAACTTAAGAAGGAAGAGATTTGGTATTTTTTGGGTGGAAGTGACGGTAGTACATTTTTTTTAAAAGGCTGAAACCGTATAGATGTCATAGTGTAAGAATCACCATAGCATGGTAGTTGTGTTGAGCGAGGAGTAGGGTTGGGCACCGAGAACCGGTTCCTATTTGGAACCGGTTCCTAAAGTGCGGTTCCGGAACCGTTAAGAAGACGTTTGTATTTTGATTCTTTTTTCGATTCCTAAATGCCGGATGCGGCCCGCACAGCGGCGTCGGAAGCGTTTGGAAGGTGGGGGGGGGACACGTTTCAAAAATGCTTTGCAGCTGTCCACCTTTGTGCTTTGTGAAAAACTCAGTGAATTAAGCTCTTATGAGACGGCGCACTCGTGTTTGCATCCACATTTCGCTTCAGCCACACACTCCTGCCATCACAAAGAAACCTCTCAACGCTTGTATCTTCACATTTTCCACAAACGCAGATAAAACTGAGTCAAGGGGTAAAGGAAGCAAACATTTATCCGTCAAATGACTAATTCAGATATTATTTGGTTAAGTTAGAGTCCAGACAGCGAGGTTTAACGGGCGTATTGACCGGTTGAACACTCGTGCTAGCCCGCTAAGCCCGGTGCAGTTTCCCCAAACTCACGCTACATCAGTTTCATCACTCGCTTTACAAACACATCCAAAACTGATGTTCCTTACCTTAAAGTTACTGGTCAGGCCCTTTGTAATGATGAAGAAGGGAAACACGCTGTCCACCTGCCGAGGACCGCAACAAGTCCTGCTCCTCCTCCATGTAATAATCCATAAAAAACTCCGAAAACACGATGCACGAGTCCTTGTGCTTTGGTCAAATCTGTCAGTCCGTCCAACGATAATCCTCCAGTATTCTCACTTTAGCCGTTTTTCAGCGGTTTACAGAGACGTGTTTACATTTCAGCCGCTCTGAGATGATGGTGGGCGGTGCCACATAAACACCGCTTGTGTGTGCGTGTGTGTGCGTGCGTGCGTGCGTGCGTGCGTGCGTGTGTGCGTGTGTGTGTGTGTGTGTGTGTGTTCGTGTTCCTTGTTTTTTAATTTAATTTGTTTTTATGTAAAGCACTTTCTGTTGCCTTATGGCAGGAAAAGTACTTATGAAATAAAATTTGATAAAAAATTATCTTTTTTTTTTTCTCTCCTGCACCTCAAAGAATCGGAATCGAGAATCGTTTAGAACAGGAATCGATAGTGAGAATCGGAACCGGAATCGGAATCGGAAAATTGCAAACGATGCCCAACCCGAGGAGCATCTAGACCAGACCTGAGAAAGTCAGTTGAGTAGTGTTTTGTGTAGGGGTGTGACAATATATCGTGACATCGATATATCGCGATACTTTCTCCCGCGATTCAATTATCAATATGCATTTGCATTTTTTTAAATTTAAAACAATTTGTATCAATACTTAATACATGGCTACATTACGCATCTCCATTCCATTGATCATGAAATAAAGTGTATTTTTTCATTTAATATTTTTCTTTTATTTATGCCATAAATTGGCATATGGTATATTTCTGACCAATATATCAATAATCGTCATATCGTGATATCGTTAACGTGAGCTTTGTATCCTGTATCGTATCATGAGGTACCCTTAGGTTCCCACCCCTAGTTTTGTGGCAATAAGATGTAAATGGTATCAGAGCCCAACATTCTAATTCCTTGTTTATTCAATTCCCAGTCAGATTATCCCATTCCCTGAATTAGCTTTGGCTTTTTTATAGTTTGAGACAAATCTATGAGACAATACCTGCCATTACTAATATTTATTCTTTAATGGACCTTTTAATCATTTATACTGTTTTTTTCTATCTTCAGAGAATGCCAGCCCCGATCAGACTGCGGGAGCTGATCCGGACAATCCGGACAGCACGAACCCAGGCAGAGGAGCGAGAGATGATCCAGAAAGAGTGTGCTGCTATCCGCTCATCTTTCCGAGAAGAAGATAATACCTATCGTTGCAGAAATGTTGCAAAGCTACTCTATATGCACATGTTGGGCTACCCAGCACACTTCGGACAGGTATGCATGTGTGCACACTCATTTACACTGTTAACCATTCGAGTTTTACACTTAGTAAGCAATCATTTCTTTTAGCTGGAGTGCCTAAAGCTGATTGCGTCCCAGAAGTTCACAGACAAACGAATTGGTTATTTAGGTGCTATGCTGCTGTTGGACGAGAGGCAGGATGTTCATCTACTAATGACAAATTGCATAAAAAAGTGAGTACATCTAAAAAACGAGGCTGAAGTCTCATTGTCTGCAGCTCATTGTGCCTTTTTCTCTGCTCTCCCCAGTGACCTAAATCACAGCACCCAGTATGTCCAGGGTCTGGCTTTGTGCACATTGGGCTGCATGGGCTCATCAGAGATGTGTCGCGACTTGGCTGGCGAAGTGGAGAAGCTGCTAAAAACATCCAACTCGTACTTGAGAAAAAAGGTAGGTGGTTTTCATTTTTACTCAGCCTTACATTAAAACATTACAGACAAGATCATAATCGACTTGTGAACACCAACAATATTTGCAGGCGGCCTTGTGTGCAGTTCATGTCATCAGAAAAGTTCCAGAACTTATGGAAATGTTCCTTCCAGCTACAAAAAACCTGCTCAGCGAGAAGAACCATGGTAAGAGCAAATATTTTTGTAGATGCCCTCCAGCTAAAGGAGAAATCCCATATTTATCCTCACTATTCAGAACTACTGTATATCTAACATCAATTCTGCATTGAAAAAGGAAAAAGATATGGGTGTTCACATGATTTTATATATCTACCCAAAAAGTTATACGTCTTGCAGATGAATGTGTCTGCTTTAATGTTGGAACTGCAATTATCTTTGTAGTTACCAAGTGAGTACTTGAGGCTGCTTTGCACATACTTCGTTTGAAGACATTTTATGCAACCCTTTGCTGGTGTATACCATTTGTATTTATGTGAAAAACGTACACAAAAACATTGTTCAAGAAATATTTATACAATATAAATTTTTTTAAACATTTATTTTACCAAACAAAATATTGACAATATTGGCCTTGTTTTATTATAGCAACAAATATGATTTCCATCTTCAGTCCCTGATTATTCGTCTTTTGTCTGGCGTTAGGTGTTCTTCACACATCGGTTGTTCTCCTCACTGAGATGTGTGAGAGAAGTCCAGATATGTTGGCCCACTTCCGAAAGGTACAAAGATTTGTTTTCAAAGTGCAAACAGTTGTGCCCACACATGACATCTCATTTCCCTTTGCACATTATACATTATCTTATCGCTAAGTAAACAGACAGCTCCACATGCTGCACCATGTTTCAATCTTGAACTCTGTCTACTTTGTGTGTACTGCTTTGGCTGTTCTGCTGCTGCCTTTTCTTCTCTAGGTGTAAGAGCGTTCAGAATTGCCACTCTCATGGTCATGAGCTGTACATATTTTAGCTTTCTGAAAGTGAATGACTTCCCCTCCCTAACATCTCCCTCATATTTTTTCTGTCATTTGTCTTTGTTACAATTCCTGCATTGTGTTAGAATGAGAAGGTAAGAGTACATTCTGATCTCATAGCTGGTGCATGCTGTAAATAGTAATAATCACAGTCACCACAAATGTTAATGTTTTTGTTTGTCATAAAGTTTTCCTTGATTTTATAAACCTTTTAAGTGATCATCTTTCATCACTGAGTCAAATAGCTGAAAACTGGATTTTTTCTGACGCATTACTCTGGATGTTCTTAGATTGCACTTATTTAGTCACAATGGTGTTAATCTAATAATAAACTTTGGGCACCATCATAGCAACCCAAACACAATAATTGTCTGTCCGTCCTGCACCTGTACTCCACACTGGAAAAGGCTTTTCATTTATGGAACATTTGTGTGTGTTTTTTATTTGGAATATTTTTTTTTAATTGCCCAAAGTTATATTTTACAGAATATATACAAATATCTAATTGTTATATCTATTATAATTTGACTGAGAATAGATTGCAGCACAAAATATTCAGTTGTTTGTGATTCACAGTATGTCCCTCAACATCAATAAAACTCTCATGAATGTTGACGTAAGCTGACGGCTGTTAATTTTTCTATTATTTTGATTAGCTGGTTCCACAATTGGTGCGGATCCTGAAGAATCTAATCATGTCTGGGTATTCACCTGAGCATGATGTGTCCGGCATAAGTGACCCTTTCCTCCAGGTAAAGCTTGTTCCAGGTGTAAAGGACGAGTTGTAACATTTCCCCCAGACACCCATTGTTCTCATCCTCTGCGTGAACAGGTGCGGATATTAAGACTTCTACGAATTTTGGGAAAAAGTGACGATGACTCGAGTGAAGCAATGAATGACATTCTTGCACAAGTATGTTTTTCAAGTTCATAAAAATAACTTATTTAGCAACGTACTGGTATCACTAAAATATAACCTCATTTTTTAGGTTGCAACAAATACAGAGACGAGTAAAAATGTTGGCAACGCCATTCTATATGAGACTGTATTGACCATAATGGACATAAAGTCTGAAAGTGGACTTCGGGTGAGTTTCTTCTATCCAAGAAGTTAAAACTGTCAAATATACTTATTTATAATTCATTGATCTATTTATAGGTCTTGGCCATTAATATTTTAGGTCGTTTCCTTTTAAATAATGACAAAAATATAAGGTTAGTACTCCATGAAGTTGATCTTCATCACAATATTAAAGAGGATTAAAATAGTTCATATATTTTGTCAGGTATGTGGCCTTGACATCGCTACTGAAGACTGTACAGACAGACCATAATGCCGTGCAGAGGCATCGGAGCACCATTGTGGACTGTTTGAAAGACCTAGATGTCTCAATTAAGAGGTACAGTATTTGTGTTTTAATTAAATGATACACAATTTCTTTTTTTCATGGTTCAATGTTTTTTGTAGACGTGCAATGGAACTCAGCTTCGCTCTTGTCAATGGTAACAACATCAGAGGAATGATGAAGGAACTGCTGTACTTTTTGGATTCATGTGACCCAGAATTCAAAGCCGACTGTGCATCAGGAGTCTTTTTAGCTGCAGAAAAGTATGACCACCAGTACATTTACACATATTTAAATGTCCTTATAATTGTATATGGGGGAAAATGGTCTGAATCGATATATAATGCTGAATGATGATATATGAGTGATCCATCGTCTGATATACCAGTGCTGATAAACATGTAATGCCTGACAGCATTTTTAACTGAGCAATGTGAATAAATTGACACTTTTTTTTTTTTCTAATCCAAGTTTTATATTTGTTTTTAGATATGCCCCTTCCAAACGATGGCACATAGACACAATTATGCGGGTTCTGACCACAGTAAGTGCTCCTCAATGGTTTGTATACTATATATATTTATAGGATGTTGACTTTTAACTGGACTTTCTGACTTCAGGCTGGGAGCTATGTCCGAGATGACTCTGTTCCTAACCTCATCCAGCTGATCACCAACAGTGTGGAGATGCATGCTTACACAGTCCAGAGACTCTATAAGGCCCTGCTGGATGACATTTCTCAAGTTAATATCCATTCATGACAAAAAATAAATTGCATTACCCTGTGTTAAAATATTAACAATGTTTTTGTATTTGCAGCAACCTCTAGTGCAGGTGGCATCGTGGTGCACCGGTGAATATGGGGACCTGCTTGTATCTGGACAATGTGAGGAGGAGGAGCCCATCCAGGTATCTCATGTCATTACTTTAAAGGTCCTATATCACGCTTTTCTTCATGTTTCACACTCAATCCTATACACATGTGTGATATTAATGTGTGTGATACACCACACAACAATCAAAGCTTGTGAGATTAGAGCCATCTCTTGTATAGAGGTGACGTCACCTCGACTCAAACGAGCTGATCCAGAGTCTGCTCCTCTGCCTGTGAGCCCGCCTCCCCCCGCCCGCACGGTGACGTAGCATCACGCTTTTGTCGTTTATCACCTGTACTTAGTAATTTCATACATAAGAATAAACTTTTTCCAACAATGACAATCCGTCACATCGAGCCCTATGTCCTCGATGCACAATCAGACCCTAGTTATTTAGTTTACAGAAGTATACAGCGAGTTAGCGTCACTACTTACAGATCGAGGGGGTCCGAGGTACGTCTTTTACCGTGGGAATAACGTGTTTCCAGATCAGCTTTTGAGTAAGTCCAGTTCCATTGTCCCTGTAGTTCTGGAACAGTCTCAGTGAAGTGTCGCAGATGAACGGTATTATAATAGATCCATGAGATGAACAGATGAAAAAAGTCGAGCCGCTTTCTTCCTCTTAGGGCCAAATAGTGCGTCACATATTTACACCCATAACACACTTCATTCAAGTTGACGTGATCCTAACACTTTTAGTTGCTGACAAAAGCATAAAAACAGCAGCTCTATGTGGTGTCCGCGAGACCAGACCACAGACGCTGGACTCGGGAGCCGGAGCCTGTGCACTCTGATTCGCTGTTTTGATCCGTCAATCACCTCCCGCCGGCTTTTAATTTATTTATATTTTTATTATTTTTGACAAAAAACAGCATATTAATTGTGTATTGTTTACCCCGTTTTGACAAAAGTATTTAACAACTATTTTAAATACAAAGCAACGGGGTCATGCGCGTCATCAGTGTGGTTTTCGTCACTGAACTGGACCCGAGCGTTTCTGTGCCTCACGCTGGGGAAGGAGACAGATTGTTTTCTTACAAAAGATTGACAGAATCAATGAATAAACTACTGTGGGCTTGTGTATGAAGGCCAAATAGCATTGTAATCATGTTTAAAGTAGAGAAAAGTCAAAAACCGTGATATAGGCCCTTTAAAGAGTTTTAAAGCTGGAAGCTGAAACCTTTCGAGCTGAATGGTTGGGGATTGAAGTTTTACAAAAACGCATAGGGTTAGGGTTCAGGGAGGCTTTAAGAATTGTGTTTGCCTTTTGGCCATGACACAGGAAAGATTAGTCAATTTCAACTGTATTTTCTTGGTTTAATACTTTAATAATAATTTTAAACTCTAGTTTTTTCTCATTCATCACATAAGTGTTTTTTGCAATGCATGTCACAATGTTCATAACGCACAACACAAGTTACAGTTTACTCACTGCAAACGTCGCTGAGGTGACATTTGGTTTAATCAAGAACAGACATAACACGATCTATAGCAGTCATGCCCTAGTTGTTAATTAGTGACACTAATGAACGACTGATGACAGTCGTGAAACTTCAGAATTGCACTGAAAAGAACAATGTCTTGGATAATTCTGCTTTACTGTAATTTGTCATTGTAATAAGAGTTTAAATAATATTTTTAAATGCAATAGTAAGTCTTTTATATATGTTTCAGGAATGGTTGGTCTTCATGTAGACACAAAGACCTCTGATTATAATTTGGATCTTTTGGCGCTGCAAAGTACCCGCCCACCTCCAGTTAGACTCTGTTGTTCCTTCAAACACCTGATTTTGCAAAATTTCTACGCAGAGTTCTGATGGATATGTAACTTTTTAAAGCGACCCTTTAATTACACTGTTCAAATAGTCGTATTTGTTAAATGTATTTTAGTTTTTAACACTGCTCGTCCACAAGACGACACCATATAAAACATTCTTCCACTTGTCCAAACTCGGCCTAGACTGATTAAAGTCGTACTAGAATTTGATATGCTGCTATCCAGAATATATAACTAGAATATGTGTTTATAATATTTCGGGTGTTCATTTTGACATGTTCAGATGAATTATGTTAAAAAACGGCTTTGAAGTGGCACCTTTTAACAAACGCTAGGGGGAGCCAAAATGGCGGCGATGACGTAGGAGAATGACATCTCACAGCAGCAGACAGCAGTCTTAAGCCTGGTTCACACGAGACGATTTTAAAATTGTCGGCCAATTTTTCTCTGTGTGAGACCCCACACAGGGAGATAAAAAATCACGGGTCTAACCACTTTGGTCGTACAGTGTATTTATTTACCACAATGTACATTGTAATATTCAAAAATGCTAATCAAAATAACTTGAATTAAATAAATATTTTACTTTTATGAACAAAAAGCTGCAGAAGTTGAAAACATAGACTACATGTAGGGGTGCAACGGTTTGAAAAAATCACGGTTCGGTTCGTACCTCGGTTCAGAGGTCACGGTTCGGTTCATTTTTTGGTTCATTTTTCTAAAAAAAAGTTTTGTCTTTTTAATAAACACAGCTCATGTGGACTCGGCTTCTGCTCTGACTGCCCCCCCCCCTGACCTAGAAATGAATTAAGGGGAAGGAAATGGATGGAAGGCATATTCCATCCATCCAATTATGTCTATTTAACATAATTAATGAAAAACAACACAAAGTGCAACATAAGAAGGCACTTTATGAGGATATTTACCCTCATATATTACACCACCTTCCTGATTCTCCCGAGGAGGGGGTCCATTCTGGGCCCAGCCTCATTCACTGCATTTATTTAATTTTTGGCATTATCAGTTGTGACTGGGATATTAGTACTGGGCCTTTGTCTTCCATTCCTCCGCTGCTGTGTCAGTACCTGGGCTGTGTGAGAGTGTGACTGTCGTAGAGGGGGCGTGTCTTCAGCGCCAGACTTTTCATCTCCCAGTCTGCGGTGATGAAGTGAGCGGTTCCGCTCATGGATCTATTATAGGTTCCGCGGGACGTCCAAGCGTCAGTCGTGAGCGCAGCTGAGGATGCGCGGGAGAGTTGACTTTAGCCCGGTCTGACTGTGCGTAAAGGAGCTGCTTAAATGCCGCGACAATAGGTGGTCGTTGAGACGCTTTTTTCACTCATGTCTTTCTTGGTCCACAGTGCTTACACATCGTGACAGTTTTGTCGAATATTAATCATCAGTATAGTTACAGTGAAGCCAAAATGCTCTCATACTGGGGATTTAAATGACGCGGGGCTTTCAAGCATCTCCGTTCCTCCGCTCGCAATGACCGCGCTGTGTGTGGACTGAACAACGTGCGCACAACTTTTTTTTCATAAATCAAACCGCGGATCACGTCTGTACCGAACCGAAGACGTTGAACCGAACGGATCACGGATCAGTGATGAACCGTTGCACCTCTAACTACATGTGATGCAATCATTGATAAAAATGCTCATTAAACCGTTAATAGGTGTTAGCATTTTTGAATATTACAATGTACATTGTGGTAAATAAATCTAAGGCAACCAAAGTGAGACTGGCATAATGTAAAAACGAATATTAGCCTTGTTAGCATGTTTTATGATATCAAGTAGAGTTAGCTAACTTGCCCAACACTAATTAGCTTGAATCTCACAAATAAGGCTAAAACGTTAAGAGTTGCACACTATTATTTACAAAACTTATGAAAATATGTTTATACCTTGTTCAGATGACAGTGAAACCTCCTACAGTTTCCAGCTAAGACTGCTGTCCGCTGCTGTGAGATGTCATTCTCCTACGTCATCGCCGCCATTTTGGCGCCCCCTAGCGTTTGTTAAAAGGTGCGACTTCAAAGCCGTTTTTAACATAATTCATCTGAACATGTCAAAATGAACACCCGAAATATTATAAACCCATATTGTAGTTATATATTCTGGAAAGCAGCATATTGAATTCTAGTACTACTTTAATGTTTTGTATTTTAATTAAGGTGACTGAAGATGAAGTTCTGGATGTGCTGGAAGGACTTCTTGTGTCTAATCTGTCAACTCCTGTAACGCGAGGCTATGCGCTCACCGCCATCATGAAGCTCTCCACACGCTTCAACAGTGTAAAGTAAGAAACACTTCAATATTTCTTGAAGGATGATCCTGTATCTGATCTTTTATTAAAACATGTTTTCCAGCCGAATTAAGAAGGTGGTTTCAATATATGGGAGTAGCATTGATGTGGAGCTGCAACAGAGAGCTGTGGAATATAATGCACTTTTCAAAAAATATGACCACATGAGGTAATAACTTCCTTGCATGTTTTTATTGTAATATAGCATCTAACTGGAAACCTTTTGCCAGAAAATGTCTAGTTTTCATGCAAACTTAAATATCCGTCTCCTTTAGGCCAGCTTTATTAGAACGCATGCCCATCATGGAGAAAACCTCCACAAATGGCCCAACAGAGATTGTACAAACTAATGGAGAGTCGGAGCCCTCTGTTGTAGAGCCTAAACATCTACCCCCAGTTAGCCAGCCGTCCAACCAGGTAAGTCAAACACATTTGCATGGAGTTTAAGAAAACAGTTTCATAATGTATTTTCAAATTCTCATATTCTCTTGTTTTGTCTTCAAGGCAAACGATTTATTAGATTTGCTTGGTGGTAACGACGTTCCAGTAATTCAGACAACACTACCAACTAAACCAGCTTCAGCAGGTGGAGAGCTTCTTGACCTGCTTGGTGATCTCTCTCTAAGCAGTAAGTTGAGCAATGCCAACATTTGTTTCTATAATATTTCACTTTATGTATCTTCTCTTGACAAGCCCTGTTCTTGTCATTCATTAGGCAATTCAGTGCCTCCTGCTCCCTCTCTCCCAGTTGCCCAGCCTCCTTTCCTTCTAGATGGCCTTTCCTCACCGCCTCTTTTTAATGACATTGCTGCTGCAGGTCAGGGTCTTTCAGTTGTCTTGTTTTAGTGGAAAGTCTGGTTAATTGTACTAATTTAAATGTTGGATCTACAAAGGTATTCCCTCCATGACGGCATACAACAAGAATGGTTTGAAGATAGACTTCACATTTGAGAGGGCTAACCCCAATCCAAACATTGCCGTCATCACCATTCATGCTTCCAACACGACAGAAGCAGAAATGACTGACTTTGTGTTTCAAGCTGCTGTACCAAAGGTGAGCAGTACTACATTTATAAAATAACTGCTTTTATGTGGGGCGTTATTTTCTTAATTCTCCCCCTAATGACTATGTTGTCTCTGTCTGTTAGACGTTTCAGCTGCAGCTCCTTTCACCAAGTAGTAATGTTGTTCCGGCATTAAACCAGGGAACCGTAACACAGGTCATCAGAGTCCTCAATCCACAGAAGGTCAGTGTAATGTGGTCTTTAGTTTTCAGGTTCATTACAAAATGTGCATTCCTATTTCTAAAGATTGTCATCACCACTTTTCAGCAACACCTACGAATGAGGATCAAGTTAACCTACACCCACAAAGGCTCACCTGTGCAAGACCTGGCAGAGGTGAACAACTTCCCACCTCAATCCTGGCAGTGATTTTTGCCTTCGGGCCCTTAAAAGCCCTGTTAAGGGAACTTTGAAAACTATTTTCTTTTCAATTCCCTCCTTCTTCCAACGGATCCCCCTGTGACACACGCACAGACTGCTGCCCTCAAGTTGCATGGGAATCAGCAGAGCATCTAAATCGGGAGAAAAATGTGGATTTCAAGAAGATCTTGTAGAGAACAATTCGGAAAACATATCAATCAATGTACTACTCTTGTGCAATTTTTCTCATGTATTTCACAATATATCTTCACTGATCACTCACTTTTCAAGAAAAGTATCCAATTGTATCAGCTCAGTCAATTGTATGCTTTATTAGATTAAATCATAAGTACAGTAATTTGGTTGATATGATTGTTTAACCAGAAGGCACATGTCTCCGGTGGCTAAAATCCCACCTGCTGTTAAAAACCTCTAGGTTTAAGCATCTTAGTAATCTGATTACCAATTTTATATCATAAATGAGTGAAAAATTAGTCATGCCGTATGTCATGTGATGTTAACAAATAGAAACTCCTGTCTTTCTTGCTTCTGAGATCGAATAAGTTTTTTCATTTACAGATCTGTGCTTCTCATTTCAATACTACATTGAGAAAACAAATTGCCCAACGTTTTTCACCATGCACATACACGATAGTTTTGAATGTAGTTACCATGCACTGAATGCTTTTCTTGTAGTAATCTTTTTCATCTCTCTCTCTCGCTCTCTCTCTCCCCCCCTCCCCCCTGGGCGCCCTTCACCCTCTTGGCACTATTTCTTTTCTATATATTTTTTTTGTCTAGAGATTTTATTTATACCTGATATCTAAGTGATGTGCCTTTGGGGTGGGAAACTCTTGAGTTATTTACAAGGTTTTGTTTGTACATCTTTTAAATGCTGTTTGGATCTGTGGTTGTTGCGTGGTTTCAAAGGTGATTATCCTTTTTCTTTTCTTTTTTTATTAAAGTAAATGCTGATTTGCCGAATTTTTGGGAGTCTTAAAATATCAGTAGGCCTTCATAATTTATAATCATATACAGAAAAATCAATTTGTCAAAAAGCTAAAACCTGTATCTATTCCTGGCAGCTAAAGATATAATTGGCGATGACACTATGGGCGGCACGGTGGCTGAGTGGATAGCACTCTCGCCTCTCAGCAAGAAGGTCCTGGGTTCGAATCCCGGTCGGACCAGGGCCTTTCTGAGTGGAGTTTGCATGTTCTCCCCGTGTCTGCGTAGGTTTCCTCCGGGTACTCCGGTTTCCCCTACCACTAAAAATATGTCCAATAGTTCTGGCATGCACCTCCTGTACTGGCCCCGCTCCCATCTCTGTGTGGAGTGAGAGACAAATGCCCAAAAATTAAGAATTGTAAACCGCTTTGAGACTCAGATCTGCAGTGAAAAGGTGGTATATAAATAAAGATTACTTACTTACTTACTTACTATGGAATTACCGGCTGTGGTGATTGCACATTACAAAGACTTCATGTCTGGGATGGTGATCCCAATACCTCCATGTTCTTGTTTTGGCATTGGAATGAGCTTGGAAAATGAATTGGGTGCATTTGCATGAGTGATCTTGTTTCATCACTGAACACGCTTTGCTTTGATGGTGACTGGGGTTAATTGTGGGGTGCTTTTCACGATGCGTCTCTGTCTGACTTATGACCAAATCAGTAGGATTTTTAGCTTTGAATATATTTTGAGCTCTGTATGTATATGGATTCACATTTTGTTGCAGTAATATACATTGGCTTATTCTGTACATACAGTGGGCTTTTACAATAATATCTTGTACTAAATTCCATCTCCTGTCCGATCTTTCGTTCTTTTTTAGGTTTATTTCATTTTTTAAATCCAATTCGTCATCCTGTGTATTAATACATTTAATCAGCATTGGTTTCCAACGACCAATGTGTATCATCACTCATTTAATGTAAAATATATGATCTGCCTGTATATTGTACATAGTTACAAAAGCTGATCAAATGAATAAAACACAAAGGTTTAGACAGGAAACTGTAGTGTATGCATATATGTACAAAAATGTATGAACGATGCAATTGTGCTGCATTAGATCGACTTGGTCACACCTCATGACTGTGTGTTTTTCTTTTTAGACTTGATAGTATGCGTCAGCGTTGAGTGGGGTCTTGGATGTTGGGTCAAACAACTGTGGAAGTGGAATATATGTACTACTGAAACATGCACAGTGATGCAAAGATACTAATTTATGAACACATTTCTCTGTTTTATTCATTTACCCATGCTTGGCCTTGTGCCAAGTGTCTTTTATATTTATAAAATTTCTGTATGGGATATTGATGAATTGCAACTGAGGCCTTCACAGCATGCGATTGTAATCTTTCTTTGTTAAAACACTTCGCATGTCACATTTCAGTTGATAAATTGCTTTTTAGATCTGTATTAAATCTCTCGTAAGAATTTTGTTTTTAAATTGACAATGATGCTACCCTGCAGAATATCTGTTGTGTGCAAACGGTTTTATTCAGTTTGTGGAGTGGTTTATTGTGTTAATTGTTGCAATGCTGCTTGACCTCCATCAATCCCAGTGCTACATCACAACCACAAGGAGGAGCTGTCTCCTGACAGGACATAAACATTGCCTACTGAATCTGAATGTTTGTGTTTTCTCGTATTCATCTAGTTTGTTTTTCGTTAACTCAGTGAATCACGATCGATTGAAGTGGTGTGTCACAAGTGCTTTGGACACCGTCATTGTGCGTGTGCGTGCGCCAAAGACACTGGGGACATGTGGATGTTGTAGGACATGTCTTATAAATATTGACATGGCTGCAATTTCAACTCACAGCTTCTGGGCTGCATGTGAAATCCTGTGTAAATACTCATTTCTACTTTTTGAAATGCAAGAAAAGTTGCAAATCTACCCTATCAGTGCGACAGTGACCTTTGGTCAGGTTTGTCCACCAGCCAATAAATACAATTTTGATGTTTTTACATCGGCTGTATCCTAAATTAAGATGCAAATAAAGGGCTTGAAAAAGCATTCAAATATTTGTTCAAGTTAAACATGATTCTAAAAAACGAAGTCCCCAGAATGGTTTATTATCTGTGGAGGGTCAGGCCTTGACCTTTCCGTCAGGGTTTTGCAGACTATGATTAATGAACTAAATCTCAGTTCCATTACTTTCAAGGTGAGTGTGAATGTCAGACTGAATAGTGATCAAATTAATGATGTAAAACAGTAGACTTGGATATTTTCCATGTATGCTGTGTTTTGTCTTTTTGGTTGAAAAAAAAAAAAAAACAAGACGAAAAAACTAAATAAAAAGCCATGAAATTTATTTTTGTTATTTGTGTTGTCATCTATAATTTGCGGATAGTATAGTAGTCCTTGTACGGTGAAAAATATACTTATAAATACATATTTTTCAGAATCTACAACGTTTTTCATTGTATACTATTTTTTCGGCTACAGCTTTCATGAAGTAATCAGAGTTGACGTCAATCGACCAAGCAATTGAACTTTTCTCTGATCTTGGCAACGTGGAACTCAGCGGGCGACATCAGTGGCTAATGGCCCAAATAATACAGAGGATGCTAGTGTGAAGATCATTCCAGTGAAACGGTGAACACTGCTGTGATGCGATGGCTCTCGTCTTCTTCCGTGGATCCGCAGGATAAAAACGCCTCCAGTGCCCGCCCTGCGGGCTGCTCTGTGGGCCCATGCTCCATGTGATGATGTAGATCCGGTGGTCCTGCGGTTCTGGTCCTGGTCCTGTGGCAGTCTGTGGACATGGCGGCGCTGTGCGGACGCCGTGACGGCTGCGTGGGCTTCGTGTCGATGCTCTCATGTTTGCGAGTGCCCTGGGTGTGACGACACTGTGAGAGGAACCACACACTGACATGGCCATGACGGACGTGGATAATTCAGCCGTGGCGTCTTCAAGCAGAGTGGGCACGAACAGCGAAGGTGATGTCGGTGATACGGGCGCCTGCTCCGGGGGACTGGCAGAAAGCACCGCTCCATGCACCGCTCCATGCACCGCTCCATGCACCGCTCCATGCACCGCTCCATGCACCGCTCCATGCACCGCTCCATGCACCGCTCCCACGGTGGGTCGTGGCGGTACCAGGGGACCGGGAGCTCACAATGCAACGGGAATACGAGTGCTAAAGGCAAGTCATATAGTTTATGGTGCAAGGGCAAAGAGGGCAAAGTGATCAAAGTGATCAAAGTGATGGAATACACGTGACTTGCATTCCTTGACCTCTCTGATTTATTATGGCTTATGGGGAGGGTGGTAATAGTGTTTCGTTATTATTATGTAATTGTTACAGGTGCTGAGATTCACGTGATGATCGTTTACCTTCAACCACCGGATTGAGAATTCCAATTCTCTTTATTATAGTAAAACATAATGGTCTGATCTGCTCACACCCCTCACAAGACTCTGAAAACACGCACACAAGTGGTTATAGAATACTGAATATCTTCAAACGGGTTCGCCTTCTGTAATTTAAATACTGCGAATGCTTTCACCTTAGTTTGGGTTAAATGATTGTGCAGAGAACTCATATTATTCCATGAGTAATGTAATTCTCCCTCCAATTCTGTTTCTTTTAGTGTGAATGTGAGCCATGACTCTGCAATTACCCTTGGGATCAATATAGTCTCTCTCTCTCTCTCTCTCTCTCTCTCTCTCTCTCTCTCTCTCTCTCTCTCTCTCTCTCTCTCTCTCTCTCTCTCTCTCTCTCTCTCTCTCTCTCTCTCTCTCTCTCTCTCTCTCTCTCTCTCTCTCTCTCTCTCTCTCTCTCTCTCTCTCTCTCTCTCTCTCTCTCTCTCTCTCTCTCTCTCTCTCTCTCCTGTACTCTGTACTCAAAATTCCTTCCTTTAAAAAGAAAACAAAAAACATATTTCCAACACAAGAATTTAGTAAGTCACACTATCTGTTGTGTTGTATCTATGGTCAACATACAAAGTCAAGTGGGCTAGAAGCCACATGTGAATAATTGGTCATCCATGCTGTTATCTTATTATAAGCAGTACTAGTAGAGATTTGTCAAATTAGTATTATTTCTGGTCTTGCAGCGTAACATGAAAAGAAATGGGAGTCGTGGCTGTGTAAGCAGAAAGAATCGGTTTGGCTCTCGTGAGCGGGACTGGCTTCGTGGTGACCCACAGCGGGGGTGTGTGTGTTTGTATGGAGGCACAGTGGACATCCAGCCGTCTGCCTTTGGAGTTTCTGCAGTCTCTGGCGTCTCGGGAACCCAGAGCTCGTCTACGGCTCAGCGCGGCCCTCAACTCGTGCTGTGCACCACCAGCACTACTGCCCAGCAGCTGTGCGTTCAGCGGGACGGAAATGCTCTCTATGTCCAGCTTCATGGGGATTTAGTCAGGTACAGTCTGTATCCTTAAATAACACATCATATCCACTCACTGCTATGTGAAACAAAGTCATCTTTTCATTACGTTCTGGTCTGTATTATATATACACTAAGAAGTTACAAGATACATACAATAATCATACATACACCCAAGAAGACATAATGCAGAGAGAGAGGAAGGCTCTGGGCCTGAGCACGAGGCCTTCTCCTACATGGTGTTGATGGAAAGCTTCCTCAACCAAGAGAGCTTAGTTAGCGAACCCCCTATAATGTATACCAGCCATGATGTCACTCTCAAGTCCCATTTGATTGGTCAGGGGCGTCAGCAAGGAGACTGACGTGGCATGGCGGCTGTTAGCACACCCCCTTACAACTTTGATGGTTATTTTTCTCTCCCAATGCAGGGTTTTACGGAAAACAAGCCAATTTCTTCCCTAGGTTTAATGGAGTGTACGCATAAACTTTTAAAGCAAATACAGGTGCTTTTATTAATTGTATTTAATTTCTGTGCCCAGGAGGCTTGACCCCTCTGAGAGGCCTCTACAGATGGTTTATGAATACTTGACAGCTTTGGGATACTCAGACCCAGTGCGGAGGCAACAGGAAGCAGCCAGCGCAGACCTCAGCTGTTTGATCCGCTTTTACAGTGGTGAGTGCTGCCGTTATCTGAGACATGTTTGATATAATTTGGTCTTTTACAGTTATTTATATCTGCATTATCTGCTTGTTAGAACTGGTGTAGATAACCTTTTAATGATTTTATGAAAAGTAAGATTATGTGAACCAATCAGACCAAAACCTTTTATCCTTGCGAAATTGGTGTTTTTCAAGTCCAATACTGAGCCTGATTCTTTGGCTCTTGATGTTTTCAGTTTTTTCCCCCCGATACTGAACACACATAGTATATGTCTATTTGTGTACATGTCTGTACATTCTCTGTTTTGTGTATCAACCTTGTATCACTAGACAAATGAACAAGAGCTAAATTATTGACATGCTCTTTTTGGAAAATCTTTGTATTCAAACCATTGTTCAAACAGAAATGTTTATTTTCTAGAGCGCCCAGTGAATGCAGACCAACAAGAGCGCACCTTGCTCCAAGGTGTGTTCAGCGTAAGGAAAGGGAAGACGCAGTTGCACAAATGGGCCGAGAGGCAGGTGGTCCTGTGTGGCACGAGTCTCATCGTGGCTTCAGTGAAGGACAGTCTGACAGGAAAGATGCACATCATGCCTCTGGTTGGAGGAAAGGTGAGAAGATTTTAATTCAGAGCAGTTTTGAGGCAGGAAAAAAAATGAGTTCATAGACGTCCACGCCTATGAGTCCCATGAATGCGATGTTTCTACTCTGCTTGAACATTTCATCAATATGTCTACTCAGAGAAGGTCCACTTTTGAAAAAATATGAAAGTTCTTATTTGATTGAAAACTGTTCCTCTTCTGTTTGTGTCAGTGTTGCACGATTTACTTTAAAATGTTCCATAGTTACAGTTTAAAAAAATGTTTTTTTTTTATTTTATTTACACCATGTGTGTGTCTGATAGTGCGCACGTGCCATACAGCAAAATCCTGTTTGTTATGCCAGCTTTGATATAAACTATTTCCAATTTGATAAGTGGGTGATGGTGGCTCTGTTGGTTGAGCATTGGCCTTTGGGCCTGTAGGTTGTGGGTTTGAGTCCATGACGAGACCTACTTCTCGACTCCCACTGATGACTGCTGTTGTTGTGTGCTTGGGCAAGATACATAACCCACTTTGCATGAAGCCCCCACTGAAAGATCAACGCTACTGTGGACTCACCACCTGCAGGAGGATCAGTGAGGGGCTGGTGCTCTGTGTACTGGGTGCAGCTCTGACTGCCATCCCCCGACCCAGAAATGGATTAAGTGGAAGATAAGTGGCTTACTTGATTGATGATATTGTTTCATTTTCGTTTTTTTAACGATTAAGATGAAAAAAAAATGGTACTTTCTGAAACACAGGAAACTCAATATAAACAAACTGGATAAACTGGCAATTAGCATTAATATATATAAAATACCTAAATACAAAGACATGCAGATGGAATAACTTATGGGGCACATGCTTGGATCAGGTATGAGCGGAACAGTGTGGTTTGCATGGGATATTTATTGTGTCTGACCATCCAGAAGACACTGGTTTGTGTGGGTCAAGCCGGGGGACAGAGGGAACACTGTCTCTTCCTGACAAGCAGTGCTGAGGGACGTCTTTGTTTGTAGGTGGAGGAGGTAAAGAGAAGGCAGCTCTGCCTGATGTTCAGCTCTGCAGGATCACAGGCACAGACCTACTTTGTTAATTTTGACACGTTGGTAGACTACCAGCGCTGGTATCGACAAGCCATGAAGGTGAGTCACTTTATCCATTTCCAAACATGCACTTCTGTCCAGAGTTTACCTTTTATAACTTCTTTATCATTCAGTTAAAAGATCTAATTGCTGGAAGGCTACATACTGTAACACATTTTCATTTGAATTTCACAATTTAAATGAAAATGTTAGTCCTGTACAAACAACTTACTCTTGGCTCACTTAACTCAGACATTGCCACAATTTGCAGTACGCAGGTGCAGTATGTTGACCACAGTCTTTCCATACAATGTAAAATCCTGATTTTGTGGAAAACAGAATACTTGGAAATATACAATAAGCTTCTAGGTTACAAGAATAATGTCAGCTGGAGCCCTATTGTTCTCGCCACACTGGCTGACTTTTTCTTGTCTGTTCTGGATGTCAAGGTAGTCTCCCAGACAGTCAGTCTGGTGGACCTGTCCTGCTACAGCCTCGAGACAGTGCCTGAATACCTCTTTTATTGCCAGGATATCACTCACCTAAACCTCCGACATAATTTCATGGCCCTCGAAGGTTCTGGCAGTCTAATCAATCTTCCGAGGTACTGTTACCCCAACCTAGCTCACCTCTATTTATGCTAGAAGTGTTCGTCTTTTTTTTAAAGAATGTATGTTATTTATTCATCTGATTAATTAAAGTAGATTCAAGCATTTTTATTTTGTCATTGTACAGATATTTACTCCTGTGCAATATATATTTTTCTATCCGTAGATTTTCTCAACTGAAAAGCTTGAACTTGTCCCACAACCGTCTGGGGGTGTTTCCTGAATGTGTGTGTGATGTCGTCACTCTGAACGAGCTCAACCTATCATGCAACAATCTTTATAACATTCCGTCACAGATTGGCAAGCTTCTTAGGTATGGTTCTCAGACTTTCTTTTTGCCATGTCTTTTTCCCTCTCAGAACACATACCTGGTACTCAAATAAATCAATGTACTCAAATAAGTAAATAGACTATTATGCATATGTTATTATTATTATTATTGTATCCTAATCAAGTTTGGGGGAAAAACCTATAATTTGTGATTTTCCTTATTGGACAGCCTGCAGACTCTGTTTTTGGATGGGAATCATCTGGACCTTCTGCCTGAAGAGCTGGGGGGCCTTTCCCAGCTCAATAGCCTGGGACTCTCCTTTAACAACTTTTCACAGATCCCAGCCGTGTTGGAAAGACTGAGTGGTGTAGACAAACTGGCCATGGCAGGCAACAGAGTGGAGAGTCTGGAGCTGTTTACGTTGGTCAAAATAAACCATCTGAAAAATATTGATCTTCGGTAAGAAATAATCTGTTTCTTTTGCATTAATCAAACACAGATAAATCAATAAAAGGGTTGTCAAAAATAATGCCACACTGATTCTAAAACTAGTATTAAAGCTAGAAACTCAATTGTACCAATACTAAAAGTATATAATTAAAACGACAAGTATTAAACTTGAGATATCACTTGTTTTAAAAATTGGCAGCTAATAAATAATTGTATTTGGTGGCTGCACTGCACCTGACAGGTTGCCCTAAAGGGGAAGGGGTGTCTAATTCCTCAATCGTGATCAATTGGTCATTCACAAAGGCAGAGTGGGTAGATCACTATATTCATGCCACTATTTCACTCATGTTTTAATGGCTTGAGCTTTTATCTACGGCTGCTTTGGAGTCACATGCATACAGAGACGCACACTGGGAGACTCAACATTTCACCAAACTACCACATATTTCATGATCTTTGCACAGATATTGTGTGTGCACCAATTAAAGATAAATATAGGTAGGCTTACATGTTTAAACAAATTATTTCAACCTTCATTAGTTCTAATTTGTTGCCAACAAAATGCGAACAAAGACAAACATGCCTTAATCTTGGCATGGCGATTGATGAATGCAATACATCTGTATTGTGAATCAAGCTGATCTCGGCTCACTGGTTTCGTGATTGGAATAAGCATGGGCACACCTGCCCTAGTGGCATCAGAGGGATCGTGTAAATGCACTAGACAATGTGGAGTTAACTTCAAATGAATCACTAAACTTAAACATACAGTATGTGCTGTTCATCTCCTTTTCCTTGACTCTTTCTGTGTATGCAGTTTGAATGGATTACGGTGTGTGAAAAGTGACATGCTGGAGGCAGTGAGTCAGGTCACTCAACTGGACTTGCGGGACAATCATTTGGCTTCCTTGGACCTCAGTTCTGTTTCAAACTTGGAGATTTTGCACTGCCAGCGCAATCAGCTGGGGATGCTCACTCTCAGTGGATTCACTCTCCGTATGCTCAACGGCAGCAACAACCGTGAGTCTGTTAGCTGTGATGTTGTTCTTCTTAAGACTGCTTCTGCGTTGGGTAGCTCATAAGTGGGTCAGCTAATCAGATAACCTTGTCCTATGCACAACCTATGCACAACGTCCATAAGTCACTGCATGTCAATGCCGCACACTACTACAACAAAAAGCATAGGATGTGATTGGTGGATACACACACCTACCATATCAGCAAACAATTAAAACAGCTTGGACAAAAGTTCAACACTGAAATGTCTCTGCACGAGACAGTGTGACTGTTTCATGTCTGTGTAAACATATACTAAAATTGTATTCATTGAATTCCCACGATGCAAAAGCATGTGCCTCAAATGAAGTGATCTGCGCTGTGCTCTTGTAGGATGCTGAAGCATACACCAGCCTTTACTTACTGTTATTAAGAGTGCATAAACAAATATCTTGTTAATTTGTGTTTGTGTTGGCAGGCCTTACAACAGTAAGCATTTATCCTGTCCCAAACCTTCTGACACATTTGGACATATCACAGTGAGTTCCAGGCTGAAAACCAAAATCTTTGTATTTTGTCAGTACAGACAGGTCCATAAATGTTGGGACATCAACAGAATTCATAAATCTCCGACTCTGTACACCACAGCAATGGATTTTAAATCCTAAATTAACTTTGAAAACTTGTAAAAGTATTGATTATAATGTAAAGACTTTTTAGATCTCCTATGGCCCCTCATCAGTAGTTTACATCTAGTGCTGAACTATCTGCATTTACTCTGGAGAAGTCATCTCAGAAAATCTCAGTCATCTAAAAAATCTGTCCAATTGTTTAAATTTCACATGTAACATGTGACCAATCTCAGAGATCATCCAGGGACACACTATTCTTCTATTCTACAAACCAAGGGCTTTTTACCAAATAGCAATCCTAAGCTAACTAACCTCATTTTGGGGTCGGTTGTTTCCTCTGCTGCTAAACTCTGCTTGCTCCCCAATGTTGCTCCGCTCCACCTGTGTTAGCTTGACAGTGATAAATCAGTATCAAAACCAAAGCAATTATAGGAGCCAAATATGTGTTTTTCTTTGCGTAATTGGTCTTTGTGTCCATGAGGGGGCGCATTCATCTTTTATATGAATCATGAGCTCAGGGTTGAGTGCAGGTGTGACCCAGAAGGGCAAATTGGTTTTTGACCGCACAAGCGGAGTTTGTTTTTCACTGTTTCTCGTGTGATACCACTGTGGATCCTTTTAATAGCACTGTTAAATAAATGAAGATTATTGCATCGTACCTTTTGAAGACTTGGAGGATTTTATTGAGCACAACAGAGCAACCACAGCATAGCCGCTTAGCGCGTCATCAACAAGCCTGGGTCTACAGCCTCACACTAGCAGCATTGGGCTGGCTATTATACTGTCAAAAACCAGCCGATTTGACTGCGCAAATGAAGTAAAGTAAACTTTGGAAGAAGAGACTTTGGAAACGTGGAGCCCGTACACGAGCCACGGGGTGGAGCGGTGGTTGCGGTTATATGCGGCTACGTGGAGCAGACCGAGCTACAGGACCGAGCTGCAGGACCGAGCTGCAGGACCGAGCTACAGGACCGAGCTACAGGACCGAGCTACAGGACCGAGCTGCAGGACCGAGCTACAGGACCGAGCTACAGGACCGAGCCAAGGACCGAGCTGCAGGACCGAGCTGCAGGACCGAGCTACAGGACCGAGCTACAGGACCGAGCTGCAGGACCGCGCACCGCAGATCATCGCTGGACAACATTGGATCACACAAAGGCGCCCAACGATCGAGGTATGTGTAGCGCTACACCCAAGGCCTTTTCTGTGTGCACACATTAAATCCAATGCATTGGTAACGCCGTGGAATATATCTGAACTCGTTCACGCGTTCGGGAGCCGTCACGTGACTATTTGACCTACTTTCGTGTTGTGTCCTCGGGTGAACTCTATCGCGAACCTGAGCTGTCGCGAGACTTTATTGCGTCTACACGAAGATAACTTTCACTGGATCTTACAATGTTGGAAATGGACAAAAATGTTGAACAGGGTGATAATGAAGTGGAAAGTCACAAGCGCAGCATTAAGTTAACTGAAAAGGCATTAGCTGAGAAAATGGATAAGTTACAGAATACAAGAAAGTCTAAACTAAATAAAGCAGGTAACATTCGAAATGAGCTAAAAGAGTTTATGTCTGAGTGTGATAAAACAAAGGTTTTAAATGCTGTTGATGAATTAAGAATTGTGTGTGATGATGCACAGAGGTTTCATGAGACATTGTTGGGTTTAATGTCAACTGAAGAGGGTGACAAACATGAAGTATGGTTCAGAGCTAAAATGCTCCCAAATAATGAATGTTTTTCCACTGTAAAACAATGGCTCTCTCAAAATGAAACTAACAAAGATAATGAAAATGTGGAAATTACTCCAGCAGACAGTGTGTCAAATGCAGGAAGTTACCAAAGTAACAAAAGCAACAAATCAAATTCATCTGCTAAATTAAAGGCAGCAGCAGAAAGGGCTGCAATCCTGGCACGTGTGAAAATATTAAAGGAGAAACACGCTATCGAGGAAGAGGAGGCTAAGCTTCGTAGAAGGAAGGAAATGTTGGACTTGGAAGCTGAATTGGTGACCTCCGAAGCAAAATTGGAAATGTACAATACTGAGGAGGAGCGCCATTCCCAAGTAAATTCAAATGCAAAGGCCACAAGCATTAAAGGAGCAACATGGAACACTCTAAACCCTTCTGCCAATTCATTCATTCCTCAGGGCAAAGCTACAGAAACAAATGAAATAAATCAAAATGTCCGCCACACAGCAGTAAAGGGTAAAATAATGGATTCAAGACCAAAGGAAAAACCTGCCATCATCCAACAGCACCACCAAGTGAAACTCAATCAACCCACAATGGAAACTCAAATGGATATCAAACAAAATGAATCTTTATCACACAGCAGTTTACAGTGGCCTGCAGAGCTTCTCAACATTATGAGCAAACAAACTGAAATCACTGCAGCTCTAATGAATCAGCAGCGATCCATGACACTTCCCCCAAGAGACATTCCTATCTTTGATGGTGACCCACTACATTACAAACCATTTATAAGAGCATTTGAACAAGGTGTGGAAAGCAAAGCCTCTGTGGCCGACAGCTTGTACTATTTGGAACAATTCACCCGGGGACAACCCCGTGAACTGGTGTGCAGTTGCCAGCATATGCCACCAGACCGTGGATATGTTGTGGCCAAAGCTCTATTACAAGACCACTTTGGAAATCCATACAAAACCGCTACTGCATATATTCAAAAGGCTATGTCATGGCAAAATATAAGAACTGATGACACAAAGGCACTCCAGAGCTATGCCCTCTTTCTTCGAGGCTGCTGTAACATCATGGAGGAGCTTGAGTACATGCAGGAGCTGGATATGCCAGTAAACATGAGGGCTATCCTGGTGAAACTGCCCTACAAACTGAGAGAGAGGTGGCGAACCAGAGCACATGACATTATGGAGTCTACTGGATACAGAGCTGGATTCCATGACTTGGTGGAATTTATTGAGCGTCAAGTAAAGATTCTTTCTGATCCTTTCTTTGGTGATCTGCAGGACTATAATTTAAGTGTATCAAATCAAAGAACCTTCAAATCGCAACCAGGAAGCGGAATGAAAGGAAATGTGGTGGCCAGCACTGTAACCGAGAATACACATGGAGACGATGGAGAAAGTAGCCAGACACTATCAACCACAGACCAGAACAACCAGAAAAACTGTTTATGCTGCTCTATGGAACATTCACTGGAACACTGCAAGCAGTTCAATGGGAAACGACACGTAGACAAAGTGCTTTTGCTGAAAAGAAAGGGAGTGTGTTTTGGCTGCCTTCGACAAGGCCACATCAGCCGTGAGTGTCAAGCGAGGCTTACATGTGAAATCTGTAACCAAAGTCATCCTACAGTGCTGCACATAAACCGTCAAACACGTGCCCTGGAAGGTGAAATGGAAACGACGCAAGTACCAACTCCTCACACTACATGTGGACATACAGGGGCCGGAAAGGACCGCACTATGCTACCGGTGCTGCCAGTTCAAGTCAAGGTTGTGAAAGGGAACTGCATAATTCAAACATATGCATTCCTGGATCCAGGTAGTACGGGGACATTTTGTTCGGAAAGGTTGATGCATCGGCTTAATGTAGCTGGAAAACGAACGCACATTCGTCTGCGGACAATGGGTCAGACAAGAAAATGTTCAGCTTTCTCATTGTTCAATCTCGAGGTTGCTGGACTACGTGGCACCCAGTTCTACCCACTTCCAGAAGTCATCACACAGCAACAAATGCCTGTCACCACGCAAGACATGGTTAAATCCGATGATCTGCAAAAATGGCCATATTTGTCACAGGTTCATATGCCATTCATAAATTCAGAGGTTGACTTGTTGATCGGAGCCAATGCACACAAGCTACTGGAACCATGGGAGGTAGTTAACAGTCAAGGAAACGGACCATTTGCAGTTAGGACTGTGCTCGGCTGGGTTGTAAATGGCCCATTGGATAGAAACGCAGATCCTAGTATTCAAAGTGTGACTGTGAATAGGATTTCAGTCTGCAAATTGGAGAAACTGCAAGTAAAACAGTACAACTATGATTTTAGTGAGAATGAAGCTGAAAAGCAAGACACATCAATAGACGATATTAAGCTTATACAAATGATGGACTTGTCTGCAAAATTACAAGATGGAAAATACTGTGTGAAATTACCTTTCAAAAATAACAATGTCCACTTACCAAACAATCTTGCTGTGGCCAAACAAAGGATACAAAGGTCGAAGAAAATCATGCGTAACCTGGAATTCCACCAGAGAGTAAAATGTAAGCACAAGCAAGCAAGTGGATTGAACGCAAGTCCTGTGGCATATAACACCAAAGGCCGCCCAAACACAGTGGTTGAGCCCACAAGAGTGTGTCTAACATTGGACGAGGTGGATAATGCAGAATTCTCCATTATACGTTATTGTCAGCGACAGAGGTTCAAAGATGAATTGGAGGCCCCACAAAACAACAGAAGAGTAAGTTGCCAGAGTTTCATATCTTCTCTGGATCCTGCTCTACAGGATGGATTGTTGAGAGTGGGTGGCAGGCTAAACAAAGGTGCCATGCCAGAGGAAACAAAACATCCGTTAATCCTGGCCAAGGAACCTCATGTAATCAGGCTCATCCTGAAGAGTGCCCATCAAGATCGTGGACATGCAGGACGGATGCATACTCGGTCATCAGTGAGAAGGAAGTACCAGGTTATCAAAGGCAACTCTGCTGTGCGGAAGATTATTGGTAAGTGCAGCATCTGCAGGCAATACACTGCACAACCCTTGGATCAAAAATTGGCAGACTTGCCTGCAGTCAGAATTCTGCCTGACCGTCCTCCAATTACGAAGCTGTCAGAAGATCCACACAATTTGGAACCTATTACACCCAACCGCTTGTTGTTGAGAGGCAAACCCTCCCTTCCTCTTAGAGTTTTCAAACCGGAGGACCAGTATGGACGGAGGAGATGGAAGCAGGTTCAATACCTAGTCGACCGGTTCTGGAAGAAATGGGGTTAGAGTATTTACCTTTGCTCCAGAAGCGACAGAAATGGAATGAAAAGATCTGGCTTTAGGGTATGTTGTGGACATTATGATCCATCGGCCCACGGGGACCTGGGCCTCTTAGAAGAGTTTTGGAGGTATTCCCAGACAGTCACGGTCTGGTTCGATCCGTGAAACTCAAAACAAAATCAAACTAACTTGAGAAGCCAATAGCCAAACTGTGTCTGGTACATGGCTTTTGAAGTCACAAAATAAAGCAGAATTATTTGTCTCCTTTTTGTTTTTGAAAATGAATTGCCATGACTGTTTACCATGCCAATTAGGGGCCGGTGTATAGGAGCCAAATATGTGTTTTTCTTTGCGTAATTGGTCTTTGTGTCCATGAGGGGGCGCATTCATCTTTTATATGAATCATGAGCTCAGGGTTGAGTGCAGGTGTGACCCAGAAGGGCAAATTGGTTTTTGACCGCACAAGCGGAGTTTGTTTTTCACTGTTTCTCGTGTGATACCACTGTGGATCCTTTTAATAGCACTGTTAAATAAATGAAGATTATTGCATCGTACCTTTTGAAGACTTGGAGGATTTTATTGAGCACAACAGAGCAACCACAGCATAGCCGCTTAGCGCGTCATCAACAAGCCTGGGTCTACAGCCTCACACTAGCAGCATTGGGCTGGCTATTATAGCAATAATCAAAAACTCATTCACCTGCACCTGAATCGTGCCTCCTTCCATATTGATACATTTATGGTTGTCAAATAACCAGTATTCCAAATGCTTGTAATTCCTATATCAGCCTGACTCTGCAGGTAAGATAAGATAGGATAAACTTTATTCATCTCACAATGGAAAAACATCCGTCACATTCGACATATATAAAATCACTCAGATCGTGCAAAAGACAGAAGTGTGCAACATGTTAAGGATACAAAATATGGTCCATATTTTTGTGTCATTACAAATCCATTGTGGTGGGGTCAAAAAGTTATGAAATGTGTCATGTCTCAATATTTACACACCTGGTAGTTTCTCCTTTGATTATATCATTTTGTTTTTCTGTTTCATGTGTTGAGATAGGAACCTTTTGGAGTACCTTCCTGATTGGGTGTGTGACTGCAGCAAAATTGAAACAGTGGATGTTGCATATAACCTCCTATCTGAGCTCCCATCAAGGTCTCTTACCTTTTTTATTTTTTTTACACACAACACTATGCACTTCATTGACAATGTTCTTCTTTTTACTATTTCCGTCCCCGTTTTGAAATGTTGAAGTCTACTTTAGGATGTATATTGTTAAGACATGACATAGACATCATAGACAAAATTGCGTGATATCAGCCCCGGGAGGGTAAAAGCTCAGAAATGAACACATTCTCTGTATTCTAGTTCTAAAAACCCTGCCTTGTCTTCAACAGATTGCTCAGCAGTTTAAGTTTGAGGAAATTGATGGTGGGAAATAATAATTTGCAGAAAGTGCCTGACCTCCTTGATCACATCCCTCTGGAGTCTCTGGACCTTCAGCACAATAAGCTCTGTTCACTTCCAGATAATCTCTTTTGCAAAGCCTTGAAGTAAGTCTGCCTCATTATTACCAGTCATTTCTTTCCATTATTTTTAGTAAATAACTGGCAAAGGGAAGGACTGAAATATAGTTTAACTTAATGTTAAAGCTCCTCTTACGGTTCAAAATCCGTAACAGGAGCTTTAGCTGCTTCCCATTTCCTGTTGAAAATCACTTAACACCCATTAGGATTCCAAGCGCTGTAATGTACAGCACTGTTTTTAATGTTTGAATGAATCCTCAGTCTTCCCTTTGAAAAATGTATTTGAGTTTTGGTCAGCATGCAATGTCAATGTACCCATTTTCCTTATGCTTTGATCAAATGTATTTCAATTATTACATATTAAACATTTCATGAAATGTCAAGTTAATTCAGTGCTACATTCTGTCTTTCTTCAAAGTCTTAAATATATGAATGCGTCAGCCAATGCCTTGGAGAGTATCCCCTCCTGCATTCAATCAGAAGAGAACCTCAGTACACTCCAGGAGCTGTACCTTACCGGAAATAATCTGAACGAGACCTGTGCTTCTGTGCTTGTGGGACACCAGAACCTGCGAGTGCTTCATGTTGCTTTCAATAATCTACTCTCCTACCCACCCAGGTCTTTTGTTGTCAAATTCAGGATTATTTAGTGCATGAATAAATTAACTTAAATGTTTCTGTCTATGTAGTAAACTAAGTAAACTGGAGTTTTTGGAAGAGCTGAACCTAAGTGGAAACAAATTAAAGTTGATTCCCTCAACAGTATCCAGTTGTAAGAAATTGCATACACTTATAGCGCACTCCAATCACATTACTGTATTCCCGGAGATCCTCAACCTTCCAGAGATCAAGGTCAGAACTTTTCATGAAAGTTCACAATTTAACTGATTTGAATATTTGACACCACATTGTTATATTTCTTTTGTGCTTTTGTAGCATGTCGACCTTAGCTGCAACGAGTTGACTGAAATCCAGCTACCAGAAAACCTGCCTTCCTCTCTGCAAGAGCTTGACCTTACAGGCAATAACTGCCTGACACTTGAGCACAAAGCCCTCAACCTCTTCAGGTCTGCCAAACAACACACTAGAAACAGAACTATAGCCCTTTACAAACAGTGCACGTGTGTTTGTGAGTGTGTGTGTTTGTGTGAGTGTGTGTGTTTGTGTGTGTGTGTGTTGTATGTACATGGCAATAAAGTTTGCGTAACTTTAGTATTTTGTATTTGAAAGCAGTAGTATCATGTCCAGAGCAGAGATGACACTCAAAGCAAACAGAACTATGATATTTTCACCACTTGTCTTTAACCTAATGTGCTGGTAAATATAAAAGAATATGGGACAGCACACAGAGCTGTTAAACATTGCACATTCCATTGGTGCCTTAGGCAGCTCTACCTGGAGCTCTAGATCATCGCTGGTTCGGAAAAAAGGGTGTGACTGTACACACTGCCAGCATTTCGAGTGGATGTGCATGTTTGTAAAAGGCTTATGGGTGCATGTGAAACCTGTATAGCAAATACTGTAGATCCTAAAAATCATGTTGTTTTCTTTAGCCACATCACAACGTTAAAAATAGATCTGAAGAGCACCACAGCAGGAGAATCACAGAGCGCCTCTACTCCATGGAATCATGGATTGTCAGAAACTCATGGTCAAAGAAACAAGTAGGCACCTCCCATAATATACCCATCGTAGTAATGTTGAACTTACTTCACTCTAGTTAGTGCTTGTGATTATGAACTTGAATACTCTTCTTGTAAGTAACTTATTTATATAGTTTATATAAATGTTTGTAAATAGTCCTTTCAAAGACAGAGTCAAAAGTTGTGTAAGTAGTAACTTCCTGCACTAAGACAAGTCGACTAAATCCAGAGGTCACTATCACATCTCAAAGTGTACTGTTCCTCATATATTATGAGTCAGACTAGGTAGCCTTTTGACAAGGAAATGTGCTGTTGTGACAAGAGACTGCAAATTATGTTTTTTAATGTACAGGTTGTGTGTTTCTGTGCTGGCGATTGATCAGCTTGGAGACAGTACAGAAGCCTGCTATGGTGTCTTTGATGGAGATCGCAATGAAGAGATACCGAGACTACTACAGTGCACAATGGGAGATGTGCTCTGTGAGGAAATTCAGAACTCTAGCATTGACTCAGTGTATATGTCCAACACATTTCTAACATCTCACAGGTAAAATAAACATGACAACCAATTGCATAAACCTCATACATTTCATACTTATTCAAACAAATGTGTTTATGAGACAGAAAACTTGGCATGGCTGGTCAGAAGCTTGGTGCCTCTGCCTTGATTTGTTACATTCACCATGAGCCTTCAGATCTCACAGGCTCCTTCAGTCTAACTGTGGCCAATGTTGGGACTTGCCAGGCTGTACTCTGCCGCGATGGTAAACCAATCCCATTATCAAAGGTGTACAGTTTAGAGAACAGCACCGAAGAAATGGAAAGAATAAAAAGAAGTAAAGCTATTATTACAGAGGTGGGACATTACATTTAATTACATTTTAAAATGTTTTGATATGATGCTACTTACATATTTGTCTTTGTCCAGGACAACAAAGTAAGTGGCGTAACATGCTGCTCTCGCCTGTTGGGTTGTTCGTATTTGTCTCCTTGGGTACTCCCTGAACCTTATGTGCACACGGTACCGCTCTGTTCCCAAGATGAGTTCTTGATCCTGGGCAATCGTGCTCTATTTGAAAGGGTCTCTTACCAGGAGGCTGTGTGCACTGTGCAGGCTGTGCGAGATCCACATGCTGCTGCAAAGAAGCTGTGTTCCCTTGCTCAGAGTTACGGCTGTAAAGACAACATTGATGCTTTGGTGGTGTCGCTCCTCACTGGTGTGGAAAGATGTACATGTGAAAACAATGTCAGTGAGCCACATCTGGGACTTCCTGTAAACTCTCCACCTCTAACTGTTCCTCCAATGCCCTCAGAGCCAGCTGCTTTGTCACCCTGCTGTGGTGGTGTGTGGAACAGTGAAACTTTAGAGAAGGGCAGTGAGGCTATGTCCATTCCATCTGATGAGCATACTCCACACTCAGAGAGGAGTTGCAGTATTCACCCTGCCACACTCGTGTGTGGGATCATGGTGCCAGGATCCTTAAATCAGCACCCTGGCATCTTCCAGAGGCAACCATCTTGTGCTACTTTCTCAAACAACCAATCAGACAACAACTTGGACAGTGATGACGAGGCTCAGGTTCATGGGGTCATCTCAAACGGCAGCAAGATGGAAGTGGAGGTAGACATTCACTGCTGTGCTTTTCAGTTACGGTCTAGGGCTCCAGACAGCACCAACAATGCACATTTTATAGAGGAGAGTGATACATTGTGTAATCCAAACAGTGTTGTAATATCAGCTAATGGCTGTCTATTAGCTGTTTGTGGGCAAGACAATGCAGACCTCAAAAAGTCTCCATCTACATCCTGCTTGTTTGGGAAAAAAATGTCCAATGGCTCTGTTGTTGCACCTGAGGATTGTCATAATGTCATTGAGGAAGCAGTGGAGGCTCCTAAGAAAAAGTCGGGCTACTTTACTGCCTCAGCACAGCAAGACCCAGAGGACCAGCTCATAATACCACCATGTCTGGAGCAAGAGGTGCGGGAGCAGCTTCGAGGACAAACATCTGTGGTGTCGTGCATTTCAACAGCATCTTTAACCTCTGCCCTCACCACTTCTGTGTGGCATCAGCCACACGCCTCAGTATTTACCCCTCCACTGATTTCTGCAGCAGGCCCTTCCCCTATGACCCAACAAGAAGTGTATGACACTGCCCTCTAGTGTACTAGACTGCATCTGGCCTAACTGTTTTATTCAAGCAGGTACTACTGCAATATGGCTTTGTACCCTGCTCAAACCATGAGGCTGCTTGATGTACACATTGATGCATACGATGAAGTAGTTGTAGGGACACAACTCTCTTTTCAGTTTGGGACATGATGATGTAAAATGTGTGTGATTGCCATACTTGAACAAGCCTTGAAATAAGATGTACATGTCTGATAAATGCAGTTATTCCCTTTACAGACAGATTGTCAGTGCTTCTGTAACGGACATTTCTTCCAGTGGACAACAGTCCCAGAGCGCTGTACTGTAACTCAAAACTTAGACTGAAAAGTGCCTATGGTTGAAAACTCATCCTTTTTTAGTGTTTATAATTTGTGTGTGTATTATAATGCAACTCACAAGGCAAAGATCTTTAAAAATGGTTGTATTTTAGCCACATTACAGCTGTCATAACAAATGTCAATTTTCTAAGTACAGGTATCAAGTATGTTTTCACGCCCACTTGAAAAATAGCAAAAAGCTGAGCTGAGAGCTGTGTGAGGGAGGGTGGGCCTCTTTTTCACTTTTAAACTAAAAATTCTGTTCTTAAGATAGTACAGAGGCCTCAGTATCACCTTTAGATCAATAGGTGAAAACGAGTGATAGAACCAAACTGAGCGTGAGGAACTTAGAACTTAGAAGAAGGATCCAAGTAGAACTTCAATAAGCAAATAAGAATAAATGGGCACCAGGCTTAATCAAAATGTTAGAACTGCTTGTCTTTATAAGGCCAGATCTGTAAGTGGATTTGTTGTCAGTTTGTTGAGATCCAACCATGCTATTTTTCAAGTGGGCAAGTGGAGACTGCCTCTTCTTTTTTCTTGTTTGACAAACTGCAATGCATATTTAAGTGGTATACTGAACATTGTTAGCTGAATAATTATGTAGAGTCTTTTTATGTAACATGTTTGTCCTTTTTCTGTTTACTAATCATTTAGAACTGCATCAGCAATTGTTTAAGATTTAGCCATACTACAGAAACGTCTTGTTTTAGAACTTGCTTTGATGCAGCATGGTGGTACTCAGAAGTCCTATCATTTAGGTGTATAATGTTTGAGAACCAGTTTTATTCACTTCTGATTAAGTTTTAAGACAAGTGATGCACAGAGATGCCTTTATTTATGTAACTTCATATTGTCTAGAACATCTGTGCGTTTAAATGAAAGCCCCACAAACCTTCCTTGCTCTAATTCACCTGCTATGCCTAGACTTATATCAAGCCAACAGCTATTTATGTATTACAAGTTAATTCAGATGTTATATTATTTTAGTATAAACAAAGCCTTTCCATCAGATGTATTATTTATCAAGCTTTAGCTATTCATTATAGCACAAAAAACTCACTGAATAAGAAAATGAATCACTTTTTTTTGAGAATATAAAGTATACCTGTTGAAGTTCCAAAAATGCAGTATAAACTGGAAGTTATACATATTCATAGAATAATTTATATTTATGTGCCATGTCAGATGTTTCATTTCAGATTTTGCAGGAAAACTGTCTTTTTACAGTGTATGTAAACTTCCGGTTTCTACTGAACGTATACTCAACTGTATGAAGGCACAATCAGAAATAATTGCCGTGTTAGATACTGTACGTGTTTGTATTCAATGAAACTGTGAATGATGGGAAAGTTGTGGTAAAGTGCAATACTCTAAAAGTCCCTTTAATTGTTGAGCAGAGCAGGCTTGTCACTGTTTTTTTATTGACTAATAATAAACCACCATCCTATTCTGCAGAGTTTGGGTCTAATGTGCCCAAAGTCACTGCTTCTAAAGCAGGGTTTCAACGTTTTCAGGCCAAGAAGCTCATAAGCTTCAAATCTTTTTGCGACCCCCATTTTGGATTTAAATTGAAGAGTGCAATAATTTGAAGCGCTCAAAAACATTTACATAAATAACTCGATAAAATAATGCGTTGTATTAAATAATGATAATACAATCTATTATAATATAATAGATAAATCCAGGACCATTTCAGAATAATATTTTGGGAACCAACTACTTACTTGCAATGTAATTTTGGAGGGCATTTTGGTGTGTTTGGGTTTGTAAAGGGTCCTGGGGTTTACAGTAACAGTATGTAACTTTCTGGTGCATGGTTATCAAAACATCTACAGGGTTCCATGTCAAAACCACACTAAGGGACATTCTACATAGAAGAATGCATAACGTTGGTGAAAAAGTCACGTTCTGTGGCTTTTAGGAGCACAGTAACTGTACTTGAAGATAAGTTGAAAAGTACATTTTAATGCTGCTAACGTTCAGTTCAAGATTAATGTGTTTCAATCCAAGCCAAGTAACAAATTAAAAACAACTTTTTTACTGGATTCTTTAGTGTCCGTTCCTTATTTTTAAAATATTAGAATTGTTGTAGGATTAAAGATACACCATCAACACCATCTTAAAAAAAATTAAAAGATCATGTATAAAAATAGTAGACATGTTGCTTTAGCTAAAGTCTACAATACAATAACACAAAAAGAAATAGGTGAATATAAAAAAGGTAAAAAAAAACAGTAGCTCAATGTTCATTATTGTACTTATCCGGTATTCAATAATTATCATCTTCATTTCTCTGTTGGCTCTTTAGTTTCTTTACAGTCCTAAAAGCTTTTGCGGCCAAAACAGCACCAAAGATGAAGATAAATACCCCTAGAATCCCAAAAAGTCCTCCTGCTATATCTGCCCCATGAAACTGGCACTCAAAACCTTTATGGCCTTTTTTCTTGTACATTTCCTCTCTCTCTTTGCAAATGGCATTGCTGTAGGTTTCTTGTAGTTTAATGAAATAGAAGGCAAGAGCTGGGATGTAGCCTAAGCCAATGAGGAAGTTTACTAAACCCTCACCAAGCAGCACTGGAGGCAAGCGGTACGGAACCCTAAAAACACCTAAACAAAACATTGCACAGGCATAGACCATGATGCAGCCAGCACAGGCCATAGTGAAGATGTACGGTGGCCTCTTCAGCTGATGAAACAGCCGATCCAGCTCTTTCACTCGATCGGCATCTGCACCGGTAAAGGCGTTGGCTCCACCGAAGTGATAGTAGTAGACCCCTCCCAGACTGGCCAGGTCACGGTAGCCTCCATTGTTGCTATACGGTACACCAGCACAGATAATTAGGAGGAGATTTACAAAGATCTCCATGAGCTGACAAAGCCCTGAAATATAAAGTTAGAAGAAAAAAATTGAAAATGAAATCACTTTCTGTTGAGCTTAATAGATCCACTTTCATAGATATAATGCATGAATGTGTGTAGCAGTCATTTTGTGTATGGAAGCAGTCACTTTCTATTGCCAGCTGTTGTGGGCGGCCCAAATTAAAATTCAGAAATCCAATCACAACATCCTGTCTTCATCTTATTAGATGACTTTTGAATACGTAAAAAAGATTCCTGTGTGCCACGGTTTGATCCTTTGGTCTGAGAACTAATTTAAAAAAGAGTAGCACCCTCATATAGGCTATCAGTCTGAAAAAGCTGAGGCCAAAAAATAAACGCATGTCAAAAAGTTAAAACAAAACTGTTTTGAGAGTGAGGAACTAGTTAGATGGGTTTTGTGTCGTGGTTACATTTATTGTAGTTTGAAAGTTTGGTAAATAATCAGTAAATTAATCTACTCAGTTTATAATCTTATTAGCTGCAGCATGAAAACTAGTGGTGAGGGAAAAAAACATTCTATTTAGATCTGCGATATTTTTTACAGTAGAGCAAGTAGTACAATATTTAATTAAATAATTATCTTGCACTCTCGTTTTTCTCAGCGTTTACTCTGGTATTTTACATTAGCGTATTACATCCAAGGTGGCGCTTCTTGTGATGCTTTAATTTTGTTCATTCCTTCAATAGCATGTTGAATCACAACTGGTTCTACACGACGCTCCATTCTCTTTAAAATACAAAGTATCAATTTCGGTTTTCATCAACAAGCAAGTGGTGAAGACCTTGACATTCAATATGCCATCTGCAATATATTTCGGAATCGAATCGCAATAAAATTGAATTGTGGCCCAATTCAATACCATCAAATCTTCACATTTTTGCCAAGTTCCACCCTAACACTACTTTAGCATAATCTTAAAAGTTAAATCTATGATGCTTGACTTGCCTCTCGATGTAGGGATGTATCTGAGGTTGTAGAGAGCAGTTCTATGTTGACTGAAGGACATTTCTCTGGAGCTAAAAATAACAGTCAGTGGTCAATACATTTATAGGCCTGCCTAACATCAAAGCACACAAATATGCATATAGTTTTAAACGTGGAATGGTTTGTCTTAGTTTCTTTACAGAGTTGTTGAAGGTGGCTGGTGGTTCTCTCTGTAGACAGGTGTCTCCTTATATCTGTCATGTCTGGGGCGGTTGTCAGCTGCAGAAGCACCCAGCTCCTCTTGACTCCTGTCTCTTGACCTCTCAGAATGATCTCTGTGGTAATTCTGACCATATGTATCGTCTTTGTGGTGCCTTCCTTCTTTTCGAGGCATTTTTCTGGAGTCAACAGACTAGAGAGATTACATAATAAAATAGCAAATAATCATAACATTCAAGAAATCAAAAAAAGAAAGAAATGCCAACCTACCTTTGTATTCATTGGATAAACAGCGTAGGAGAAAACAAATTCCTGTTTAAACCATAGACTGTATGTGATTTTGCTTCCTGCTTTGTGATCGGACACCTGCCAGTATGCCACGCCCTCAAATCAATCCAAATACAAATGCTGAAGAGATTACAGCCGTTTATGAAATCATCCTTTTTCAGATTAATTTTAAGAATAAGATTAAGAAATCCTTTATTGCTCGCACAGGTGGGAAAATTCTGTGTTGCATTACAAGTTACAGGATATGTGACAGACTCCCTTAATTCACCTGGTAAAAAAACGTCAATCTTATTTTCTGTCATGAATATCGTTTTTATACTTGATACTTCCCTCAATAATCCATATCCATCAATTCTAGCGTTAGTTTTCTATGTAAACGCGTCGCTGTTTAAATGTTGCACTCTCTGGTTGCTTACAGTCAATGGTTGCTATAATGACAGTGATTTTATTGTGAAGACTAATTTCCTCGCGTTCACTCTGTCGGAAGTGTAGCTATCTCCGAGCATGCTGCGCATGCGCTGGTTGCAGACGAGGGGAATGCTCGACAGAAATGGCGCTGGTGGGATTGCGAGCAGCGTGAAATGCTGATGCATTGCATGGCTTATCATCTGCCACCGCGAGGACTTCATGTGGAAAGAGCAATGGCTTCTATCTAGAGTGTTTGTATAACTCAGATCTACAGCTTCCTCCCGGGAGAGTTTTCGTCTTGTCAGCGGAGAAGAGAAAATCACACCGGGAGCATGGCTTCTTACAGCAACCAGGTAGCTAAGCTAACGGCTAATATTAGCCTGCAAAACAAGTCCATGTCGTGTACCGTCTAAGATAGGTTCTAGACTACACATCTACGGTGCGATATTATGCTATTTGACGATGCTGGAAAATAATGTTGATTCAACAACAACAATTGTGTATTTGGTAATATCGGTTAGTCGTGTCATTGAAATGATAAGAACAGAAAAGTGCTGGCTAATGCCCCCCCCCTAAGCCTCACTGCAATGAGCAGCATGGAGCTAACAGGCCCACGTCCCTTCATTCAAATGGGTAAGATGCTCTGTAAAGGGGTAGTTTACCCATTTGACAGCTATATATCGCCAAATTACTCCAAATGCCACTGCTCTTTTTGATGAACACATTTGTAATTGATGTGTTTCTCTTGGTGTTTACTTACTCTGAAAACTGCTGCGTGTGCATGGCCCACACAGGCCTTGGACCAGCGCATGTCTGAAATGTTATTTCCATAAGTTTTACGGATTTAGTTAGTAGGGGAAGTATTTCCTTAAACAATGTTCAACGTTTTAAATGTGGCTGTGTGTCTTCATAAATTATTAATCAATTGGATTGTCCACTGAGTCTTCTGGTCCCTGTACCTGGGTTATACTTTAGTCATCCTGCTAAGTTTGTAACCCATTCATCAAGGCGAGCCTGTTGACCCACAGTATAGGATAATATGATTCAAATCAACTTTACTACCAGTTCGTGAAAGTAGCATTCTAAGGAAGTTCTTGCATTTTATGATTTGGAGGCAGTTCATTTGCAGTCATCTCAGGTCTGCTGTCGTGTGTGAATCCTCATTTAGATGGACTACTACAAAATAACTGACGTTTTGATCATGTAGATAATTTGAGGGAGCCAGCTACAGAGGGGAGACCTCCATGACCCTCTGTCTTCTCACACTCCTGGGAGGAGTGCAGACTTTCTATTGGCTTTCCCCTCAAAGCTGGACATACCAACTGCTGCCCGTTTTATTGTACTGTAGTTTTTTTAATGGTAATGCAAAATTCAGTGTTCAAAATGAGAAAATATCCCTCACTTCAACATCAGATTGGCTTTGGGAACATTTACTTATTTAGAAATGTGTCTTGTTTTAACTTAATTGGACAAAATATTTCTACTTTGTCGAATGGAATTGACTGAATATATATATATGGAACTTCACATACATTTGTGAACATGAGATGTTTAATTCCAGTCATTCTCTATTATTGTGGCTCTACTCTCCACGGGCTCCAATATTCCCAAAGGAGATGGCTAGGCTAAATGCTAGCGACTCACTCGATGACATTGCATACATCACAGAAAAACTCAGATCCAATCGTTTCAATCTGCAAATGGAGTGAACCACCTCTTAATGGAGCTCAATGGAGCAAATCCCCATTCCAGACTTTAGTACGAAATGAAATTTGTACGATGGTGTGGTAAGACCAGGCTAGTTCCATTCGTACCTCCAGAGCAATTGCGGCCACTTTGTTGTGAATGATGGCAGTTCCACGCCACTTCGAGAGCCTCCTAAAGTTTTCACTGGGACTCTTGTCAGTCTGCGTCAGTAGGCCTGTCGCGATAGTCAATAAATCAATTAATCGCACGATAAATAAAATTTGCTCAATAACTTTTCTGGCCGCGATAAATCCCATTTGCATGCTTGTTTGTTTCCCCCGTCTCTCTCGGGTCAGAGAGCCGCAAAGTGGCCACGGGAACATTAGCGGTGCTAGCAAGCAGACGGAAATTACTCAAAAATACAAAATACAGCCAAAACAGGACCTAAACCAGGACTTAACCAGGATTGACAATGGGGGACACAGTAGTTGTGAACATATGCCGGCAGCTGAGTTCTCATTCAGGCTTGATTAGCGACTATACTAGCGCAGCTAGCGTTAGCGTGTTCGCCGATGCAGAAGTACCGTACCATACCAATAAAATAAACTTATGGCGCACCTCCGTGAACACATACTGCTGTTATATAAAGTCTCTAGAAGGTCTCTGAACACAGAGATGCTGCAGACTTGCATTCTTGGAGTAGAACTTTACACAAAAAACCCGCTAGCTTAGCTGTTAGCATCAAAGCCCGCCCCGCTACTTCCGGTGGGCGCTACCGCAGCAGGACTTCTGTACGCCCCATTGGTGAACCCACATGTCAGTCACTTGTCATTCGCCTGGTGGTGTGTGGGGAGGTGGGACTACTCCTGAGAGATCCTGTCTAGCCACACAAAGTCAACATGTTGGTATTTCTTTCTTGTAATCTGTCATAAAGTCTGAGAAATTATTGACATTTGAGGCATCTGTTTCATAGTTTCTTTACAAAGGTCCTGGCAGTTTTATTCCTGGTCATTTTTTGTTAAGAGACTGAGTTATTTATTGTTTTTGGTTGTTTGTTAATTTATTGTGTTCTAGCGTTAAATATTCGTTAAAAATAAAAGTTTATTCTCTTTGAAAAGGTGTACCTGCATTATCATTCTAATCGATGCAAATGATCTCAGAACGACAATATAATCGCTTATCGCAATAATTTCTGAGACAATTAATCGTCCAGCAAAATTTGTTATCGTGACAGGCCTATGCGTCAGTCAGATCAAGCCCCACAGTTCAGAACGCTCCAAACAGGAAAGAATAGAAAATGCTGTCGGCAAGGACTTTATATGGATCAGATCACTGATAATTGGTGATTTATTGCACTGTGGCTTTGATTAGGACTGGGCGATATGGCTGAAAACTATATCACAAGTAATTCATATAGGTCGACAAACCTAAATAAATGCATTTGTCGTGTGGGTTAACACATGTAAGCAGCCTTGTTTACAGTCATGGGGGAATGAGGCTGCAGACAAATGCTCACAAGCAGTCTCCCCCATAGTTAGTCCTGGTTTAGCTCCTGTTTTGGCTGTTTTCGAGTGTCTTGTGTCCCCATGATGGCTCCGTTAAAAGTTAATCTCTTGCTTTTGCCGAATGCATCTAGTCTCTGTACCCACTGCCTCTCCCGTGCTGCACATGCTGTTCCTCGCACAAAGGTGCATAACTATTGACATGGCACTGAAACACAATCTTTAGATCCATGGTTATTATAATAGATCCATGATCCATGGATGCTACGCATGGTGCGCTTGTTGTTTTTGCTTTTCCCAGAAAGTTTTGTGGTATGTGGTCGGCTGTGATAGGTCGAGAAGTCTCTGCCTACATCCCCCAGAATGCTGCGTGCTTCTGTCTCTGATTTACTTCCTGTGTTTTCTTTCCAAATTTTTCTAACAGAGTGAAGTTAAACTATCAAATATTCTATTGACCCCGTTTTCTATTGATATTGAACAAGTGTCTATTGCGATATATATCGTTATCGTTTTATCGCCCAGCCCTAGCTTTGATATTCAGGCTCGGTGTGAACTCTGCCTATATGGCTGCAGTCGCAAGCACAACCTAAGCCCGGTTATAGTGGGCCTGTCTTAGGATGAGCATCTAACTTGGAATTGACCAAAAAATTTGACTTTCATTTACACACGTCTTTCCCTGCAGTTGCATATTTTCTTAATCTCTTTAGCTTGTTACCTTTCACGTGAGCCCCAGGACCGTGGTCGAGTGGCGCAGGGGAGATTTGTCGCTTCAGGGTCAAAGGGATGTTTCTTTTGGGGGATAACCCTTGCTGTCACAGTGTGGTGCTATTCCTATAATGAAAATACCTAGACGTTGCCATTGTATTAGCTTAGTCTTACCACACCATTGTACAAATTTAATGTTGTAGGGTCTGGATTTCCTCAATTGAGGTGGAAGGGGTTAATTCCTCTTACAATTGGATCTGAGTTTTTCCGTGATGTATGTAATGTCCCTGAGTGAGTGAGGCATTTAGCGTAAGCCTAGCTTTAGCCATCTCCTTTGCCACTAACGTGGGGAGTAGAGCCACAACATATTTGCCAGCAATGACATTTTCTAAACATTCCTCTTTGTCTGGCTTCAATTTTGTGATATTTGCGAGCCGAACCAGAATGGATTACTTTACAATCGCCGCCATTGCCAAACAACCAGCAAATTCAACGCAAACTCTTGACCTCACCGACACCTACAACATCCGCCTCCCCCCCTCGCTGATTGGACGGATGGAATACAACCGTGGTAACCACAGCCACGAGGATCAGACCCAGACGTACATGTAGGGAAATTATAATTGACCAGAGTTTACGGAGTGCTACCATTGTGCAAGCTCCTGCAGCTTTTAAGGGTGCATTACTCAACTAACCTGATGGTGACCCTATGTTTTAGTGTAGTGGTCTGATACCTACTTCCTCGTATAAGCTACATTGCTTTGCTTGAAATGTCTATGTTTATGTATTCATCATAGTACTAAAACTGCCCTGAGTAACCTCTACACAGATGTTATTTAACCTTATGCAATTGCACGTTGGTTTTCAATGTATATGTTTTGGGTTAGTTCACCTTTTAGGACAGTTGGATGGGGGGAAAAAACTCTAATGGAGAGACATAGTTCTCTGTTGTGGGGTTTGTTTTTCCCCACAAGATCAATATTGAAGTCTTATTGCACCATGAGGTTTTAGTAATGTCATTGTTTGCCTTTTCTTCACCTGTATAGGATAATTATGCAAAACTGCCTCAAACAGTAAAGTATGTTTTAGTAAGAAGCACTCGCCAAATGCTGTGAAAAAGTTAGTTAGTTAGAACCCTGGAAAGTGCAGCCAAATACGGGTATTAACACATTATAAATATATAATAAAGGTATATTTTTGTAAAAATGTAGCAGATAGTACTTGCATAAAGCAAGTAAAATTTTCGGTCAATTCAAACTTAGATGCTCAGCCTGAGACAGGCCTCACAAACATGAAGGAAGCTTATTATGACATGTGTAGTAGCATGGATGCAGAGAAGGGCTAAAGGACATTCTTTCTGTTGTGATTGTCTTAGCAATCCTGTGAACATTGGATTAGAGCTGCCTGTTTGTCACTTTTAGTGCACACTCAGCACTGTGGGCCTTGTTTGCAAAGAGTTACATATGCTTGAGTTGCACTTTCCTTTTTCACTCATTTCACTGAGATTGAACTGTTTGCCTCCAGCCCAGTTTATGATTTTATTGCATAAATTTTTTATATAAGATATTTGTGTGTATCTTTCATTCTCCGCTTTGAAAAGTCCGACTTCTCGTATATGTGTTTAGCTAATTTCTCTACTTACACCAATCCACATACATAAACGTTTATGTGGAAACATCTTATTTGTCGGTTCATAAATTGGTGTGTTCCCATTACTTACAATGGCAATAAAAAGTATTTAACAATGGTCTAATTTTCTCAGTCGTTTAGAAGTATTGATAATATTCAAAAAACATAGGCTTAAGGCTTAGAAGCTTCTAGTAAGACAAAGTGTACTGCTTAATTACCCAAGGTAATTGGGTAAGGTTTAAGCAGTATCTTCTTCATGTCTTAAGGCATGGATAACTTATTACATTAATAAGAACATGCATTATTTTGGCCTGTAGAAAGTACTTTCAGACACAAGAATAATATCCAACTGAAATAAAACTCACAACATGAATGCAACTGATTGGTACTTTACTACTTACTACTACTTACTTGGTAGGAGTCTTCATTTTAACTGGTCAAAGATGTGCAAATTTAGCCTTAATCAGTTCTTCTCATGGCCTCATTTTGATTTATGCAGCAGAAATTAACTCATCTTAAATGCAACAAGTATTTCAATGAAATTGTCTTCTTCTTTTACAGTACATCTTTGGGGAGTTCAGCCCAGATGAAATAAAACAATTTTTTGTTTCTCCACGGTGCCATGTAGAGGTAAGAATTATATGAAGGGCCATTGTTCTCACAAAAAATACACACATGCATGTGTATGCTCACAGGCATTCAACTGTATGTACCTATACACACGAACAACATGCAACAGCTCCCAGTATTGTGTGTATGTTTGATACACCCTCTTCTATTCAATGTGATTGGGGCTTTTTTTACACACAAAAAAGCGAAAGCTCCGTGCGGGGAGGGCGAGCAGAAAAAAAGTTGCCATTTGCACACTTGTATGAAATGCCATGGATTGTGTGTTTCTACACCCCCCTGTACTTCTTTCTTATTATACTTTTTTGAGTTCTTATTGACAAGTTCTGTTTCCTCAGAGCAGGGGTCTCCAACCTTTTTTGTTTGGAGAGCTACTTTTGCATTACAGAAGTGGGAGAGATCTACTCTACAGTTTTATGACTACAAAGAAATCATTAATGACCCTACATTATATATTTTATAACATAATACAGACATGTATAGATATAATAAATATGAAATGACTCATAATGTACTCATTTTAGATCATGTGTCAAATTCATGAATCCTTTGTGGAGCTACTTGAAAAGTGGTGAGCTATCGGTAGCTCCAGAGCCACAGGTTTGAGACCCCTGCCTCAGAGCATAATATAAGCAGGAGCCATGTTGAATGCGATGACTCGCTTGGGGAGGGGTTAAAACAAAGAGCAAAGTGGCAAAGGTTAATTGTAAAGTTATAACTGGCTTGGTAGTTATCATTTCCTTCCGGCCCTTGACGTGACCTGGGATTAGACAGTCGTGAGACAGGTTAGTTTTACCCTACTGAGGATGTGTTGTTGCATTTTCATTTTGACAAATTGTAAAGTTTAAAAATATCTATCTTTTTTTAAATGTCAAGATATTGCACACCCCTAGTACATACAATGTATTATGGGATTACCATGCATCACTGATGTCACAGTGTGTCACATGTTGATTGTGGATCGTCAATGTTTTTCCAGCTATAAAGACTTTGATGTTTCAATTGTTGTCTCTACAGCTTCCTCCATTTAATGACAAGGTCTCCTGTGTTAGTCAGTCTTCAGGTATGTACTTTTTAGTAAATGCCTTTTGTCGAGTATAATATATTGTGTACTTAAATATAATTTTATGCTGTCATTTATTGTAATTGTTACCAGAGGAATTCTTGGCTCAAGCCAATTAAAAATCTTCCAAATTTATCAATGTATATTAATAGTATTAAGGCCACCTATGGTGCCACTTATACTTAACATGGTTTGTATTGATTATTTAGGAAGTTACTGCACTCCTGCTGTACCTTATATTATGGAGTCAATGGGACTGCAGGTTTGCGGTGAGTTAAGGAGTTCAACATGCTGTAGCTTCACTACCTGTTTGCTCTAAAACTAAATTTTCGGATTTTCCAAGACTGATTGCATTCTAAACCTTGCTATATCTTCTTGCTTTTTGTTAAAGTCTGTAGAGCTTTGCATGCAATTTTAGGTATTGATCTTTTGCATTCTATATAGGCAAATTCAGATAAATATTTTTGTGATTTGTTACATGAATGATGATGATTAACCAGATAGTGTTTTTGTTTTGTTTTTACAATTTAACAATGTGTTTGCAATGAGTGCTTTTAGTGTTAAAGGTGATGGTTGTACCACTAACTAAAGATCTAATCCCTGAAGACTTTGACTGCAGTCTTTTTAATCTCTTAATCCTTGCAGCCCATCAAGGTTTTGGCTCTGTATAAAGATGCCAGAAGTTTTCTGATTAGCTCTTACTAATATCTCTTTTTCTGTACTCATATGCAAATTGCACTTAACTTCAAATTGTGTTACAAAACCATTACGTATATAATCCTGGTCCTGTCGAATCTTTATGTACATGCTAGTCCATTGAGGCTTATTTCCTCATTAGTGCTTGGGTTTAGTATTGTTTTTTGCGTTCTCCAGATATTGAAACCAAGCTATACATTTAATCTTACACAATTTGTTGATCTTGCTCTAAACCAACCTGCTTACAGTACCACCTAGAGAAAAGATTAGGGCTACAGAGTAAAACCATATCTAATCCAGTTTTAGCAGGACACGAAGGGGCTCAATGAAGTGCTAGTATATGTATCATATTTTGAGACACAACCCCTATCGGTCGTGGTTAAATACAAGGATTAGAATAGGTAGATGCTGCAGCAAAAATATTACCATGTCTAATTGTTTTTAATGTCGTTTGCAGCAGAAGACTATCAGCATATTGAGTTTGGCGTTGATGAGGTAATTGATTCCAAGCCTATCGGGATCAATGATCCATTGTATAAAGTATCCAGCAAGCTCAACCCTCAGGCTCCAGAGTTCATCCTGGGTTCTGGCCCAAAACCTCCCAAGACCACTTCACATACGGCTGATGACCCTGATGGAGCCCATTTCAACTCGCTCGATTGTCCGGACTCTGATATCTCGGGCCTGAATAATCACCAGGGTTGCCAGGACATGGATGGTAGTGCTGGGTCCCTGGCACAGCGAGAGAGAAAGAAAAAGAAAAAGCGTCCGCCTGGATACTATAGCTATTTGGACTCATCCAGCAGTGTTGCACCAGATGGTACACCTGGGACTGTAATGGTAAATGGACATGCACTTGGCCCCCAGCATCACAGTGCGGAGGACATGGACAACAACAATGCTCTGTCAGGAGAACTGTCCGTTTCTGATCATGTTTCCTTAGCATCTTCAATGGCTGAAATGAACTTTGCTCCTGCACCACCTTCCAGTCAGAGAACTTGTGAAAGCCCTGACTCTTCTTTAGACTTTGTAAGTGGAGGGGGCTCTATACCAGAGTCTAATGTTGCAACTTCTTCTTCTTCTTCTTCATCCTCTCAAAGCAGGGGGACAATAGAGGCACAGAGGACTGGAGATCAGCAGGACATTTTAGAACCTCAAAGCCCCAAACTTGCAGATAGACCAAACAGCCCCCCTTCCAAATCGACCAGCCCTCCCCCTTTTACCACTTCTCCCACTACTGCACAGGAGGAGCGGGGAGCTGTGAACAGTGACTTGGCCAATGGGCTCCCAACTGATGAGTCGGTGGGCACAGAGGAACAGAAAGTGGACAGTGAAAATGGTGAGGAGGTGCGGCCTGTTGCCTCAGACTCTGCTCTGCCCTCAACGACAGATCATGTTAATTTAGTTGCAACCCAAGCTGCACCTACTGCCAGTCGGCCTAAATCATGGGCCAGCCTCTTCCACAACTCTAAACCTCTGCCTGGTGGACCTCAGGCGTTTGTGGAGGTTAAACATGTTGTGGACGTAGTTGTCCCCTCTTCTCTTGCTGCATTGGAGCAGTATGAAAAGATGGGGGAAGTCAAGGAGACTCCAGTTCATGTGTCGGAAGATCCCATGGCCCCTAAACTTGCAGGTATAAAAACAAATACGCAATTTCATATTTCTGTACTCTCATGGTTATCCCTCATACATGCACTTTCACTACTGCAGTGGTCTTCAAAGGGCTTTTTGAATTCAGGCTTTCATTCCAACCAAGCACGAGCACACCAGACTCCACCCATTCTGTCAAGTGAGTCTAGTCTTGACCTGAAGACTTGAAAATGGGTATAGTCTGATGTGGTCCTGCTGGAATTAAAACCGGTAGCCACACGGCCGTTTTGAAGACCACTGCTCTACTGTGTCATTCATTTTGGGTTAGGGAGCAGTATGCTGTGTGGACAGCAAACAGTTATCTAACTATTGTTCAATGTTGGCCTATTGTTTCTCAACCAGGGGTTTGCCAAGGTATTAGAGGGTTTGGGGTAGGGTTATTATTGCAAGCATTGAAAGTTAGAGGTTAATGTAAGCTGCCATGGCAGCTCATGCTTCTCATGCTTCTCATTGAGCGTGTGTATATTCCAACAGCGAATGACCACTATTATGATATGACTGTTACCTTTATTTGAAGTCAGTTTTTTTGGCTTGTGATTGGTTGAGGACTACAACAGTCTTCCCTAAGCCCTCAATCCTGCTCCTATCCCTCAGCGCTGTGTCCTCTGCAGCTGTATTTCAGTGTATGCTCGCTCGTGAGGCATGTCATGTGTGATGTTATGACAAGCTCCTGAGGAAGATGACTTTTGAAATGTGTCACGTAATAACATTACTATATTACATTTGTTTGGTATAGAAGAACCAAATAACCTGATATTGTATCTAAAAAAAAAGCAAGAAAATAGTTCCTTTCCTCAAAGAAAACTGGAGACGTAGGTAAAACGGAACACGCAAAAATAGTTGTAGCCCCTGACCAGCTCTTATTTTTGGATTGTGACCCGCTGACAAAATTAGTTTTACACCCCTGGGTACGTAGACGGGGGAGAAAAGGTCGGGGACCACTGCTTCAGTTTATTCATTTTTTCAGTCATTAGTCAACTTTTTAAAACTCTTACGTTTTGGTCTATAATTTGTAATCACGTGTGATCCAATTTGATAAAGCAGTTAAATTCGAGAAAACACTAGATGGCAGTACAGTATCTAAAATAGATTAAGTTTTCCTATGACGGGAAAGATGGATCTCTGGATTGATTCAGATACTGTATATAAAGTTATCTTTATATAAAACTTTCCTTGGTATGTGCATTGTTTAGAAGCGTTGTTGAATAATGTAATTGCTTGCTTTTTAGTTGTATTTTTTTATCAATATGCCTCATGTGCTGTCTATCATGTATTGACTCCTGTGTAGTATGTACACTTGTAACTACTTTACTCCACGTTACCATGGGGGCTGTTTTTTCTCAATAACATGCTCCCTTCCTAGGCGTGGAAAAGAAACTTCTTTTATTCATATTTGCTCATGCTCTCCTCATAAGTGACATATGAAAGAAGAAACATCCAACTCGTGGGTTATAGGAAATGCACACACATGTATAAATTGAAGGAAATGTATGAAGAGACGATTACAAGAAGTTTAAACACATGAATGATTCTAACCATCGATGTAAAGGTTATTCATGGGTGTCAGTGCTCTCACATGCTTTCAACTTGTTTTGCCAATCTTTCATGTTAACCATTTGGACGTTTTCTGCAGTAAGTTTCCCACAAGGGCAGTTTTTTTTTTATTGGGGCCAACCAGCCTTCTCATCAATTTATATTATCGAAGGGTTGCGAGAAGTTTGTAATTTGAAAAAACAAACAAAAACACAATAACTGAAATAGATTCTTATGCAATCTGCATTGTATCATATGCATACTATTGCTGGTAATATGAATCTTGACCACATTTCTTTTGAATTCACAGAACTTATTGAGAATGTGAAGTTGATACATAAACCAGTGTCTTTGCAGCCGAGAGGACTAATCAATAAGGGAAACTGGTGCTATATTAATGCTGTATCCTTTACGAGAAACAAAGCTATGAACACATGCACACGTTGCCGCCGGTCTATCCTTGACTCGGGAACCCTCAGACTCTCCAAGCCCTAATCGCCTGCCCACCCATGTACCACCTGATGAAGTCCATACCTCTGCATAGTGAAACACAGCGACCTTGTACCTCCACACCAATGATGGACAACTTGTGAGTTCATTAATATTCATCATCTATGTGGCTTTTATTCACCTGTTCACACACGTTTGTTTTTTAGCGTAAGACTAGTGAATGAGTTCAACAACATGCCTGTGCCGTCAAAGACCAAGCAACAAGGTTAAACTTTAGACAACTCTGCTGCCACTCTGCGGTGTAGACTTGTCATGATTTACTAACTTGTATTTTTGCCACAGCCGGCGACAAAGTTGTGAAAGACATCCGGCCCGGCGCACCCTTTGAGCCCACATACATTTACAAACTTCTTACTCTTATCAAGTCAAGTCTTTCTGAGAAGGTAATATTTAGTTTGTATAAAACCCAAGTTCCTCTCATGAAGGCGACAGGAACTATCGTATTCATGTTTATTTGGCCACTGTCGCATATTTAGAGCAGCTTTTTAAGACAAAAGTGAATAACAACAATCCTCAACTCATTCCTCCAGCCTTCCTTTCTGCTCTCAGCCCAAAGCGTTGAATATTGATTCACAGGGTTCGCAAAATGTTTTCTAATAACGTGAAGACTGCATGATGTAGTCTGATTTATGTATTTTAAGTCTTTCTCTTTGGACAAACCTAATTTATACATTACAGTCACACATCTAAACAGATTATCAAGTTTAGCTGCTTTTTCTTTGTATTGTATATTTACGGATGTGTAGTATCCTATTATCTCTTTTATTCTGTAAATGTGTAAATTTTCACAGATATGTATATTCCTGAGTACCTATATCCAGATGATTCTATTCTCACAATAGTATGTTATTATTTTCAGGTTGTTACTTTATTCTTTTCCTTGTTATTTTTATGTGGAATACTATGCAAGCTACTGCGACCACGCAATTTCCCTCGTGGATCAATTAAGTCTAAGTTATGAAACCAAAGTTAGGTCCCCCAGCTTTATTGAGTCAACTCGTTTGCATCCTGAGATAGTATCTAGTATAGTAACGGTTCTCAATTAAAACTTGTTTTGTACCAAGTGTTTTTGAACAATCTGCATTCTTCAATACTCTACAGGGACGACAAGAGGATGCAGAGGAGTATCTTGGCTTCACTCTTAACGGGCTACATGAAGAAATGCTTGCTCTGAAAAAAATGATCTCTCCTCAGGAATATGGTGTGTGGTCTATTTTCATATACTGTTTTTTAACATTGCCAAACCAAAAAGCTCTTTTTGCAACATGTCATTGTTTTTATTTTATTTATTTTTTTTGCGTGGCAGAAGTTTCAGCACCTAATGGACCCGACACTCAGCCGGGTGCAGAGGAAGAGGATGCTGAAAAAGAGGAAGATGGCAGTGAGGACGAATGGGAGCAGGTCGGCCCAAGAAACAAGACTTCAATCACCCGACAAGCAGACTTTGTTCGCACGCCAATCACGGATATATTTGGTGGACACATCAGGTATGCTGCCACGCAAAAAAATATATAGGGGGGAGACGACTTGTTAACTGAACATTAACAGCTTTCATGTTGGGACTCAATAACCAGTATATTTTGACAATAAGCCTGCATTCTAAAGCTACTAAACCGTGATGTCAAAAGAATTGGTCTATGCACTCTGCTCTCCGCTTTATAGGCCAGAGAGCAAAGACATTAAGAACTTGGTCTCATATAGTCCTGCCATTACTTTAATGTGCCTATGATATTGATCCATTCCATTTATAGTATGAGTAATAGTTACTGTAGTTTAATCCTAAGGCCCTGTTTACACTGAGACGCTGTGACAGTAAAGCAAAAAGTTGACTTGAAAAATTGAAAATGGCATCTTTGCTCTAAACTGGTACAATACATCTCTCCTTTGTGTTGGTGTTTAATTGTACACCGTCGATGTTCAAATACATACCATACTAGCAGATGATAGATTGTGTTTTTGCGAATTGCTTGGCTGCAATTCTGTGTAAATGGGGCCTAAATAGTTTCATCAGCGGTCATTTTGTTCTAAAGGTTCTTATCTTTTAGGTCGGTGGTTTACCAACAAAACTCAAAGGAATCGGCTACACTTCAGCCTTTCTTCACGCTCCAGTTGGATATCCAGTCAGAAAAAATACGCACTGTCCAGGAGGCTTTGGAAACATTGGTGGCCAGAGAATCTGTCCAAGGATACACGACAAAAACAAAGCAGGAGGTGCGGCATCTGAAGTTTTAATTTTTGATTATCCTATTGTCAATATCTTTATTTTTTTAAGTTTCTATGCATTTTTGTTTTCTAGATTGAGATCAGTCGAAAGGTAACTCTGGAGGAGCTCCCCCCAGTCCTTGTGCTCCACCTCAAAAGATTTGTCTTTGAAAAGACTGGAGGTTGCCAAAAACTAACAAAGATTATTGACTACCCTGTTGACCTTGAAATAAGTAAAGGTAATGTCCTAATAATAATTGATAAATTTGTTTCATTAACTTTGATTTTCATTATTTTTTGAATGATTTATTATTTTTCTTTAGACCTGTTGTCATCCGGAGTTCGGAGTAAAGTTTTGAAAGGCCAAAGAACTTACAGGCTCTTTGCCGGTGGGTAGTGTTGGAACTCATTCGCGTCCAATTCCTTGAACATTAGTTAAAATAACTAATTTGTTATGTTTTTAATTAGTGGTCTATCACCATGGAAACAGTGCAACAGGTGGTCACTACACAACAGATGTCTTCCACATTGGTCTTAATGGCTGGCTGCGCATCGATGACCAGGCAGTGAAGATCATCACTCAGTACCAGGTGGTGAAGCAGACTGCAGAGCGCACAGCTTACCTGCTGTACTACCGCCGCGTCGACCTGCTGTAGACACTTCAACTGCAAGAAACAGGATGCTAGAATACGCCAATATAATGCACACCATGCACTCAAAATGCAGCAAATCTAAATAAAACACCAATCTAATGATCAGGAACACTGCCCAACTTGTTTTCTTGCATTTTTTTTTCTTTTACTCCTGCTTTTCCAAGAACCAGCTTTTCTGACACTTTTTGTTGAAGGGAGACTGCATTCACTTAAAGCTCCTTGTGACTGCCCTCCTCTGTGCAACACTGCTGTTTTTTTCCAGTCTCATGTGGTTTCATCAGCGTGAAAGGACCATTACTGGATGGTGACGTTTTATCTTTGGACCTGAGACTATTCTGCACATCTGCTTGGATCGGAATGGGTGAACTTGTACACAGAGATCTCTGCACCACAGGCTGCAAATGAATAGCTGGGGACTCAAGTTTTGGTTTGAGAACTTTTAAGGAGGAGATATCAACATCTGCCTTTACATAGGAAAAATGTTGTCTTGATGAATTTGCAGCTGTCTAAAATCCTGTTTGCTTCGAAATGGCCCAGCACCAGCATTATCATTAGTCATTTTGTTAAAAGGCCAGATTATGTTCTGCCATCTCCCAGTCGCCATTTTCTGACTTTTTATTTTATTTTTAATCTATCTAGGTAAAACCTGAGCCAATAAAACCAGGTGAAAGATGGGGGAATAAAATCTTCTCATACAAAAATTCTTGTATGAGAAATTTGTTATGCTTTCTGGTTTTAGATATAGAAACATCTCTTAAAATGCGCTTTAGAAGTTGTGCAGAAAAGCTCAAATTATGACAAAGTGTACATGACTGGCAAATCAGATGTTGCATATACTTAGTATTAAAGTATATTAATGAGAATTTCTGGCTAAAAATAATCAAACAAAAACCTTGTTTGTGTCCAAATGGACGGTGCTGGTTTTAACGCAGCACAGCGAACCTGCTCTTGTGGTTCCATTATTTCTTAGAGCTAAACTTCATTGTTGGGTACGAAGCCCATCAGTCACTTTTCCACTTTATGCAGTGGTGAGTGCTATGGTACGTCCAGCTCGAGCTGTGTTTATTGTGACAAGATGTTGGTCTGCATCCTGTTATTTCTGCATAAAATGAAATGTGGAACAAGGGGACATAGTGTTTGCTTTTGTTTTCATTTTTACAATCCATGGATTATATATTTTTTGCATTACTAAAACATTTGTTTTTCATTAATGTTCCCATTCTCTATTCAATCACAAATTACTGGAATTGGTGTTGGAAATGTCAATGGCTAAAGCACAATTAATAAAACTAATCTAGTTCTTTGCTTGATATTTATTTTAAGTTTTTTCATTTTTGATTTTGTCATTTTTTTGTATCTAGTCACTATCTGTATTAGTGATGAATTTTGATTGAAATCGCTAAAGTCCATAACGAGCCACAATTGCACTAAGTTATTCGCCACTTCGAGTCCGTCATCACATGCTCCATTGCCACCAGGTTCTTGCTGTTTACCATAAACCTTTTTTTTTAAACAGATTTCATGCTGCTGACTTTGCCACTTCTGCACAATTTGTGACATTGTCCATTTGTTTTTTTGCTAAACCTTTTCAAACAAATTGCAGCAAGTAAGAATTTGGACAAGCGATACCAAGCTTTCTATTGTTCACTTGATCTCGGCCTTCTGTGACTCGTTGCGTTCACTGCTGGGGAAGTGCTTCAATAATGTCATTTCAGTATTTGCTTCTAACAACTGTCTGCTGGGAAGTGTTGACAACTTATTGATAATCTGTCTATACTCCTAATTTCAGCCTCTAGCATTCTATTTTGTTTATTGTTCAAAATAAAGGATTGTGCAAAAAGTGATTTTTCCAATGCGGTTTAGTACCTCAAGGTTCAGGTTTCAATGTTCACTCTTTTTTCATTTGTGGTGTTTTAATCAATATTATGTTGATCCATTCACATATTATTCTTTTGAGTAATGGAGTAGAAGTTTAGATCCAGAAAGTTTGGGGAATTACTATATTTAATACATTTCACCAAAATTGCTCAAACAATTAACATGTTCATGTATAACTTGTTGCTCATTGATTTGTTTGATTTAGAAAAGCTTGAAACATTTTTATATCATGATTGTTTATTGAACCTTGCGTAGATTTCAATATGCTGGGGAGAGATTTGGATTAGGCTAATGGATTTGTTGTGCTATTGTTATTTTATCAAGTAAATTATGGCCCTATTCTGCATTTATTATGAGTCATAACATCTTTTCTCAACATGTTTAATTTTTTTTTACCTAATAGATTTCTAATTTTGTTGAACTTTTTTAATAATCATAATCAGATTAGTTGCAAGTAATTTGTAACTTGCATGTATGTATTGCATGTACTTATTGTACATGCAATTGCTACAATTTTGTAAAAACTGGTCCATAATTTGCGTTTCCGTACACGTATGTTCCGTATGTAAGGAAGGAAGCTCCATGTGTGTGGAACAGCAATATTACTCACATTCTGTCTAATTATACTAAGCTGAATTATGCAAATTAGGTGCAATTGAAGAAATCGTTACAAGAAAACTTCACTGGAATGTTCCTTCAGTGAAGTCTTTCCGCTTGGCTGCACAAAGGCTGGTTGGGCACACAGAAGACAGACGTTAGACTTTTATAAATCGATTCTAAGTGTTACAGTATACGTCTGACGAAGGCTGTTTTGAGTTATTCATCCTGAACACCACCAAACGTCACACAAGTGCATCCTGGACATTAAACACTATTATTGCTCATTTGTGTACAGTTATGTACAATACAAGAGTAGAATTATTTTATTAGTCGACTGGTTGATTTTGTTGTATCAAACATGGTGACTCAAAGCTCCAAGATGAAGAAAATATACAAGTCCTAAATTTTAATCCTATTTCTGATGCTCAGGGTCATTGTGTGAGGATCCATTCAACAAACTGACCCCACCAAACACGGATCTGTTTCTCAGAACTTCTAACAAAGCATCTGACAAACTGTATTTGGTCGTGAGCAGGTTGTACTATGAGGCAGCGCTGGTGCCATTTCCAGTAAATGCCTAAAACGCACATCCTTTGCAAATAATTGAATCATCCAACTTGACTCATGAAACACTACGCAATGCTTTGTGTACTTTCCAATTGCTTAATGTGAGAGATTGTATTTTAATCCAACTTCTCTTTTAAATGCCACATAATACATACTTACTGATTTATTTTAGAACTGTGCCTACTATAGAAATTTACCACATAGTTTTTTCAAAAAAAAACCTCCACATTCCTGGTACATGGGTCCGCTTTTTGCTCAGTTCCATCTAATTTGAATGTTATTTTTCCTTGAATCTTCCACAGTGAGGAATTTTCTCCCCACATAGGAGAAACGCAAGTTAATTAACTAGGCTAGTTGGTAAGTTACATTACATGAATGCATGTGTTTGAGCAGAGAGAACAGGGTAACTAAATAATAACATACTTGAATACTTTCCAAGCTAAGCAATAACATCTCCATGGAAACAAGCAGATCATATCAAAAAACTTGCGCAGTTCCTCTTTAGGGCCTGGCTGCTTTATTCCAAATTTAACAAAAAGTCTTGTTTTAGACTTGGCTTAAATGTGGCTAAATTGATAATGCAAAAACTAAATCTAAAATACAACACAATAGTATAGTTCAAATATTTTTTCTTTTCTGGGTCGGGGGTGGCAATCAGGGCTGCCACCCAATGCTCATAGCCCCAGTCTCTTCACCTGCTCTAAGTCTTTTTTCTTGTAATTGCACATAATTATATTTGTATAATTTGGGGGGCAACCACTTTGATTGCCCTAATTGCAGATTAATGCACATTTTACCCACATGTGAAAGCCAGATCCCTTCAAACCTCTAAAGCTAAACAGGAAGGGGTCTGGTTTGTACTGTGATGGGAGACCTCTGGGAACACCAGGTGCCACAGTGGGGCAACTGGGCTGTAACGTGGCAAACTGTTGTTGAGTTCTTCGGCAAGATCTATATTGAGTGTTGTGTGTGGATGGTTGCACGTGGTCGGAGTGGCCGATGGCACATACTGGTTACCTCGCTTCTGTCATTGCGCCCCAGGGCAGCTGTGGCTCCATACACTCCACCGTCTATGGAGTGAAAGAATAATGACATGTAAAGCGTCTCTGAGTGTCCAAGAAAGCGCTGTATAAAACTGATGTCATTATTCATTCAATTACATCCCCTTTAACTAGCGGATGTAAGTGGTAAAACACAAAACGAAAAGGGCTAGAATAGATAATATTGTTGTTTAACCCTGACGTTGACCCACGTGGTCCTCACCTGTCTCTTTGACGCGCACGCCTGCTCAGTGAAAAGAATATCCTGCATAGAGCTGCCTGTCGTGGACGCGCCTGCAGAAGGGGGTAGGTGCTGGAGACGTGGTCAGATTTTCCCCGTGTCCTGAAGGGTCTCCGCACTATATAAGACTGCCCTCTCATCTCACACAACTCCATTCCGCCTGAGGAACGGTCTGCAAGAGGTTCCTCCGGATCTGGACTTGTTTACAGGTAAGCCTTTGGGGATTTCATCACAATGTAGGGTTATAATAGTTTATCTGTGAGTGCATTTAAAACGTAGAGTCCTATGGGTGTAACATTCCTGCGAAAATTCAATATTATTGTCTTGTCTTGACGGATCTACCCACTGTCCTGCGATCAGAGTCTGTTTCTTGTGCTCTGTCACTTTGGTATAAAATTCATGAGAGCAATGAGAAAGGCGCACACAGAGGGGCTGTTCGAGGCTCGGTGTGAAGCGGGGGAGAGGGGAGTTTGCAGGGTGTGGTGGTGGTGGTGGTGCGCCGGCTGACCATGCTGGCATCGCGAACAGAACATGGACCAGACCCCAACGCGGTCCTTTATAGTCTGCAAGAGACCAGCATAAGACGAATATACTTGTTGGCTTTTTGCTTTTTGTTTGTGACTGCATCCCAATATGCATCAAAGAGACTGCAAATGGACCAGTGTGATATTAACTTAATATGATGATGTCATCGCAATCACTGCTGCTGTCTGTGATTAAGGTGATTATTATTATTATTATTATTGAACATAGTAAAATGGGACTTGTTTCACTATTTGTAAAAGGAGATATTTCAGTCTGTCAATCAATATATACCAATCCATGTCAAAGTGAGTGAATGAGCAGAACTGGCCTGGACAAGGAAAATAAGAATATAAATGTTAGTGTCATTTCTATCATCTTTCCATGTCTATAGCCTTGGTTGCAGCCATCAAAAACATGTCTCTATTTTTACCCACTGAATAGCATCACAACAAGTTCTCAAACACCAACATAAAGTATATACAATTATTTCCACGCTCCACAGATCAGTCCAGTCCATCATCACATTGACCTCCAGAGTCATGGCCCATCTTGTCCTGCTATCCCTGCTGGTGCTGTCTGTCATGGAGGCCACCTCAGTCGTCCTGCCAGACTCTCCGGAGCTGAGAGCCCTGTTGAGCCGCTACGAAGAGGAAGCCCAACAACCTGTGAACCGGAGCAGACGAGCCATCCGCTGGTCCGACCGCGAAGAGATCATCCAGCTCCATAACAAGCTGAGGAGTGGCGTCTATCCCACTGCATCCAACATGGAGCACATGGTGAGACACACAGCGGTAACCAGCTATTATTGTCTGCTTGTAAAGAGCAATTACAGATGTTGCCTTTTAAAGTTTACGTGTCAGCAACATTAGCCTGCAAATTGGGGGTGATGATTAGAATTCAAGTTTTATTTGGCGCACCAGAAGCATGCTTTTAAACGGCCCTTTCTCTGGCCTGGAAACATGCAGTCACTATAGTAAACCATTGGCAGCCCGCTGTGCAGCTCTTTCACAAGGTGTAATAATGCTGACTCTGTTCAACCTGCAAACACTGAAGGAGCCAAAAAGACAGCAGCTAGTTAAGGAAAAGCTTGTGAACGACGTGAGTGATGGCCCCTAGTTTCGTTATCCCAGACACATTCTGGTTTAACAAACTAAGATGTTTATCCCTGTTTAAATGTGTTATTGTAGTGAACTGCATGGTTACTTTGATTTCTATTTACATTCATTTTTACTCTCCCACCTCTCCAGTTTGGTGGAAGGTTTATTCAGTGCTGGCTGCTCCAGTTCCAGATTTCTCAGAACAGCTTGTGTGTGTGAGCGTGTGTGTGTGTGTATTTGTGGTTCAGTGGTGTCTAGAACGTTGTTGACCACCAAACGGGCTGGAATTTTACTGGGGGAGATGCACGGCTAGAGAGGGAGTCAGGTGTCTTCTCTGCTTTCCCAGCTCCGCACCACTGCAGTGAAGAAGCTGCCCTACTCAGGAAATGTGGATAATTTAGCTGTGATTGCTGGAGATTTGTTGTGGAATAGGGCCAGGAGCAGCTGCCCTTCTCCTGTGTCAGTGTTGAAAGTTAATGTGATACTCAAAGCCACTGTAGCCTCAGCTCACCAGGAAGGAAGGAAGGAAGTGTAAAACAAGCACCTGGGCAGACTGTTAAGGCCTTGCATGTTTGAACCAATGCAAACCTCTGCTGTAGAATGATGGAGTTGTTAATAGTCTATGGTGTTTAAACATTGAACTAATATTGCAGGTGTGGGATGAGGAGTTGGAGCGCTCTGCCACACATTGGGCAGAGCAATGTCAGTGGGACCATGGACCTCACGACCTGTTGCGATCCATCGGCCAAAACCTGGGTGTTCACTGGGGGAGGTATGATGTCTGCATGTTACATTGACTTCATGAGATATGTGTCGTTGAGTTCATTTATAACAAACATGCATTTCAAACATGTTATAATCTGAATGAAAATAGGTTTCTCCCTAGCTGCCCCTCTTTTAGTCCTTTGCCAACAACTATGATGCAAAGACATTTTTCCCACTCCTTGTACCCTCCACTCAACTCTGTTCAGGACCGTAAAAAGACATGTTTATAAGAAAGGCTCCAGTTGATCTCTAAGACTGTAGAACCATGTTTACATAATGCTGGTACTTTATTTTTGACCTCCTATGGGACTGTTTTGCAAGTTTTGTCAGTTCAGTTTGTACTCAATAACTGTGGGTTTGTCTATCTATGTCCACAGATATCGGCCTCCTGCCTTCCATGTCCAAGCCTGGTATGATGAGGTCAAAGACTACACTTTTCCTTACCCTAATGAGTGCAACCCTTGGTGTCCAGACCGCTGCTCTGGGCCCATGTGCACTCATTATACTCAGGTAAGGTACGCTTAAACTGAAATGAATGTTCTTATCCATGTCAAATCCTTGCTGACCATTGTGGTAAATATTGGATGTTGGTGGTGACATTGGCTAAATTAATCAAGATGGATAGATATAAACCATACTTTATCGATTCTCCACTGATATCCAATAGCTAAACCAAGGACTGTAAAAGGAATATATATAGTGTTTGCCTTGTAGCAGAAGAGACAAATGAGAGCAAACTCAAAAAGACTCAATGGGCGGGACTCTAGGGTCAAGTTCTCAGATAGTAACGACCTGGCAAAGAGCCAATCAGAAGCGCTGCTGATCTTTTTCTGCTTGCACTATTCTTTGTCTTTAGCAAAATTCACTAAAGAAACATAGGAGAAATGTTTTTTATTTTACCAGTTATAGTACTCGTAGAGTTCACCCTTTTTGCTTTCTGACTTAGTAATAAAATACTAAATGTAATTCCTGGCTCAGCATGAGTAGTATTTTGACCCTAAATGTTCTTCTGAATAATATTTGGCTCCCGAACATGAGCAGTTTAAAAACCATAGTGTGTGATATGATTAATAGAATAAGAACTTAAAAACAACCGCCTTCCTTTGCAAAACTTGGATGGATTTACATAAACATTCTCTCCTCTTTTTGCCTTCAACCTGTAATCTGATCATAGCCATCTGGCAGTCATTTCCAGACGCACCACCACTCACGCTGCTGACCTGGATTCTTTCTGAAGATGCCGCAAGACCTTTCTATGTTCGCTATAAGCATGGTCTTCCTGTTTCCCCCCCAAAATCAAAATGATCGGTGATTTGCAATATTGTACCGAGGTCAGAACAAACCATGGGCCTCAGCTTCACACTGTGACAGCACCACCCATCTGCTAGTCTGCTGACTCACTGCTTCCAGAGGCCTCTAACATTACAAGGAAAGAGATGCACATACTTGGGGAAAGAGCCTGCAGCTTAAAGTTTGAGTAGATACAGTAAATACTTGAAACTAATGGTGTCTTTTCTCGGGTTTCCTTTTTTTCTGCTCTCAATTCAACTCACTTAAACTATAACCCTAAATCACAACAGTAAATACAATACAGTAAAAAAAACACAGATCAGAGAACATTTCAGCACAAGAAATGCAATAATAAAAACATATAGTCATTGGTTTATAGGGGGCCATAAATCATGATAAATGTCCATAAATGTGGTTGAATGAGTTGAATTTTGAGTTTCCTGGATCATCACCACTGTCCTTTAAGTCAGACCCTCTAACAGTCTAACTGACCCTCCTGCATCGAATACTACTACTACTACTACTACTGCTGTATTTGTTCTGTCTGTCGTCAAGTGTATTATGGTTTAGGTAATGATAGAGATACCCTAACCTTTTTCAGGTAGGTCCTCAATGGATTCAGGAATTATGCTGAACAATTACATTTAATATCCTTTCATATCTACATCTCTTGCCTCTATAACTTTATTTTATGTGCACAAATGTAGGGATATGCAGTTTGATTGTATAATTTGTGTTCTCCATGGTTTTCTGTAGTTTCTTAAATAGATTAAACATTTACCAAGACCTTATGGTTCATGAAAATATCTCTCTGATTGAAGTTGAAGTTGCTGAATTAAAAAAGCAAACAAATATTGCATACCGATCCAGTCAAAACAGCATATTCATCAGGAAGAACACAGCTTCCAATATAGAATTTGTGTAACATTTCCAATATCTTTTCACAGTTGGTCTGGGCAACTACAAGTCGTGTGGGATGTGCTGTTCACGTGTGTCCGCAGATGAATGTATGGGGAGAAATCTGGAACAACGCTGTTTATCTTGTGTGCAACTATTCACCAAAGTAAGATTTTAAATGGTGTATGAATCAATAATGCTGTTCTATACACTGTTTGTTTTGGAAATGGTTGGCCCTCTTTATGGCGAACACAAATTAGTGGTGACATGTTGAATACCATTCCAATACCTGACAATTGTGGATATTTTCTTGGCCCATTACAAAACATGGGTCAAGAAAGTATCTATAAGTGAGAGTTAGAAATATAGACACAGGAGAAGTTTTGTTCGTTTGTGGGGCTAACGGCTTTTAAATCACTGACCCAATTGGCAAACACTCATTGAAGTAATTATAAGTCCTGAGGGTTGCGATGCCTGACTCATGAATAATTTCCACCAAGTCAAATTGTCCATTGTTTCACTCCTATAGAGGTAACTGGATCGGAGAGGCGCCCTACCAGCACGGGCGCCCCTGCTCTAAGTGTCCCCCCAGCTATGGAGGGGGGTGTCGGAACAACCTGTGCTACAAAGGTGAGCGAGCACACATGGCTCTCATGACTCATATGTTGACATTTCCATGTAGTTAACTTCGTTGTCTTTGTTGCCATGTAAGATTCACAGATTTCCGAAACAGAAGATATGAATGAAGTGGAGAAGCCTCAAGCTGCTCTACCTCCTCGCACAACACCTAAACCAACTGTAAAACCCAAACTTCCAGTGAAGAAACCAGCGTCCAGGCCCTCGCCTCCTAAGAGCAGCACTCCCAAGTCACCAGCTGCAACTCCTGGAAACAACTTCTTGGGTAGAGCGCAAAAGCAACATTCACTTCCACAATGCAGTGGCTCATGATGTGTTTTTTCTTCAGCACATAACATCAAATGCGAGACTAAATTGCGAGATAAGTGTAGAGGAGTTACCTGTAATCGGTGAGTCAGAATGTTTATGACCTTTTGTAGCAGTTCAACTAAAATAGGTTCTTTCACTGTGAAGATTCAAATGCCCGGCTAACTGCCTCAATAAAAAGGGAAAGGTTTATGGCACTCTTTTTTACGATGTGGTGAGTCTGATGGACATATTCTGTTACAACCTTGAAGGCTATAACTAATGACTGACATTTCAATGTTTTAGCAATCAAGTATCTGCCGGGCAGCTATTCATTTTGGCGTGATTGACAACAATGGAGGCCTTATAGACGTCACAAGAATGGAAAAATTTCCATTTTTTGTAAAATCCACAAAAAATGGTGTGGAGTCCTCCAGGTATGTTGTAAATATAATTTCCCAATTCTAAAATAAGACATGACATTACATTTTTAATTAATATTTTGTAGTAAATATAAACCTGGAAATGCATTTGTTATGGCCAAAGTGCAAGGTAACACACAATACTTCTCGTATCACATAAATGTGGTATTTGGCGTGAGATTATTTTATTTTGTTGGAACTTCTTTTTCAGGAATGTCTGTAGACTGTTATGCAACAGTTGCTGAAATCTGTCCTTACAAAAAGATAAACTCACACTGTCCAAGGTGAGTTCATATATACACAATATATACAATATATATACAATCTTATTGTATATTTGTTAGTGTATGCAACGCTTGTTTTTTCTGGCAGGATTTCCTGTCCAGCTGACTGCAAGAGCCAGCCTTCTTACTGGTCACCAGTGATTGGAAACAGCATTTATGCAGATGTAAGTTTTGTACTGTGAAGTTACATGAGGTTTGCAGACACTCCCCTCAATATTTTGGAAAGCCACAATTGTTATGATTGAGGTCTATGGAGTATAAGAGTCATAATAAAGTAAGCCAGGGGACAACTAAGAGTTACTTCCTGAAGTCTGTAGTCTTTAAGTGAGACTTGTTTTAGCAAAAGGATGTTTTGAAAGAATGCAGCTAGATTTTTTTTTTTTAATTTAACACATGAAAAAAAAATCACCATTTTATTTGGCATACAGGATTTTATTAGATGTGATAAAAGTATCTTTAGGAAATCTTACATAGTCACATTATACAGTAAGTTCCCTCTGTCCTGAAATGCTCCGCTCTACGTTTCACGGATCCAATCTAATCTTTATTCTATTATGTTTCTTTACTCTGTGTGAGTCTATCCTATGACCTTAGATTTTCTGGAACAGAAATGGACAGAGTGATGTGTGTTTGTGTGAAAAATGAGTGACTCCTCAAGACCCCGATAAGACATTATGGTTTGTGGCTGCAAAGGCTGAAGACAGACATTTGGCTCTAACTATGGAACAACTGCCTGTGTAAACAAGTGTTTGGAACGGACGCATGCTTACTACTATAAACTGTGATTTATTCCATGTTTGAAGGACGCACCTTAAAAGTGCCTCAATTTTGTTCTAACAGCACTCAAGTATTTGTAAGGCAGCCATCCATGCTGGGGTCATCAGGCCTGATGGAGGTTTGGTGGACGTCCTACCATTGGATAAGAGAAAGAACTATGTTGGTCTTCTGAAGAATGGTATCCAGTCTGATAGGTAAGGTCCAGGTCTCAATATAATTTACAGATGAGACCTTTTGCACACGCCTTTTTAAGTTGCACATGATATGCATCCGTTAATTGTGTGAAGGTTAAAATACTTGTTATTTATTTAAAGGAAAATATCTGCACCTCTGGTATGTGCCAGAAATGGTGCATTTGTGGTCTGGAGCATGTTGAAAAGAGACATAATATACAGTCTCAATATGCCTTAGCTTTTTGCTCAAAGGGTTAGTGAAATATGCTTTTGCTAGTTTGAATATGTCAGGGCTGATAAAGCACACGTCTGGCTGAGCTCTGGCTGCTCACAAAGGCCAGAGCAATCAGACATGATAATAGAGAACACCTGTGAGCGCTGGCACTCACAGCTGTTTGTGAGTCAGCTGATTAGACACTAGTGCAGTGGACACTTCATATGAGACACTAGTGCAGTGGACACTTCATATGAGACACTAGTGCAGTGGACAGTTCATATGAGACACTAGTGCAGTGGACACTTCATATGAGACACTAGTGCAGTGGACACTTCATATGAGGCACTAGTGCAGTGGACAGTTCATATGAGACACTAGTGCAGTGGATAGTTCATATGAGACACTAGTGCAGTGGACACTTCATATGAGACACTAGTGCAGTGGATAGTTCATATGAGACACTAGTGCAGTGGATAGTTCATATGAGACACTAGTGCAGTGGATAGTTCATATGAGACACTAGTGCAGTGGACACTTCATATGAGACACTAGTGCAGTGGACACTTCATATGAGACACTAGTGCAGTGGACACTTCATATGAGACACTAGTGCAGTGGACACTTCATATGAGACACTAGTGCAGTGGATAGTTCATATGAGACACTAGTGCAGTGGACACTTCATATGAGACACTAGTGCAGTGGACACTTCATATGAGACACTAGTGCAGTGGACAGTTCATATGAGACACTAGTGCAGTGGACACTTCATATGAGACACTAGTGCAGTGGACACTTCATATGAGACACTAGTGCAGTGGACAGTTCATATGAGGCACTAGTGCAGTGGACACTTCATATGAGACACTAGTGCAGTGGATAGTTCATATGAGACACTAGTGCAGTGGACACTTCATATGAGACACTAGTGCAGTGGATAGTTCATATGAGACACTAGTGCAGTGGATAGTTCATATGAGACACTAGTGCAGTGGATAGTTCATATGAGACACTAGTGCAGTGGACACTTCATATGAGACACTAGTGCAGTGGATAGTTCATATGAGACACTAGTGCAGTGGATAGTTCATATGAGACACTAGTGCAGTGGATAGTTCATATGAGACACTAGTGCAGTGGACACTTCATATGAGGCACTAGTGCAGTGGACAGTTCATATGAGACACTAGTGCAGTGGATAGTTCATATGAGACACTAGTGCAGTGGACAGTTCATATGAGACACTAGTGCAGTGGACACTTCATATGAGACACTAGTGCAGTGGACACTTCATATGAGACACTAGTGCAGTGGACAGTTCATATGAGACACTAGTGCAAGTGGACACTTCATATGAGACACTAGTGCAGTGGATAGTTCATATGAGACACTAGTGCAGTGGACACTTCATATGAGGCACTAGTGCAGTGGACAGTTCATATGAGACACTAGTGCAGTGGATAGTTCATATGAGACACTAGTGCAGTGGACAGTTCATATGAGACACTAGTGCAGTGGACACTTCATATGAGGCACTAGTGCAGTGGACAGTTCATATGAGACACTAGTGCAGTGGACAGTTCATATGAGACACTAGTGCAGTGGATAGTTCATATGAGACACTAGTGCAGTGGACAGTTCATATGAGACACTAGTGCAGTGGACACTTCATATGAGGCACTAGTGCAGTGGACAGTTCATATGAGACACTAGTGCAGTGGATAGTTCATATGAGACACTAGTGCAGTGGACACTTCATATGAGACACTAGTGCAGTGGATAGTTCATATGAGACACTAGTGCAGTGGATAGTTCATATGAGACACTAGTGCAGTGGATAGTTCATATGAGGCACTAGTGCAGTGGATAGTTCATATGAGACACTAGTGCAGTGGATAGTTCATATGAGACACTAGTGCAGTGGATAGTTCATATGAGACACTAGTGCAGTGGATAGTTCATATGAGACACTAGTGCAGTGGATAGTTCATATGAGACACTAGTGCAGTGGACAGTTCATATGAGACACTAGTGCAGTGGATAGTTCATATGAGACACTAGTGCAGTGGATAGTTCATATGAGACACTAGTGCAGTGGACAGTTCATATGACACTAGTGCAGTGGATAGTTCATATGAGACACTAGTGCAGTGGATAGTTCATATGAGACACTAGTGCAGTGGACAGTTCATATGAGACACTAGTGCAGTGGATAGTTCATATGAGACACTAGTGCAGTGGACAGTTCATATGAGGCACTAGTGCAGTGGATAGTTCATATGAGGCACTAGTGCAGTGGATAGTTCATATGAGACACTAGTGCAGTGGATAGTTCATATGAGGCACTAGTGCTGTGGACAGTTCATATGAGGCACTAGTGCAGTGGATAGTTCATATGAGACACTAGTGCAGTGGATAGTTCATATGAGACACTAGTGCAGTGGATAGTTCATATGAGGCACTAGTGCAGTGGACAGTTCATATGAGACACTAGTGCAGTGGATAGTTCATATGAGGCACTAGTGCAGTGGACAGTTCATATGAGGCACTAGTGCAGTGGATAGTTCATATGAGACACTAGTGCAGTGGACAGTTCATATGAGGCACTAGTGCAGTGGATAGTTCATATGAGGCACTAGTGCAGTGGACACTTCATATGAGGCACTAGTGCAGTGGATAGTTCATATGAGACACTAGTGCAGTGGATAGTTCATATGAGACACTAGTGCAGTGGACAGTTCATATGAGACACTAGTGCAGTGGATAGTTCATATGAGACACTAGTGCAGTGGATAGTTCATATGAGGCACTAGTGCAGTGGATAGTTCATATGAGACACTAGTGCAGTGGACAGTTCATATGAGGCACTAGTGCAGTGGATAGTTCATATGAGACACTAGTGCAGTGGACAGTTCATATGACACTAGTGCAGTGGATAGTTCATATGAGGCACTAGTGCAGTGGATAGTTCATATGAGGCACTAGTGCAGTGGACAGTTCATATGAGGCACTAGTGCAGTGGACAGTTCATATGAGACACTAGTGCAGTGGACAGTTCATATGACACTAGTGCAGTGGACAGTTCATATGAGACACTAGTGCAGTGGATAGTTCTTGAGTTTGTGTGTGGTGTTGTGTTGCGTTTATGTGTGTGTATTAAGAATTGTGTGTGTTAAGAATATTGGTGCGGTTTACTGTGGTGTGGTGGGGCCATATGTAAGCTTAGATTACTAATGAAAACAGACTGAACTGAATAACACATGCATCAGTTTTCTATAGCACATTTACATTATTCTTTCATCCCATACATTGTGGTTATAAACTACTATTGTAGTCACAGCTGCCCTGGGGTACACTGACAGAAGTAAGGCAACCAGTATGAGCCAATGGCCACTCCGACCACCACCGACCGATGAGTCCAGGCCACATTGCCTAGACTCTTTCTAGGACACAACGACATTCGCCCCACTGTGGAACATGGTGTTCCCAGAGGTCTCCCATCACAGCACTAACCAGGTCCTGCCCTGCCCAGCCTCGGAGGTCTGACGTGATCTGGCTCTCACATGAAAGTCTGGCCACATTTTAGAATCAGACTTAATCACTCAAATTCAGATTCAGATTCATCTTTTTAGCCATTTGCAGTAAAAATACAGTCCCCAGTGTGCACCAGAGGGTACATCAACAGGTTAAAAGTACAGGAATAAAACAAACGAAACAATTGACAGTGACTTCTATGAAACCCTATGCTGGCCTGAGCAGTCTGAACTCTGACTACTCAGATCCTAAAAACACACTCAGTCATGCCTATGGTAACCCTTGGGCAGTTTGGACAGGCCCCTTGTTGCTGGGGAAGTAATCATGACCTATCCAATTGCACTGTAATGGAACTACTGTCACCCACTTAGTGTTCTCCTCTGCCACTATTCTGTGAGCTAACACTAAGTGCACTGGCTTTCATCAGCATTGACCATGGCGCAGCGCCTTTTAACCATCAAATGACTTAATCTTTGGAAATATATCAACGCAGATGACTATTACCAACACATTAGTGAATCACCTAAATGTTTCATAATTCTGTTGTGCTATTTAGATAAGATACACTTTCAATGTCTGCACAGGGAATTTATCTGTGGGATACAGTGCTACACAGGACTGCATATACAAATACACTCAATTAATTTTCTACATACAATAGGGGAAAAGGGCTGTGGTGCTTAAAAGTGTCTGCCTGAATGATAGGAATTCTGTGTGGCGTTTGCATGATCTCCCCGTGTCTGCATAGGTCTCCTCCAGGTGCTCCAGCATGCTCCAAAAACGTGTACAATAGGTCAAAATGCCCAAAAAGCAACAAATTGTAAAGCGCTTTGTGACTGTGAAAGGTGCAATATAAATAAAGATGACTACTTACTTATTTAATATGTCAGTGCACAGATGTTTCAGATGTATGTCCTTATTGCAGCAAAAGCACGACAGAGGGAGGGTCATTCCGCATCTTCACTGTGAGGCAGTGATCCACCCTTCGCACTTCAGGAGCTCCACCAACAGAGAAACCTGGGCCCTTCAAGTTCACGCTTTCTCAGAAGACATCGCTAAGGCCACATTTCTCTCACAGAGATAAATTGTGTATTTATAATTCAAATTCCATGTCATACATGTTGGCTTCAAAATACCTTTTTAGGATGAAACACTTATTCATTAGAATCCGTTGCTGGCTGTGATGAAGTACAAATGGAAAGAGTTGAGGCTCAAAGGTAATGTCTGATACTTTAGTTTTAAAAATGCTACTTGTAACCGCCTCTCTGTGTACTATAATGTAAAGTCAGTGATTCTTATACAAACAGATTAGATCGTCTCACCTTTCCATAGGGCTGGTGCTATGAGACTTGGGTGGCATCTCTGATTGCCACCCCCCTGACCCAGAAATGGATTAAAGGGTAGAAAATGGATGGATGGACCTTTCCATAGTTGTCACACTCTTAACAATCAACCCTTGTTGTCGTCCAGGATGTGTGTCTATGTTGGGAGGAGTCCAGGTACATTTGATGCTCTGCCTCTCTCCATTTTTCAAACTTTACACTAGACATTCAATCATTCAGTTTTGAGTAGAAAGTCAACAAACTGGCCTCTTTTAAGCTGTTTTAAATGAACATTGCAGCGTATTCAACTGAATACATGAATTAGCTATTGTGAATAGCCCCAAAAACCTGATGTCCTTTAAGGTTGAGACTCTTGCAATGTTTACATGAATGATGATAAAATGTATTCTAAGGAATGTATACAAACTACACTGTATTTAATCAAATATTCTTCTAGTTGATTATTTTAGACCATTTTGGAATGGCAGTTTATGATGCTGATTTTGAGCTTGCACAAAGTAATTCACTATTCCCTTTTTATCTGCAAGTTTATAAATCAGGCAGAGGTATTAATGCAATGAAAGAAGGTACCAGAAAGCAGCAGGCTGCTGAAGTATAACATGTATTTTTATCAAGTGTAAATTGAAGACAGCAAAAGATCATACTGATACATAACTTTTATACATGTTGGGGCATAACTTTTTGTCTTTGGTTTTATTGTTTATTTTTATTGCCAATTTGCACTTAATTAGGTTTTACAAACCCTATGCATGTAAAACTTAATGTATTATTGAAGATTGTAGCTACCTGCTTAGTATATGCAAAGTTAAATCTATTACTAAACATTTACACCTTCTTCTCATCATGCCGCATGTCATGCATAAAATATGTGTTTTTCTTGTCATCCTACCTCAATCCTGGAGCTAATAATGGGTCTTCTAATAGAATACATTTTGTAAAAGTTCTGGAAACTAAATAGATCCTTGGTTGTAAGAAAAGTTATTCTTTATATAAAGTGGTGTATTTTATGAGTGTTTGTATGTTTTGCACAATTACACAGTAAATCTTGGTCCACTTGCCTTATTTAATCCATAGCATCCGATTGTCATTTTTCTTTTCAATCTGCACATTGAGTACAATTATGAATGAAATGTAGCCTCCAGCCCACCCAGACATGGTATTATTATTGGACTGTTCTGTGTCTCTGGACCCACTCATGGATGGAGGTGTAAAACATTTCTCTCCAAGGCCAAAGTACATTTACAATAAATAGTGGGTAGTCTCTTGCCTCAAACTCGATAACTATAAAAACAATGTATCACACCGCCCTAATGACCAGGTGCAATACAACAATACTATACGTTCATAGTTATTCAGAATTAATTGTTTCTGAGAAGAGAAAACCGTTCCATGAATCAGTGTTGGCCTCTAACTCTGTGGTGAATTTTTAAGGCACATGTTGAGTTTCCGTTAAGTCCTAGTGATGAGATCTGTCCAGTTCTGACAGCTGCGTCTTTAACTCCCCTTGTCAGTGAAGGCAGAATCTTAAATTCATCAGAGCCTCGGTCCAACCTCATGTCTCTCTTGATAAATGTCTTTGGTCTTCTGTTCATACAGCCTGAAGAACAGCATTGCTCAGAGGGATGTTGTGCAGCACCTTCATAACAATTATTAAAATATATTAAAAAAACGTTTTGGGAATCGTTTTCCCCCTGGGGCATTGTGGTACCCACACACCACTGGCCTAGACTCTGCAGAATAACTAAAAGCACTGCCCAGAGAAATACATACTTTGAAACAAGAGAAAAGTGAGTGATTGGAAAAGGCGCAGGTCTGACGTGGCATGAGGCAATCATCAGTGCAGTCTGAAGGGATCTGACAAGGTTTGATGCTTGAGTTCACCCATGGGCTCCAGGAATTAGTGTGCTCTGCAAAGATAGAATCTCTCACCGCGGACAGTCGCAGTATTCCTTCCCTCCCACTGACGCACATCCATTCTGGGAAGAGAGCGACTAAAGATTCACAGCCCACTGATCAAACACAAGACTGCAGGCACACGCATTCAAGAATGTGTGGCTCAGGGCCTAGTCTGGCTGTAATTTGGTACCTATATATTTAATGATAATTTAATTTGCATAGATAGATCTGTTTAGCTGTGCACACAACTGAAGGACTTTATCTTCACTCTTTTTTAATGTTCTATGATTTTGAGTTGCCCTGTGTATGAACTGTGCAATACAAATTAAGTTGTCTTGCTTTTCCCAGAACGTGCAGATGAATAGATGTATAGAATATAAAACAAAAAACACAATGTGGCGTGTATGTGACCTTGAGACATTTAATCCGTCCTATCGCAGAGCAGTTACAAACATCCATAAAAAGTTGCCCATCAATGTACAGCACACTGCTGCTTTAACCATTCATTATGCAAGAGACTGTGCTCTACTGTTTTCTCGCCCTATGATTTAATCTTCAAAGCCCGTTGTGAGATTGTTAATATAATTGTATTAGACATGAAAACAAAGCGCTCAATTGCAGCCTACTTTATTAACAGCATCACACACCAGGCCGACACCGGACAAAAACGGCTCAGTTTGTTTTCCCGGATTGTTCTGTGGACGTCTGAATGTGATGAGCTTCTGTCAACTTCTTCTTTTTAGATAGTTGTCAAGAGCAAAACATGATTAAATTGTAACATAACAACAAAAACACAGTAAAAGCAAGAACTGTATTGATCTTGTTATGTGCCCTTGCCTGCGCCTTGTATGGTCACATAGTTTGTCCAGTTAGTCTTGACAGCTATGATCAAAACATTTACTCCACTACAAGTAGAGAAGCTGGACTTGAGACGTGCAAGCTGAAGACAACATTTGCCACTTTAGGGTTTTATAGTGACCATAAACTAGGAAAAACACAGTATTAGAGTTTTTAAAATTAGTGTTTCCAGTAAGGTATTTCTTTTCCCCACATACAGTATGCAGTGACTCTATTATATAACTCCTAATTAATCTCACCATCTTCTTGCCCTTCACAGACAGAAACAAATGACCTGCCACTGCAAAACCCTCTATTTGTTCTGGTGGTGTTAGCATGAAGCAGATGTGGTGGATTCTGTCTGTGACAGGGGCTCATAACATGATGTCCAGGTTCATAAGAAGGACAGTGGAAAGAAATGTCCTTTTACAGTAGAATCCCCCTTTTTGCATTTCACATGTATTTTGTTGGCATTTTAATACCATTTTCATTGCTTTGAAACCCGACTAAAATAAGCATGTGCCAAATCTATTACACAAAATTATAAAGCTTGGTCATCCACTTTTTCATAAATACTGTATGTATGTTGTTTGTTATGCTTCATCTGAATGGAAAATATCGTATCTTTTGCATTTTGAAAGAACCAGCCCTGTGACTCACTAACTGACTCGGCACTTTGGGCTGTGAACTGATTTACAATAAATATGAAGGAAATTGTGATTGGGAAAAGTGGAAAGGGCCTTTCCCATGGTACTGATGTCAGAAAATATCCTTATGACGTAGGCACTGCCTCCTCATGCCAATCCAAACAGACATGTGCCCAAAAACTGGCCTGGACTAAATTTCTTGTCGCAGAAAGCGTTTGTTCTTGTGGTGTACGTGCATTTCAAAGATAGTTCTGAGTGACTCAAAGCTGGATACGAAAATATTGTTTTGATGGCTCTTTTGATGAACATTATGTTGACACTGTAATAGTGGCCTACACCAAAGCCGCGCCAGCACCAAACCGCCCCCCACAAACTTTGAAGTCAGACCATATGTTTCATGGTTTTTTCAGTGTAAGACATGAACCTAAATGATAATTCTTATGCTATGGTCATAATATTATCGTTATTTTAAGAATGGAAAGCTTTGCAGAATTATATTTGGAGGTAAGATAAACTAGATCTAGACTGAGTGGGATGAAAAGGCAGACAAGTTGGTTTTTACCCCTCCAAAAACTATGAATCGTGTTTTGGGAGTGGTGGTTGAATGTTGACGTCGGCCTGACCGCTGCTGTGCTCTTGTGGTACTTTCTGTCTCCAGAAACACACCATGTTACTGCTGACACCAGCGTGACTTCAGGACTCAGAGAGGGCTCATGATCGTTAAGCATGATATGTTTGTCATTGAACTCATTTCAGCAATAATTGGAGTTCAATATGTTATATGCTATTCTAATAATTATGAATATGGTTCACTACTGAGAAACATTAAATGATTAATTTGAAGAAGTACGATCCATATAAAGAACATTAAAAAAAAGTCTCATATTTGAGTCTACTGCGTACGGCAACAAAATGGATAATAAATATGTGAAAAACAGTTTTTGTTTCAACTTAAAAGTTACTCTGCAATGGATCACTCCGTGATGAATGAGGGATTACACTGCAGTTCAGCTCCAAATTCTGTTTAGCCTCAGGTCATTGTCCATCTGTGCAGCGTCCACTGAATATTGAAGAACATTTTGGAATTCATTCTGCTGCCCTTGTCAGCAGTCATGTCATCGTTCCATTGGCAGCTACAGTATATGCCACAGCCACCACCATGTTTGGTTTGGATTATGAGCTGCATCTTACTCTTCTCCATAAGATTCTCTTCCTATCACTTCTTATCAGTCGATCTTTGTCTCATCTGTCCATAGAATGCTGCTCCAGAACTGTAAAGACCTTTGAATTCTCACAGCCAAATATCTAAACTAGGTCTAAAAAATAAGAATTCCCACTGAAAGAAATGGTCTTCCAGATCTTTTGATCTTGCTGAGCTTGCGTTCTTTTATTTTTTAAGATGGTTTCATACCATTTAATTTTACTAAAGGTTCAGTTTCTCAAAACATTTCAGGAAGAACCTAAAATGAACTTGAACTGCTGTTCTCTGACAAGGAGGTGGAAGACAACATTTACATCTGAATGTTGATCCATATTAATCAACATGATTATGCTTTGTATGTTTTGACATCATCATCAACATCAACAAACCAACGAACAATTGATCAACAATACCCCATTCAAAGGGTCCAACAGAAAGAATGACAGATTGACAGAGATGCTCAATGTCACTCAACTCTAGACAAATGTATAAAAGTAGGTGATACAAATATACTGTGTTGATGTCCCAATATTTATAGACCTGACTTTAAGTATGATGTATCAAATGTGAAAAATGAGCAACAGTATCCTCACAGCTGGAATGCATTACCTTCTTTTGAGGGATCAAGATAGTGCCTTTTTAAATTGTTTCTATTAATATGATTTACAACTTAATTTTGAAGTTCTCACTCTTCTTTTCAAAGTAGACTTAATCTAAAAGTAGAGATAGAAAAGATTGTGAAAGATGTGCATTTGACCTTTGTGGTGGAGATTTTAGTCTGTTAAAGTTACACAGTCTGCTGTCCACTAGTATATACATCCAGCTGTCGTCCTCACTGCAGCTCTATCATACACTTTTATTACTTAAGCCTCCTCTTTCCATTGCAGCGCTGCCCGAAGTCTTTTCCAGGGAAACACTGAGGCTGAACTGAAGAGGTTGCAGCTTGAGGAGTTTGAGCTGTTACTGATGTGATCCACCATCAATCAAAGCAAAGAACATCAAATACGTCCAAACAGGAGTTATATCATCTTTCCTCAAAATACTAAGTTTTACTACTGTCTTTCTTTCAGGCTTTTAAAGCAACTTAGTGTGAAATACGTAAACATGAACGAACATAAAATCAAATGATTTTGAGAATGTGGATTTTTTGGAGAAATACAGGAGCCGCCTTGGTCTCTATCTATGAGGTTGGCAGTTATATCCAAACAATATTTTGGTTAAAACAACCAAGGCAAGGCAAGGCAAGTTTATTTGTATAGCACAATTCATACACAAGGCAACTCAAAGTGTTGAATAAAAACAAGATAGCATTAACATCATAAATAATCACAGTACATAAAAAGACAAAAATATAAAAATAAAAATCCCTGAGTTGTATGCACAGCTAAACATTGTCAGAGAAGAAGCCTGAAAAGCAGCCTCCCCATGTTTAGTTCTGACTCTGGGCACTAACAGGAGTCCAGTCCCTGCGCTCCTCAGAGTCCGGGCTGATTCGTATGGCTCTAACATGTCACTAATATATTTTGGTGCGAGGCTATGGAGAGACTTGTAAACAAGCAGAGCTGTTTTAAAGTCTATTTTCTGAGCCACAGGAAGCCAGTGCAGGGACCTGAGAACTGGACTAATGTGGTCGTACTTCCTGGTTCTAGTCAGGACTAATGTGGTCGTACTTCCTGGTTCTAGTCAGGACTCGAGCTGCTGCATTTTGAATGTACTGCAGCTGTTTTACAGCCTGTTTGGACAGACCTGTGAGCAGGCCATTGCAGTAGTCTAACCTACTGGAGACAAATGCATGGATAAGAATCTCCTAGTCTGATTTAGACACTATCTTTTTGGCCATGTAATGCACATTTTATATGTTTTTCAAATAATAAACATATTTTACAAAATTCTTTTGAAAAAGTGAAGTCCAGAGCAGTTGATTGGTCTCTAAAGCAGACCTAACCCAGGTCTGAACCAGCACTGAACCCGACCTAATCATGGTTCTTTGAGTCCCCATTAACAACGAACAACAACAATTGAAAACTTTAATTTAAATTACTTATTTCAGAATAGTTACTTTACTAAAATATATAGGACAATTGTGAGCTTGCAGTTTTCTGTGGATATAAGATAAAAAAAAAGAAAGCTTACAAAAGCAAACATGTTTTCATCCTGTGAATAATTTGTAAAATATAGTGTACGTATTCAAGTATTCAAAATGCAGCACTCGCTCTGATTAAACTGATCTTCACTGAGCATAGGTCAGCTTCAAATAATTTGAAATAATGGAGAGTTAATCATTAAGGTTTTTTTTTTCTTATAATATCATATGCTTTGATAGACAATACAAATGCATTTCTTTGAGTTTTACCATTACTCAAAATGAGTATTATATGAACATAGAATGTGTATATTTAACATACTATCAGCCACTCTCAAATATGTAAATGTGATGTATTTCTCTAATATTACATTTTGTCCTGTTTGTAGTGTCAAAGGGTTACATTTTAGTGCCTTATATTTTGAAACAGAATATGTTCTTTATCGCCTGTTTTTGTGAGGCCATGTGTTGTGAAATGTTCCATCCCTCTTTTGCCTCTGTGTCTGTTTTCCAGTTGTACAGCATTCCTAACCACAACATTTAAATACCCACTCTGTCATATCTTACAATGAACACAGCCAGTGCTGGAAACACTTTAAAGTTCTGGCATGATTTTATTTTATTTGTTGGTGCTCATCTGTTTTGTCTCATCTATAAAGGGCGGCGACCTAAAAGTAATCAATTAATGTTATTTTTTAAAACATATATAAAGTCAACGCACAGCACAGTTCTGAAGCCCCATCTGGTTGGATTTTGGAAGCAAAAGTGAACAGCTTACATGGACTGGCTAATGACAGTTCAGACGGAGGACATTCTTCATTCTCCCATGATCACAATTTCACCAAAGATTCACTTTATTGTCATTGTCACCGAGAGCAACAAGATTAAGTTTAGGGCACCAAAAACACTGCATAGTTTGATGTAAAATGAATAAAACCCAGAATCACCTTAAATTAATCAATCATTGGCTTTTGTGCAACACAGCAACACAGTAGATATGTGGAGATTGTGACAAAGTGAGTGCAGCAATGCAAAGTCCAGTTCAGAGCGCTTCAAAATCCAGCTGCTCGAGTCCTGACTAAAACCAGAACGTAGGATCACATTAGTCCAGTCCTCAGGTCTCTGCACTGGCTTCACTGGCTTCCTGTGGCTCAGAGAATAGACTTTAAAACAGCTCTGCTTGTGTACAAGTCTCTCCATGGCCTCGCACCAAAATATATTAGTGACATGTTAGTCCCATATAAACCGGCCTGGACTCTGAGGAGCACAGGGACTGGACTCCTGTTAGTGCCCAGAGTCAGAACTAAACATGGGGAGGCTGATTTTCAGATAAATCTGGAACAATCTTCCTGAAGATGTGAGACAGGCCTCCTCTCTGACAATGTTTAAAACCAGGTTAACAGTTCTATTTTGGCTGTGCATACAACTGAGGTTTTTTTCTTTTTTTCTTAATGTACTGTGATTATTTATGATTTTAATGCTTTCTTATTTTGTTCAGCACTTTGAATTGCCTTGTGTATGAATTGTGCTTTACAAATAAACTTGCCTTGCCTTGTTATTGTCCTTGAGACGCCCCCCCCTCATCCTCACTTATTACATGTGCATAATTTTGGAAATGGTCTAATTTATAAAATGTACTATACAAATAAAGTGGATAGGATTAGATTGTCTAATACATAACATATTCACAAGACTCCTGGTACCAACCTCTTACGGCCTCCAACTCTGTCCTAGTTTATCCTTTCTCCCCTTTTCACTGTCTCATCTCAAGATCAGAGCTGGTCCGAACATAAACAGGCAGGAGACTCAACACAACTCGGCCTCGTCCAACAAACACAGCTGTCCTAACGTAGATTTTCCACGGTGTCTGAACTGCCAAATGTTTCACTCAAACCAAGGGCTAAACAAAGTACTGAGCTCTCACCTCAACTCTTTCATGGGATTTATTTGAGCACAGTTTGAACATATTGGGATTACATGCAATGGTCTGTATGTATTTACTTGTTTTATCTTCTGGACTCAAACTGTCTAACATGCATAGCTTTGTACTTGGGATAGCTTTCTTGCATTTTTTTCACTTACAAACAACCCTGACTAAATCCAGATAGCAAAGTGTGTGTTCTGTGTCACTCTGGCGGATGTCAACAAGAATGAGCTCATAAAATGCTCTACAGTTATGCAGTATACAAAGCCCTCACAGATGAGTGGTGTATGTTTATTTAGGGGGACTTCAGTCATCATTTACAATCTGATTTGACTGATCCTGTCTAAAAAAAACACATCTCCTGTCTCCATCTTCAAAGTGCCACACAATTTATTAGACGGACAAGTGCAATTAAGTTTCCATCAGGACTTAATGCATTCCTTTTGTTTTAAGTCCTATGCTCCAAACTCCATCTAACATAGAAGGCTTCTTTCTTTTGTCTCCAAGAGCACACAACTATTATCAAAATGATGTAGAGACAAATCTGATCTTGCTGGCAGACTGTTTACTATGTGCCTAATGGACTTCTGATTAAAATTCAGAGAGTGGAACTTTTTAGGGAGTTATATTTAGCTTTGGCTCTTTCCAGTAATAAATCGCATAAAGCACACAAGACGAGTGCTGTCTATCTGCTGCACACGAGAGGAGTCCAGAGCCCACTGATGGACCGCGCCGGCCTCACAGGACAGGAAGTACAAAGTTTACTTAGCACCCAGTAAGATGATCAATATGAATACTTGTTTAATAAAGGTAAAATTTAGTGTGTGTTATGTAATACGTCACTTGTAAGGAATAACGTGTTCATAGAAATATGTAGATTCATGCATTCTTTGTTATTTCAGGCTTTAAAGCAACAAAAGAGTTGTTAGTAACAACTTTGGAATCGTGTACATATATGGTTTGTCCCATGGTCCCATGTCCACATGATGCCAACCACAATGCTGTTCATTTGATTCTCTCTTTGCATCTCTATTTCATTCTATCAAATGAAGCTCACAGGACAATCCAGTTGACAACTGTCTCAATCTGGCACAGAAAAACAATGTCCATGTCAATTTCATTCATATAGCACATTTAGTGTTTCACATATATGTATATATGTACAAATAACAAAGACATGAAATACATAATACATACATGCAATTATATAAATGCAAGCAAAACATAATACAAAGACTTTAAAACGTCATAATATTAAACCTCACATATACAGTAAATCCAGAGTGCTGCCACTAACAAATTGTCCACAAGTGCACATGTGTGTTAGTTGGATGTAACTTATGTATGTTTAGGACAGTATAGCTCTTGTGAACAAAAAGACAAGGTCTTAGTGTCACTGGTGCTCCCTGTCTAAAGCAAAAGCAAAACTATAGTATTATGAAATGTTGCTTGACACTCATCTCATTCTCTAAAATATGTCTAGGAAAAGAAATACATCCAAACCTCAAATGTCATTGCAAGGTGTTTTAGTCAGGCTTTATAGAGCATGCATTTGTACACAGAAGGAACTTCTATTAGACACACTTTCCAGATATTTTAATTCCAAACGAAACATCACTATATCTGTTCTGCTATTGGCAAACATGGAAAAGATCACAACAGAACCAGCGATGTTCATGTTCATATACAAACCCATTTTAGACACGGCAAATACATAGATCACGATGGCCTGAATTGGACATGAACATTGTTTACCAGGATGCCTTTACTTGGCGACAATAGAAAGCCTCTGCCATCTTGAGGCCCTACACGTTATTACACCCCTATACATCTACTATACATCATGGCCTGAACAGTCTCTGGCCTGAACACGCAAATGGGATTTATTTAAGATGTTAAAATGATAGTTGTTTTTTTTTTAATTACAGAATACATTATTTTTTAACAGCTCAAGGTATGTAGATTAAAATATTGTGATTTAAATAAAAACGGAGAAAACAACATTCTTCTTAATGTTTGTAGGGGACTTGATGCTCCAGACAAAACCTTTAGTCGAATTAATAATCATGGAATAATTATTATTTATAACTTAATTTACGATGAATATAAACTTGAATGTACGCAATTTTCTAATGGGTTTAACCCAAAGACTAGAGATAAACCTTAACATATATAAAACTTATGAGTATGCTGTATAATACTGCAGTATATATTCTTAATATATGCTGAATAGACTTATCTCTATAATAAATCACAAATCTGTCTAAATCGGTTTCACTGAGCTCTGTTCAGTGTGTGATAGAAAATCATCAATATCAGTGTGACAGTTTTCTTTAACAGTTTTCTTTAACGGTTTCTTGAACCTTTTCAAAGAATCAACAACCTAATCAACTCGGTCATGGAAAGCAAAAACTGTGGCTTTAGAGGCTTTTAATGTGGTCTCATCAGCATTTTGATGGATGGATTCTCTCAGCAAAAATCACTGAAACAGATTTGGGCAGATTTGTGAACAATATTTGACAGAGATGGGTCAATTCAGAATGTCTAGGTGAGAGAGTTTTATATTTATTTTGTCAAATGGTGGGGGGAACGGTGGCACAGTGGTTAGCACTTGTGCTTTACAGCAAGAAGGATCTTGGTTTCCTGAAAGGGCCAATATCTGTGTGGAGTTTGCACGTTCCCCCTATGTCTCAGCAGGTTTCCTCCGTATGCTCCGGTTTCCCCCACCACTAAACATGTCATGTGTGTGTGTGTGTGTGTGTGTGTACACACAAAAGAGGTGTGTATTTTATTGGCAGATAAATCCTGCCTCTGTAACCTGTTCCACCAGCAGGAGGAGTAGTTGCTTTGCAGATCCCATCGTCCATTAGAAAGTTCTGACTTTTATACAGTGTATTATTGTGTAAGCACATACACAAGATTAGATGTGGATAACTAATAATAAGCCTACTATATCTGTATCCTCATTGTATACATAGATATGAATAGGCCTGCATTTACTGAATTATGAGTGAATGGATTAAATTAAAATGATATTTTTAAACTTCCCTCTGCATTCCCCAAACAGCCATGTTTTGAGATCATAAACAAATCTTTCCCGAATTAAAAGGTACTTATTAATAGTCAGTTTAATAATAGTAATTCAAACATTTACAGTATATTAGATGAGCACCAAAGCCAATATTTTATCTGAATATATGTGATACCTTCAGTGTGTGAGTACAATTCTTTTTGGCATACTTTCATTTATATAATGTTTTATGAGAGAGAAAATGAATACATACAAAAGTTGTTTTGGTTATTGTATCAATTTTGAAAGTATTCATTCATGAGAAATGTGTGGTTACTTATAAATAAATTGCAGTAGCGAAGGTGTTTGATTTTTGTCTGGTTGATTATCTTCTCAAGACTGATTTCTTTAAATATAAGTTTTTTCAAGAAGTACTAGACTTTTTCAAACTCAATAAATTACTCAAAAAGTTTCAAACGTGACAACTCTTGGTTGTGAAAGATACATCTTGATTTATATTCTGATGCTGTCAATAGTTTAATAAGTGTGACACATGGGACCAGATTATAGACTGCTTCTTGCTCTAAATTATTTTCAATATGGGGATGTCATTCTATGTTGATGACCTCTTTTGAGAGAGTTATTAGAAAGAGCAGCATGATGGCCTCCGCCTGATTCCAATATGGCTCGACAAAGTCAGACAACAAGGCAGCGTGTCACAGTAATCAGTCATCAGCTGTCCTCTCAACAACCAATCAGTGCAGTATTAATCAAACCAAAGGATGAAGGGCTTCGAGAACACCGCTGTGGTCCTGCATAACAATATGAGCCATAATCGGCTTCAACACGGCACACGTTATGTCTGCAGCAATACCTACCACCAGCACGCAGAGGTCACAACCGCTCTCAGTCTGAAGAGGAAAGACACAAGAAGAACATGGAAGTCCACACCCACACTGGCCTCTCAAACAGTGCTGTGGTGAATACTACAAGTGTAATAACAGGCTCGAACATCTGATGTCCTGGATTCTGAAAATGATGTTTGGAGAGACTGAGGCCTTTACCAAAGATAAGTCCACCAAGCTCAGCAACAAGTGCTGGAGAAATAAAGCCTCCAAATAGAATGGAATGGGTTTTTTTTTTTATTGCAAAAGAAATGGTAAGGGATTCTTTGTGCGTTGTGATCAGAGCAGAGTGGAAAAGGCCTGAAGAGGACTGCCTCTGGATACAAAACTGCCTGTCCTATTTTTTGTCATAAGATTTTGTATAGAAGCTCTAAATAATACACCACATACATTTATTTTAGCTTGATGGCTATATTCTTCTGATTTGTGGTGCTTGTAATTTACTCAATAAGTACACAAATCTGTGACCAACACCTTTTTCACAAAGGCCCCGGTAGAAATCCTCGTTTTATTCCTTGTTTTGTCACTAATGATTTGAGAATCATAACGAAACCTTTTTAGAACTGCAGCCACATGTGAGATTAGCTTCATGCGGTGAGTTCTGGCAACCCGGATTACAGATTTTCTGATTGGTAAAACAATGGAGGGCGGGACATCGAAATTAAAACAAAATCAAGATTTAAGGGCTGTAAAACAATATCTCTGCTGAACTACTGCTATCAGTTAAAGAAGTTGTGATCAGAGCAGAGTGGAAAAGGCCTGAAGAGGACTGCCTCTGGATACAAAACTGCCTTTCCTATTTTTTTTCATAAGATTTCGTATAGAAGCTCTAAATAATACACCACATACATTTATTTTAGCTTGATGGCAATATTCTTCTGATTTGTGGTGCTTGTAATTTACTCAATAATTACACGCTTTTTTAAGCTCTGTCTTCTCCACTAAAAGGGAATATTCCATACAGTCCCTTTAACTTTAGAGGCAATTATAGTCTACAATTTTCCAACTTCAAATAATTAATTGAGCATTATATGGGTTTATGTGTTTGCACCGTTTCAGTATAAAAAGGGACACCTCAAAAATGGAGCAGAAGCAAAAGTTTAAACTCGAAGACTGGAATATCTCTCTGCAATATGCAATAAATAATGTTGTACCATATCATTTGTCTGCCAGGTCTATGCCTCCATCCACGCAGTAACCAATATACTAAAGTAACTTAATAAACATCATTCTAATGTATTATTTGTCTGCATATCCAGACCCTGACTTATAATAATCCTGTGTTTCCTTTTTAGAGCAGACTCCAAAGACGTGGGTTGCTTTTGTCTATATAAGCATCATAGATCAACCCAATACCTTGTAACCGACCAAAGCCTGATTATCAACCCCTAGCAGTACATCGTAATGGCAGGTCTTTTTCATTACATTTATTTATATATGCCAAATACCTGACTTTATAAGGCATTTGTAGTCCTTGGCTCAATAATCTACTTACTACATCTCGTCATTGATGTGGCCTTTTCTGTCACATTCGTGCTAGATTTCCATGCTTGAACAAGTTGCACCCACTATGACCCCAGAGTTGACTTTTCCATTGTGAGGTGGTGCCTCTCTAATGACACATCTCACCCATCACAGGTGCCAACTTAACACCACAGGATTGCTTCACACCTTTACATGAATGCAATATTCTTAGGCGCTGCTCTGCTTTGTATAGAATAGACAACACTGACGCCAGGCACATTTTAATATTTATGCTGTTGCGCTTCAAGCTGAAAACGTCCCTGTCTACCTCTGTCGTGTCCACCACCATCTTAAGACATACTATAAAAATATACATATCTAAAAAGACATGCCATTTAAGTCTTTTTTTTTTTTTTTTCACAATTTTAGTTTTAATTTTAAAATGCCACAATATTGTGATATTGTCATTATAAATGGTTTATATCGACCAAAGTATTGCATTATAGAGTGTGAACTGGTGTAGTACAGAGAGATGCGCTTCCATCAGGATGTGACAGTGATGAACAGAAGACTGACAACATCTGTCAAACAGCACACACGCACAGGTCAGAACAACTCCAATATACAACACAAAGAGAGAATAGGAAATAAATGATAGGCATTAGTACTGTGGTTGAAAGGGAATTTGTTTTGTTGCGAATGAATAAATAAACATCTCTGAGACTAATTTAACAATCCCCATCAGCATGAGCAGCAGTGTGCATCTGACTGTGTCCATCAGGTTGGTTAAGAGCAGACAGGCACCTTGACAGAGACCATCACTCAAGCTCCTCTTATTAACAAGAACATTTAATGACTCTGATTCCACCTTTGTGAACAAAATAACCTTGTCAAGTAAAAACTTGGCTGCAGCAAGTTTTGATAGTCGATCCCACTGTTGTGACCAGTTACATGGTCATCACGAGCTGCAGTGTTATGTTGTGTTATATACTATGGCCCTCTGCTAGTGTTTCAATGTGCGTCTAGAAGGAGAGAATCTATGGTTGTGATTTTAGTTCATGTATTAAGACTCCCAAGATTTGTATGAAACTAATATTATAAAAACAAAGTTTTGTTCTCTGTTAGATAAATGATAAATAAAGAAATGTTGTTTTATAATCCTTATTATCGGCAAGAGAACTGATCAAAGCTGCACCCCAAATTTGAATTAATGATTGAAAAAGTCAAAGATCTGTTTTAGTATGCATATTACTTTGTAATACACAGCAGGCTTAAGAATAAATATATGTTAGTGCCATAAGATGATTATATTTATTGCATCACTTACACCCTGTTCATTACAGAGAAATAAGGAACATTACAAATTGTAGCACAGCAGAATATTTCATCTTATTCTGTATAGGAATCAATAGACTTAAAAGAAAAGGCTATAGTGCAGATCGATACAGGCCATTTGTAATAAAAAACATATGAAGCATACAGTGCTTTCACTTTCACTGCTCCTATTGTGTGTCACAGCAGGAAGTACAGATGACATTTGCCTAAAGAGTGCATCCACCAAAGCCACTGCCGGCTTTAGTTGGCCCAAGAGTGCTATCAATTAAGCCCATTGGTTGGAGAGAAGTTGCATATTTAGAATGCTATCATCTTTTGATGACAAAATTATCAGTAACAATGCAAACTTTTTAAACAAGCGTCTACACCACTCAAGTCAGTTTTCTCATCTCTAAACAAAAACATGCATCTTCACCATACTACCTTTAAAAGTGAATGACAGGAATAAAGGTGAAAATGGTCTTACAATTTCTCACAAATTATAACAAATTATATGTCATGAGGTTTAGTCATAGTGATATCCATCATACTTTGCTGTAATGGGATTTCCTGGGTGAGAAACACTCCTTCGTTGAATGTCACGCCCGGCCCCAGGTCAGACCTCCCTTGGCAGTGGCTCATACAGGAGCTGTATTTAGGTGACGGATAGGTCATAAAAGCTCCAGCTTTGCAGCACAAGTCTTTGTGACAGGACTCGTGTCCAAGCCTTTTATTCTGACTCTGAGAAAATAAACAAGAATGTATTCACATGTTATCATTTTGACTAAAACAAACAAAATAAGTTTTCATGGTAAAAAAAAAAACAATTCTGTTCAAGTGAAAGTAATATTCTGGGTAGGAACCCTTCTCACAATATGTTTCCAGGACACAGTAAAAGAAAGGATTAATTTATACTTTATGTCCGCTAGGTGGAGACAGAGAACATACAATCTCACAGCAATCTCACCTATGTGGCGCAGGCACTATGAAACAAAAAACAAGAAAATAAGAAAAACATATTCTACCGATACAGAGAGTATTTCTATGGAATAGCCCTATTTTTTTTTATTAAACAATGCATTATGTATTTTATAGTCGCTGATGTTAAAGTTATTTAATTATTTTTTATTTGATAAAGCCATCCATATTGAAAACCCAGTCATTTCAGCGGTTTACAAAAAGTCCCAAGTGGTGTTGTTTACGTCGTGTGTCCATGAACCAACGCTTTAAGATGTAACAGACAGATGTCCTTTAACAAACAGATGTTCTTTAACAAACAGATGTTCTTTAACAAACAGATGTTCTTTAACAAACAGATGTTCTTTAACAAACAGACAACTTAAAGAAAAAGACCAGAGCCCGCCATGACCGTGCGTGTCTTTGGCGCTCCCCAGCAGCAGCAGCTGTGGTGTTGACAAACCTGCAGAAGGTAAGATAAGTTACGAAGACCTGTACATTCGATACTTTCTTTCGCATGACACGTAGCTACTGTAGCTACAGTAGCTAAGCTACAATAACTTAGCTTAAGCTACAGTAGCTAGGCTACAGTAGCTACAGCAGAGTTGCTACGTCACCAACATGGTGGAATTTGCTGTTAACCGAACTGGTTATGATTCATACATCGTTTGATTATTATTACTATTCACATGAAACAAAAAGTATAATGTCAGAAAATAAACTAAAGTGAAACAATGTTTCAGAATGTTCAGAAAGTAAACTTTTAAATCCATAAATGCTGTCATCAGGGCTGTCCCCAAAAAAGTTGAAAAATTGCTTTCTCAACTTTTCTTAGTCTCAATAATCAACATTAAAATGTGTTTGGAGACAGACCTGAGCCAGGAGCTGACAGTGTGTGCCTCTAACCCTTTCACAGTTGGCCTCAAATATACACAATTTAAGATACTACGTGTTTCCTGCTTGTGCTCTTTTTATTTCTCAATTTCAATGAGAAATAAATTAAACAAAAACTTCAATCAAGATAGATCAATATTAGATTCCCTATTGTTGGTTGTCAGTTAGAGGACTTTAACCCATATTATTAATATCACAACAATGTAGAGCCAACGGACAATAAGTAATTAGAAGGTTTGACATTTATGAAGCAGAAGAAAAAATTTAAAATCTTTTGTAAACTTACAATATCGACTGGCCACTATCTGAAATTAAATTATTTAACATTTACACATTGTCTTGTAATAGTTCTTTAGTCACTCATTCGTTTTTTTGTAAACCAAACAGATACATAATCTATTATCTATAAGAAAGTCAGAGGTATTCTTAATCAGGCAGTGCTTGTGGTCACTGCCTGTTGAAGAAGGAGAGGTGACTTGCACTGGGTATCTCTGGGTCCTTCACAATACGATACTATCACAACATTTCGATGGTGATTAAAGATATATTTATCTTATAATTGTGAGTGATATATCATGATATGCCCCAGGCAAACAGTAATAGAAGTTAATCATCAGGTATCATTTAGGTCATTTTGAGAGATTAATGGATATTTTCCTGAAAAGTATGTGTTTCATGAGGAGATACAACGTATTACAATACATGGAGTGGATAGTAAAGGGTTTGTTATATAAATTCTGACAAAATCTCATGAAATATTGCATGATATATATTTTAGCACATCCCTAATGATGATTGTGTGGTATTTGAATATTTCAGTGAAAATGTGAAAAATAGCTTCAACAATAGCCTGCATATGCTGTATGTGTAGCAAATGTAAAATATTTTTGCTGGATTTAAAATACAATTTTGAATATAAAAAAACAACAACAAACATTGGAGACAGGAACTGTTTAAACAGAATTACAATTTTAAGGCCGTACAGTTATAGATTGACTTTTGAACTTGGCTTGAAAGTCAAAGTGTTGAACTTATGTTTGTGTCAGAATTAATAAAATACGGCTTTAGGAGGCTGTCCTTGGAATCTTTCATATGGCTTCCATCTGGTCGAACTTAAATCTTCCTCACTTTGGAACGGTAAACAGGAAATTCAATATTCCCTACATTGGCCTGGACTTTTTTACCTAGAGACCAAAATAACATACTGTACTTGTTTGTGTCATTGTCTTTTTATGAAGAACTAATATGCAAAGATTTTATAGGAATTGCAGATGTTCAACAGGGAAGGCTTTTATGTATTTTTGTATTTGATGCAGTAGTGAAAATTTTCTATAATCAAGTATCTATTTTAATATACGTAGTGAACATAAAGAGAAAATAATATTGTCATAATCATTAGAATTATGGTCCATTTACAATACAATACAATACAATGTATTCTTGTATAGCCCTAAATAACAACAGTAGTCGTCTCAGAGGACTTAAAAAGAACACATAAAAAAGAATATAGAACACATGTTGATACTGCAAATGTCCATACATGTTGTAGAATGTTAAAGGCAAGGCAAGGCAAGGCAAGTTTATTTATATAGCACAATTCATACACAAGGCAATTCAAAGTGCTGAACAAAACAAGAAAGCATTAAAATCATAAATTATCACAGAAATGAAGGGACATGTTTACTATCTGTGTGAGTGAAGGTAACAGACTGCTCAGAACAGACTTCAGAAATCTAGTGGGTAGTACATTCAAGCTGCATGTGGAGGAGCTCAAACTGGAGATTATCTCTTGGACAGTTTTATCATTTACAGGTGCAAAGTGAGTTAGCTCAGAGAGCCTTTCTGGCTGTTGGATGGTTATCTGTGGATTGGAGACAATGGCGTTTTTGATGCCTTGAACCTTGTCATTGAAAAAATTAGCAAACTCATTGCATTTACGTTTGGAAGTAAGCTCTAATGGCATTTGAACAGGGGGGTTTGTTAATCTATTAACTGTTGAGAACAGAACACGCAGATTGTTGCTGCAACCTTCAATCATTTCAGAAAAATACCTTTCTCTCGTACTACGTAGCACCCGGTTAAACTCGCACAACTTATCTTTGAAGATCTCGTAATCTACCTGGAGGTTGGACTTGCGCCACTTCCGCTCGGCCCTCCGGCACTTTCTCTTTTGTGCCCTGACCGAGTCTGCTTTAGCCCACGGCGCCTTCTGCTTATTTTTCACTATTTTAACCTTCACAGGGGCAACGGTATCCAGAACATTCAAAACACTAGAGGTGACAGAGTTAAACAGTTCTCAAAGTTCATCATTTCCATAAATAGTTCACTCGTATTTTCATTTATGCGCCTTCTTCGAACAGTTGCAGAGTCCACTGGTGGTTTGTTAGTGAACACATGTCAAAAAAAACACAGAAATGATCCGAAAGAGCAACATCGACCACGTTTACATTTGAAATAATCACCCCCTTTGTAACTAACAGATCTAGAGTGTGCCCTCTGCTGTGGGTGGGGCCACTTACGTGCTGAGTGAGATCAAAGGATTCAAGTACAGAACTCAGCTCATTTGCATTTCTGTCATCAACATTATACACATGAATATTAAAATCACCTGTAATAACCAAACTATCAAAATCTGTGCATACAACTGAAAGCAACTCGGTAAAATTATCAATAAAACTGTGACATGACTGCGGTGGCTTGTATAGGACAACGAAGAGTATTGGAGGAGATTGTTTTTGTTGTATTTTAAAAGACACATATTCAAATGACGAAAACTTCCCAAGAGACATTCTATGGGAGACAAAGTGGTCTCTAAAAATGGCAGCTAAGCCTCCTCCTTTTTGTTTTCCCGTATTTCAGATTCAAACTTGAAATTTGGTGGTGATGCTTCTATTAAAACTGCATTTTCTGAATTTTGGTCAAGCCAAGTTTCAGCCATGAACATAAGATCAAGATTATGAGAACAAATAAAATTATTGATTAAAAAAGACTTGTTACAAAGAGATCTGACATTAAGCGTAGCAAGTTTCAAAGTTTCAGTATCAGCGGTTGCGGTCGGCTGATTCTTATACGGAACAAGAATTAGATTTTCCAGATTAGACTGATTAACTCCAGATGTTTTTCTGTAATGTATTCTTTGTGTTATCACTAAGGGAATGGCACAGGTGGCTTCATGACAGGGCCCCAGCCGGGTCTCTCCTCTAACTAGACTGCCAGTGGCTGCGAAGCAGAGACCCTGTGCATCCTAGTGTTTAGAGAAAAGAGGGGAAGGGGAAGGCAGGGGAGGAGGATGGAGAGGTGGGTGGCTTTTGGGTGTTGAACGAGGGGGGCAGGGAGGTGGAGGGGTTTTAGGTGATGGGTTAGGGCCGGGGTGGGCTGAGGCAGAGGTTTTGGATGTTGAACGAGGGGGAAGTGGGGGTGGAATGGTCATGAGGTTAGGGGAGGGACTGGCTGAGGTGGTTTTTGTAGGTGAATTGGAAACCCTAGGTGGTTTTGGAGGTACATATGGGGAGTGGTTTAGCATGTTGGACAGGACTCTAGATCGAGCTAATATGGGTGTGAGAGGAATAGTCTTCATCGCCGATTTTATTAGCCCTGCAGAGTGTTCAGGTAGGTCTAACAGTGAAGGCGGGGATGAAAAACAAAGGGAGGTGTCCCCATTCTCTCTTGATGGAGTGGACGTGGCAGGGGGGACCCAAGACAGGTCCATGGGAGGTGGCGAGGGAGTCTTTGATGGAGGGGCAGGTGGTTGAGGAAACCCCAGCACAGGCCTGTCTGCTGTAGGCTGGGGTGAGGATGGGGGCTTCAGAGGCGCTGTAGATGAAGAAGGCGTGGCTGCTTTGGAGCAGGCTGGGGATGAGGATGTTGGTGGTGGTGGTCGTGCTGCTGGTGCTGCTACTGGTGATGATGCAGCTGCTGCTGGTGATGATGCAGCTGCTGCTGGTGATGATGCAGCTGCTACTGGTGATGATGCAGCTGCTGCTGGTGATGATGCAGCTGCTTCTGATGACAGTGGAGGTGTTGAGATCCTTCGAGGTGGTGATGGTGTTGAGATCCTTTGAGGCGGTGATGGTGTTGAGATCCTTCGAGGTGGTGGTGGTGTTGAGATCCTTCGAGGTGGTGGTGGTGTTGAGATCCTTCGAGGTGGTGGAGGTGCAGAGACTTTTGGAGTTGGCTTCCTCCCTTTCGATGGCTGCACGCGCTGCGCAGGCTGAGGTCTCAGGGCAAAAGAAAGGTTATCCATCAACACTTTTGCTCCGTAAGTGTTCAGATGTGGCCCTTTCCCTTCAAAAAGCTCATGCCTATTCCAGAACAGATTAAAATTCTCAATGAAGGCAAGTCCTCTGCGTGAACATTCGTTGAGTAGGAAAGTATTTAGCTGATACAGACGACTGAATTTCATTTGCTTCCCGTCCACATTTGGTAGTGGGCCACTGATAACGATTTTTGTGTCCATTTTAGCAAGGTCGTCCAATAAGAGAGAGTAATCCCGTTTCAACTTTTCACTTGTGTTGTCATAGACGTCTACTGCCCCCACGTGGATCAACAATCTTTTTACCCCGCCGGTCTCAGACAGAAGCCTCGGAGCCAACCGCCTTATCTCATCCACTTTAGCAGAGTGTACTGAGTGAACCTTGAGATTACGCATATTTACATTTCTTATCGCCGAATCCCCGATAAAGAGCGACTCAGCTGCATTTGACCTTGACTGAGACTGAGACTGGGACTGAGAGGCTACTGCTGATTCATCTTCCAAAAGTGGTGAAAAGCGGTTTCTTGTAATTAAAGATTTTTGCTGTGGCATTATGACACTCTTGTTATCATTAGCTTTGCCTTGTTTGGGCTTGGCACCATATGTGTTCCAACAATTGTCTCTGTTGATTTTGGGAAATGAAATAGCGTCATCATAACTTACGTTCTGTCCATTTGGTCCATTTCCTTTCACTGGTATTGTTGTGTTCAGCCCCAATTCTGATTCAAGCACAAACATTCGGTCTTGAAGAAGTTTTAGCTCATGTTTGAGTGAAAAACAGCCGTCGCAAAGTTTTGTTCTATTTTCCCGTCCTCCCGACATGCTGTAAGTTAGGTAAATTCCACCAGTCTTGTGTTGAAGTTTGTAAAAAGGAGTAATCCGTGTTTTGTGGAATAAAAATGTAAGCAAAAATGATTAAAGGAGATAAAAAAGCAGCAAGCGAGGAGCAGCAAGAGAATGCGACTGCTCTGTCCAGAGCAGGAAGTACCTGGAAAGTGTCCTGGATCATAACCACAGTCCTTTTTGTTAGACACCAACTGTCCAACATACCCTCCTGCATCGGCAAGGAAAAACTCACAAAAACCCAGTGGGAAAAAAGTGAGAAACCTCGGGGAGAGGGATCCGCTCCACACGGACAGACGGGCTGTTGATCCAGGACCTAAGCTACAGAACGAGGACCAGGGCCACGAAGCGGCCCCAGAACGTGAACGGTGCAGGACTGAAGAACTCCCAGGCGGGTCGGGCAGGGCAGTCCGCAGGTGTAGATGGAGAAGGCCAGGTTCAGAGGTCCCGTCGTCGCACCATGAAACAGACAATGGGTGAATAGCAATGAACACACTACAGTCAAAATCCTAATAATGCTAAACAGATAAAGTAGGAAGGAGGAGAGGATAGTGCTCAAGTTACCATACTTCTCCCAGCAAACTGACTCCATATGCAGCTTGACTAACAGTCTAAGATTGTTAGCCTTGCCTGAGTCTTGCCTTCCTAACCATATGCTAAACTGAAGAGGACTGTTTTAAGCCTCTGTAGGGTTGAAGACGCAGCAGACCAGGTCCCGTAACCATTTCAAGGTTGCTTTATTATACTCTGTGTTTGTACACTCAAATACAAATTTAAAAAACAAACAAACAAACCTATGTTTTGTTTTTATTGCAGAACAGACGGCAATGGATACAGATGACTGAAAAAGGAATTTAGAAGTTACACAATAGAACACATATACCCACCTCCATTCACATAAAACCTCCTCTACTAATTGGCTTTACTGAAACAAGTACGAATGAGAGAAATGTTTATGAAGGATTATTCCCTCAAAGATACAACGGAAAGTGGAATCTTACATACGCTGCGTTTTACTTTTTCTAATACTTTCTACAAACTCACAAGTACATACACAAAGATTACTATGTGTAAAAACTAAAGAGTACCACCCATAAATAAAAAAGTTAATTAATAAGTGAAATAAGTCAAAATAATATTTTTGGGACAGGACATTTCTAATATTATAATGCATACATTTAAGAGAAATTGTGAGGCTATAGTGCAACATTGTGAATTGACTTAATACACAATTTTGACCATTCAATTTTTCCTTTTTATTCAAGGCAAGGCAAGGAATGTATAGCACAGGTCATACACAAGGCAATTCAAAGTGCGTAACCAAACAAGAAACAAGAAATAACCTGGATTAGAAGCCTGTCTTACATTTTCTGTTCCATATTTAAGTTGCATCAATCTGAAATGCTGCCTCCCCAAGTTGAGTCCTGAGTTGAGGTGGATGCCACAGTCCCTGTGCTCCTTAGAATCCGAGTTGGTTCATATGGCACATCCATGCCATATGCCATATGGACAGACTGCACAAGCAGAGCTGCTTTAAAGTCTATTCTCTGAGCCACAGGAAGCCAGTGCAGGGACCTGAGAACTGGACTAATCTTCCCTGGTTCTAGTCAGGATTCGAGCTGCTGTGTTTTGAATATACTGGAGCTCTTTTATTTGTCTTTATAGAAAACAGTCACCTTTCCAGACAAAGAACAAAAATGTGTAGTTTCACATACTGGTGTGACCATTTTCCAATTGGGGTCTTTTCATTTAGCACTGTACCATCTACGTATACTTCTGCATGTTGTTCACTTTTGTGTTTACAAAAGCCCAAGTTTCATACTATCTTTCACAAGGCAAATACGATTTCAAAATGTATGGGAACTGCCCACAATTAATAATAGAATCATAATAGCCCTCATTTATGAAACTTGCGCAGAAAAGGGTGTATATTTTTGGTGTGTATTCCATATACTCAACGCCGGATTTATGAATGTGTGATATAGATAGATAGATAGTGAGATAGATGCAGTAGATACTTTATTGAGCCCCCGAAGGAGAAATTCAGGTGTCCAGTAGCAGCAAAAATAAAAATAAAATTGATCATTCTAAAAACATACTAATCAGCAACAGCCCTTTAGGTCACAGTAGCAGAGGTGGAGTAGTTTCTGGGTGGAGCAGGACGGGTCACAGCAGCACAGATAGAGTAGCCTCTGGTTGGAGCAGGACGGGTCGCAGCAGCACAGATGGAGTAGCCTCTGGGTGGAGCAGGACAGGTCGCAGCAGCACAGATGGAGTAGCCTCTGGGTGGAGCAGGACGGGTCACAGCAGCACAGATAGAGTAGCCTCTGGTTGGAGCAGGACGGGTCGCAGCAGCACAGATGGAGTAGCCTCTGGGTGGAGCAGGACAGATCGCAGCAGCACAGATGGAGTAGCCTCTGGGTGGAGCAGGATAGGTCGCAGCAGCACAGATGGAGTAGCCTCTGGGTGGAGCAGGACAGGTCAAAAGGTGGAGTACCCGCTTTGGTTTGGACCATTTTCTCTGCTCTGGTCCAAAGTAAAATGCTAAATGCTTCATTAGCATTTTTCAAAAAGTTATTATTCCTCCAGTGGACTTTTACCTGATCCGCTTGGTTCAGACTATGAATCCTCTTCGCTCCGGTCTGGACCAGTGCAAAACTATGCACACTGTACTGCAGCAACATCTCAAGCAGAAAAAAGCAAGAAAAAGGAAAATTGATTAAGCACAAAACAACAACTGTTTTAGAGCTACTTAGGACTTGCAGCCGTTTCCAGACGCATCTTTAAAAAAAAAAAAAAAAGATCTGCACAGATCTGAGCGTACCCAGCCGCGGCTGTTGATAAATGCCGCGCTCAAAACTAGCGTATTCATGAAAGTTACGCCTAGAAATATTCAGTTCCAGAAGCCTCAAAAGGCTTGTTAGTGACACGAGTTTACATTAAGTTTTATTGTATTATTTTGTCAAAAAAAAAACCAGCTATATTATTACACCTCCAAGGTTCCAAAAGAACTCAACACCTCCACGGCTCCGAAAGAGCTCAACGCCTCCACCACCAGCATCATCAGCAGCTGCCACATCTTCATCAGCGCCATCAGCATATACAGCACCACCAGCAGCAGTGGATACAGCAGCAGCAGTGGCTGCTCCATCATCTTCAGCAGCAGCAGTGGCTGCTCCATCATCTTCAGCAGCACCTTCCCCACCTACAGCTCCCGTGAAGCTTCCCCCATTGCTCCAGGCTACAGACAGGCCTGTACTGGGGGTTCCTCAACCACCTCTGTCTCCACCAAAGACTCCCTCATCACCTTCCATGGACCCGGCTTGGGTCCTCCCCGCTACATCCACTCCATCTAGGGAAAATGAGGACGACCTTTCCCTTTGTTTTCTATCCCCGCCTTCACTACTGGAATTAACGGAACACTCGGCAGGCATGATAAGATCGGCGATGAAGACTATTCCTCTCACACCCACTGTAGCCAGATCAAGAGTCCTATCTAACATTCAAAACTACTCCCCATACGTACCTCCAAAGCCACCTAGGGCGTCCAACTCAAATTCTCCCACAAAATCCACCCGTCCCTCCTCTAACCCCATAAGTATTCCACCCCCCCCCTCCTGCTCATTTAGCCCCCCTCCCCCCCCCTAACTCAGCACCAAGAAACCCTCCACCTCCACTCCCCCCTCGTCCACCACCCAACTCAACCTGCCCCTCCCCTAACCCATCACCAAAAACCCATCCACCTTCAACCCCCCCCCGTCCAACTCCCAAGAACCACCCGCCTCTCCATCCTCTTCCCCCGCCTTCCCCTTCCCCTCTTTTCTCTAAACACTAGGATGCACAGGGTCTCTGCTTCACAGCCACTGGCAGTCTAGTTAGAGGAGAGATCCGGCTGGGGCCCTGTCATGAAGCCACCTGAGCCATTCCTTTAGTGATAACACAAAGAATACATAACAGAAAAACATCGGAAGTTAATCAGTCTAATCAGGAAAATCTAATTCTCGTTCCGTGTAAGAATCAGCCGACCACAACCGCTGATCCTGAAACTTTGAAACTTGCTATGCTAAATGTCAGATCTCTTTGTAACAAGTCTTTTTTAATCAATAATTTTATTTGTTCTTATAATCTAGATCTTATGTTCATGGCTGAAACATGGCTTGACCAAAATACAGAAAATGCAGTTTTAATAGAAGCATCACCACCAAATTTCAAATTTGAATCTGAAATACGGGAAAACAAAAAAGGAGGAGGCTTAGCTGCCATTTTCAGAGACCACTTTGTCTCCCATAGAATGTCTCTTGGGAAGTTTCCGTCTTTTGAATATGTGTCTTTTAAAATACAACAAAAACAATCTCCTCCAATACTTTTCGTTGTCCTATACAAGCCACCGCAGTCATGTCACAGTTTTATTGATAATTTTACAGAGTTGCTTTCAGTTGTATGCACAGATTTTGATAGTTTAGTTATTACAGGTGATTTTAAAATTCATGTGGATAATGTTGATGACAGAAATGCAAAAGAGCTGAGTTCTGTTCTTGATAGGGCTGGGCGATATGACTAAAAAATAAAATCTCGATTTTTTTAGTCATCTTGGACGATTACGATTTTAATCGATTTTAATCGAAGTATTACAAACTACATGCATGTATTTCAAAATAGGTTTGATTTATTCAAAAATATCTTGTGCAAAGTAACAAATCTTTAGCCAACAATAAATGAACACTGAGTGTATCAGTAAACAAATGTAAACTTAAATATTTATAACATAAATCTTGTGCAAGTAACACAAATATTCAGCCAACAATAATTGTACTGATTTTTATATCAGTAAAAAATGTAGACTTATTACAAGTGCAAGAAAAAGAGCTTCATTTGCTGAAATATCACAATTAATCAAACGTTTGATTAGTCAAAAGACAGAATGATGTGTCTTGTAAACGACCTATGACATACTATTGCTTGTGCAAAAAATACAACTTAATCCGCACCACTTTGACAAACTCGGATACGCTTTAACTCTAGGACATCACGTTCTTATAATCGTTTTGTTTTGTTGTTTTACACTGTTAGATTTCTTGCAAGAAAAACAAGCCTATCAACCGACTCTGGCTTAAGACAAGCTCTTGTGCATGTTACGATGTTTCCCCCGGTACTAAATACCCTTTCAGACGGGGCACTTGTCGCTGGTATTGACAGGTACTTCTTCGCAAGCTTACTAAGTCTTGGGAAGTGGGATTCATGCTGCTTCCACCATTGAAGTGGATCTGAATCGGCATCAATTTCGGGTGCCACTAAATATGCTAACACTTCGCCCTTGAGTTTAGCCTCATATGGCTGAGTGTCAGCTTCCACAGCAGCAGTCTTTTTAAAGAAGCTGCTAAGCGATTTTTATTTTTCTTTGCTACTGGCTCAACAACATTACTCTGGCTCTCAGATTTGTCTTCACCTGCAGGAGTACCTTGAACTTGAAGGCCTCTGTAATGCATAGAGCAGAGTTCTGTAATGATTCTCTCTTTTAGTTTATCAATCTGGTTTGGCTTAAGGTAAGTTGTGCGGAACCTGGGATCTAGCAGTGAGGTAAAGTCGATCAGGTCTTGTGTGGCTGGATCTATATTTAGTGTTCAGATAATCCAGCACATTTGCTTTGATCTGTTTTGTAAGCTCTGTATCACTTTCTTCTGGTTTTAGCAAACTGTTGTTAAACAGATGAAGAGTTGGCTTTATGAAAGAGATGCTCACGTATGTTTCACCTGAGAGAGCATCAGTGAAGTCATGTAATGGCTTAATGGCTTTATTTACAGACTCTAAAATGTCAATGTCCTGCCAAGTAGGCACTAGGTGTCTTGTTTTCTTATCTGCACCCAAGATTTGCCCAATTGCCTTCTCCTGCTCTAGAATGCGCTCGATCATTTTCTGGCGTGACCCCCATCTTGTTGGCGATTCTGATATTAGCTGATGTTCTGGGAGGCCTAGTTCTGCTTGAACCAGTGCCATGTCCCTCCGCTTCTTCCAACTAAAAGAGAAGGCACTGATGACTTTCTTGCAGACTCCTACAGTGCGTTCAATGCGATGATCCTTACAAGCATTCCCTGTAAATAAACATAATAAAGACACAATGTCAGCCACTCATTGCTCATTTCGTATAGTGTATGTAAATAAACATGTACATAATTAATGTAAAGAATACACATGTGCAGTGTTGGGTAGTAACTAAATACATGTACTTAGAATACTAATTTTGAGTAACTGTATTGAGGTATTCTGGGCTTTGGGCATTTGCAAAGTGCTTTTTTGCATTCCTAATTAGTGGTAAATAAGTTCATAACAGGCGAGTATTCAGTCACTGAATTTCAATGTAGCCTTTTATTAGTATTATGCAAATCAATGTGAAAGTATTCAAAGTATTCAAAACAGAGTACTCTGTTTCAGTATTCTGTAAATAAAATGTCAAAGTATTCTCCCCAACACTGCACAAATGTGCTGTTACAGTGATTACAGGCTCAGAGTAAAGTGATAGCACCATTTAAAAACATTATTTCACTTACCTATTGCGTTGTGTAGCCTGTGCCCAAAGCAGTTGAGGTGGGTCCACTGGTTTAACTTCAGGGCCTTTATCATATTTGTTCCACTATCTGTAGTCATGCACACCATGTTCTCCTCATCCAACTTCCACCGTGTCAACGAATCTTTGAGCCTCTGTGCAATGATCTCCCCCGTATGATCTTCTGGGAAGTAGGTGGTTTGTAGACTGCAGCTGTTGAGAGCCCAGTTCTCATCGATATAGTGCACAGTTAAACTCATGTACGGCTGAAGAGATCGACTGGACCAAAGGTCTGTAGTAGTTGCAAAAAACAAAGCGGAGTCCAACTTTTCATAGAGCGCTTGTCGTGTTTCGTTGTACAGTTTTGGTAGCGCAACCTCCGCAAAGTATTTGCGACTCGGCGGGTCATATTTTGGATCACACACTTTTAACATGTGCAGAAAGCCAGGCTTCTCTACGGTGTAAATGGGCATCATGTCCATCCCAATATGAACAGCTACAGCGTCGGTCACCTGCTTCCACCGCGCACTACACTTGTCGTACGGCACGGCTTTAGAAAATGAGGCGGCTAAAGTTTGTTGTCTTTTCCCGGCGTGGTCGTGTTTGTCTTTGCTCGTGCTACCCACGCTGCACTCCCGAAGCTGCGAGCACTGCTCCCATTCTGTGGGGTGCTTTTGCCGGAGATGCTGAAACAAGTTAGTTGTGCTGCTACTCTTGGTTTTGATAGCATTTCGGCAAACCTTGCACACGACTGTAGTCTGCTCCACGTCGGCCTTGTCAAAGCCGAACCACTTCCATATAATCGACGTAACATGAGTCCCTTTTCTGGTTACCAACTCTTCAGTTTGAGCAGCGGCCATGGCGTTTGTAAACAGTGCAGCGTGCTAGCGCACGGAAGGAGGAAAGAGGCAGCGGAAGTCGACGCAAACGCCTAAGTCAAAAAATGCAGAAGAAGAAACTTCTTCTTCTTTTAATACATCCATGGTTATTGGCGGGCAGAAGAAGAAACTACCTCGATTTTACGATTTAACACATTTTCAAATCGTGGGCTTTTAACCCTTGTATTATGTTGGAAAAAAATGACATTGATTATGTTGCGGGTCATTTTGACCCGTACTGTGTAAATGCACTCAAAACAGTCAAGAAAACAGGTTAAACCAATATCAACTTTATTTTAGGTTATATAAATATTTAGAAAAGTGACATACAATACATTTTTAATTCCAACGCTATATTTAAGAATTATTTAGTCTAATCTTCTTGTCCTCCTCTCGGGTCAAAATGACAATTCTTCCCTCCTTCTTTCCTCCTGCCATGCTTTCTCCTTCCTTTTTCTCATCCTGTTTTCCTTCTCTCTGTTCATCCTTCTATATTCCCTTCTTTTCTCTTCCTTCCTTCCTGTCTCCCGTCTTTCCTTCCTACCTTACTTCATTCCTCCCTTCCTCTTTCCTTCACCAAAGATTCGTCCTCTGAATCCTCCTTATCGTAGGAAAATTGACAATCTGGATCAGCAATAACATTGTCCTCTGTCTCTGAAAAATCCTCTGTTTCTGAAATCTCTTCCTCTACATCATTGTCCCAGTTAAAAATCTGTGATAAAGCCTCCTCAGATGTCATCCTTCTGGAGCTCATTTTTGGGGAGTTTGTATAAAGCCTAGCTTACATGGACAGAGTAACTGGAGACAACTAGTTGCAAGGCGGCTTTTGGCAACTGAGAGTAGATGATGGAGATGAAATCGGTTGATGTGAGCGCTCTTACAACTGGAGATAAACAGTCGATCTCCGGATTCAGTCAGTTGCCCGTGTTCTACTTTTCGGCAACTAGTTTTACTCAGATCCGGAGATACATGTATCACCCGATGTGCGCGCTCCAACAACATTTGAGTATTGCGTGTATTGCGCCCTCTACAGTTTATGTCAGAAAACACACTGTAGTTGAGGCCAGTTGCTGTCGATGTAGGCGCTGTTATTCCCAAGACTGGTCTGCTACTAGGAGTTTCCCGTTTACGCCAGATTGTCGATGTGTGCGGGGCAGCAACTCAAAGGCGACGGATATAATCAGTTGCCAGTCCGATGTACGCTAGGCAAAAGAGATGACATGAGAACAGTGACAAGGAAAAGTGTGAAAAAGTTCCCTCTCCTCACACACCTGGCTCTGGGTCTCAGAGGCAATCAAAATACAATGTCAAAGAGACATGATTTTTTTGGATCTGAACAACTATTTACCCACATTAAAGCGTCTGGGTCAAAATGACCCGCAACATCATCTTTGTATACAAACTCTGCACAGACATTCCACTACACATAAAAGTGTCCAGATTTTACACACCAGTTCATGACCCTAGATGAGGAAAAGTCACCAAATTTCAGCAAGAAAAAGAAAGGATAACCAGTACTTTGATCAACTCAAAAACTGAAATGGGTCAAATTGACCCTTAACATAATACAAGGGTTAAAAACATGAATTAATCGAATTAATTCGATTTATCGCCCAGCCCTAGTTCTTGAATCTTTTGGTCTCACTCAGCATGTGAGTGGCCCCACCCACAGCAGAGGGCACACTCTAGACCTGTTAGTTACAAAGGGGGTGAACATTTCTAATGTAAACGTGGTCGATGTTGCGCTTTCGGATCATTTTTGTATATTTTTTGACATGTGTTTCACTAACAAACCACCAGTGTGACGAAGAAGACACATAAATGAAAATCTACTATAAATGAACTATTTATGGGAATGATAAACTTTGAGAATGCATCGTATTCTACTGTAGATGAACTGGTTAACTCTGTCACCTCTAGTGTTTTGAATGTTCTGGACACCATCGCTCCTGTGAAGGTTAAAATAATGAAAAATAAGCAGAAGGCGCCGTGGGCTAAAGCAGACTCGGTCAGGGCACAAAAGAGAGAGTGCCGGAGGGCCGAGCGGAAGTGGCAAGTCCAACCTCCAGGTTGATTACAAGATCTTCAAAGATAAGTTGTGCGAGTTTAACCAGGTGCTACGTAGTACGAGAGAAAGGTATTTTTCTGAAATGATTGAAGGCTGCAGCAACAATCTGCGTGTTCTGTTTTCAACAGTTAATAGATTAACAACCCCCCCTGTTCAGATGCCATTAGAGCTAACTTCCAAACGTAAATGTAATGAGTTTGCACATTTTTTCAATGACAAGGTTAATGGCATCAAAAACGCCATTGTCTCCAATCCACAGATAACAATCCAACAACCAGAAAGGCTCTTTGAGCTAACTTACTTTGCACCTGTAAATGATCAAACTGTCCAAGAGATAATCTCCAGTTTGAGCTCCTCCACATGCAGCCTGGATGTACTACCCACTAGATTTCTAAAGTCTGTTCTGAGCAGTCTGTTACCTTCACTCACACAGATAGTAAACATTAGGGCTGTATACCTTGGAGAACCTGGCGATACGATACATACCTCGATACACAGGTCACGATTCGATATGTACCTCGATACAGAGCTGTCTCGATACGATTCGATACAATGTGGCACGATTCGATACGATTCAATAAAAATACATGGGCCAGAGCCAATTAGTTAATGCTGAACACATTTACTCAACAGAACTCTGCATTTTTCTTCAATTTATTGAAGACAAAAATAAATCTTTTCTACCCTTTAATCCATTTCTGGGTTAGGGGGGTGGCTCAGAGATGCCACACAAATCTCATTAGAAATTACCAGCCCCTCAACTGACCCTTTGCAGGGTGGTGAGCTCACACAGGAAAATCGGTGCTCTCTTTTTTGTGACAGCATGTACTTGATCTTTCATGTGGGGGCTTTTTTGGGGCATAGTGATGGTTAAGTGTCTTGCCCAAGGACACAACGACAGCAGTCATCAGTGTGGAGTCAGGATGGCCCCTCACTGAAGGTGCAGAGGTGGGAATTGAACCCACGACCAACGACTGGCCTTAAGGCAGGGGGAATACTCTAGGCCCTACAACTGAGCTACTGTCGCCCCAGTTTTATCCTATGACTTGAGATTTTTGTTCAAAAACAGAAGTTGGTCAACATGGTTTGAGCTTAGTACACTTCTCTGTGCTGTTACGATATCGCCTGCCGTAGAGAAAACACGCTCCGAGGAGACACTAGTCCCTGGAATGCACAGGTACACTTTGGCAAGGTGTGACATTAGTCGATATTCATTCTGGTGCTCTTTCCACCAACTAAGTGGACTTCCCTCAGCAAGAGACAGGGGTGGTGCCTCCTTGTACCTTGACATCTCCTCTTCTGCCTGGGCTTGTGTGGTTCTGTTTCTCACCGCAGGACCTGCACTGTAAGTTGAACCAAGCAGATCAGCCAAACAGCACAAGTCCTTTTTCTTCTTGGTTGGTGGCGGGCTGGCAGGAATGTCATCCTTGTCTTCCACATGATTGTCCTCTTTTCCTGGTATCCCTTCAGCCTCTTCCTATAATGCAAAATAAAGATTTGTTATCAATAAACCCATAGTTAATTCAATAAGGAGCATATTCAAAGACGTATAATAGTTAGTTTGCCTTTTATTTAATGCGATGAACTGACAAACCTTTACAATACATACATACATACATACAATGTATGTATGTATGTATGTATGTATGTATGTATATATATATATATATATATATATATATATATATATATATATATATGTGTGTTTTTTTTATGTGTTTTAACCATGTAATGTTAATGACACAGTGAAAGGGCTTACCTGAAATAGTTCTTGAATTCTTCGAGCTTCTGCAGTAATTCTCAAATATATTTCCTCTCGTTCATCATCAGGAAGGAAGGGCAAAGCTTTGAATCTTGGATCGAGTGCTGAACATACATACATGGTCGCTTTCTGCTGATCCATGTACCTCTTGCTCAAATCTTGGCAAATAGCCGCTTTGATTTCTTTCACCATCTCACTATCTGCTCTGTTCTCTTGGAAATCCTGGATGAGCTGAGCATGAAGAGGGGCCACAACAGACAGTGTTGGAGAGCTTTCTTTTGACATTACAAGAGTAGCAATCTTCATGGGCTTCATTGCATCCACTATCTCCTCCGCAGATGTAATGTCCGACTCGCATAGGGTGCAAACTTCTTTCTCGGTTTTCCTAAGCTCGTTGGACAGAAGAGCAGCGGAGACAGCGGGTTGCTGCTCAAGAAAGCGCTCGAGCATGTCATGTGCGCTATTCCAGCGCGTCACAACATCAGTGATCAGTTTATGTTCAGGCAACTCGAGCAACTTCTGCTTCTGTCGAAGTACGTGGCTGGCTGTGGTACTGCGCTTAAAAAAGGTGGAGATGCGTCTAACACGTCCCAATAAACGAGCGACAGGAGGAAGCTTCAGTGCACGCTGCGAGGCCAGGTTTAAAGTGTGAGCGAAACACCTAAAATGCAACATACCGGCAAGCTCCGCTGCGACGCTCATATTTGCGGCGTTGTCAGTGACAATAGCCGGGTCTTTGGATACGAGGTCCCACTCCTCCAGCGGCGCTTTAAGTAACTCCGCAATGTTTGACCCCGTATGGCTCTGGTGCATGGCTCGCGTTTGTAAAACGTGCGACATCAGTTCCCACTCCTCGTTAATGTAATGGCAAGTGATTGTAACAAAGGTTTCCGTGGCTCGCGATGTCCACCCGTCACAAGTCAGTGCCACTCGTGGGGCAGAACTCAAGGTTGACTTAACATTGTCTTTGACTTTGTCATACATTCTCGGTACTGCTTTGTCGGTCATGTAGCTGCGGGTAGGGATCACATAACGGGGATCTAACGTGTTGATCATAAAGCGAAAGCCTGTGTTTTCGACAACACTGTAGGGACATAAACCTTTGCAAATATAATGCACCACAGACTCCGTAATCTTCTGTGCACGGACTGAGTTAGATGGAAGCTTGGATGTTGCGCTGTCCAAAGTAGTTTGCGTGGGGTCCCGTGTTTTTTTGGGCTGCGGCGAAGCTAGCTTGTCTGCATGGTGTCTTTGCAGGTGGGCGCGGAGGTTAGTTGTATTACCGGTGTGGCGTATAGAAGCCTGGCAATGCTTGCAGATTGCATTTGTTTTATCAATCCCTTGGTTTCCTTCCTTTGCTTTAAAACCAAAATGTGTCCAAACATCTGCCTTTAGGGACAACGGCGCTTCTAAAATCTTCGACATTTTTTATGAGTTTTTTCTTTTCTTTTCTTCTTCTTCTTCTCTTAGCGTGTTTTGAAACTCGCGGGCGCTGCTGCGCCCCCTAATGGCTGGGCGGAGTATCGATACTAAGGGCTAGAATATCGATACTGTATCTTTTTTTATTATATCGGTATGTATCTAAGAATCGATATTTTGAGCACACCCCTAGTAAACATGTCCCTTAATTCTGGAATATTCCCAAAGGCCCTGAAAACTGCAGTCATCAGGCCCCTGCTAAAAAAGAGCAGGCTGGATGCTACGGTACTTAACAACTATCGTCCCATCTCAAATCTGCCATTTATGGGGAAAGTTTTCTACCAACAGCTAAATAGATTTCTTATAATGAACAACTCATTTGATATGTTTCAGTCCGGCTTTAGACCCCACCACAGCACTGAGACTGCTCTCGTCAAGGTTACAAATGATATCCGGCTGAACACTGACGCAGGCAAAGTCTCAATCCTAATCCTGTTAGATCTGAGTGCTGCCTTTGACACTGTGGACCATGAGATCCTCTTACAGAGACTAGAGGACTGGGTTGGCGTCGCTGGCACCGCCCTAAGTTGGTTTAGGTCTTACCTTGAAGACAGGAAGTACTTTGTGGAGATTGGAAACTGTGTCTCAGATCATATGGCCCTGACCTGTGGAGTCCCACAGGGGTCGATCCTGGGACCTCTTCTGTTCAATCTCTACATGCTGCCGTTAGGTCAGTTAATACGCAGAAAAAAAGTGTCCTATCACAACTATGCAGACGACACTCAGATCTATGTCTCACTGACTGCAGGAGAACATGGACCAGTGGACTCACTCCTTCACTGTATCCAACAGATCAGTGAGTGGATGCAAAACAACTTCCTTCAGCTAAACGCAGACAAAACTGAAATGATTGTCTTTGGTCCCCAGAAACAAAGAGAGAGCGTCATCTGTCATCTACAGTCTCTCTCCCTAAAACCTTCAAACAAGGTCAGAAATCTAGGGGTAATACTGGACTCAGACTTAAATTTTAATAGCCACATCAAATCAGTAACATCAGCAGCTTTTTACCATCTAAAAAACATTGCCAGGATCAAAAACATAGTGTCTAAAGCAGACTTGGAGATTCTTATCCATGCATTTGTCTCCAGTAGACTACTGCAATGGCCTGCTCACAGGTCTCTCCAAACAGGCTGTAAAACAGCTGCAGTACATTCAAAATGCAGCAGCTCGAGTCCTGACTAGAACCAGGAAGTACGACCACATTAGTCCAGTCCTCAGGTCCCTGCACTGGCTTCCTGTGGCTCAGAGAATAGACTTTAAAACAGCTCTGCTTGTGTACAAGTCTCTCCATGGCCTCGCACCAAAATATATTAGTGACATGTTAGTACCATATGAACCAGCCCGGACTCTGAGGAGCACAGGGACTGGACTCCTGTTAGTGCCCAGAGTCAGAACTAAACATGGGGAGGCTGCTTTTCAGATTCATGCTGCTAAAATCTGGAACAATCTTCCTGAAGATGTGAGACAGGCCTCCTCTCTGACAATGTTTAAAACCAAGTTAAAAACGGTGCTGTTTAGCTGTGCATACAACTGAGGGATTTTATATTTTTATCTTTCGTTTTAATGTTCTGTGATTATTTATGATTTTAATGCTATCTTGTTCAGCACTTTGAGTTTCCTTGTGTATGAATTGTGCTATACAAATAAACTTGCCTTGCCTTGCCATTATATACATGTATACGCGTTTTTTCCCTAATATCTAGACCCACTGTAGCACTCATCCCTCTTGACCTTTAGAAATGAATGAATGAATGAATGACTATTAAAACTGGGTCAAGCGTCAGCAACATCTTCTTGTGAAAGCAATGGAGTGATTTCTGTGAGAGAGAAAGGATGCGTACGAGTTTGGGAAGTGTCCGTGACATCACAGAGAAACTCCAAAACGTCTGAATGACGCGCACCACATATGGCGAGTGCGGAGGGACCTCTGTGGCACTTCTCAAAGAGCCACTGCCTGTGAGCCCGTTCTCTCAAATGAACTTTATGCACAAAACTAATGAAAAAATACATTGCTTTGCCAGAGGTAAATGAGACAAAACAAATAGCCGTGCGTAATTACGCAGCGCAGGGTCTGTCACAGATTAACGGTGAAATAGATGGGTCACACATTAAGTAATGTTTGGACAGCCTGTCCAAACAGGCTGTAAAACAGCTGCAGTACATTCAAAATGCAGCAGCTCGAGTCCTGACCAGAACCAGGAAGTACGATCACATTAGTGCAGTCCTAAGGTCTTTGCACTGGCTTCCTGTGGCTCAGAGAATAGACTTTAAAACAACTCTGCTTGTGTACAAGTCTCTCCATGGCCTCGCACCAAAATATATTAGTGACATGTTAGAGCCATATGAACCAGCCCGGACTCTAAGGAGCACAGGGACTGGACTCCTGTTAGTGCCTAGAGTCAAAACTAAACATGAGGAGGGTGCTTTTCAGATTCATGCTGCTAAAACGGTGGCACGGTGGTTGAGTGGATAGCACTCTCGCCTCTCAGCAAGAAGGGCCTGGGTTCGAATCCCGGTCGACACCAGGGCCTTTCTGAGTGGAGTTTGCACGTTCTCCCCGTGTCTGCGTAGGTTTCCTCCGGGTACTCTGGTTTCCCCTACCACTACAAATATGTACAATAGGTCTGGCCTGCGCTTCCTGTTCGGCGACCCCGCTACCATCTCTGTGTGGAGTGAGAGGACAAATGCCCAAAAATAAAATAAAAAACAATTGTAAACCGCTTTGTGACTCTGGTCTGTGAAAGGCGGTATATAAATAAAGATTACTTACTTATTTACTTACAATCTTCCTGAAAGTGTGAGACAGGCCTCCTCTCTGACAATGTTTAAAACCAGGTTAAAAACAGTTCTGTTTAGCTGTGCATACAACTGATGGATTTTAATGTACTGTGATTATTTATGATTGTAATGCTATCTTGTTTTGTTCAGCACTTTGAGTTGCCTTGTGTATGAATTGTGCTATACAAATAAACTTGAATTGCCTTGCCTTGCCTTAAGTAAGCCAGGTGTATTTGTATATATATAGCGCCTTCACAGACCAGGATCACAAAGCGCTTAACATGAAAAAACAAAACAGAAAACATACAGATGAAAATAATACACATATACGTACAAGTCAGGGCCCTCAGCATGAACTGATTTATTCGAAGTTTGCGTGTTTCCATTAGAGTTTTTATGATGCGCAAATTCAAATTTCAAAATTTGATGCTCAATGAAAAAGCATCTTATAATTTTTCCAGAATGGGAATATGTTAATTGTTGTCCAAATCTTTAATTTCATTCGTGTTTTGGCTTACTGAATCGGCGTACATTTTGTGCATACCGTACGCTAACGTCCAGATTGATAAATGCCGAAAAGTGTAAATTATTTGCGTACGCCTCTTTTACACCCATTTGGCCGTACGCAAGTTTCATAAATGAGGGCCATTGTGAGCAGACAAAAGTTGGAACAGCTCATTACCTGAAGCTTTGTATTGTGCCGGCCAGAGCACCTGAACATGCTGAAATGTGTGATAGGATGCAAGTGCAGTCTGAAAAACTTTTTCTATGAGAAAGAAGAAATCAATTGCCTGCAGGAACCATCACAATGTTAACACTGACAGCATCTCAGGTATGGATGTTTTATGAATGATTTAGCTTGATTTATCTCTAAATAGATCTACAGACCCCTTGACTGCTGGTGTGCCATATGATGGGGCAAAAGGAGTTGCTTCCTTATTTTCAAATCAAACCTGTTTTAAGTTGCTTTTGAGTACAAACACATGGCTGGACTCTTAAGTTGAGGTTAAGGAATTATTTATTGTCCCTGTAGGGAAATTTGTCCTCTGCATTTGACCCATTCTTCAGCACCACTGGGCAACCTGTCAGGAGCTGTGGTTGCTACAGTGCTGCACCTCTAGATGCTTTTGCTGAACTCCTGAAGGAAACTCACTCAGACATCAGGAGAACATGCAAACTCCATACATAACTTCTTTGTTCGCTCGATTCCAGCTTTGTTTCCTTCGCTGGTAATCCATGACATTTTACATTACTGTCCTTTTCTTCTACCCTCAGTCCTCATCAGTGTGTCTATAGGCTCTATACTCTGGTATAGGGACCTCTGCAGTGACTGGACCAAGGGACTGGGTGAGGATCTCAGAATTCAACCTGGTATGTAGGCTGTAGGTGGGGATATCCAGACTAAATTAATCCTAAAATGTACTTGTAGCAAGTGAAGGGTGGCAAACACTTGGGTGATCTTAAGTTGGCCTGAAATTCTTGTTCCTGTCAGGAGGCGGCCTGCTGCGTTTTGCTCCCTTGGATGTGCTGAAGAGAAGGTCTTGGTCATTTAACAATCCCTGATGATTGGTTTTCAGCTATGGGTGTGTTCACAGTAAATTGTCAATTATAGTATCTGAACTCAAAATGACTATCATAGATTAGAAAATTAATTTTAAACACAGATTTTTGAAATAGATTTTGTGGATAAAATCAAAAGAAAAGATTGACAAATACATTGTAAAAGACCAGATCAATCAACTGTGACGCCAGTTACATAGAAAATAAAAGGTCATCAGTGACAAAGCGGCAGATGAACTCCCACAAGATTAACATGGTTTAAAAAAATAATAATCTTTTGAAAAATAATCAATACAAATAAAAAATAAAACCTTGAATAATGTGTAACGTATGCAATGATTCCCATAATTTTCTTCCTAAAAATTAAAGAAAAATAAGGTCGTCTGGTATTACATTTAATTGGTTTACTATATGAAAGTAATCACTTTGTTTGTTCTCTGTGTAAAAAAACAAAAAAATATTATTAATCAAATGTAAAAATAATAATAATTTTGTTTCTTGGCAATAAACAGGAAGAAAAAGGGGCGGGGAGTTCCGAAGCAGCTCAGGGTACGACGCAGACCTATGTGTTTGTCATTATTGCAGTTCCTGTTGATGGCGAATCGAGAACTTTGTAAAGTCCTTTGAGACGACTGCTGTTGTGATTTGGGGCTACACAAAAAGACATTGACATGACTTGACTTGATGGTACTTTTGAGATTCTCATCCGTCTAAACCATCCATGTTCAAACTGAGGCCCACGTGCCAAATGCGGCCTGCTCTACATTTTCATTGGCCCTCTCCCATCCAGCCAACTTCAGTTCCACTCATTCTGTCATGCTACACCTCGTTGTGAAGCTCAGACCCTTTGGAATCCATTCGTTGACTTTATTTATGTATGCACTGACAGTTGTTTTTGATTGTGTCTTAAAAAAAATCATAATTCATCTATGGTGCTAATGCTAAAGCTCAAAACAGCCCAAACCAGTAAATACACTTTTACAATCCATGTTGTTGGCCCCTCGACAAGTCTGGTTCACTACAGTGGCCCTCTCACTTGAACGTTTTGACACGCTTGCATTTATTTGGTAAACTAAATAAATAATTAAATTAAAGTTTATCTGATTGTACAACCTTTACTGTGTTTGGCTTGAGACTGATGGGGAGGTAGAGCTAACCACTATACTCATCTACACTTTTGATTAGTCAGGATCCCAGGCTTTGACATATGGGGTTGGGTCAAATAAAACATACTGTTCTTTTGTGACTGTGAAGTAAATACAAAAGGAAATGGGTTTTACCTTTAGTCCCTGGCTCTCTGTTAAAACCTTATCTCTGTAGCTCCATTGCCCCTAGCTACATTATACCCCATTAAATTCAAGTTCATTAAAGCTCGGCACTGCTGCGGCCGCCCGGGTGTGGGCCTCTCAAGGACAGAGCCGTAATGAGGCCCAACTACATTTAACCTTGAATACTACAGGTTTTCATTTTTCTGATCAATAACTTATGCTTCAAACCTGCCACTAGATCCAGGCTATAATCTTGCATTAATTTGCGGATTGTATTTCTGCATCAAAGGAAAGCTATTTGTCTTGGCTTTGCAGGTTTATGTGTTTTTGACACAATTTTGACATTCTTTATCTGTGCGTGTACTGCTGCACACATGGGAAAACTATAAGACATATTATGTTTCAAAGGGATATAGTACAGTTTATGTGCTGTGAACCTAGCACACGGCCAATGCTGAAGTCTATTATTTGAGCTCACAATTGCAGAGGGTGTCATCATTCAGTCAAATTGGTCAAAATGTAACAAAAAGAAGAAAAACTTCTTAACAACTATACAAGACAAGTTTTGGCAGTCACCTGCTGTCAGAAGAAATCTTGAGTATGATTTCTAAATGAAATATTTATGTGTGGATGACGGGCAGAACAATAGGGGGGAAGAAATGACTGACCTAATGGAGTGACATTGTTTCAAGTTGTGTCATTTTTCAGATTTTACTCGGCCACACTAGCTATGGGCTAGGCTGTCAGTGTCAAATGATTCAGAAAGCATCACTGTGTCCCGCGGTGATAATTTCTGCCCAATGTGCTCAAAAATGAAATATGGGATGAGGAATGGGTAGGAGTGGGGCTATAATGAACACTCTCTGGGGCTTCATTTTCTAATCAGCTATTTTCTTAAATTAAGTTTTATTGAATTACAAATCTCACACAGTGGGGGTAAGATAGAGATTAAATAGATGTATTAAATCGACAAATAAACAGTAAAATAGTAGAATAGTATACTCACCGATCCCGCTTCTTGTAGAGAGGGACCTGCATCCCGGTGTCCCACTCCTTTGGCACTGTCCCCGATTGCCATGCGATGATGCAGAGCTGTGTCAACCAAGACAATCCCACAAAATCCAGATACTTAAGATAGTCAGGACAAATCTCATCCACTTCCAAGGCCTCAGTCACTTTAGCAAGGGAGATGAACATATTCGTCCCAAGATCTTCAGCTTCTGAAAGTTTTTTTTCACCCCCCTACGTTATTCCCAGTTTAGATCAGCAGCTCTCCACCTGCACTGTAAATGGGGTTGGAGAAGGACTGCTCCCCCCCTGAATTTCTTTGCATTTGTACCTTTACAACGATTGGGCAGCTATCCAGTGGCCTGCCGGTACTGACTGCCTGGCCTGTAGGTGGAGGTGGAATGGAACCCAGGACCATTGAAGAGTCTCAGCAGAAGAGATGTTTTATTGTTGGTACACAGCATAGGACAACACAAACATCATAAGGGTTTTGCAGCGTTCACATGGTTATATACCCAGACAAAACAAGGATGCTCCCCTCAGCATCTGCCACAGTGCCAATAGATATGTTTCAGATAACCAAAACATCAAGTGGAAAATCACTGATTTCTGTTTCATTTGTTGTAATGACCATCTCGGTCTTAACATAAATACAGCAAAATGGTACCATCTTTTTGTGAAGCACAGGTGGTAACCACAGCAGCACAGTGGCGCTCGTGCAATCGCCTGAACCCGGCAAACACGTGGGCATCAACTTAAATAGTGGACTTTTAATTTTATTCCTGCAATGTGCCATGGATCCTTTTTTGACTTTGTGTCAACATTGTATGCCATGGAAACCTGTATTGTAGAATCAAATACCACCATGTAATTCTTAGATTGTTTTTGTAAAGTAACTGTTTTTGGAATACCACCAAAAACAAAAACTGTACCAAAATACGTTTCCTATACTCAAAGTTAGTATTCTGATCTCACCTGTCTGATGTGTGAACAAATGTGAACTTAATGTAAAGCTATAATGGTTCCCGTATGTTGAAAGAGTGTTTCGTTTTTTGGGGGATGCTTTGTACTTCTTATGTGAATTTTGACTGTGTCCATGCCTAACCTTCAGATTTGCATGGGTGATGCCAGATCAAAGCAGCTGTTGAAGAGGACTCTGCTGCAAGTAGGGTCCAACACACTGACACCCCACTCTGTTCTGTGTGCTCCTGCTCATGGTAAGGACACATGGTCAGATATGACATACACATATGCTTTCAACCAAACATCACAAATATTTTATCATTTAACATAACTCCATGATTTTTCTTTCTTCTATATTCAGTAGTGGTGTAGATGGTGAAATCGTCAAACATTTATTAAAAAGAGGGATATGCTTTGACCAGGGGGAAGTTGGACCAGGTTGAAACCTTCTTTCACCTGAGGTTAGCCAGGATCATTAGTTTTAGTTTTTGAAGTCTTTGGCCTTTTGATGTTCCTGTGTCGTCTTTAGCTAGACTGGCCTGAAGGATATTTAATATCACTGCTACAAATTTCCAGTTAGGTGTAATTTGAACTGAGCATCTGTCAAAGAAACAGCCATTTAAATACATTGGTCACGGTTAAAGAACCATAAAATGGGGCCAGATTAGAGCGAGCACCTTTCTCTGAAGGCTGGGTCTAGGGTCTGGTCCTCTGCAAAACTCTGCTTCTTTTAACTGTGTCTTAAAGCCACAGGGAAAAACTCAACATCGACTCATGTTGACCCTTCACTATGGTGTGATGGTCAGTGTCACAAAAATGTATAAAAGTTACAGTAAGTGGGACAGTTTTGATTTTAAAATAAGGAAATGTAACCTGCTTTGATGCTTTTATGATTTCCTTGACACACTCATAGCACATCTTTGAAGGTCTTTATAGACATTGATGGATATTTCAGCACTTCTTTTCAGCATAGATCAAAGGGCAATGTATTCTGCTTAAGGTCCAGCATATTTAAGCACTTCCTATCAGAGACATCAGTGACACCATGCCTCACTTCTGTAATAAAACCTTGGATTATTTTGTTTTTCAATTACAAAAAGTAATTTGTGGAGAATATTCAAAAGCATCCTTGCCTTTTATCATAAACACTTGTGATAGTTTATGGGTCATTGCCTTTTCTAGATTGTAGACAATTGGAATTGGCAATAGAAAAAAAAATCCTGATCTTCAGCTCTTGAGCTCCAATAAGTCGTAATATGTATTCTACTAAAGAAAAAAATACCCTCTTTTCAGTTAGTGGTTGCCCTTATTCTATCACTTTACCACTGATGCAATTAACCCGTTGGAATCTCATTTTAAAAATTAGGCTCAAATATTTAATTATCTAAAAATAGTTTCCCCCAACTGTAAATAGATTGCCTTAGGTCTGAACTAATCACTAATGAACAGTGTGTTAAAAACCCGTTTCTGAAATCAATTAAATTCATGCAGGCTCTCCATTTAGTTAAGTTAAATTGAATTAATCATTGTTCCTTTGGTTCAACTACTTTTTCTATTACATTTTTAATTGATAATGTATGCCCCCTAACCCCATATTGACTTCATCCGCCGAAATGTCATGTATGGGTGTTAGTATTAGATAGCAATATGGCCTACGTGCAGGACTGTACAAGGACTCGGATTATGACTCCATGTTTTGACTATGATGTGCACTGTCTCTGTGTGACACGTATGTCTTTCGATGTGTGACGTGACAATGACTATATAAACTGTGTACTGACTCCATTTTGTCTGAGAGAAAGAAACAATTGAAACCACTGGAACTTGAGAGAAACTTAAATAAACTTCCAGAGTTTGGCGCACCACGATCCGTCTCTGTCTGCTTCATCCCTGACATGGGACCTATTGAAGTAAGGCATTACAATGTTTTATAGCAGCCCTTAAATGACTAGCAAAAAGCAGGTAGTAGTTATTTGTAAAGTTGTGCATTGTGTGAAGTCGTGCTGCAGGTGGATGTGTTGTAAGTGAAGCACTGCTGGAATAGGCTGTCAGTGACCATTAATCTGGGCCCTCTCTCTCAGAACCAATGTGGCCACTGGTTTAAAACCCATTTCCATTACCAGTCTACATTTGATTAACGTTACAAGAGAGCTTCCTTTGACACTTGCAGTCTACCACTTTCTCTGACTTCTAAGAGGTCTCACTCTGAGCGAGAAGCTGACACTTCACTGAGTTATCCTCCATTCTAATCTGCACGTGCACAGCCTTGTCCAGTCTCTTTGCCTATGCCTAATGTGACCTGTGTTAAACTGTGTAGTTTGATCATGGCCCTAATGGGATTCATGCGGTCATCATCAACTAAACAGTAACTTTATTGTATTATTATTTTATTTTCCTTGGAAAATAGCAAAGCTTGGTTTAAAAAAAGTGTATTGTAAACACAGAACTTTGAAAGGGCCATAAGACTCCCTGTCGATCAAAAATAGTGAGTCCTATATGACACTTTGGGCTGACAGAGCTGATGATCCAGGACACTCGACAATCAACAACATTTTTGGAAATTGGTCATCTGCCCCTTATGGATGAATGGCTCAATCATAATTTGTTTTTTATCATCGCATTTATTGTGTTTAAACGGTTTGATTCTCTAATCTGTGTTGGCGAGTCAACAGCTTTTAAAGTCCTCTGAGATAACTACTGATATGATTTAGGGCTATACAAATTTACATTGAATCGAATGCCTTCTATGTTATATTTGAAAAAACTGAGGGAAAAATGTGCATGCATATTTAGTGTTCTCATGTTTTGTGGTAGATGGGAAAATGTTTCATATATTTACCATTCACAGTTTGAAAACCAGGTACCAAGCTTTAATAAACGCATACCCATTGACTTCTTGAGTTCACTCCTTATTGTCTGGTTATGTGATTGCTTTACCTGCAATATTGGGTATCATCGCAGATGATACCCAATATCAGATCTATTGGCCATCTCATTTAAAAGCAATGCTATCTGCTTAAAGTAGCATCCTCTCCTCTTTCTCCTCTTTCAGAAACGTTACAAAGTGGTACATGTGGTTATCCAGTTATAATGTTATCTTAGTTCACAGACACAGTAGTATTGGGTTCTATAGTTGGTATGTAGGGGGAGTTTGTTTGTGAGTCATATTGAAGTACAGAATTTGAGTGCATGATGGCCCTTATGGAGACACCTCGTGGGGAAACAGGCAAACGAGGGAGGAGGTGAAAGGCCAGGTGTCTGCCACTGAATCTAATTAGAACGACTCCGTGCTTTGTCCTCTGTAAAGTTGCTCCAGGCATTCTTTAATTGCCCTAGTCCCCATCTCTGCCAGCAGTCCCTTTTAAAGTTCATTAGCATTCATCTTGTGTATGCATTTGAATGGTTATTTCAAGGATATTGTGCCCACTACATTTAGTTTAAAATTGTACAGAAAATGGTAAGGACATTTTATATGCACCTTCTTAATTGGTACCCTCACAAAAATGTTAAAGGATTAGACTGGGGCAAACTAAGGAGAACAGAAATGTCTACTTTCCTGAAAAGGAAAGAACATGACCTTCATGTTCTTTCCTTTTCAGGAAAGCAACAATTTACAAAACTTTATAAAGGCTTTTGGCATACAAGTACTTTCACCCTTTTTATCACCTTTTTATCACTTAGTTATGCTGATAAGAGTGATAACAAATCAAGAATCAACAGTCAGTTTTGGCACATCCAATAGTTGGGTGGTCAAAAGTATCAAAATGACTTATTACTAAAAGTAGTATTGAAATCAGATACTAATTTGAGAAATTATAGATACAATAGCAAATACATAACAAATACAATTACTTAAACAGGAAACAAATTGCATAATGTGAAATTTGTCATGTCCTGAGCATTTTTTGATGATAAAAGTTATGCCCCAGGATAAACTGTAATTTTCCACTCTAAATAACAATTTATGTTCAAAAAAGAGCATTTATAAATAACTGCTGTGGTATCAAATCTGATATCAAGTATCAACTATTTAAATTGAATTAGACTATTTTTTATTGACATAGAGTTCAAAATTTGGTATTGTATCATTTGACGGTCTGGAGGAAGGTACTCAGAAGTCAGAAGTATTCGCTCTAAGTATAGATATGTATTTTTTTCTTCATTCCACTTTTTTATTTTTTAAAATCTTGCCTGCATTTAAACACTCACAATGTTCACAATACTTGGGTTATATTCTTAGACGGGTGTGACTCCTGCCTGCTGCTATTTTCAAACTTAGACTCTGACACTTCTCTTTGATTGATTGTCGAGTCCACTGATCTAATTTTGCACCCTTTCAATTCCACGGCAGTGTCCTTCCTTTTTTTGTACACTGTGGAGTAAACCTAATTTCCGTGTACCTCATGCAGGGCTGTATGCTTTAAGAGGGGGGAAAACAGTGGATAAATATATAAATAAAGCCATGAAGCCAGTTATTCACAGCAGCACAGAGATTTTATAGACTAGATCAATTAAATTTGTCTTATTTGGAACAATGGGGCTTCTTAACTCAATAAGAAGTAATATGGTTTAAAATGCATCTTGCTGTGTGGCCATTAGGCGTGGGTCTGTTACATGGGACTATTAACAAAAGGAGAGATTAAACAGAAATAAGGGCCAATTAGAATTCAGCACGGCTGGAGAGGTCTGCAGGCTGAACATGTTTCTGATGCCATGTAAGAGAAGGCATCACCTGCAGACCCACACTTTTTCTGCAACTGGATTGAATACAATTGTTTATTAAGGCACAGTGGCTGAGTGGATAGCACTCTTGCCTCTCAGCAAGAAGGTCCTGGGTTCGAATCCCGGGCGGGCCAGGGCCTTTCTGAGTGGAGTTTGCATGTTCTCCCTGTGTCTGCGTAGGTTTCCTCCGGGTACTCCGGTTTCCCCTACCACTAAAAACATGCACAATAGTTCTGGCATGCGCCTCCTGTTCGGCGACCCCGCTCCCATCTCTGTGTGGAGTGAGTGGACCAATGCCCAAAAATAATAATAACAATTGTAAACCGCTTTGTGACTCTGGTCTGTGAAAGGCGGTATATAAATAAAGATTACTTACTTACTTAAGTATACACATACTCATATTTATAGAGTCTCAAAGACGCTTTATAAGACGCTCCACTCACAAGTTACTGTTGTGGAGTCAAACACACGCTTCTTTTCTCGACTGTTTTATTATACTTTATTACATTATTAAACATGTTTACATGACTTTTGTCTTTTAATGATTTGCTGATTTCTCTTACACTTGTGTCATACATCTGATATTTCACAGGGGGTTTATGGTATATACAGTAGATAGATACAGTGCCTTGCGAAAGTATTCTTAAATTCGATTCTTATTCTTATTCTCTATTCTTAAACCTTTCAACATTTCGCCACATTTCAGGCTTCAAACATAAAGATATAAAAACTAAATTTTTTGTCAAGAATCAACAACAAGTGGGACACAATCGTGAAGTTGAACGAAATGTATTGGATAATTTAAACTTTTTTAACAAATAAAAAACTGAAGTGGGGCGTGCAATATTATTCGGCCCCCTTGCGCTAATACTTTGTAGCGCCACCTTTTGCTGCAATTACAGCTGCAAGTCGCTTGGGGTAATTCTTGCCCATTCTTCCTTGTAAAACAGCTCGAGCTCAGTGAGGTTGGATGGAGAGCGTTTGTGAACAGCAGTCTTCAGCTCTTTCCACAGATTCTCGATTGGATTCAGGTCTGGACTTTGACTCGGCCATTCTAACACCTGGATACGTCTATTTGTGAACCATTCCATTGTAGATTTGGCTTTATGTTTTGGATCATTGTCCTGTTGGAAGATAAATCTCCGTCCCAGTCTCAGGTCTTTTGCAGATTCCAACAGGTTTTCTTCCAGAATGGTCCTGTATTTGGCTCCATCCATCTTCCCATCAATTTTAGCCATCTTCCCTGTCCCTGCTGAAGAAAAGCAGGTCCAAACCATGATGCTGCCACCACCATGTTTGACAGTGGGGATGGTGTGTTCAGGGTGATGAGCTGTGTTGCTTTTACGCCAAACATATCGTTTTGCATTGTGGCCAAAAAGTTCGATTTTGGTTTCATCTGACCAGAGCACCCTCTTCCACATGTTTGGTGTGTCTCCCAGGTGGCTTGTGGCAAACTTTAAACAAGACTTTTATGGATATCTTTGAGAAATGGCTTTCTTCTTGCCACTCTTCCATAAAGGCCAGATTGGTGCAGTGCACAACTGATTGTTGTCCTATGGACAGACTCTCCCACCTCAGCTGTAGTTATCTGCAGTTCATCCAGAGTGATCATGGGCCTCTTGGCTGCATCTCTGATCAGTCTTCTCCTTGTTTGAGATGAAAGTTTGGAGGGACGGCCGGGTCTTGATAGATTTGCAGTGGTCTGATACTCCTTCCATTTCAATATAATTGCTTGCACAGTGCTCCTTGAGATGTTTAAAGCTTGGGAAATCTTTTTGTATCCAAATCCGGCTTTAAACTTCTCCACAACAGTATCTCGGACCTGCCTGGTGTGTTCCTTTGTCTTCATGGTTCTCTCTGCGCTTTAAACAGAACCCTGAGACTATCAAAGAGCAGGTGCATTTATATGGAGACTTGATTACACACAGGAGCATTCTATTTATCATCATCAGTCATTCAGGACAACATTGGATCACTCAAAGATCCTCACTGAACTTCTGGAGTGAGTTTGCTGCACTGAAAGTAAAGGGGCCGAATAATATTGCACGCCCCACTTTTCAGTTTTTTATTTGTTAAAAAGGTTTGAATTATCCAATAAATTTCGTTCCACTTCACGATTGTGTCCCACTTGTTGTTGATTCATGATAAAAAATTAAAATGTTATATCTTTATGTTTGAAGCCTGAAATGTGGCGAAATGTTGAAAGGTTCAAGGGGGCCGAATACTTTTGCAAGGCACTGTAGATACTTTATTGATCACCGTAGGAGAAATTCAGGTGTCCAGTAGCAGCAGAAACACATGCATACATACAGACAAAACAAATACATAGATCATTCTAAAAGTAGCTAACGATAGTATTAAAATGCAACAGCATTTCAGGTCACGGCAGTAAAGTTGGTGTAGCCGCTGGGTGGAGCAGGACAGGTCACAGCAGCAGAGGTGGAGTAGCTTTGGACCATTTTCTCTGCTCTGGTCCAGAGTAAAATGCTGAATGCTTTGTTAGCCTTTTTCAAAAAATTTGTATTCTTCCAGTGGATTTCTGCTTGGTTCGGTCCGTGAATCCTCTCTGCTCTGCTCTGGATCAGTGTTAAACTATGAACACTGTACTGCAGTAACATTTACAGGTAGAAAAAAAGCAAAACAGCTACTTAGACTTGCTGCTGTTTCCAGCGTATTCAAAAGTAAACATGGTCTAATATATAATAATATTAATAACATTATGTATAACTTTGAAGCATATTTGAACATAATTGAAAATGAAATTCCTCATTTTATGGAGATGGGAAACCACCAAAATGACTACAGGAAGAGTGCACACTTGGTGGTTTCACATGTCTCCAGACAAAGCATGTTTTCCCGAATTTGTTCCCAGTGACTGTGAACGCACCCTTAGGTAATAACATGATGATTCCTTGTCCCATATTTGTTGATAATTATGACTCATTTTGCCCAGGTGTCCCCGATTGAAGGGCCTGAATAAAACAGGAGAGGTAAGAGATAACCCAGGCTGACATGGCATATAACATGGCATATAAAGGGTCATCCAAAAGTCAAAACTCTACATGGTACCTTAAATTTAAAAGTGCCAGTGTGTTGGACAAAAGTTTGTGAGCTTGATGCCATAGTAGAGTAGCCTCATTGTATCAGTGAACGCCCGCTCGTCACCCTCTATGTTGGAGAAGGAAACTCAAAACGCTTCAGGACACTGTATCAGTCCCTGTTGCCACCAGCCCCCCCGACACAATTACCCACTCATGTCTAATTGGCATTTGAGGCTTTCCTGCTTGATTGACCATGACCACATCACCATGAAGTGGCAATGCAGGGCGAGCTAAGCGGTGACTTAACTGGTATCACGCTTTGTTACTCTTCGAGCTGCTTACATAATTTGCCAATGTAAATTTGCGCTGCCTAATTAACATCCTCAGACTCTCATTTAATGTGAGCAGACAGGGGATGCGCCCCGTCTCCGGTGCTGCTGTCCGTTCTGCTGATGTCTCATCTTTGTAGGAGTAACCTGATTTAAGTTTTGTTTCAACTATGAAAACAAAATATCCATGTACTTGATTTTTCTTTATGTCAGCTAGGGCAGAGTAACTTTTCAGTGTAATGCTTGACAGTTCAAACAACTTGTACTTCAGAGCGATTTCTTCCTCATGCTTAATGGAATTCAATTGAGATTATTTTCAATGCTTCTTGAGGCAAGAGTCATCTTCCAATTCTTGACATGATGTCATTGTTTTGGTTAGAATTTCTATTTACTGACAATAAATTCATTGAATTTAGTTAAAATAGGGCTATTCCTTGAGTAGTTTGTCATGCATGTATTGGCCTCCTACTCCTATAGTCTGTCAGGAGATTAGATGAGACGGGTGGTTTGATTGGCGCAGGGTCAGTGAGCATCTCACTCATCCTTCTATAACGCACTGGCTTTTTACTGACTCATTTAATTCTATACACTGCAGGCTAATCAGGAAACTGATCTTATGAGATAAGGGAAAGCTAAAGTTTATTCATCTTTGTGATTTACTCAACAAGCTCACTGATGTTCACTAATCATACGATACTGTGGTTACTTAAATACTACAGTAGGGACCATGGCATAATTTAGACTACATATATTCTAAATAAAAAACAAGTGTTGCCATGTTATAAATAAATCCATCCGGGCTATTCACAACATGTGTTTTTTGTTCTCTCAGGAATAATCAAGAGGAGGAAACATGAGAATCAGGAAAAGCATAGTCCATACAGAAACTGCTCACTGCTTCATGCTGAATGATAACCAGAACATTTGCCGGTAAGTCTTTTACACTTATGTATATCCAATGCCTGTGTAGGTTCAAAAAATGAGACTAGAACAAAACATATTGATGATGTGAATATTATAAAACACAAAACCATGAACAGCTTGAGCAGACTTTAGCAGGTATAAATGTGGACTCCCCATGGGCACAGATCTTAGGTGATGTTGACCCAATTATATTGTATCTTGGAAAATGGAGGAGTTCTACTCGTGGTATTGAAGCAGGTGAGTTCACTGGGCTTCAAAGACCTATACATAATCTGGCCAAAATACTAAAGCCTGCCTCAGAATTATGATGAACATTTGAGCTTCTTCTCACAAAGAAGAATCATGAGGTTCCTGAGAGCCCAGGAATGCTTTGATGCTGTTGATCCCCTAACTTTTGTTAGTTTATTTGACTGAGTTTTTTATGTATATGCATTCCAAATTCAAGTCATTCTTTAAGAACTTAGAGGAAATCCCAAAGAAATAACCTTAGAGTGAAGGGCTTGAGCTAAACCGTTGGATGATTCAAAGGATCAGCAGCAAAATCTTTCATAACACAAAGACAGAAGTTCCAGGTCAGTTTATAAATGTTGAAGAACTAAAAGAAAGATAACAAAGAAAAAGAGGAAATTGGTCTTTCAGTGGTTGATTCATATTTACAAGCATATTTCAGCATTTCAGCATGGCAGTGGTTGAGTGTTTCATTTTTATTGTAGTAATATGCATGTTACATTCCTTGTGTGTGTGTGTGTGTGTGTTATTAGACAGTTAATCACTACACTTGGTGCTGATGAATGTAAACACTTACTGTACAGGGTGATGGTGCTGAGTTTTCCTGCAGAGGGGGATGTTGTCCTGGTTATGAGCTCCATTAATGTGTTTTAAAGCATGCTTTTGTCATTGTTTATGCCATTTGTTTTGTTGTAAACACATTTTTTTTGTGTTGAGGCGTAAGCCAAGTGATTTGTTTTATCTTTTATTTTCTCTCTCTCTCTGGAAGAAACTGTTTTGTACAAATATAAAGTTAGATATTATTTCCTAATTTACCAAAACATTAAATCCAATGGTAGGGTGCAATTTAACAGAATTAATTTGGTGTTGAAGTGAGACTTCTAGAGCCACTCAGTGAAGTCTTGTTCCAAAGTGCCCCATAAATAAGAGAAATAGTTGAGTCTCAAAAGCCGCCTACAAAGGTGATAGATAAAGTAGCGGTCGCGCTCCTGGCCGTCACAAGGAACGAAGTGGCCATTTTGTGGTCGGTGCGGCGGTGCAGTAGAGATGAGATGGTTAACACCTCTCTGCAGTACGGTCAGCCTCTAATTCTCTCTCCAGGCTTTCTCTTGTTCGCTCAGTCGACTATGAAGACACTTCATCTTCACTGACAGTATGACCACTGCTGCATGTTCTGATGCATTCAGCATACCTTCAGTGCGTCATAAATAAATCAGAGAAATTACTTTTTCTTTCTCTTTCATTCATGCGTCCCCTTCTTATCTGCGACCACTCGCAGAAAAATTTGCAATTTTGCATCACAGCACCAAAATGCTTCTACCCTTGTGTGATTTTTTTCAAACGAGAAATAATAGTTACCCCAATATGATATTCAGCTCTACTACAGCATTATCTAATTGAATTGAATTCTAGTGTCAGGCATAGTGAGTTTTGTATAATTAATGTGCACAGTAAATTGAAAATACAAACCAATATAATGGAAACAAAGTACTGCCGTCATTTTTCTTCTTTTTCCTGTTTGGGGCTTGGGGGCTGCTGTGTGACATACTGGCTATACAAATAAACTTGACATGCTTTGTTATTTGCTTTGAGCCTAAAAAACCCAGCCCAGCGCATGTGCAGATTACATGAGCGGAGAGGGTAGGGATGGGTTGTGGAGAAATATTGTCAAGAATCCCCTCCCTCATCTCTTCTGACTTGTGTTCTCCTCTCCCCCACCTCTCTCTGTAATCTCCACTCCTCTACGGGTAGTCTCAAACCTTGTGTTCGTCCACCACCAACCAATTACCTGGCAACCCTGCCCTTATCCCCAGCGCAGGTGTGATGCTGCTGCATGATGGGGTTTTTGTATATTGAATTCCATCTCCTGGTGAGATAAAGGGTGTAGGAACAGGGCTCTGCCGCTGTGCTAGATAAGTGTTTCTCACAAACCGTTCCTCGCTGCTTCTTCTGACACTGATTGTGGAGAAAAGAGACATTGGGGATGGCAGGGGGGAAGGCACGACGATGAAGAGTTGTTGGGACCCCGTTTCAGTACGATTTCTTAGGCTTCTAATTTTCCCCGTAGCTTCTTGTACATCCCTGGATCTTGATTGTGAACATGTCATACGTTTGAAATCCTTGTTAAGATCAATCGTCATAAAAATGATCAATAGTCAAAGGGAATTCCTTCCTGCATGTATTTGTGTGTTGGTAGTCTTACCAAACCGTATTACTGTGTGGATCAATACTTTATCTTCATTTAGGAAGGCTGTTGAAGCTGCAGGGGTGACAGTTATGGGTTGGGCAGCTCCATTGAGCATCAGCTTTTATTCAGCCTCATCCCTTCCCTCTCACTCCTATTTGTAAGCTGTCCTGAGAAGTGTCCCTAGGTACCTATGGCTTGAGCCTGGTCCATCTATCCGTCTTTGTCGGGCTCACTGTTGGGTTCCAGACACTCATTGGTTGTCCTAGGGAACAATGTAAGTGATGGACCACTCTTCATACATCAAACTCGCAAGGCGTTTGACAGTCTGAGACAGAAACATTGAAAATAATGACCATAGCAATATGTATCTTAGGTTAAAAATAGTGCACTGCAGCCAACTTACTGCAAAGTTATGACTGACGGCTCTTCAGCCTGCCCCACCACCCTGAGACCCCCTGGTTAGAAAGGTAAATGGTAATGCCTGGTGTGCAAAGGCAGGAGGTTTCCAGTTAGACAGGATGAGTGATATTTCACTGCTTGGACACTAATATGGTCCAATTGAATTTCTGCTGTTGTCCGCGAAGAGCCTGTCACGCCACAGACCCTCCCTCACAGCTGTGCAGTCAGCAAAGAGTCAGCCTCCCGAGGTCAAGTGTGGAGAGGTCAAGTTTAAGCTGAAACCAGACAGCGCAGAGAGAGCGCGGGGGAGGGCCTGGGTCAGCAACACTGCTCGGACTCAGAGCACTTATACCAACAGTCATGTTTTGCATATTGGAATAAACACATCATTTGTCTTTTTTGTGTGCTTTGTTGGTTTAACGCCATCTGGATGTGACCGCTCACATCTGTCAGGCTTTGTCTTAGCCACACTTTCCCAGCATAAGTCAGCCACACCTGGAACAGATAAAGTGCCTTTCATGTTGGCAGTGCGATCGCGAGGTCAGCTGCTGTTCAGGGCACTTTTACTAGGAGTTAGTTGAGCTACATAAATGAAAAGAAGCTATGTAGTGTATGCAGGTGGAGGCTGTCTAGAGTAGAGTACTTTTTATTTTTACCTTTTGTCCTTAGTTAATATGAAAATGTGAGGTAATATTTCAATTTTGATAAACATGACTTTTTATAAATGTTCTTGTTGTTATTGGCGTTCTCCTTCTCTACTACAATGACCTCTCATTATTCAATGGAGGCTTGTTGTTTGCGGTCTGAAGGATCTTACTTTCTGAAGGGCTTATCCTACGTCCTATGAGTGGTCCGTATCCGTGACACCCGTATCACAGTAAAGTTTCCGGTGCAGGTGTAATTTGCTGTAAAACACCCTATAATTTGCTGCCCTTTGGGAGTGCACTGTCTCAGGGCGTGAAAATCAATAGGCTAGTGCAGAAGGATTGGGCATGGTGTCGATGCTCGGCTACTCTATAGCAGCAGTTAGGGTAATTCAGTAATGGCAGGGGATGAGGTTCAACCCATCTAAAGCTCCATCTGAAGCAGATAAAGGTTTTACAACACTATCGTTTAACCTGGTCTACACACGTACCCTGCCCCCAGTGTCTCCTTACGTAGATTCAAGGCCGGCCCCTGGAGCTGGGGTCTAGACTGCGTCAGTGCATGTGGGGTTCAGCTCCCCGAATGCACATTGCGCTCGTAATGCTCTGTAACCTTGTAAAGATAGCCTGAGGCGTTTTAGCATATAGCTGATCTTCAAAACCCCCCAGTTGTTTCAGAGGGAAGCCATGCGGAAAACATGCATTGAATCTTACAAGATACTGCATGTATAATGTAGCACATCGTCTGGTATATTGCTGCATAACATCAAACAATTGGCATGAAGGCCTTTTCACGAACCTTTGAGTTTAATTGGAAAGGTATATAACACTGGACATCAATTAGAAAGCTGTTTTGAACTCAACTAATGAATTTATCAATACTTTTTAGACCTGTATTGAAACTAAATACGGTCTTGGCTAGAATTTTAGATGCTAAATATTTCCATTTCAGATTGCACACTAACTTTCTCAGGTACAAGTGTTCCGAGTCTGAAGAGGGGCGTGTGGTTTAAATACCTTTTTTGAGCTATTACTGCTGATCTTACTTGCATTCAGAGTAATGAAAAAGTGAGATGTGTGTACCAAACCATGGAACTTGTAGGTAAAAATGGTATCCAACAATGACATTGTACACATGTATCTTGAGTTTTGTTTACTTTTGGAATATCTGTTTGCCTTTTATCCCATGGAGAAGAGTTAGACTTTGTATTTCATAGGAGGACATTAAGCAGTGCTGGTTAAGCTTACCTAATTGAGATCCTAATATTAAACTAAACTCACATTATTTATAATTATTGATATTCTCCCCTCATTGATCATTAAAAGTACGTGGTTAGAAGCATTATGTATACATTGGAAATAGAAACTTTTTTGTCAAATGTAATACTCAGATAATGAATTTCAAATGCATTTATTTGATTTGTATATAACATTTACTCAGAAATTAGGAGGATTTCAATATTTTGTTATTGCGTCCCCACACTGTCTGGAGTTTCACTAGCAGCTATCATTTGGTTCTGATTTATTAGATAAGCAAGGAAATTAATTTTGTTTCAAAATGCATGGACGGAAATTAGATGGTGAAATTGTGTGAAAGAACTGAGTGATTGTTTTGCCCTGCTACTCTCTCTCCAGAGATAACTGCTGATCTCTGTGGCTCCATAATTGAAAAAACTTCAGCAGAAAAGATCTGTCCAGAGTTTTTTATGTTTGCTTTTGTTTACCAAGATTTTACCTAAAATTCTATAAGCACCAGGACACCTCTTGTAATATTATTAATTGGCCTGCCTTTTGGACTTTATGTAAAATGTAAATTATATACAGTTTGTATGTGACAAGTGCATTTCTAATTGTTACAGGAAGCAAAATTAATCAAATAGAAATAATCACCATATTATCACCATATTTTTTCAATTCACTTTATTTAATGCCATTCAGTTTATTAGTTCAAAATCATCCCTATTCATAATTAAAAAAAAAATCATATTTTTAATCCATCACCTTTTTGTGACTTGTTTGACACGTCTATAACAATTGTCATCCTTCTCCTTCATTTCTTTTGCATCAAGGCCCCATCCACCATTTTCTCAAGATTGAATGCAAATTGGTTAAATCAGTGATCAGAACTTATTACAAAATGGAGCCTTGCATAGAGAAAGAAATGGTGCATCATATGAGAGCGGCGGTGGGAGGGGCTGGGCCCATGAGCGCCTGTGGGTGGGGCTTTTGTGAGCCTTCTTCTATGTGTCTACGATGTGAAGGGGGGATTCTGTGGCAGGGATGAGAAAATTAGATTTATTTTTTTCATGTGCTGAAGAGGAGAGAGGGAGGTTGGGGGTTGCTGGTGGTGGGGTTCAGTAATGGCACCTCACTGTATTTTTTATGTATGGGAGAAAATGAAAATGTGTTTTGAATAGGTTTTGTCCATGCATTCCCTCTTCTGTTGTTACATGTCCATGTTTCCATCCTGTCTGACTGTCTGTCTGCATTAATCCCCCCCCACACCATTTGCCCCTCCTTTTCGCCTGGCAGATCCCCAAGGTTATGCCATGTCTGGACATCCAATCAGACCAAGATTTGATGGTGAGTTTTTTTGTGTCCCTCATCCACGCTCCAAGTATACATTATTTTCTGTAGCTCCCCTATACAAGTCTTTGTTCGGCCTGCACGGCTCCCCTGCTGTGAAAAATGAACTTGACCTTGAATAATGCTGAGGTTATTGTACAATGATGAACTATTTTCATTTTGTTCAACAAAACTGCAGGTAATAACTTTACATTCATGTACCCCAGTAAAATAAAGGTTTGCATTTGGACTTTAAAAATGTATTGAAACCAAATTGAGAGACTGACTGCATATGTGAGCCATTATGGGTAATTTAGGCAGTTATGGCTCTTGTCCATTTGACCTGTAGGGATTACTGTTGCACCTTGTTAGTAATAATAAAAGGCTAATGCTTTTTTGCAAAAACCACCACTTTTATTCTTGGACAATTCCATCTTACCTTACATTTTTCACAATTTGGAAATGTTGCTGTTCCGATAGGATGCAATAATTGTGGAATATTTCACAAAATGACTTGTGGCAAGTACAGAACTGCTGTCACCGATGAAACGGACAAGCTACTTACTCAGTAAGTGAAGCCATTATGTTTACTCTTCAATTCCTTTAAAGGGGTTTGTATGAAAAATAGGTGAACATGAATGCAGTACTCAATAACTGCCAGTAGGTGGTGTGTCATGTTCAGGTTTTATCACTGAGGCTTTTTTATGAACCGTGCCCATTCACCCATGACTTGTCAAAGCGCTCTGGGGTAGGCCTCCCTAACCTATCATCCCACACCCCCCTAACACCCTTAGAGCACCCCTTCCATCTTTGCCATCTCTCCCCATCTCCCCCCTTGCCCCCCTTTTCCTCCATCCAGGGGGCAGAGTCACTGAGGTGGCAGTTCTAACAAGCTGCCGGGGACCGAGCTGCTCAAATGAGCCAAATCAAAGAAAGAAGAGGGAGTGGGTTAGGTACTGCTATAAACCTCCTGCAGAGAACTACCATTTTGGTGAATATGAAATGAATTTATGTTGCTTGACAAGACAAGTCAAAGGACAACCATGGTCTCTGCTGATTTCTGGATGACAATTTCAAATTTTCATTTTAAGTCAATTTTCCCATGTATTTAAGTTAAAAAACCAAAAGGACAAGTGGCAGCAAAAACTGCATTAATTTGAGTCCAACCCATGCCAATTTTGTCCTGTCCTGCTCCTCCTCATCTCTCTTCACCTCTCATTTCTCATTCATTTTCTTGTTGCTCTCCTTTAATGTTTAGCATTTCTCTTAGGCTGCTGTCTCCTGGCCCGAGATGAAATGGCGTCAGGTCATCTCACCAGAAATTTTTCCTCCTATCGCATCAAGAAGCTCTAGTCATTCTTTTTTTCTGGCAGATTAAAAAGTGTGAGAGAGCCATGCATCTATACGTACTTGCAGGTCCACACGCACCCTCATACAATCAGACCAGTACTGTACACTTCATTAAACGCATACATGCAAGCTTCATGGTTTTCTTTAAGCCAGAAAACAAGGAAGTGCACACAGATTGTAAAAAGCCCCTGTTATCGTTCATGTTCACAAATACTCCTGGCGTGGAAGAAAAAACCATTGAAATTGCTCATCCAACAGAAGGAAATGGGAAGTCTTGTGTATAATACCTTGAATAGTAATGCCTCGGTTTTGTACCTACTTTGTCTCTTATAGCTTTTCAAACCTTCAACAGAGATTTAAAATAGTTCCAAATTTTATGATGGCAATATTTCAGAAAGGATAATGTCAAAGATGTTTTTGCGTTGCCGCCTTTTATGGACATAGGGCTTTTAAAAAAAAATAGATCATGCGTTTTCTATCTATATATTTTCTTTACAATCAAAGGGTAAACAAAATATTCACTGCATTTGGACTTTCACTTTTTTGCACTTAATGAGCTTATTATGAATTGCTTCAGTATATTTAGTTTTGTGGACATGTTTAACATGTTTGTAGTTCCCATAGTCTGGAGGCGGCTGCTGCCGTGTGTGTTTTAGCAGGTTCCCCTGTGCGTCACCTGGTCCCCCTCTCCAAACAGGAGGTAAGGAGGGCACTGAGCGATTGTGCTGCTGTGGAGTTTATCGCACTGCACTTTCACTTTATTACTCTGGTCTGGGGCCATTTTCAGAGCAGGAGATCATTGCTGCTCTTACTTCCTCCATTACATCTCATCTCTTTTTACTTTTAATTTTTATGACATAACTTCATGTGCTCTTTCAGTCAGGCTCATGCTCTGTGTGTGTGTGTGTGTGTGTTTTCTTTTCATTTTTTTTCTTAAAAATGTGGTGTTTGCTTAACAGTATAATGCAATGTTGTGCTGTACTGAAAACAATATTACTGGTGTGCTTTGTGAACAATTGTCTTTGTCCTGACACTCAAAAACTTTTTAGCTTTTGTTTTTTTTGAGTGAAAACATGAAAATATTTGTTTGCTAAATTAAATCAAGAAACTCACAGAAGAACTAATACTGATACGAATACTGAGAATCATTTATACGTTCACTTTACACAAAACAAAACCTGACAATTTGGTAAAATAAGCAAAAAATGAAGATATATTATAAGAACTCAAATTACAACAACATTATTTGGATTTTTTTAAATAAAATGTATTAGACGCTTAAGCATTTATGCAGTTAAGTTGTATTGTCAGATACATCTGGTTAGAATCAGCGGCCTCTTTTCTTGAGCTGGGAGTGAAAAAGCTCTTGTGGTTAAGCGTCCGCTTCAACGGCCCGATCACTTACAATCCCCATGTCCACACCCGCTGCCATTCCACCCACAGACACAAAAAGGATTGAATAATTTACAATAAAAAAGCATTTAAGCCAATTATATATAAAACATAACACACAGATTTGTAATTAACCTTTTATATATGTATATACATATATGATTTTGGGCGACACAATAATCGGTCAGTGGTTTTACTCTGACTTATATTGAAAGCGTACTGCAGGTTATAAATGGGGGAAGGGGGCCCACTGTGGTTATTTATTTTTGATCCCCCTCTCTCTGTCTCTGTCTCCTGACATATCTGTTTTCTCATCTTCTGCCTCTTCTTTCAATGAAAATAAAAAAGGAAAGGACGGTCCATTTTTCGAATCTTCCCCTCGCCTTACCAGTTTCATCAGGCGCACAGAGAGCCATGAATCTTGTCACTCATGTTTTTCATCAACTCATGTCTATGGAGCGTGTAGCAGCGACTCCAAATGGCCGCTGAAGCGAACGCAATGGTCAGAAACAGCGAGAAAATGGCACACGCTCCCCCAGTTTCTTTGTACAGTTCAGTCAAAGATGCTAAACCCAAACTTGTGGAAGACAAGATGGTAAAATGCATGTTTAAGAGAGAACCCTCTAATAGAAGGCATGAAACCATGTACGCATGACCAAAACACATTTCAGGTTTTGGCTCTGAAGCGTGATCGCGCTGAAGGGTTTCTGCTGTACGCCGGTTGGAAAAAGCAGGATACACGAGTACATAGTGTGTAGTGTAATGTTTCCTTGTGGTTATGGGCTCTGGGATGGCAGCAGCCAGTTACCATCAGCTGCTCCCTTCTGCATCTGTTGTGCCGCTTGTCAGCTTTAGTTGTTTTCATATGTGAGCTCTGGTTCTTTTGGTGCAGTTCTTGTGCTTTCTGGAGGCTTTGTTCTTTCAACCTGAACTTGACATTGTTTTCCCTGCTTATGTTCAAGGCTGGAATGATTGGCTTTGACAAAAGGGCCATCTTCCTCCATCTTCCAAAAGAATGATGGCCTCTCAGTCAACTGTCATTTGCTATTAGTGGTGAAACATTCTCTCAAATCATTTTACTTCACTTTTTATTATACTCTTTTTTTTTTTTTTTCTACTTTTATATTGATTACATAAAATCTACTTTTTTTTCTGTATTTCGGAGTGCCTTTGTCAACGCCGTAATCACATTCCTCTTTGGGTGTTAATTGCTGTTTAATTGGCCTAATTACCTCATTATCTTGTACATGATTAAGATAATGAGCCTGGTGTTAAATACTGTGACATTCTGGGTAAGACAGGAAGAAATCCCCTTGATTAACTAATGAAATTAATTATGCTCAATGATACATCAGGTATAATTGCGAAAATTCCCACCTGCAATTCCACTTTGCTTTTAATGAAAACTGTTGTAAATGAAGCTGTGCTTTTCCTTATCAGATAATTAATTAAAAATCTGGTCTCATGCTGTTTAAATATGGAGTATGGATAATTTCGCACAGTTATCTGCTGTGGGAAAGTGTTGCTGCCATCAGCTGCCTATCAGTTTTATCAGAGTTAAATAAAGGCCCTAACTATTTCATTTTGTAAAATGTTCTGTTCCTTACTTTTTACTGTGATGAGATTTTATGACATTATTTTTCTTTCCTGTGTAAATCTACTTGCCGAGGATTTACTTAATTTGTAATTATCTATTAGGCAGAGAAATGGTAACACATTTTACAATCCGACAAATGAATCGGTTTCAGCCAATTATAGTTGAAATAATGTAACCATGCGTTGAATAAATCTAAAGCAATCAGTTTGCTTCACCTTTTGGGGAATTTAACAATTAAGTTTGATATTCATTGCAGGTGGAAAATCTTTGGAAGAATCACAAGATGGCGGCCCACCTCATCTGTCTTTCCTCTCATATGTGTATCTTTTCTTCTCCAGCCTTGGTGTCTCCTCTCCTGCTGTTTGTCGGCAGTCTGAGGCTGAAGTCGGTTTTTACTGTCACTACCTGTGAAATTGTATTCCACCAAGATGGATGCTTTCTCTTATATTCATGACATCCTGGGAAGCACAGTCACCTCCAAAACTGTTTAATATGGATGCTGGAGAGGCGGACACGGAGGCACACAAACATTGCTCACGGATGGTCATAAATGCACCCCACGCACACACATATGCACGCACACACACACACACACACACAAACATGCACGCACACACACTTTTGCCCCAAAGACAATGCGAGGCTGGTGTTTTGCTCCTTCTGATGAAGAGTGGTAGTGACAGTGTGGCTCTCCACTGGGCTTGATGCATCACAACAGCCACGGCCTTAGTTCTTAGTCTGATCTTATATAAGCGCTTCTAATTTTTCCTTCAATAGTTGTATTCTTTCATGGAAATATCGTGAATAACTGGAACGTAGTATTGACAAGACATACAATCTTGGTAAACACGACCACAGCTGTAATTATGCCTGAATATCAATAATAAGTCAGAGTGAGGGGAGGGATTTTGGATGTTGCCTTTGTCCTTAACTATTTTATAATCCTCTTTTGCACCTATCAAGTAGTGAATACTGACATTTTGGAGTATTGCAACATATACTTGAATACAATAAAACCTTGTCAACATATTTTTAATGGTCAGGACAGATTACATTGTCCACCATTTATTTGCTCCTTCACCAGAGAGAGCCCCTCCCTGCTCTCACACATGAGAAACCATACACAGCCACGTTTCTTGGAGAATAGGAAGAGAAAATTGGCAGGCTCCTAGTACGACATGTTTGGGCTTGTGTGATTCGGCATCTATTTGTTCTGGTAGAAAGGCGGGCTTGCGTTTTTCACCATTTTGGAGTTTGTAAATGTTGAGATTCTGTGTAATGAGAAAAGATTGCTATAGATCTCATGTAAGTGTCTGCTTTAATTGAGATGACCACAGTTTAGGCTTTAACCATGTAGCTCTAACCATTAAAGTTTACTGTTGCAATCCAAATTATACACGCATGCTTTTGACTGTTGCAGCACCACTTTCTCCCCCAGACAAAGCAAAACATATTGGATCTGACTCTTTCATTGTGCACTCTTGTACTCGTTGTTAAATCAAGACCAATCTAAAACTTTCCCGGAAAGGTCTGTGTTTATCGTTATGATTCTAGCTTTAGTATTGATTGGTATTGGGGTATCAATTTGTTCCAAGCCTTTTAGAGCCAGATGTCCATATATCCAGTATCCCCACTCAGATGACTTGCAGCCTGATCGTTTTGCATATACGAATATAAAAATAACAGGTGGAAACACTATCCGCACAGAAATGGTGTCTAACGCTCTTGTTTCATTGTGTGTGCATGTTGGTTTGTAGGAGCTCTCGCTGTAGAACTAAACTTAGGTGCCATGCCCTAGCTGCAGGTTGTGTGGAGCTGCTTTGGTGAGAGGGAGGCGAGGAGGAATCACACAAATGGGGGTTCTGTTCACAGGTTCAGAAAAGAAGGCTTTTGTGTAATCCTATGCTAAATTCAGCATCAGATCTTTTGGGGAGCGGTGTAAAACCAGTATGTTTTTCTTGTCTTTACTTTTCCTGCACACCTCAAAAACTGATGATAGCACATGGCTTTTCAGCAAGCTCAGCCTCAAGGCAAAATGTACAAGGCTGCTAGGCGGCAGTACCTTCTTCCTCTGTGGAGAGACACAGAGAACCCCCTCAAAAGGATGCTGATGTCTGGAGAGGGAATGCCTATGAGCGGAAAACTGAGACGGGATGATGGAGATTTCGGGAATGGTGGTATAGAGGGGAGGGGAGCAAGTTGGGAATTTGGGAGGAAAAGCACAGAATAAAGGGAAGAAAGTGGGAGGGAATTTGTGTTTGGTTCAAAGAAAAAGTCCATTCTGTCCCCCAGTTCATTGTGGTACAGTTAGCATTGACCCTCCCATGCTTTCTCCTCCCACCAGTGAGCGACCCCCCCCCGGCTCATCGGGTCCGGCACATCTGCAGGATATCACACCGGCAAGCCCTTTCCCATCTCTGGGCACAGATTCCTAATATATATCCTGACTGTGTGCTGTGTATATGTCCAGAGTGTTGCAACAGGCAGCCGCTGGGGGAGGAGAGCGAGTGACAGGGAGGAGAGAGGGAGGAAGTGAGAGGCAGGCTGAGGTAGAAAGAGGAGGGGGTTACTTTATATGATGCTAACATGTTTATGATGCAGTGAAAAAAAAATATTTTAGGTTTTCAAAAAAGTCTAGTTTGGAGTTTTTGTGATATTTGTTCTGGTCCACGCATAGCTGCAAACCAGAGCTGGTGCTGAGAAGACTGCAGAAGACCCGGGTAAGTTATGGGCTCTTTGGCTTCTCTCTTTCCCTGTGCGCTGTGCCGCTGATTGCGATGCTGCTGATTGATTGGTTCGAGGCGCTGGATTATCACGGGCCGCTCGTCACCAGGTACCTCATGATGAGAGGAGAGGGAGAAGAAGGGAGGGGGGAAGCTAAGGAGAGGGGGGCGCTAACATCACTAACACTCTCTAACTCTCTTCTTTTATTTCTTTGTTTTCAGCCATTGCACATTTGAACAGTGCATAACTAGATTTGTGCGTTTGCGTGTTTGTGTTGGTTTGCTGCGTGTGGTCCCGCCCCGGCCGGCACGCGTTACCCTGAAGCAGCGGCATGTGCTGATGAGAGTGAGGGAGGGCTGTGCTGATGAGGGGGAGCGTGGGGCCTTTTTGTGAATATGCAGATGAGGGCTTGGGCAAATGGGGAGGTGGGGGTTTCGGGGGGGCTTGGCATGCGCCCCAGCCACGCGCTTCTGTTTATATGTTCTCTGTAGGGAGCTGATCCCTAACAGATTGCTGCTGTTTTGTGTGATCTCCACTGCGCTTTCTCTGGGACTTTCAGAAAACATGCAGAAAGCTATGCATGGTTAAAAAAAAACAAAAAAAGCATAACGTAATAGATATTTTCAGTATAAATGTACAAAAAATTTCGGACAGCTTCAGGGCATATTTTCACCCCATTGACAAGATGTGATGATTACTGTTTAGCCCCCATCCTCCTCCCTTGTACCTCCCCAGACGTTTTTCTAATCCATTTGCATGTCAAAGCAGTGGAGGCCGTTGCACAGATTAGTAGGAGATGACATAATGATGTAATGAATTAAATGCAGCTGTTTAAGCGTGGCACTTACTGTTGCAGGGGTAGGTGGGACACGGGCACCCTACAAACAGACAGGGACTGAACACTTTTTAACCTCATCAAAAGAAAGCTGATTGAAGTAACCTTTAATGCTTGATTTGATTACAAGGCCCCATCACGGTTTGCACTAACTTAATTATATTTACATATTTTTAGTAGTAATATTTCTTGGCTTTTAGGGTTTTTGATTATTTTGTTTTTTTTAATTAACAATGAACTTCTCTTCTTCTATCACTGGGAAGAATTTTCAATATTTCACGGTTTTTATTTTATTTTGTGCCATACCCATCTTGTTTACGGCTGAAGAAAATCTGTAACACAGCACTCATGTCTCAGTGGAAAAGACGCGGTGTCGGACAGGACCTGAAAGCATCTCTGTTGTTTTCTGCCACGGACCAATGATCCACACACACCTGGGTCACCGAACCATTTCAGAGAACCTCACATCCCTCATTGCATCTCCATAATGCTCAACTTGATATAGTTTTAGCAGGGATCTCTGATCTAGTTATTCTTTGTTTTGTTTATATTCTATATGATAAATCAATGCTCATAACTATCTAAGTAAGTAAATTAAGTGTATTCATACAGCACCTTTTATAGGGTCACAAAGCGTTTCCCAATAACATACAATAAAAACACTTTACATTCATAAAAATTGTGTAATGCTTTCTAAAGAGTTATTTTAGTGCTCACCAATAAAATAAAACCCATCTTAAGAGTGGTCTGGAAGAACTTTACACAATTTTTGATTTACCATTAGCAACCATGAAGACGAGAATAAATGAAGCGCAAAGTAAAAACCATGATAAATAGACCAAATAAAAATGTGTAGCTGCGTTTTTGTGTGATGATTGGTGACCCCCTGGTGTGGCCTCATAGCCCAGTCGAGGCGGGTGTGGTCGCAGAGGCGTAATGACTATGCACTGTGACAGCTGGCCTAAAGTGTATGGATGTGTTTGGGGCCAGTAATCAGCTGCGACCCATGGGGCGCTCTGCTCTGATCTGAGCCTTTCTGACTGAAGCTGCACACATGCAACGCTTTTATTCCAGCGTGATCACTGCTCCTCACTTTGCTAAAAGAAGAATGAAAATAATGAAGTATATAATATCAATTCATAATTAATAATCTTTGTTTAACCAGTTTTTTATGAGGTTTTACACTTTGGCCAAAAAATGACAGTTTTTTTAGAATTTGTCCAACATATGTAAGATGCCCCTTCCAAAATCCTCTCGGAAAATGTCAACATTTGTCTATAACTCTTTTGATGTGGTAGGGGTCAATTTGTTCACAAGAATCCTGTTTTCATACACATTTTAATTTGAATCAACATCAATTACCCCTTTCCCCCCAAAAAATAGGCATTCTGTTTTGAGAGCTTAAGAAAATGAATTTCAAGGCCTAACTCTTTTATTTAAATTGCTTGAAAAGATTTGCAAAGAGATTTACACAACCCTTTTTTTCTTTCATACAGTGATAAAAAGTGAATATAACAATCAGGCTTTGTAAAAAAAGATTTACAAAATATGAGTGTCTTGATGTAATGTTGGCGAGCAGATACCTAGACAGATAAGTTTGACTGCATACTCAAAGGCTTGGCAATGGGCTGCACTTTTCTCCAGCTCTTGCAGGTTTTCTATAGTCAATGACAAGGATAGGCGGGAAAGAGGATTATTGGTATTGATCTATACCCAGGGGGATCATTAGGCATCACTATCAATTCACAGCTCCGAGCTCACACCATCGGCCGCCACAGACATTGCCAATTTGTCCCTATTAGAGTAGCCAGTTTGAGGGCGTCTGCAGAGAGGCTGCTCAGGCCTCACTGAGGAGCTGCAAACCGGGGCCTGGCAGGGCCTTATGCTGCTCATAGCCACATGACTCCGGTTACCAACCAAACTTAGAACCAGTTAGACAGCTTTTATGAACCTCTGCAGGCCTCAACTCTCTGGACCTTTTCATTTATTAGACATTATTACTCATTCTTATAGTTCACATTATTAATTGACTCACCCTTTCTTTAACCAGAATCTTTTTTTAAATAAAAATATCTTTTTCTGGCCGTGATAAAGAATAACAGATAGTTACAATAAACGATCAAACACAGCAGTTGAAGATTATTACTATATACTTTGAAATTCTTATATTTGGGGCTGTTGCACTGTGTATTCAGTCATTGTTTGACCTATATAACAATCTTAGTTTTGTTCATCAGAACTGAACATACTTTGAATCAACTTTTACACATTACTTTTTGAAAGTGGGAAGTTGTATATAAAAGCTGTGCAATTCAGTTTTGATAATTTAAATTGGTGCATGTGCACACACTGGCTAACTTAGGCTTATGTCTAGACAACAGTACTGCGGACATATTAACATATAACTAACATATTTACACTGGATAATGTTTTATTTAGCTTTATTATACTTTGATGCTTCCCAACACATCTTAGACATATGATAGAAAGACACATAGATAAACAAAGTATAAAGAAAACGTGTTTTAGGCACATTTATTGTTCGATTAGAGACAAGGTTATCATTTGGAGCTGGGAAAACATTAGCATGCTTCCATGAAAATTAGTTAATAAAAGCATGTAAGTAAGTGATCTTTATTTAAATAGCACATTTCACAGACCAAGGTCGCACAAGCCAAGCGCAATATTATTAAAGTTTTAATGCTTACTTTACTTTAGAAAATTACAACCAATGAAACAAAATTTCAATGTAAACAAGCAGGAGGACGTCCTCCTCGAGCAAAAATAAAGCTATAAAAGGCCCTAAAAGACAAACAAGAACACACAATGGGGCTGAACATGTATAATATTTGGTGTGTGGTGGGACTGACCGACTGCTGAACTTGATCCTGGGCCATATTTATGCCCCCGTTCAGTCTGCGGCTGAACACGTGCAAATCAAAGATGCTCTATAATGACTTCAGTGTGGCCGTATGGGGGTCTGGTGAGGTGCCACTTGCCCTTTCATCATCTTGGAAATGTTGGGACAGCATCTCCTGAATGTGAGGTGTGTGGCCAGTTAATCCATTTTCCATACATATGATCTCATTTAACTTTTTTTCAATTGCACAAAAAAACAAAATAAAAAGTAAAATGTTAAAGTTACAGCAGTATGGCTGTACAGCTGCCATCAGAGGGCAGTGTGGTCTGCCCAAGAGCATGGCCAGTAGTATGGTGGCACCTGATACACATGTGCACACTGCACACACACACAAGCACACGTGTTCCTATACACACAGTAGATGATATACAGACTAGCCTGTCAGCTTCTCTTTCTTCATCATGCTGTAGAAAAGTCTCTGATCTTTGTGGCATACATGCCTCCTCCATAGGTTCTAGATAATTCTCTTTCAGTGTATCTATAATTGATGTTTGTCCAAACAAATAGATTGTAGTTTAAGCCAGGCCTTTGTACTATAATTAATGTCTTTTATACCAGTGATATTTATAGTAATAAAATTGAACCAATATTAATGCAGAGGCGAATTGAATATGAAATGTAAGCAAAAGCAGACGAGCATTTGTTAAATTAAAGGCTGCATGCCTGTGCTTTTTGTCCCTGTGTTTTGTGTGTTCTTGCAGCAGTGGAGGCAGACGGTCTGGAAGTAATCAGATAAAAACTGGAATCATTCATGATCCTTAAAAAAATGCACAAATGAAAACTAAACAGATCACACAGGGCCGGGGGGAGCTGGAGTAGATTTTACCCTGAGGAGCAACACTGGTACAGCTCTGTGGTACAATCCAGCATCTTTTCAATATGCATCTGTCTTAACTTGTGTGTGGATGTGTGTTTTGTGGAGCAGGCACAGGCTTAGGAGAGGGAGAGAAGAGGGCGACTGGGGCCCTGGGTGTTTTAATTATCCACTGCGCTGTCGCTGGGTCAGAGCCTGCTATCTCTCGGTGGCTTTAGCCCTGCCTCATGATTTGAACAGTACCTTTATCCCTAAGCCTTCAGCTCCTCTGGTCAAACAAAGAAAAAAGTGAGGGCAAGTACGGGTTTTACTGCAGTAAGTATGCCACATTTACCATTAATATCCCTCAATCTCTTTTTCTCTATGTAGCACACAGCACAGTAACCTCAGCAGTGACCCTGTGTGCCAAAGCTGTAAGAATAGTCTTGCACTTGGGCAGAGCTTCACTGGTTCTTCTCAAAAGAGGAAGCTAAGTGGCAACTTCCTGAACAACTGAGGTGAAAGAGAACTATCACTTTTTGCTTCAATCTTTTCCTTCTGCCATTTTTGAGAAAATCATCAGGATGCCAAGCGTTCCAGGCTGCTCATATAATAGCATTTTTGCAGAAAGAATGACTTGTATAGTTGGGCGCGGTGGCCTCATAACAATTGAACTAGAATTTTCCAAGCCATGTATCCTCTCCTCGTACTTAAATTCCTAGGGTTTAAATTTTTGACCCTGTCTTTATTATTATTTGCTCATTATTTTATTAATTTTTTTTGCAGATGGCAAATTTGTACTCTATTTTTTAGACTATTTGGATGCTAATAAATTGCATATAAACATGCATTTTAAATGTTTAACTTGGTTGCCTTTATGCTGTGTGTAATTTCTGGACTAAACTGTATCACCATGACAACCTGGTTTTGATGTGGGCTCTCTTCCTGACATTTCCCCATTTGGGGAGGCTGCTGAATTGGCGTGCCGAGCTCCCCTTCAGTCAGCGTGTCACATGAAAAAGGTGTTGGGGATGGGGGAGAGGGTGGGGGCGCATATGGGGGCAGTATGAGGAATCTAATGGGCGTCTGGTCTGATTGTCCTCAGCCGTGGCAGAAGAGACAAAGCAGATGAATTGTGCAATGGATTCGAAGAGATTGGAGACAAGTGCATGTCAGCAGCCCCCTACCCCCACCCCAGGATACCACCCTCTTCATCGTTCTCTCTTTTTGTCTGATACCCGGAAAAAAACAGGGTTGACAGCAGTGTTGTGTTTGAGCAAAGCATAAAACAACCCTAAATTTTCTTTGTACACCGCACATTCAGACAGAGCCCAACACATATTCCCTTTAGCTCCATTTTCATTTATGCTCAAATCTTCTCTCTTTCAGATATTTCAACATATGTATTCTAAGAAACTATTGTAAAATTACATTTACAAACAGACAGGGTTGATCTGGGAAATCTGTTTCACAGTGGAGAGGAACATGTTTTGTTTACTATATTCTAGGCTGGCACTTCCCTGTAGCTGGAGCATGGGCCTCAAGCCCATGGAGAGAGTGCCTGAGCTTTCTGAAGCTGGGAGATCTTCTGCTGGGCCCTCAAACATCACAATCACAGCTGGTCTTTGTCACTTAAAATGGAGGCTCTGGTTACTGTCTTTGCCCTGGTTAATTATGGGATTTTTTTGTTTTTGTGCATCTGGAGCTGTGAGCGTCTTTCAAATCTGCTGATGCAGTGTAGAAAGAGGTTTTGAATTTGGCATCCTAAGGAAAGGTGTCTCTCAAGTGACCTTACTCTGCTGGATCTTTTTGCAGCTGTACAATCGTTGTAAAAGAATTAAAACAATTTTTTGAGCAAATTAAATTTGATTATAGTCATATGTGATAGTCATAGTCAGAATTCTGAATCTGTGCAATGCAATTCAAGATTACAATTACTTTTTTTTACAAACTCGAAAGCTGTGTTGCTTGAAGTCCTTTTTCATTCTTACCAAGTGACCACTCTGACTGGGCTGCCAGCTTTTGTTTTGTGTTGACTGTATTTATTATTCATCTTTACATCAGTGTGTATTTTATCATGAATAATGGAGGAGGTATCAGAAGAGGAAGAGGCTGGTGAGAGAGGGCTGCCACGCTGCGTGTGTCCTTGGCTGTTTCCCTGCAGTACAGGGAGGGGGCCTATCCCACTTCACCTGCTCCACCTGCTCGTACCTGACTGGCTCTTGTCAAATTTAATAACAGTGTGTAAATCAAGAGGCTCCCGTCAGCTATGCAGTCTTCATTAAATTCAAATAAGGAAGACTTCTCTTTGGATCCAATTTTAATAAAACTAGGCAATCTAATATGGGTTTAAAAATGGCCCATCATCTCAGCATCACCTGTGTCTAGTCATCTTGTATATACATGCAGTACACCGTCGTCTGCCAAAGTAACTGCATTTGAAAAGTTGACTATTTTTTGACTGAATGATCATGTAAAATAATGATTTGAGCTTCATCACACAATTATATGTTGTGATTGTTTATGTATTGCCTTGTTTAAATATTGTTTAATTTGCGCAACGTCCATGGAGCCTGTTGGTTTGTGTTTGATCTTTCAGTTGCTGAGCAGGAGAGGGCACTGTGAGTTTCTGTGTTCTCTCTTCACACTCCCCTTCATCATTTCTCTTTTTAATTGTCTTGGCTATTTTCATATAGATCATTTTATATTTCTTTTATGCCAATCAATTATGAGACACAAGGTTTGGAGTAGGCGAAACTAAAACTATGATAGAAATGCAAACTGTGTTTTTTTTTATCAATCAATCAGTTCAGTTACTTTTCTTCTCTCAAAGTATGATTGAATTTGAAGCTGCGTGGGGTGGGAAGTGCAACATTAGGCTTGGTAAAATTGCAGATAAAATGAGCGTGATTGTTAAGACGTACGCAGCATCATCTCACATGTTCTCCTGATTACACCCGACTTTGCTCTGATTATTGCCACCGATGTGAAATGGTCACCAAATTGGGAAAACGTACTTTCTGAAAATGAGAAAATAAGTTTTTGCGATATAATTCAGACACTTTTTGAAATGTCCTTGTTATAAACTTACCTGTTCATTCTTTGTAGGAGTGTGCTTTTTTGTCCTTCAAACGGCAGTCACAGTCAGCCTGTGTGGGTCTGGACAGGAGTGACGCCTCGTGCTCTTTCTGACTCTTTCCTGTTGATGCCACATTAGAACAACTTTCCAGCTCCTCATAGTGTAATAATGTGTTGATTACAATAACTTTATTCTTTGCCCATTTTTTTCTTGTTAATTAGAAACAGAGACCTATTCATTATTACATGTTTTTGTGTAAGATATTGTCAAAGTTGCATGATCAAATATTCAAATATAATTTTATTTTTAGGTAGCTTTTTTTCTGAATAGCAAGAAACTTATTCTGAACAAAGTTACTCAACAAATAGTATTCTGAATATGTATTGCTTGTTACATGTTACCCCGGACCTGTGCTTTAGTATTTGTTATGGAGGAGACGGTTACAACTCAATTCAATTCACTTTTTTTTGTATAGCCCTAAATCAGAATAGGAGTCGTCTCGGAGGAAGTTGTTGATTCATCAAGGTCAAATCAGACAGAGAATCAAACGGTTTGTTTGATCCTCCTGCATCGAAAAGCAAGAACTCATAATTATTACCTATACCAATAACCGTCAAGGCCATTCACAGATGCTCTAACAGGACCTCAGACGAGGCAAAACATTACAGACATATAGGATGTTACAGGATATACAAATATAAATGTGTAAATAAATATCTTAATGTTTTATTATTTTTCAAGGATTGGCTTATTGTTGGTTGTTGTTGTTGTTATTATTTTGCAGTGTAGTACATTAGTGACAAGCTGCTGTTATGAATTACCTTTTATAAATGTAGCTCTTTAAAAAGTTATAATACAAGCTTTTGTTTATGTCACCCATCTCGTTGAAATATCTACCTTTCTGCCACACTCAGCACTCTGTCTCCCTCCAGCGTGATAAAAGGTTGCACCCTTCCGAACCTTAACCCTTTTCTGCTTTGTCCCATCTTCGAACGACTCGGCGCTGTCTCCAGGAAGTCTTCCCCTGGGGAACAGAGCCGCATTTGACCAGCGTCTGTGACACTTTTCAAGATTTCATACGGGAGCGTGTTTGTGTGCTCAGCGAGTGTATTTCTTTTGTTATAAACTTGACTTTTCAGTTGGAAGAAAAACAATATGTGTGTGCACTTAAGCACTTTATGTGAGTGTGGTACAGAGGGCGAGTGTGTTTAAATAAGAGGAAAGGAAATGAAATTCACCGCTAAAATGAATTATGGAGTATGTATCTGTTCCTGCTGTGTTTGTCGGAGTGCATGAGTGAACGGGGCTCATGTGCACGAGCTGCAGAAATAAAACCAGAAGTCGGCGGTGTGTTTTGGGCGTTGTGTCAGGTTCTGTATGAATTGCCTGCGGTTGCCTTGCAGGACTGATACGTCTGAAATCCACAATTTCTCCTGATTCCCTTTCAACAAAAACATGTCCCCCAGCTAAGGTACTCCTTCCCTGTTTTTACCAGCACTTTTTCAAGAGAAAACAAAACTGTGCCGAGAAGCAGCTAGATACCGGTTTTGTAACGTGTGCGTTGGTGATTTCAGAGCACATTGTACTGGAGGCCCGTACATGTTTTTCATTGTGACCATTTGGCTACAAAGAATAAAATTACAGTAAATTACAGCTGTTGTATTGTACATTTCTGCAGAAAGGCAGAATAGTGTTGCATGGAACTTTGGAGAGAGTGTACATTCTTATGAAAAGCAAGAATGGACTTTTGGTGCCTTCTCTAAAGATTAGGAGATGTACTGTGATTGTCACAAAGAATGTGTTTTTTCAACGACTCAGATTGTGTCTGATAGTCATTCTACTTGTGTTACACACACTCAAGTGTCTTTGCTTTTTATCTTGCTTTTGTATTCAGTTTGAAATGCACATGAATACAACAACTGGTTAAAAAGAATGAAAGCCACATTCTCTCAGAGTTTGAAAATATCATTAACCTGTAGTATTATGTGATGTAGCATTTACTCTCTCGTGTAAAACATCCATCATTTACACCAGTTTATGAAGCTATTGGAATTGTCTATTTCTTAACTTTGTTCTTGACCCACATCTCCCCATGTTGCACCTTTTGCTTATATTCACACAATCATGAATCATTTTGCAGCAAAATCCAAACTTTGGAATTTGTAAGATGTGTCCATTTTTTTTTTTATTATGGTGTGGGTGAGCTGGTGGTTGGGAGGCGGGTTGATGTCAAGCAGACTGATAATAAATATTTGGAGCGGTGGGGAGACAAAGAGGCTAAAATGGAAAAGGCTTGGCTGGACGAGGGGACCTGGTCATGTCATATACCTCCGTCATTTTTCTTGCGCGCTTAGAACTCAGCCAGGGGTTTAATTGGAATCCGGACTTCAAAGAAAACCCTTGGTCTGTCCACGGCCCCCCAATTCCAGCTCCACTCGCCCTGCACTAACTCCCCTGGTTGGAGCCACTCATGTCCGCAGCCGCACAAACTGATCACTGCAATATCACTGCAGCATCTCCTCTGCTTTGTGTGCCTTTGACATCATGTTTAGAAGTGGGCGGGTGATTGTAATGTAAAGGTATAATCTTTCAAGAGCCTTGTTTTACAATTAACTATGAACGTTTTAATTTTTAGCATTTACATCTTCTTTTTATTGTTGCCGCCTCTCAATGCACCATAGTTAAACATTTAAAGACAAAACATTGTATAAAGTGAAAGTAAAGTTTATTCATGTGTTACATTTACAACTACAAGAAACAAACTCCACAAGGGGGAAAAACTTTTAAGGCACATAAAAGCAGCATAAAAAAAGACAAATTTTACATAAAGGACTAAATCAAACAGCTGAAGGGGAAAGAAGTGTCTTTAAGTCTTAGAGCTCGAGTGACTAGCTCTGACACACAAGCTGTTCCAGTGTCTGGGTCCAGCCACAGAACAACCATAAATATGTCACTCAACATTATGCATCGATTCCAATATTTTCTACATCCTTGATTATAAGTCTACACAATTGACTCTCACCATTCTAACATGGGCGACAGTAGCTCAGTTGGTAGAGCATTGGCCTTACGGCCACAAGGTCGTGAGTTCAATTCCCACCTCTACACCTTCTCCACCGACTCCCACTGATGACTGCTGTTGTTGTGTCCTTGGGCAAGACACTTAACCCCACTTTGCCCAAAGCCCCCGCTGGAAGATCTCAGCTCCTGTGGACTCACCACCTGCAGAGGGTCAGTGAGGGGCTGGTGCTATGAGACTTGGGTGGCATCTCTGACTGCCACCCCCCTGACCCAGAAATGGATTAAAGGGTAGAAAATGGATGGATGGATGGCATTCTAACATTTACCGTTTTGTCCATCTACACGTGCACAGTGTAGCTGAGTGCGACCATACTGCTGCGTCAGAGGGGGACAGGTCAGGTGGGCCGGACGGAAGCAAAAAGGTACCTGCACCTCTACACGCCGCTTGCTTACATTTTCACTGGAGGATGTTCCTGTGGTGCATGTTTTGGGTGGTGGGGGAACTGGAGCGCCCAGAGGAAACCCAGACACGGAGAAACAGGCCCAAATCAAACCTGTGACCTTCTTGCTGTGAGAAAATATTGTGCCGCCAATGTTTGTCTAATGTTTGCAATTATTTCTACATCTATAACATCTTATTGTTCGACTACTGTTTCTTTCTTTATTATGGGAGCTGTATAAACATGTAAAAGTAGATGGGTAATTATAGGGAAAGAAAGTTAACTTTCTAATTGGCAGAAAGAGGAAAATAGCAGCAGAATGTTCTTATCAGGAGAAGTATAATTAATATTGGTGCAGCAGTTGATGTGTCGTAACATGGGCCCTGTATAATTAAGACTTGTGTCCGCTCCTTCGGACTTTCTGTACATCTTGTTAACACTCAGCAGAAGGCATACCTGCATAAGATAATTTGTTTCTAAGCTATAATTATAGCCAGGAAAAAAGAGCTGAAACAAATCACTTTTTCCATTACACCTGGTAAAGGTGTTAATGACTCCTTGTCTTTTTGATGTCCCCATTTGAATTATGAAACGCCTTTTGTTTGAAGTACATTTAATGGGTAACTTTCCAAGGGATAGGCATAGATAAAAATGTGTAGCTAATTTACATATTTTTTACAAGCCTGAACACCATTGCTTCAACCTGGAACTCTGAAATGTATTATTTAACTGAAACAGAAGAGGTAAGAGAGAAAAAACATTACACACATTTATTCTGGATTAATAAATACACACACATGCATACACGTGTGCACACTCACACATTAACACAAACTCAAGACATCAGAATCTGTCTGTCCAGTTAGATAACAAGTTTAACTTATTCCAATTGATGTTGTAACATAACAGAAAGGAAGAGTGGTATATTTATAGACGGAACACTATTATTTTCATTAAAAACCAGTTGGTATTTTGGACTCATGGATTGTTATGTGTTGTTTGTTATATTATGGACATAAAGTGACCTGTCAGATCAATATTATAATACGTATTTGAAAAAGTCTATTCATATACTCCAATGAGTTGCAACACTGTGACAAGAGATCTTTCTCCAATCCAGAACCTATTGAGAAGCGTGGTCTCCGAATGACTAATAGACCAGCTTATAGCCAATGGTTTGTAATGGAGGTGTTAATGACTGTGTTCCTTAAAGGTTAGTTCTGAGTGCTGTTTTCTTTCTGCCACACATCAACACTTTCATACTCCCACTAACATGTTCACTTTGTTTTCCATTATCTATCCCCTTTTCCTCCAGCTCGTCACCAACATCCAGCTGACCCAAGAATAGGACCAAAATGAAAAAACGATAATGAGGGATAAAGATGGGTGCGGGGGGCTGCTATATGGGGCCTTATCACTTATGACTTGAGGAATAGGGCTTTTTGAGTATAATGTTTTTCAGTAGCATTTTGAACACTGTCTGAAACAAGCAGATGTACGATGCCTTGTCTCATATACTGTCTGTATAGAGAAATGTTCTGAGAAGCACCCATAGCGATTCACATTTGAGTTTCATCAAATGTCTTTAAATCCAGCACTCCTTGTTCAGTGGCGCTCTGAAAGTGCAGGGAACAATGGAACTATTTGTGGAAAATGGTGGAAAAGGAAAGAGGTGAGGATTTTTGAAGAGGTGTGTGCAGGTCAGGGGTGCTTTCGCCGTATGCTTGTGGTTCTGGAGGGGGGTCCTAGCTTTTATGGTAATTGCATCTCAGCATCCCATTGTCAGTTGGCGCAGTGGTTGGTCTAATTTGGGAGCAGAGGTTTTTCCGTTTTGCACTCTGGCAGGCAGGACTATTGTCATATCCGTTTGAGTCAGGGGCTCACTGTTGTGTCTGCCCTTTGTGGAGTTCTGGAAACAGTTTTTTAAAAAGTGACAATTTGGGTAAACTGATGTTCTTCAAAACAGTTTGATTAGTTATACAGAATGCATGTTGTTTATACTGTCATCTGGGGTAAGAAAAAATATAGATTGTCCATATGTATATTGAATTCCATATAGTTACATAGTCTACATGTACCATGAATTCTTATTTTTCATGTTTACTTGTTCAGTTACAAACAAACAACAAAATTAGTGACATGGCCACTGAGACTTCTAACTGAGACTTTTGTGTTTTCATAAACTATATACTTCATATACTATATATGGATGTTGTCTTTTATAAATGTCAATACAATTAATTTGCTGCACACAATCCTTCAATCAGACGACTGGTTCACATCCAGCTGAAATTTAACCAAATTGATCATAGACGAATTATATGTTTGGCCTTTTGCTCAGTGTTGTAGGGTAAACAACCTACTGTATTGAAGATTCATTAACTTTGCATTTCTAGGATATTCTATCGAGGAGTTAAGAATATTTATTATGGAATGAGAGGGGTTCTTATCTAATATGGATAAACCCGTGCACATGCACAGCCAACATGCACCCAGCAGAGCAGCCCATGCTGAGCTTTGCTGTGCGAGCGAGGGCCACCCTGCCTCGACCACTGGGTGCTACCGAGTGGATTATCCTCTCACTGGAGAGCGAAACACTGCAGCCTTTTACTAAACGTAGTGTTTATTGTTTCCACTGTTTCACGCTTCCCCCTTTCAAAACCTATTCCCGGTGACAAGCTACGTCCATAGCTATCAGCTATTTTATAATGTATTTGTAGTAGTCTGTGTCTTTTCCGATTGCTATAAATGTACATTTATGTCCTTTATGTCTGTTTTGGGTTCAATGTGCTCTCCCAAACTCACCGGTATAAGGAAGCAGAAACACACCTAAAAGGGTTCACAACCAAAAACAATCCAATATATATTCAAAAACAATTATTGAAAAAGGGAAAACCTGTCCATTTCTTAAAATAACATGTTTTAGAAAGCGTCACGAGGCTCAAGGCAATAATAACCCTTTGGTTTTTGTATCATTGCTTTGTCCAATATGAAAGTGATCGTGTCCTGTGCACAAAATTGTTGGTATTATAATATCAAACATAGACAATCAATTATAAAAAAAACAATTATTTCAATAAATGTGTAAAAGTTAGGATTAAAAGAGTTCACACTGGCTTGTAAAAAAAAAAAAAAACCTTAAGTGGTGTGTTAAACAGTTAAGACTGTAATCACATGCTGTGAGCTTTCAGAGATCTGTGAACTTTCTCAGTGCTTTGGCTCTCACATCACAACCACATGTGCGCTCCAAAGCGGACTCTCTACTGACGAGCAATGACCGGGATTGGGCCAGTACCAAAGGCTTTAGATGTGACACTGAGACTTGTAGCTCCTACCTGAAGTAAAAACATGTTTAAAGCCTGTGACAAGAGATTCTTGTTCCTTTCACTAGAACCAATCAGGACAGTGGACACTTACAGTATACATCCAATTGTCATGGTTGTTTAGTATAGTGTGGCGCCAACTTCATTTTAGCGCTTTAAATCACCAGAACATTGAAACGGCCAACTGACCAGGTGCAACACTGAACTAAATTTTTTCACTTGCGGTAACTAGCATGTGTGCTTTTCTGAGGTATTTGTTGGGGTCCATTTTCTGCAACGTTTTTATAGGATAAGATATTGTGTCTGCAAGTATTGAATTAGTGTTTTTGATGTTTATTAAAGTGATTGTCTGGAGTTTGTCAGAAAGAGAGAGAGAGGGGTACTTGATTTGAAAAAAACTACGCAAGCTCTATTCATGTGTTTTTTATATATGAAATACAAAACTACATTTTGTTTTGCTTTCTAAAAGGAAAGACTGGTTAAATACATTACCGTGATTCCACATTGTGTGAAGAACCTCTTCAAATGGTGAGAGCAAAATTTTCCTCTTTAATCTCCTGCTGTCTTTTCCTAATCTTAGCACCTGACCCCTAGCCTGACTCTCGCCAGACCCTTGTAGTTTGCTGAGCTTTACACAAGTGTCTGGGTCTAGACTGTAAATATTAACGGACCTAGTCACGCCTATCTCCGCCGTTGAAACTAATGTGCCATCACTTTTGCCTCCCGGGCAGTTTCTAAAACCTGAAAAAACGCATTTGCGCATGCGTCAGCCGGCCCAAGACCCATTCATTTAATGAGTGCCTTCAAATTTTCACTCTAGAACATAGTGTCCTGTAAACACGTTTTTGAGAGGTGAGAAGATACGTACATTAGCATTGAATAATTCTTATTCTGGGTCCACCCCCATCGGCCCGGGGTGGTATTCCAAGCATGTCAGTGCACGTCATTTTTGACATTTTTGAGCCGGGACCCGCCCCCGACTGGTTGTGACAGGAGCACTTAAACCAGTACTTAAAAACTTTACACAAACATTTTACTCTTAAAACACACATATATAACATGGAACCATCAACATCTCACCTTAAATTTGCATTAAAAGTGACATGTATGTCTTAATTTTTTCGTATGCAAACTTTTTTTATTTATTCACAGACTTTATGTCCGCCATCTTGGTTTGGCTGATTGCCGTGGACACGCACGAGAAGGCGGTGCAAACCCGATGTAACACCAGCAATCCTGATTGGCTGATTATTTTTTTTATCTCCTGAAGGAGTTTGCATTGCGCTCGATCCCAGACCCTTGTATTCAGCCAAACGCCTCTGGAGGAAAGAACTAGGGTCTGGCGAGAGTCAGGCTACCTGACCCCAGCCCTTCTTTGGACAATACTATGTTTTAAAAGAGAAATAATTGTATTAATGTATTTTCAGCTGCTTTGAAATTAGATCCAATTGATACAGCCAAATTTAAGTTCAGGTGTACTGTGTATCTACAGTAAATACAATCAGTCACTAGTGTTTTCTTTCGACATTTTATCTTTAGAACACCTTCAATATTGACATAAATAAAGGCCTCGAGTCTAAGCAACTCCTCGCCGTAGGTTTGGATCATGGATCTGAAATATAATCTGGATTGGGTATTGCTAGCTTAAACCGGGTTCCTGCATGTTGGTGGATCACCTGCATTACTGCAGACCTTTTGAGGTGACCAAAGCCCTTGATGGAGTGATGGACAGTTAAGAAATGTTTTGTGAAAACAGAGAGGATGCAGAGGCTGTCTGTCAGCTCTCCATGCACAGTACTCTACGTGTCTGCACTTTCTGGAGGAGGTATAATGTGCATCCCATATGAAGATAGACTCATAACAGCCCACTGCTGATGATTATGCTTGAGTTAAGTGGTGGGATAGGCCAATGGTGCAGACTGGAACGTTTCTATCTGTCAACTCCATTCTCACACTTCTCTAAATGAATTGTAAATGATTGTTATTATTATTATTATTATTATTATTATTATTATTATTATTATTGTTATGAGTATGATTATTTGAATATTAAAAGATGGCTTGGTGTTGTGCTGCCATTGTGACCTAGCTTAAAAGTACAATTCTAAAGGCATGTACAAGGTGTGTTAAGGACAAAATAACAAGACATGGAGTCAGCGGCCATGAAATCAGTGTTGATCACATCATGGTTCTCTGTCGTTCCTAGTGGAGCAACTGTTCGTGCTGTAGTGAAGAAGCAGTCTTCCATAAACATTGACCTTAAGCCTGAAGAAAAATAATCTATGCCCCCATACAACTTGCAGTTAACAAACTTCTTGGTGATCAATTCAGAATTATTTTAATACATACCGTCCTTTTTAGTATTATTTCTTATACCATATATGAATATAACAGTAAAATGATATTCCCCGTCTCAGAAGCACTGTTGTTTGTTTGCCTCAGCGGTCACTGGAAGTATTTCCCCTCCCCCTTTCAGCAATGTCCTTTCTTTGAGATGCATTAGAATTTAATATTCCATGAAATAAGGCAGCCCATCATGCTATTGTAATCACACCAGGTTATTGGAAGAAGTGAAATGACTCTTACTCCATATACTGTGTGACATCGTCTGAGCCTCAGCCTTTTATCCTCAATCATGAGTGCATTTGAAGCCCAACTGAGAAATAGTATTTTATTTTGCAGCTCTAAATTCTTTATTCTGCTTTCCCAAGTCTTGTTGTTATTATTATTAGGATTCTGCTGAATGGCTGATGCCAATCCTTCCAAGAGTGAGACTGCTGATTTTCCACTTCTAATAGGCTCGTCTTTGAAACCTCAATATATTCCATCTCCACCTCAATCCAACTTTTCATTCATTAAGGTATCTTTTGTGTTTGGGTGCTGGGGGTGTCACTCTTGGCGGCAGTGCAGAGATGGCAGGTGTCAGCTCTTTATGTGGTGTAATAGTTGACCTGCAGCGCAAAGGCAGTGTGGCCTGCTGCTACACATCACTGAGACTGCACTATGCCATACATGTGCCACACAGCCGCGCTCTGCTCCTTGTGGACCATTCTTTATTGCTCTGGCTCACCTCCATTAGGCCCGCTGCCATATGACACCTGACAAGAGCAGACAAGAGTTTCTATGAACCTTAGCATGGCATCTACTCTCCATTCACCGCTTTTGTATTTACTATGTGTTGCTATAGAAGGTTTCCCTTTGGTCAGTGTACCTCTTGGTTAACTGATTTTTGTTTTGAAAGCAAAAATCAGAAAACCACTTGTTTTCCATTTTGAACACCACTATAGAAAAAAAAAAAGTCAATCAAAGAATAAATGTCTTTGCTACTAGATTAGCACATATATTATTCCATATATTAGGAAGACTATTGTTTACCATGGTTGAACTTCCCTGTGATGCCCCATTTAGCCCATAGCAGGACTGGTGTAAAGACTGTGTGGGATGCTGTCCCTCTGTGCTTTAGCAAGCTTTGGTGCGCCTTCGTTGGGTTCTGCTCTGTGGGTTCTGCTCTGTGGGTGAGCTTCTCCTCTCGCTCTTTACCAAACTCTGAAAACACCAGTCCTGCTATCGGCCTAAGCTCTACACAAAACCACGGCCTCTCATGTGTCCTCCCCGGGATCAATCAGCTCCTCCACTCCCCACAATTCAGTGCCACGGGTAATATTAGTTTTGCCAATAACAAGTTTTGTTTGATAACAAGGCTCATAGCAAAGACGCTTGTTTTTTTTTTTGGTTATCATCTTCATGTAGATCCAATTCATGGATCTTCAACATCCTTGTGGTCAATGATATTAGTGATGATATAGGTTTCTTGATATGATGAAAACTAATACCAACACTATATTATCTTATGTCATGTTGCATTAGTGTTTCTTGTCTGCACCTTCATTGTTGTGCAAAAACCATTTGGCAGCTCTGTTCTTTTATTTGTGAACTACCTTGAAAACAATTATTTACTCATTGTATTTTCATCACCTAGTCTTTTATAATAGTATCAGTGTGTGTACACAGAAAAGCAGCATGTTGTGTAAATGTGCATGCTGATTTATGGCAGGGCCAGAGAGCAAAGCCCTGAAGCTGCAAATGCAGTGCTTCAAATAGAGATTGCCAGTGGCCTTTGGTGTGATCAGTGACCCAAGGTGAGGCACTTACTGATTTATTTTTTACCTCTTCTTCATCTCTCTTATGTTCTGCTGTGCTGCTTGTACTGGCCCTGGCCTTGAATCTGTTTCCAGAGCATGCATGCCACATGTCACAAGACACTCTGGGTGTGGAGAACATTCAAAACATATTTATATTGTATTATTAGGCTTATGTTTTCTAAAAAATCAAACTTCTGTCTTGCTCACCTGTCATGCACACCTGGGCTACTCTCAGAGTCCCATAGCTGTCTAGAGCTAAGGTTGGCTAATGAGGAAATGTCTACTCAGTTGAATGGACTTGATGGCTGGAGCAAAACCTGCAGAATAAGCCCTACAGCTTCATTCCTCTGCCTTTAAATGTATACAGTGGAGCCCTGTAACATGTGATACTAAACAACTCAACTTCCTCTATATTTCACTGGATGGAGCTGTGGCTGACATCTCTGTGCTCTGGCAACCTTCTATATATTTGCAGTACTGCTCATTGCAATTATACAAACCAGTTATGACTGCTAAAGTCAGTTTTCTGTGCTATGGTTCAATTGACGCCCAGAGCTAACTCCTGGCCAGGAGTGCAGGAGTGGGGCCATTCACACCCTGAAAGGTGATAATGAGCTCAGAACTCGGGTTGTGGGTGTCACGACTGTAGCCTGTCCTTGAAGAGACATAGACAGACTCCTGAAGAGGCTGTGTGGAGGTGAAAATGACCAGGCCGCTAGCATGATTACTGACCTCTGCTCCTCTAAATAGGATCTGCTCACTTTGTATGGGCCTCTGATGTGATGTTTTTGTGGTGATCAGATCAAATGGGGAATGTGAGATATAACGTGAATGAGGATTTGAGACCTACTGTACTTCACAAATTCACAACGTTACAATGCGGTGTTGGATTGGCCCTTAGAGTGCAGAACAGAGTGGACACTGTGTGTCTTACCCCAGGAGAAGATGATGAAAGCTCATTCATGGGAAGGAACCTCAAACCTTGTTAATTTCATTTCATTTCATTTCATTTTTTATTTATTTCAATTGTTCTGAATATTCTTTCATTTTTACATGTTTACATAAAATAATACTAGTAGTCAGACAATTGAAAAGGAGCACAAAGAAGACAAACTTATATTATGTGCCCCTTTCTCCAAAAGAAACAAACAACATTTTTCAAGATGGTCTGATGTAACAACACATCAGTCACAAAGAAATAACAAATACAAAACATGCCACAAGCAGGGTTTGCTCATCAAAACAAATAATCCTCTTTCATTTAATTTCCAGTTCATATGATTTAACTATTGTTTCCTTGAATATTTGTTTAAACTGAAAAATATTTGTGGAGTTTTTTAAAGTGTCTTTCATGGAGTTCCACAGCTTTACTCCAGCCACTGAGATAGCCATCCGCTTCTGGGTGGTACTGGCAAAAGGAAGAATAAAGAATTGGATCTACTCTCTACTAAAAGATGATGCAAGACGTTATTATGGGACTTGAGCCTGTTTTAAACTCAAATCAGTCCATCAATGATCAGCCTACTGCTCTTTCCAGGGCCCAGTTAACAAATGCGTATCCTCCTGGTGCTGCTGCCTCTGAGGCCAATGCAGTGCTCAGGTTGTAAATGCACTATCCCACATGCTTTTGTTTACCATGTGTTTTTTCTCATTTAAATAAGGTGCACACACGGTTATAAACGTGTGGTTAAATTCAACGTTTATATTGCCACATTCAAAGATACTTCCTCACCCTCGCTCACTGCCCCTCTGCTCATGGGATACAGGACAGAGCGATAAATATTCAGATTATACATTGCTAAATTCTTGATTTGTTTCTTTGGACCCTAGCTGTGTTGGCACTTTTTTCTTGTCATTTTACAAGCGGAACTCTTGCATCATATATCGAATTAGTCCTTAAAAGTCATCTCTGCCTTGGCCTCCGCACTCTCATGGGGTTTAATAAGAGTTCCATCAGCTGTGCAAAGACGTCACTTGCCTTCTCCATCCTTATGTTCATAGTGATAAAAGGAGGGATGATGAGGACAATTTGATACCAAGGAATATTTTTTCACTTGAAAATCTTGTGTGGCGTCCATTCCACTGTATTAAGGGAGATGGTAAACGCACGACTCATTTTCCAGGTGAGAAGAGGTTCTTGCTCAGGGACTTGAGCACTTCTCACTAATTTCACAGATATTTCACAAGAGCTCCAAAGAACATTTTTGTGTTGCGCTGGTCTTTGAAAAGATTAGAAAGAGAGAGTCTTTGCCTGCACTCTGTTAACACTTTTCAGGGAAAGGATTCCAGAACAGATACATCCCAGGTGCCTTCCTGGTGATGAATCTCATTGTAATCAGTTTCAATTCCCTAAAAACTTGAAAACCAATCTTGACTTTTTTCTGATTGATTATAACGAGTGTTCCATTACTGAAACCATCCATGGAACTAGGCAATGCGTGGAAGTATATTTTCATAGCACAATTCACACAAAAGTGCTTTACAAGAAGAGAAGTAAATATAAAAATCATTCAAGAACATTAACATCTTTCACAGATAAAACATCAATAATTGTAGTACATTCAAAACAGCGTGGATACAATATTTCAGATATTTTATACAAATGTATCTTTTTTCTGCCCAGAAAAATGCTTATATACATGCATCCATTCATTGCCTTGTTGATGTGTTTTAATTAAGCTTACACTAAATTAAAACGAGCATCGTGTTGAAGTGTTGACTGATTGTAATGTTAGTGTGACACCTGTGGAGAATTGGTTACGATCCATAACCGTTGCAATTATTGTTCCTGTTCACATGTTGCTGACTCTTCAAATGAACATTATTGGTCAGATACACATTACAGTGATAGACTTCCTCTATCACCGACCCAGAGTTGACGACTCAGCTGTAACATGCACATTAACAGCCCAGATCATGAACTGTGTTGAAGCAGAAAATGGGGGGCCATATGGGCTCCGAACGGCTCACTGCCTCTCCCTCGCCCTGTACAGTCACTGTCAAAGAAAGTCCAATTTATTAAAATCTTTGTAAAGTCAAGTTCATGTGTCAAGGTTATGAACTCATCTGACTTGCAAATTAAATTTTTATATTTTATCTTTTGGGTTTACGGCACACACTGTTCTGTCAGTTGTGAATTCAGAAAAGGCACATTCAACAAATCCACTCACTTGCTCACTGTATTGGGCATTATTGCCAAACGATATCTGATCTATTAAAGCTTTTATTGTTCTGCTGCCATCTCTTCATGATCAGGGTCATCTATCAACTACAGAGGCAAACTTTCCACACACTGGTTTGTCTACTTAACAAAGAGAGGTTTCTGCTGGTTGAATTGAGCTAAAACATGTTGACTGGTCTTTTTCTAATTTTTCCCCCCACTCAAATAGTGTTAGGAAGGCGCCGTTTACATTGTATGCTATTTCATTTATTTCAGGGCAGATTTGACTATGGAAAAGGCATGTTGATGAAATGTACAGTTTTTTAAATAGAATGTTAAGTACACCGTTGTGTGGCTCTGGATAAATGACGACTATGTATTTAGTATAAAGTATGCTGGCGCCTTTTAACATATGCAATTAACTCCACATTCAGTTGGCAATCTATGTTTTATGATTTTTTGAGCAACATACATGTAAACTGAGGGGTGGAAAATACTTCTGAGAGGAGGTCAGAACGTTTAGTTGAGGAGGAGAAAGGATGGATATTATACACAGCACAGAGAGAACAAGCATCGGATATGAACCAAACAAGGACCACGCTTTATTGCAACGTTTGGATATGTTCACTGTACTCTGCAGACACAACTTTGAATCTTCTTCTGCATCTTCTTTTCTATCACCAGTGTTTGTGTAATGCTGGCCCATAATGAAGGCCCTCAGATAGATTCCTGTTGCATGCGATTGCTCTAACAATCTCCAATGAGGCTTTTTGACTGCTGGTTGTGCAGTGACCTGTGCACATCAAGCTTCCCTCTATTTATTGGGTTGTCTTCTTTCTACACTAATAGCCATAGGGGGCTGAGGCTGGGCTGCACCTGACCATTGCTCACAAAGCCCAGTCTATGGAACCGACAAGCGGAACGGAAATCACATTAACACAGCCAGAACCAAACCAAAATCCAGAATACTTTTGCAAATATTTCTTAAAAACAGTGTATGACTACTCTGCCCTTCATCATCGAGGCACAGTTGCTGCTTTTTATTGTTGTCATTCACATTTAACCTAGGGAGGAGATTGGCAACAAGAGAAGAGGACCTTAGTGACTTTAATATGCCTGCAATCTAAAGGACACATCCCTGATAACATGCATGGGAATGTTTTATTTTTTATTTTTAGTTATGTACTCAAAATGCTGATACAGTGATTCATATTGTAAATATAAAACCATTACAAATTGTGGTGATACTGTTCCTGCTCACTACTTCAAAAAAGCTAAAGCTGCTGCTGAAAACCCCTTTATAGATTATGTACTGTATTGGATGTATCTATTTTGTAGACTCTGTATCACAAGTTATTGGTAATATCACTATAATTCGGTTTATCTTGGCATTTCAATCTTATGATGTATTGAAAATCTAGGATAGCCATCCCCTACCCATGGGCTTGAAAGGAAGGAGGATGAATTAAAGTTAAATTAGTTATCCTAGCAGCTATATTGCAGGTGGTTTTTGCCCCCATGTCTCTCATTGTTCATCTGTGTGCACTGCTCTGTGTCCAGGAGGCAGCTAGCCTCATTCCTTCCCCTTTACATTGCACCTCATCATAAACTCCCTGGTCTGAGCGATACTGTTGAGAGTAAAGTTGCCATATTTCAACTGCGCTCTGACCAGCAGTGGGAGCAGCGGGCCTTTGCAGTTGTTGTTTTTATTTAATGTGCTCCTACTATTTCCGTGTCATATTTTCTCTCTTTAATTGATGTTAGTGCTTTTGTTGTTGCCCGGTGCACCACTGAGAGGTTGCTTTCTCCAAACAGGCCCTTATCTTTCTTTAATAGGCCTGGATCTCCTCTGAGGCCTTCAGCTATGTCAGGCCACTGCTGCCTGCAGTCTGAACTGCAACGTGTCCCCCATTAGTTCTCAGTGCAGAGCGTGCTGCTCCCCACACTCACCTCAGTGACAGCAGTGAAATCACAAGCCCTCCGTCTCTCCATCGTCCCACACAGAGGGCCAGCACCTTTACCTGGCCAAACTCCTCAGAATTTAATTCTTGTACGTGCTCAACCAGTGTTGGGAGTCACTAGTTAACACAGTATATTGCAGGGATTTATTCCTTTTTGAAGTAACTCAGTATAACTCATTAATTAGTATTCCAATTCTGTAGTTGCAATCAAAGTCATATGCATACTTAAGTGCATGTTCATTTTGCTTATCACTATTTGTAATTATTTAAGGATACAAAAACAATCAGTATAATTAATAAAACTTGTGGGGAACAAAAAATAGATTCCTCTTTGACAGGCAGAAGTGTTTGACAGGCAGCAGTCTGAGCAGTGACGTCCCTATCCGCACACTCTCTCCTGCTCATCTGGGGGAATCCTGAGGCGTTCCCAGGCCTAATGACTTGTAGTATGATGTAGTTACATTTTGTTACATTTGTTGTACATGTTTTTTTGTTTTTCTTGTAGTTATATGATCATATTTTTTTATTTAAAACCTTATTTTGAACATACACAACACACATTTTCACATAAATCAACATACCAGACACATAACAAGTACATAGTTCAAAGAGGTGTTGGATGAAGATAATGCTTAATTTATTTAACTCTGAAAATTAGAATAACTTGTTGTGATGATTAAACATTTAATATTATGTTTAAAAAAACCCTACCGTGTAATTATGTGTGGATCTTAATGAGCTTTTGTTGAAATGTTTTAATGCTTTAATACTTTTAGTCCTCCTAAGAAATTTGGCTCTGACAATGTTCATTCTTATCTATTATCTGTAAATAGTGATTGTGAACCTCTGTCTGCTTTGAATTGCCGTTGGTGCACTCATTGATAGATTGGCAAAGCAGTTTGTTCTACCAAATTTAACAATGATGTACCATTATCACAACTTTGGGGGAAATCTATAAAATCAATGGGCCTGCCGGAGGAACAGGATTAGTATTACCAACACGCTGAGAGAGTGTTAAAGTGCCGGAGTATGGATCCCAGTTGTGGCTTGGATCAATGGCATTTGTGGACACTAATCTCAATAACAAGCCATCCAAGAACTGGTTAGAAGAAGAAAGAAATAGATGTGAAAAGCAAATTTGCTGGTAGAGAAGCTAATATCCTGTGCGCGCCTCGCTGAACAGGAGCTGTGTAGTTGCTAGCGGCTGCAGAGGGAGGAGAGGGCAGCCATGGAATGGATTCTACTGTTGAAATGATCCAAGCACAAATGTAGCTGTCATTATTGATATTCTTCCATCATTGATATTGGCAGACAGGGCTGGGAATGTAAAATACATTGATCTCTAAGGGTAGGGAAGTGTATTGAATGACACAATTTGATTTGGATATCGAGTGTTTTGAGGAACCAGACCCGTGATGATGAGGTTATTGAGACAAGTGTGTAACAAATACCTTCAGACTGTTTTTGAGGAAGTGATGCTATTGTAAAACCGGACACTCACTGACAGCTGAGTGTGAGTGAGACATGGTGTGATGGTGCAATCAATCCCCATAGTTTATAGTGCGATATGAACACATTCCATATGTAAATGTGAAGTTAAGTACAACGGGCGTACAGAAGATGCCGCTAATTCTTGTGTATTTAAAGTGGATTTGTGTGTTTGTATATATATATATATATATAATATATATATATATATACACACACATTGGTGGGATTGTCCAGACGGACATCCAGGCTTTCAAAAGGAATTGCAAAATGCTGCAGATAAAATAGTCTTAGAAGAGGTAATGTCTCTGATCAACATAACAACTATAGAGATAATTTGTTTTAGTTCTATTTTAAACAGAGATAAGTGATGGAGTGGTGGAGTGGCAGGGAAAAGACGGGCCATAATTAAACAGCCTAATGAGTAGGCCACTTCTTTGTCGCCTGTTTTTAAATGGGACCCTGGTTTTGTTGGAGAAAATCTTCTTTTTCAGAGATGTCAAAGAAGTTTCTGACAGAGCAGTTATCACAGCATGTCAAATTGGTGCAGCTCAAGAAATAATTTTGAGTTTTTTTTCTTTTTCTGTTCGTAGAGTGCAGCGAAACAAAAGGTGCCCCCCTTCTCCCTCTAATTTGCCTTGGCTGGGTCCATGCGGGTGGGGGGTCCACATGGACATAGTGAGCTGTGCAAAGGATTATGGGAAGAGAGGGAGCATACATGTGTCTGAGAAGTGTACATCTCCATGTGTGGGGCAAAAAGGTGCAGAGTGGGGGGGCTTCAGGAGGTGCAAGCAATTTTACCAAAAAACGCCGCAATTGTCCCTAAGATTGAACAGAGTGCCTGTACTCACTTTTCCGTCTATTCATTATCTCCTCAGTATTTACTCATCTTTGTCTCCCCAAACTGACTGGCGGTTTCAAATGATGTTTTTTTTTACAGCTTTATGCTTTGACATGGAGGGGTAAACTAAACTGTCGTTGCATTTAAAGCAGCATGAAAGCTAAATGAGTATTTTATGCCATTCAGATGTGTTATAAACTATATTACATCCCTGATGTGCACAAATGAAGTAACATTTTATATCTTGTGAATAGCTTTCCTTTAGAGATATTCACAATTTTCTTTGGTTCAAATTACACCTCTATTTTGCCTCTGTAATCACATACAGTTTTACGATATGTGCCATAGGATTTTATGATTTGATCCCTCTTTGAAAATAAATCCTCTCATAAATGAATAATAAAGCAGCCTCCACAGTTTTACATTCAAATAAAGAGATATTTCCTGTGTTTGTTTTACAGAAACATGCGTGTCACTGTCCCCTAAATAGCTGTCAACGCTAATTTACAGCTTTGTTTTTCAGCCTCGATACAAAAGCTGAATATCTTTTCAGCAGTTTTCACTCTCCTTTTGTTAAGTATAATTACATTTTTTTGAGTCAGAGAGAAATGACAATTAACTTAAAAAGGAACTGTGTTTAACTATTTTGAATTGGCTCATAATGATAGATATATTCTAAGTACTATCATTGTGAAATCTTTAGTTTGGTTGTTTTTCTTTGTTTTACATGTTTTTAAAGCTGTTGTTTTGATCTCATGTCGTTCCCCAAATAACACTACATTATAAATAGCATTGTGTTTTAAAGACAATTTGACAACTGAGTTTGTCTTATGCTCTTATTCTACTTAACAAAGCCCTCAAAAGAATTTCAATACAACCTTTTTCTTTTCCTTTTCTTTCTTCCAACTTAATTACTGATATTTCTGTCTAATGGGGCCTGATTTGAGGCAGATAATTAGGCGGGATATTGAAGTGGGCCTCCAGGGTACTCTGGTCTCGAGGATCAGGGGCAAGAAGATGAGGGGAGACCACCATCTTTTCAAATTATTCTGGGGGGCCAGCGCTCCCGAGCAGCTTATGGCAGCTAAAGCCTGGTAATTAAATTATAATTTAACCTGCTCAGGGTGGAATGGCAGAACGGGACCAGGGCTGACAGGATTTACACTTAATGAAATAATAAAGCAGCACCCGCAAGACGGAAACACACTCTGCTACTTATGTGTTGTTTATCTTCTCTTGTGGTTCAAAGCTAAGCAGTTACACGTGAGATGAAGAAACTGTTTTTTGTAGTTCAAAAAACAGACATTTACCATATGTACAAACGCTTATTTATAATCTATCCATGATATATGATTCCTTTTTCTTTTTTTAATCGATTGATATTTTGTTCTGATTGATGATAAAATGCAGAAAACAAGACAAAAACACATGGAAAACCTGATTATTCAAACAAAGCTGAAACAATCAATTGATGGATTGTAACACCAACTCTTTTTCTAATTAACTGCTGTTTTCAGAGACTCCAACCCAATGTCATTTTAAGGCTCAAAGAGTTGGATTTCATCAAAAATAATCAGAAATGTTGTACTGTAAATGTTTGTGTAATTTTTAGAAAATTAAACGCTTCTGTCAGAATGTCCTCCAGTGACTTTACTTCAGAGTTTTCTTACTCAAATATACAATAAACAACTATAAATAATTGTTGGTTACAGTCCTAGTAATCTAAATGGGATGCATTCTCTGGAGAGACCCTGAAAGCAGCATGGCCTTTGTACTTCAACGGCTTCATATTGTTTATTATGAAATGGGAAATCTCTCTCTATATATAAGTGATACAAACAATGAGGTGATTGCCTCTGTGAGTTAAAAGTAGTGTGTACCAGTGGATATTTGTAGGAACTAATCATGGGGACAAAATGGAAAGTCCCTTATGGAGACAAAAAACAGAGCCCCTGCTTAAATTGTCCACATTGAACAACATACAGTTTTAGTATATGTGTGTGTGTGTGTGCATGTATGTGTGTGTATATGTGTGTGTGTGTGCGTGTGTGTGTGTGTGTGTATTCAAGGATCAAAAGACAATTTCACTTTCTGTTAGAGTGAAGTAAACTTTGTGGTGGAGACACAGACCCTATAAACTTTGGAATCATTAAGTCAAGTGTTTTATTTACACAGGCCGGCTCTTTTCCGTCAGTTATGCAGGCATTTGAATCACAGCTATATGATACGCACCAATTTACATGTAGTCTGCCGCTGCGCTGATTTCCACCACACTGAGATTATATGTGGCTTTCTCTCAATCAGTTCGTCAGCATGACTTATTATTCTCAAGTACTACCCAAATCCATTGACTTTCCCATGAAACCAAGAGGAGGCAAAAAATGAGTAAGGGGCGAAAGTAAGTGAGAATTAACAGGACAGGAAGATTTAAAGCGGAATGAGAAGGAGAGAAATATGGCTCCACCACATCTGTTTTTGTCACCCCACCTTTTTCTCTCCTTCCTTCATTTCTCTCGTCTCTGCAGCTGTTAAGATGGATGCCTCGCCGCCCGAAAAGAACCGTGCAGTGCTTGTACGGCCACATATTGCTGCGAGCTCATTACATCCCTCCCCTCCTGGCCCCTCTACCCCGCGCTCCCCCATTTGCCCCAGCCCAAATATGCCCCCCATCACACACGTCTGCAGCCCCAGCCGGCATGACAGACAAGCCCAGTTAACAGTCACTGTAAGCGGGAAAAGAAAGCTGAGCGAAGAGGTAAAATGACTGGACCGCAAATGACAGGTGTAGTTAAAATAGTGAGGCGCAGAAAGGCTTGAGGACAGAGAGCTGGGGCGCACTGTAATAAGCAGGATGAAGGAGCTCAAGCATTGCCGGAGTTTTCCTCTCTCTTCCACTAACATCCTTCCTCGGGCAAACAAAGGCAAAATAAGAGAAAGTTAACTTTTCCACATAGACACTGCCTGCACAGCTTAGTCCTCTCACGGCGGTCTGGTGTGGCGCTGAATCTTTTCGGACATTAATGAAGCATTACTGACATAATGCCAGATATTTACTGTTTTTTCTTGCTTAATAACTGATGCTGGCTGAGCAGACTGCTTGAATTGTAGATGGGCATGGGGAGGCCATTTTGCTTTTGTCCCTTTTGGACTCATTTAGATGGACACAGGAGGGATTTGCCTCCACTGCTGATCTGCATCTACTTTCTATGCTTTTATCCATTTTCTCTGTTGCTTCTGTTATCACTGTGCCATCTCCTCTAGTCCAGCCTCATGTTTAAAATAATTTGTTCTGGCAATTGTTCCTCCCTGTGCCCAGGGATATAATGCTTAGGTTTGTAGGGGTAAGAGATGATGATATGGTGTCAATCTTATTTTTAAAGGAATAGTTCACCGTTTTTACATACTGACATATGTTCTTACCTTACCTTAGACTAGTTAATACGTACCTGTGTGATCTTAGTCCGTGCGCTCTGTCATGCAAACGGAGCAAAAACGGGAGGACAAATGCAGCCTCCTCTGTATACTGTGTAGCACCAAAAGGTAGCTCCCGCTAGAAGCTACCAAACTCTTCCAAGTGTTCCCTATTAAATGTATATAGTTACGTGACGTGTTACACTGCAAAGTATAGTAACACAGAAATGTAACAGTCGATTTTCTCAGCGGATAAAACGGGTACTATATTGTGAGGCGTAGTAATCTGAGGAGCGCTACGTCCGCGCACTAACTTCTCTCTGTACTACAAGTCACGCTGCTTCTATTGACGGAAGTGAGCGAGAGAGAAGTCTCCGGACAGAAGTTAGTGCGCGGACGTAGCGCACTTCAGATTACTACGCCTCACAATATAGTACCCGTTTTATCCGCTGAGAAAATCGACAGTTACATTTCTGTGTTACTATACTTTGCAGTGTAACACGTCACGTAACTATATACATTTAATAGGGAACACTTGGAAGAGTTTGGTAGCTTCTAGCGGGAGCTACCTTTTGGTGCTACACAGTATACAGAGGAGGCTGCATTTGTCCTCCCGTTTTTGCTCCGTTTGCATGACAGAGCGCACGGACTAAGATCACACAGGTACGTATTAACTAGTCTAAGGTAAGGTAAGAACATATGTCAGTATGTAAAAACGGTGAACTATTCCTTTAAGCTTCTCTTTTACCATGTTTATAAATGATAAATATTTGCTTTTCAATTCACCATCAAATAAAGCGGGTTGAAACAAGTTTGAGAACAAAATTGAAGACCTGAATTGGTGAATGAAAAATGAGAGATTCCACCCACTTGATCTGCAACCTTGAACTAAGCCTAAATGATATAATTTAACTAAGATTCAGCAATGTTGGCCTTTTGATTTTCTGCATCCTATATTCTCAGCTTGTGTGGAGTACCTCCCACCAGCATTAAAACGATTGCCTTTTCTATCCTCTCCTCGTCTGCTGATCCTCCTCTTGCCCTCCTCCACTTCGGTTATCTGATGGGTATTAAAAGGATTATCAATTGCGCTCTGGTAATTAGAAATAATGCTGGATATTACAGATAAAGATCCCTGGGATTAGAGCTCATCATGTGGAGCTCCCTTCAGGCCCATCGTCAATACAAGCCTCTACATGTAGTATCTATGCTTGTTTAAATGTTGTCTACCCATAGTGTATGTATACATTTACGTTTAACCAGAGGCTTATTCCAGCCCTGTGTTTACTGTAAATATGAAGTATCCCCTGAAGAAGCTCATTGACAAAAGAAAGTTATTGCTGATATTTGGGGATGATTGATTTTATGGCCTTTATTATCCCAATATTAATCTAATATTAAAAAGCTTATAACGAGCTAAAGTTTTTCACAACTTATTATTATTTCGTATACTATGCTGTACTTATAATATACTTTGCCATTATCATTCGCACTCTCAATGTTGTTTTTAGGGCAATTCATATTTCTTTTTTTTTAGTCCCTTAGATGATACGTGTAATTATCGCTCAAAGGACAAAATATTCCCTCGATGCTGTCAATTATATTTGATTTGCTCTGGTGCGAGACCTTGGACCATGTTTCACTGGGTAAACATTATATTTTTGTTACCATATATATATATATATATATTTGTAAATACTTGTTGCCTTGATTATAATTGCTTTGAGAGTTTACACAATTGACTAAGGTTTTGTGGAATGCCATGCGGTGTGTGTGTGGGTGCGTGGCCGTAGCTGGTCGCATTGTAGACATGATATCACTGACAGCATGTAAAGACAATTGCCATCTGGGGGTGATGTCCCTGAGTACAGAAAGGGAACATCTGTCTTTATCAGCGGTGGTTAACTCGCTCCGAGAGAAATCCAGCACTGTAATTCATACAATATTTAGATTTGGAGATTCCAAGTGCTCCTGAGGGGACACACACTGAGGACTGACCTGGGCCAGGACTGGGGAGAGCTGATCTCTTTAAAGGACACAGCACACACGTAAATGTCATGCATTAAATCGGACATTTTGCTGACGCCAGGTCTTTTCACTGATAAAGCAATAACACTGCACGGCTCTGTATTAGAGGTTAGAATGATGATGGATAAGTGAAGCATGGAGCTGTCCAAGTGAAGTTCACGACCAACTGGGAATTAGCCTTTGACACACACTGACTTAAACTAGCGGAGATGAGAAAGTGAATGTAAAAATGTACTGAACAAGATAAAGTTACATAAAAATGTCCTATCAATTTGATATAAAATCAACATAACATAAAAGCTTTCCCGCTTACCTTGCATAAACGGACACTTCTACTTTTTTAAATACTTTTTTCATATGCCTGCGTGGGACACCTATCAATGACCGCATGGCAGGCTGAGCAGAGGCCAGCCCCGGATCAGGGCAGCAGTTTCAGATCTCAAATGTTATACTTTTATCTGTCATTTTTAGATCAATATTGATTTATTTAAAGTGTCCAAAATATAAGACAATGATCCATGTGTCATTTACTACCATAAAGCAGACAAAAGCATGTCTTTGTTCACATAGTACCCGGGAGGGAAAGTTCTGGGTTGCAACTACACCAACCACTTAAAAAATCAAAGTGAAAGGAGGCAGCAGAACAACTCCCCCACATGACCCTAGATAAATATACATATACAGTATAATACAATCTATTTGCTAAGTAAATGTAATAATACTGTAATTTTGTTTGTGAATGTTTTATCTTTGCAACAACTACTGCATTTATTGTGAATATAATACCATCAAATATATATATATATATATTTTTTTTTATTAATTTAATTAGGCCGTACACATCACATTGCTTTTGATAGTGTTTGAAAGATCATGAGAATTATATAGCCATATCAAATTTGATTAATATTTGAAATTGAATAAATAATATTTATGATTGACTTTTCATCTTTTTGTTTTATTCACATCATAATTATGAATATGTATGGAATTACAAATGCAGAAATACTTTTTCCTGGTTTGATTGAAAACATGCAGTTTTCGCAGAATGCAAATATGAATCAGGAGTGTGGTTTGGATTGTACTTCCATTTGTGAATTTAACCAGGTTGGAGAGTGTTGTAATATATCTAATGTGACATACTTGAACAAGAGCTATTCATTCAAGTCATTTTTCCATCATTAGTCCCAGCAGATGAGTGGTTTTAATTGAACAGTCTGTGCCAACATTATAGATTCTCATTAGAAATAATATAGTCTTTGCATGCACAATCTTTTCTTATTACTATGCATATCGTTAGAACAAAAGTGGGTAGAATAGTGTGCCATAGTGTAGTCATAATATTTCTCCAATATCATCCATACGTCACTCAAATTAAAATATAACATTATTATTAAAAATGAGTATTAACTGATGTTCCCTTACTGATCATTCTGGAGCATTTTGACTATTTTATTAGAAAAGCTGCTAAACTCACACGACTCAATACCACGCACCCAGAGCCGAGTTGTCGAAAAGCATCTCGCTGGAGCCTCCTCTTCCTGTAACTTAGCAAATCGATTGTTCATTTACCACTTTTAATTCTTCTTGCTTCTTACAGTATGACTTATCTCTGGCCTCAAAGTCAATCGATTGGGGTTTTCTTGCTCTCATCTGACTCTTGTCCAATCTATCCTTGGCATTTTGACTCAGACCAACCTCTGCCTCGCCCTCGTGGCTCTGCCTGAACTCTGATGGCAAACCTCCGTATCCATGTCACCGCGCTGACACCGTACGTCCTGCATCAATAAACATTTGGGAAGGGCAAGATTTTTTTTCTTCTTTGGAAGCTGAATAATTTATAATGTATGATTAGAAACTCTATCCTGAGTGGAGGATCTTGTTGCTTGTATGTTTGGCTTGGATCTTTACAATAAAACATGACCCAGTCTGATTAGAAAGTCTGCTGCCACAAGGCTTGTTGTCTGAGTGTTTGTGAAGTTGTGTCTCTAATGAGAAGAGTATTTCAGCCGAAGTGCCATTAGGACATTGAATTTATCATTCACTGTCTTTTCATTTTCAGACTATTTCACTTTCATGTTTAGTCTAGATGTCTGAGTGTACAGTATATGGATATTGGATATTTGTAGATGCATGAAAACAAGATGTATGTTGTAATATGCTGTGTGTATGCTTTTGGAAATGTGCAAAATGTGTGTGATGACCTATGACTGCAGAAAAAATAAATTAAACTGAACTATTTTGTTGTGTGTACACTCAAGAATGTTTTCTGAGCAGATTAAGTATCAATTGTCACTTTTGGGCTGTATAAAAGTGTAGTGTTACTCCAGATACTTGAACATCTGTATAATTAGTCTGAGGCCCCGTTTATACAAAGGCACTGCGCAGACTTTGAAAAGCAATTAACAGAAACAACCAGACTCCTGCGCAGCGTTTAGTTAATGCGTGAAAACAATGCAGTTCTAGTGCCCGGCCACTAGTGGGCAGAGGAACTTTATAACACGACACACCGCGACCCCCAGCCCCCCCAGCAGTATCTTCACTTTCTCAACAACATCCTCCTCGGGCCACTGCAAAGACGTGAAAAAACCAACATCATTCTGCATTTAACAGCAGCAGCAGAAATGGAAACTGAAACAATAGCTTTTGTCGTTTTGTTTGGACGAACGAAAGAATAGAATTCCCCTCTGTGTAACGCTAGAAGCACACGTACAGTAGCTAGTTAGTGTACCCGCCGCCTTTGTTGTTTATTTTTGTTCTCGGCTACTGCGCATGTCCAAATGTACGTGCGGGGAAGCGGGGGTCCGTGCAGGCAGAGGATTCACACCTTTTTCTTCATGTAGGTGTGAGAGAGAACCCCGCTGAGCAGCGTATCTGTTCTGTTCCACTCTGTAGGCTGGTTCTCAACACTTACGTTTTCACCCCCCTGAAACACAGTCTCCGTGTAAACGGCCAAACCGAGACCCAACTCTATTGTTTTACTGTTGCAGTGTCTCCGTATAAAGGGGGCCTGAAGTTACTCAAAGTTACCCCATGCCTTTGAAAAGCAAAATCTCTCCAAATGAATGAATGCAATACATTTGTGATGTGGAATTGTCATAAAGAAAATAATCCGAGTAAATGTCGGCTATTGGCCTGTAATGTAGTCTTTTAAGGCCTTGTTTTGTATTTATTGTAACGTCCATCTTACATCGCTTGATGTGCATTTTCAGTTCATTTAACATCACATCTTGTCTTCTCAAGTATCTTCAACTCTGCCACATCCTTCACTCCGTTCTTCTTACGTCTTTGGAGCTGAGGGACAATGAAGGGAGAGCCTTGTGAACTTTCATCTTACAGTAAACGTAGAGTGTGTGTGTGTGTTTTGGCTTGGCAGGGTTGTTACATTCATTAGCACAGTCGGAGCGCCTGCAGGCATACGCAGAAGAGCAGCGAGTGAGGGGGTGCTTGTATGGAAATTGACCAGTGTGCTGTAACTGTTCATCTGCTACAGGCCTTTGAAGTGAGCTGTTCTACACTGCAGCCACCCTTGTTCTTGATAATTGCCTAAATGATCTCCATGGAGTGTGAGCTTGTGTTACAACTGAACTAATCCAGGGGCAACCCGCTGATTTGACAGGGAGCGCTCTCTGCCATGTCACCCCCACCAACACATGCACACCACCAGCGCCCAAACAAGAGCCCATCTTGTATTCTGTTTGGTCTGTTTGTTAGGCTTTCACAGCAGGGGGTGGTCGTGATGTGGGTTTTTGAGGCATAAGGGGGGTTCTGTTAGCTGTATGGATGATGGCCTTTCTTCTGCCTGAGCTTAGCCATGCGCTTAACCCACACTTCTTGACATCATTGCCCTCCATTGATATGCAAATGTCATGAGGATCTGTTTGCAACTGAGGGAGGAATAATTAGTCTGGAGCACTTAGCAACAACAACAGTGATACACGTGTACAATCCAAAAAGCTGCTGTCTTATAGTCATTTGCTGAGCTGCTGATGATCATATAGCCCCCCTCCTTTGCCAAACAATGAGACTCTGGTGGGTGGTGGGGCATCCACAACAAGTGCAGTGTTTGGCCTTTTGCAGCATGGGCAGAGTGTAGGGAACCGGTGGAGCGCGGAGGCCAAGAAGAGCCCTGGGCCAAGAGCAGAGAGTGAGGAGTGCAGCCAAGGTGAGGACCTTACTGGATTCAAACAGGTCAGAGCACCAAGGAACTAGTCAGAGGAAATACAAGGACCCGCATCGACAGATCCTGGAGGAAAAAAGGGCCCATCACTTCCACTTACTCAGAGAGAATGATGAGCAGTTTCACATATCTGTGGCTCAAGATATGAGAAAGTGATAGAGAACGAATAATATGGAGATCAAACATTCAACTATGTTGAATGAGAAAAACATAGTAATTTCAATTAATGACAACAGTGCCTCAAACTAATATTGTTCCTGGAGCCACGCGTAATGAAGATCCCCCTCCCGCTGTCCTGGGACAGGCCCAATGGCAGGATATCAGGTAGACTAAGGTCCCATATAAAAGCGGCCCCTATGAATTATAAATCATAGGCCACTGGAGTCAGAGCCTGTGGGATAGAGCAGGGGTAAGGAGGAGTATATTCCTGGAACAAAGGACAATGCTGGGAGGGACGGGGTGGGAGGGGTAGCATTAGTGTCAGACAGGAAAAAGTTACTGCAGGATGTGCTGTGGGATGGATTGAGATTTGCTGATCATACCTTAACAACAGATTGTTCTAATCCATTTTTCATCTACAATGACTGCTAAAGCAAGTTTAGCCTATTTTCTGAAAGAAGTGTGAGTGTATCATAAAAATGTTTTCAAAAAAGTTGATAGGGGCCTCTCTTTGTCCAAAGAAATATGCTTTTTCTATTTTTGAAGGGAGGGGCTATGCTGATGAAAGGTTGATTGATATGGTGTCAGACTCTCTGTGATGGATTAAATTGTGTGTGCAGACGTTGTGGCCCTGGTCAGTCATGGCTGTGCAGCCTTTCCGCCTGCCGGTGCTGTGGCAGCTTTAAGAAAATTTGATTTTCGCAGCTCAGAAACACACGGCAGCCCCTTTCTCTCCGCTGCCTGACTTCCATTTAGTTTGAGAGTGCACAAGTGATTCTTTATTGGATGAAATCTGCGCCGGATTGGATAAAGTGTTAGAGCGCTGAGCCATCTATCACTATCACCGCCCCAGCTCTAGTTTCATTTTGAAAGAAAAGAATGAAAGCTGAAAAAACAGAAAAGAAAAAGACAAACAGACAGCCATAGATTGTCGAAGATTTGAAAATTAACTGTGGCAATGAAAAAAGATCCATCCTCCAAACACTAAGACGGCTTCCTCTCTTGGAGGATAGCAGGCCTTCCTCTTTAGGGACGCCTTCAGGACTCAGTTCTGAAGCTCTGCTCTCACTGCAGTCTGTGGACCACACCTGTACACCACTCACTGTTTCACATCCTTTATACACACATGGGACAACAAAGTCAACAGTAAACTTTTAGGTGTACAATCATGTCTGACAGTTAGATGTGAATGGGTCTGATATCTTTGATGTGTCTAGTTAATATTTACCAGCATGGTCCACTAACTAAGTGTTGCTTACTTCTGCCTTGTTTTTAACATTCATTTTTAAACACTATCCCTTAGGCCTTTCTTTCTGTCCATTAGTGGTTAGCTATATAAAGCAAATGGCCATGAATTTACCTCAGGGCGATCAAGACGAGTGCTTCCAAAGGAAGGAGAGGAGAAAGAGGGAGAAATGGCAGCAAGAATTGTGAAAGTCCCATGTATTTCATTTGCTCTTCCATAATTCATTTTGAAATGCATCTTAGATGATGTAAATCTGTTCAGAGGCCCACTATTCTTCCCCTTTACCCTTAAATGTCTGTGGTTGAAGTGTCCTGAGGCAGTGTGGACCCACAGTCTCCCCCATCCCGCTCTTAATAAATCATTATGGAGCAGAGCCGCACTTATCAAGCTGGTCAGAGACCTCTAATGAGCGCAGGGACCCCGGCTCCGTGCAGCCCACATATATTTTACTAAGAGCACACACACTGTGCAGAATATATGGCCAGATTGGTGAGCCTCGGTATCACATCTGCATCATAAATAGTATAGCTTGGAGACCACTGTGAGATGGGCTCATTGTTCAAGCTGCCTTCTGCGATCTGCTTAACTATCCATGTCTGTCTCCTGTCCGGGCTGGAGTGCCCTCTGTGGAGCCCTCTCTGCCCTCTATGGAGCACTTGTGTTATCTCTCCATCACTCCAGTGGGCCTGTGTGACCTCTTGACCCTGACTGGAGTTATGACGGCCTTCAAAAGACACACTGTCCTTAAGAGGACTGTTTTTTGTATTTCCATATAATACATAGATGTTTGCTATTGAATTAAGTTAACGTTAACACAATTAGCACAATGATAAGAATAAACATTTTGTTTAACAGAAGAGCGGCCCCTGTGTTACTTTAAACCCTGTGTTGAAGGTGCAGTCAGAGATCCCTCGCCAAGCTCGAGTCTCCAATCTCCTTTTCCTTTGGCTGAGGGTCATGTCTAGCCCTCTGCACGCCGTTGACATCACATATGTTCTTGCGTGTTGACTCAATGTTTGAAGAAGTCGTCTCTAACACCATTTCTATGTTCATGTGTGATGAGAGCTGCTATGAGGAAAGATCATTAAATCTCAATCTGTGACGTCAATAATGAGGAAAGGACCTCTGTCGGCCGTCTGCTGGGGCAGTGGGGCCAGTGCAAAGTTCACCAAAGGTGAAGGGCCTCCCCCCATCTGTGTGCTTCAGCCTGAGAGTCAAGTTCAGCTGGGACAAGGATCTAGAGCTTTGTCCATATAGAGCTATATCTGCATAGAGGACACCCCCTGTCAGCCATGGGCATTGAATATGAACTCATATCCATATTCACTGCCCTTTTCTGCTCATTTATAGTGTTGCTGTCGTAGAGTTTTAGGCAACTCTATGACATTTAGGCAAATGAAAAACAATTATGACCTGCAAAAAAAAATCTGAAACATATAATATATTTGATTCATCTACATTATTGTAAATCATTTTTTGGGGTTAATGAAGAGCCTGAGACCAGTCACATATGCATCCATTCATTTGTTTGTAATCAGCCCTAGCTTTAATTTATACCAAAAAGGCGTGCCGAGGAAGTGTGTGATGAGGCTTCTTAAACAGAATTATTATCATGTCTGACTAACCCAAAAGAAAAAAATATTTTAATAACATTGTTAACATAAATATGTGTTGCTCTAATAGCAACTATAATGTGAGTTGTCATGTGTCAGCACATGTGTGTGTGTGAGTGTGTGTGGGTGTGTGCGTGCATGTGTGCATGCTCGTGCAATGACCATACGTGCATGAGGCTCTGGGCGTCCTGGGGCCAGACAAAGCTGTGCTACTTGTCGGCAGTTGCTCCTTGTCACTGCAGAGGCCAGCAGTGTGATCCATCTCTTATGGAGGCACATGGCATCAGGACAGAGGATGTGAGTCTTTCTCTTCTTTACTCTGATCCTGGGCTCTTGTGTCCGTCCTGATGTCTGGCACTCAGGATCAGGTAGATCACAAGTGCTCACTCTCTGTGGAGGATAATTAATGCGAGAGATTATTGTGGACTGTTTCTGCACTGGATCACAAACAGGTACTACTTCCTCTTGTGCTTGACTTGGTCTGCTGAGCAATAATGACGTCTTTGCTGACCACTGCGCACTGATGCTCTGACCCCTCCCCCTGTCTTTCCTGTACATGCTGCATGCTCATGTATGTGTTACTCTGTAACTTTTAAGTCTCTGCCCGAGTAGAAATATCTGACTTTATTTGTACCCCTCATTGTGTGGGTTTCAGGTATAACAAATACAGATTTGAAGCTCATAGGTGGCAAATGTCATGTATTTGAAGTGGAAGTGGGTTGTCTTTACTGCTTTGGGCTGTGGGTGTTTCTGCACCTCTGATCGACTTTCTGGAAGGTTACATCTTAGCTTTTTCCTCTGTTTTGTTGTTTTTATGGTGCGATGTTATAACACCAAATGTGTGATATTGGTTGAGTACTATAGCACTGTTATTCTTCTTGTAGTTTGTAGTCTACATATAAAACACAGTATCTTTTGGCCCTGTTTTATGTTCATGTGATTTGATTAATGTCTTAAACTTATTGTAAATGTTTTTAAAATTAGGTTTTAGTCTCTCTAGTCAATTTTAGTTTTTAATCCAACTTTTTCCGCTTACCCCATTGTTGTTAAAACTTGTGGTGTTACTGTTGCACAAATGTAAGTACATTAGTTTCTTTATTAGATAAAGCTAGTTGACCCATTTAGCGGGTCTTTCAAACTTAATTTACCAGTATACATACCCTGCACTTCCAGAGGTTAATGGCTGACAGAATTAACCCCTGTAGCTTTATTGTCCAAATGGCCTGCAGCATATGATAACCTATAATCAATATCCCCAATTATGTGTCAGACTGAGACTTGTGTCCGTGACCTGCTGTCAGGAGCAGGAAACAGGATCTCCTGAGCTCTGGACCTGCAGGAGCTGTCCAGTGCTGAACTTATTTGCCTTCTATAACCCTATTATAGCTTCACCTCATTTACAAAGTGAAAAAAGGACGGCATGTCTTCTCTTATAGGAATTACTTTTGTTGATATTACTGTTTTTAACATTTTGTTTAATGAGTAGTTATTCTTTAGAATATAGTAATTTAAGCCTCATAGCTTGTAAGAACAATTATGCCCTTTCACCCACGGTCAATGACCAATGCAATTTTAAATTGAGTTGATATTTTTTTTTTTTTTTTTTTTTTTTACCGTAATAATGGTTAATAATAATAATAATCGTCATTGTTATTATCTTTTTTCCCGCTAGAATTAGCCGACATGTTTAATCATTACGTTGCCTGATTTGTTTTTTTGTTTGCAAAGTGCGTAATGGGCTTATCCAAATGATAATGTTTATTTGTTAGGTGCTAGGTGGATTCAAAGCCGATTCTCAGTTGGCCTCACATAAAGCTTCATTTTCAAACTGTATTTAATATTCAATTATGCATGGGTTATAATTATTAGCCTATCGTTAAATGAAAGCGATCTCAACAGGCTGGGCCTGCGCTAGGCCTGTTGGTTAAACTGCCTCCTCTCGTCTGTTTAATAATCACGGTGTTGATTGTAAGAAAATAGTAAAATAGAAACGATTAGATGCAAATGTATATTGTTATATTTTGACTGCGGCAGGACAGCGTTATGTCATTATGTCTTCATGTGACGCTCTGTCTCTCTGCATGTGTCCTGCGCGTCCGCAGACAGTGGCCACAGACCTTGAACTTCACCGGGCTGTGGGGGTCGGAACATGCCGCTGCGGGCTACACGCCAAATCGGATGACCCACTGACCAATTCCAGCTCGTCAAACTGCAGCCTTGGCGCACATTGTCTCTCATGTATTTTAGGTACGCCATAGGTTATTTGTAAAAGCTAAATTTCCTTTATGATTTTCATGATTTTCATTTGAAGGATTTTGTAATCGAAATGCCTATGAATCAGCCTGAACCCTAATTATTCAAGGGAAAATTTTGTGGATTTTTATTTTCTTTTTCTTGTTTTTATTTATTTCTCTGAAAAGGCCTCGTAACACGTGAACCCTCTGAGAGGCCTCTTGGATCTTCTAGTGTGAGTGATGCAGCAAACAGACACTCTTTCTTGTCTCTGATCTTACTGTAACCAATATGAATAGAAGTATTCTCACAATTAATTGTTACCTCAGATTTGGCCTAAATGCAGTAACATAACCTTCCAGACGGCTTTCATTGTCCGGAGCTTTTTGTATAGAATATTTAGTTTCATAAATGTTAATTGATTAGTGGTGGAGTAGATTCGTTTACATCCTGCATTGATGTTTTGAGTTGCTATTTTCGTGGCACATCAGTTTTGGAAGTATCGACTCCATGCGAGTACTGTCTTTCCCTGCGGTTAACATGATGTCATTCTCCTCTAGCTCTTCACAATTTAGCTCACGAACATGGGCTTAACATGTTTGATTAGAGAACAACTTAACGAGTGGATTTGTTTCCCGTAACATTTAGGTTAATTAGACTCACAGCCCAAAACAAATAGCATAAGTTGGTTGCACTGCTGTCCTGGGTGTCTCTTTCCTCGGGACTAATTGTTAACTCACAAACAAGTGTCCCATTAGAGGCTCATGAATATTAAAAAGACAAAATAGACTTGTCAGCTTCAATTGGATCACATGTCAAATTCCTCCGCGGTTAAGACCCACTAGGCAATTAATGCAATCCGTTAACCAGCTTAATTGGGGTTGATGAGCAGAAAAAAGGAGGGTGTTAATTGAAATGGAGCTCCTCCTTGTCCTGCCGGTCTGACTGAGGAGGGAATGCTTATCCACATTCACATTCAAATGAGACGATGTTTGGCAGCGACACACGACCGCCTTCTTATGTTAACACGGCACACGTTTGGATACAACAAATGGCACCGTGCCAACGCGTGCGCCTGAGTCCACCGAACGCTATAGCGCAAAGAAGACGAAATGTTTGTATACGAATTTTTAATAGACTATATCTGAAAGTAGATGTGGAACAATAGAGTGCTTTGGGCCTCGGCTAACCTTGCAGCAGTCTTGCACCTGCCTCCCTTTAGTTTAAGTGCACCCCTGCTGCACCCCTCTGTGCGCGCGTCAGCCCATAACATGCATGCACGCTCTCACGCACACGCACGCACGCAGGCACAAAAGGTCCCCGAGAAGAGGCAGTGCATGTGCTATCCAGATTTCAGCCTCTACTTTGTGACAAATATCAGCCTGGATTTCACCGGGCATGTGGCTGTCACTTTGTTTCGCGTTACATGTATGCGAGTGACCCAAATAACCGTCTTATTGGCGTCTCTGCTCTTCTAGGTTTATGGAAAGAATCGTGTGGTCGCTGGTTATTGTCGTGTTTGTCGTGCACTTTGATGTGTGCTTCAGTGCGATATTTCGAAAATGAAAATATTCTTTATACGTGAATGAGAAGACATGTGATAGCTTTCTCTCTTTAATGTAATACGTAGAGCGTATTCCCTGTCAGGAAGAATCTCTCAAAGAATTGTCCTCCAGAGGGTCTCAGTTTGACCTAATGGACATAATCACTCTCTAAACTTGCATCTGAACGACCTCAAAAGTGACATGCTTTTAAAATGGACGTGTGTGCACATTTTCTGTTGCTTATGAATCTACTCCTGTAAGCAACGCTCTTTGTTTTTTATAGGTATTTTAATCAAGATAAAGTAAAGTCACTAACAATTAAGCTATTGCGTGTACCTTATCTTTGAACATATCACTACGACTACTTTTACTAGTACTAATAATAATATTAATGATAATAATATTTATTACAATACTACTCATATTACTAATAACAGAAGCAGCCTAATTGGCTGTCCATATTGTTGGATATATGGTGAAAATGGGGTCTTAATACATATTTAATCTAATGCAATATTATTATTCATTTTGATAACCTAAATAACAAAAACAATCATTATGAAGACATTTTATATTATTTTGCATTTGTTCTGAATATGAAAATGTGGATTGAGTGTTGTGGTCCGTGAAGCGTGATTAACTGAATAATGTTGTCTGTCAAAGTTATTGATTATAGCAGTGTGAATGCTTTAACTATAGTGGACTGCTGATGTGTAGCTGTGGGAAAAGCCTGCAGATAATGAGGCATAATGCTGCCACAAGGTCTGCGGCTGCATAAAGTCCAAATGAAAGCCCAAACCAAGTGAACATTCTCCCTTAGGGCCCACAAGGTCAAGTCCATGAGCCCTGACCTCTGAGAGTGTGTCTGGAGCAGGGCGAGGCGGGACACTCAACATGGCGGCTGTCGAGCCTGGGACCTGCTTGTTGTCTGTCTGCACTGTTTGCTTGCCCTTAGCTTTGACTTGTTCCTGCTTGGTTTTAGCCAACAGTTCATCTATTATTCACCAGACTTATTAAAAGTTGTTTCAGAGACATCAGGTCCTGCCAGATGACCTGAGAAAGAGGGGTCTCCTGAGTGGCCACAAGACCAAAAAGGACTCAGTGGAACTGTTAACAGAAAACTGTCTGCATTATTAAGAGCTGCATGCTCTGTAGAAATATACCCTTTCACTACTTGACAAGCAAATCAAAACTATTGGTAAATGTTATTATAAATAACTAACTAGTTAATCTTTATGAAGATGGTATTAATACACTTAATAAAACTTAAACAATACAGATTACATTTACTAGAACTAGTGCTCACTTAAAATGAAAACATATTGTCATACACCCATTAGAATAAATACATATTCAAGTAACACACCCTTTCCCCATATGTAATGTGGACTTGTGCACTTCCCAGCTGTGTCCAGAGAGGGGTGCATCTTATAAGTGTGTGTGTGTGTATGTGTGTGCGTGTGTGCGTTGCATTGTGGAGGGGGTGGCCCAGGCTGAAAGGTCAAAGGATGCAGGAGACAGGCGGGCTGGCCCATGCTCACGGTTTCAACCTAACAGATGGTGAAGGTTAGGTGATGTCCCCTTGCCTGGCCTTTTCGCGGTAATTGAGGATAATTTGAGCACCAAAAAGAGCAGGCCTGTCCAGCGTAAGGCCCAGCGAGCAGAGATGAGGTTAATATGAAAATGATTTTGCATTATGGCTGGATTCAGCAGGCCGGTTGCTGTTCTAATCCTGGCCTGAGGCAGCATGAATGGAGAAGTGTCACCCTGGGTCCAGACGCCACGCCATGAACATGAATACAGTCCCGATCCGCGGCCCTGTGGCCCCATTAACCTGCACTCTGCCAGCGCCCATCACAGCCCCATGCGCAGGCTTCAGGGCATTGTGGGCTTAGGGGTGAACACATCCCGCACTCCTCAAGACTACAGGAGAGCTGAAATTAGTCATCACTTGTGGTTTGCTTCTTTGGTGACTGTTAAGCATTGATAGCACTATTTAGCTTTTGAAGATTATTTTTCATTTACTTGAGAAAAACAAACAAACTAACATTTAAAATGTCTTTAACTGTGCATATCACGGTCCAATAGATGCATCAGTTCTGTCCCTGCATCTTGGCAGTGATTAAGTAAAAAATAGATTTAATTGTCAAAATACCCATGTTTTTTTTGAAAACCTTGACTTTGTGGTTCTCAAATGGCCTTCCCACAACCAAACATAATTTATTATTATAAAGATAACATAGTAATAACATATTTACCCTGTTTAAATTCATTATATCACCCTTTTGAGTCGATAATGATTTGATAATGATCTAAGCATTTAATTTATTAGTCTGAAGTGTTTTCTTGTAAATGTAGTTGTTCCATTAACATTTTTTATCACCATTTGAAAGTGTAAATTTGGTTATTATTTATTCTAATTTGAGTGAACTACCTAAACAACTTTTAATAATGATTTATATATATATATAGTTTTAAAATGTTGAGCCTATTTTAATTTCAAAATTATAATGTATTAATCCTCCAAATCCAACAAATGCATTTAAGATTACATTGGTCATCCTGGGTTATCCTTCTTTTGACTGATTTCATTTGATGCAAAATGGCCTGGGCTTCCCTCATGTGTAATCTTGTGTGGACTCCACCCCTGACCTCATTCTCAAATGTTGAGAATGTTGAAGTGGGCCTGTACGCTTATCTCCTCAAAGATTGTGATTAACTTTCTCTTAAAAAAAAAAGAAAATCCAAACTAACATTTGAATGACTTCTTTTTGTCTTTTACTCTTGGGTTAATGCCCGACTGTTTTTGTTGTTTGGTATTTTGAAGTCAAATGTCTCCCAATCAGAGGAATGAAACTCTGAGGCTGTTATTTATTTGCTCTCTTTCCAGGGGTGTATGACTTTGAACTTCAGCTCTATCCTCAGATGTTATCACACACATGTTTCTGATTGTACATGTGCAACCTGGAGACATGGCCAGAGCACCAGCGCCGTGTGTTATTACCTATGATTATTTCACTTTTTTCAACAAATAAAAAACAACATTCATTATTCCTTTGACCTACAAGATCATGACAGAAAGTATGTCTTTGAAAAGTAAAACAAAAAATCCACTTTTAAATAAGATCAATTGTAAACAAACCCAGGGCAATCCTTTGAAAGGCACTGCCAAGAGATTTACCTTGCCCTGTGGCAAACAATATTTCTTCAACAAGGTTTAAATTTCAAGTGTCTTGGGTTTATAAAATCCTGGAACAAAAGAAAGCGGTCTCTCAGTGGCACGTATGATCTACATGGTCCTGCAACATGTCAAGATTTCCTTTTTGTTTGTTCAAAGACATAATGCTAAACTAAAAAAACCTCACATTAACACACATCTAGAGGAGATTTTAAGAGCTATATAATTAGATATCAGTTAAAATATGAACAGCACTTTTTTCTTGGGGGGACTTCAGCGTGTGCACTGGCTCGTTTGGCTTTTTTGTATTATAATATTGTGTGAGTAATTTGGGTGCTGAAAAAGTCCTGCAGAGCTCAAGAATAGCTAACCTGTCTGTAAACACACAGTGGGCACTGGACTCTGACATCTGAGGGTCTCTCTGCATTAAAACACAGGGGTGTGATACTGTAGGTGGGGTGGGGTTTGCTTAGAAACATAAAAAAGCCAGACTGCCACAGCTCTGCTTTCATTATAGTTTTTTATCATTATTTTTGTTTTTTTCTTTCCCCCCATTCTTTAATCCCTCTGATGAAGTCTGGACAGACAGCAGCATGCTCATGCAGACAGCAATTTCAGTGCACCATATGCGGCTCACACATCGCATGGCAGGGAGGAGAGGGGTCTACCGGGAGCTATGCACGGGGAGGGGAAAGAAATACACAAGATGAAATGTAGAATGGTTCGCAGTTAGTGCACGCTCTGTAAATGTTTAGTCGCATGTGCGTGGAACAGTGCAGCTCATACCCTCCACTAAAATCAAACATGTCACGCAAGTAAGCTGCAAAAAGAACAGGTAACGATAGAGCCAGGTACGCACACAAAATGACCTGGGACTCACACAAAAGGACCAGGGACTCACACAAAAGGACCAGGGACTCACACAAAAGGACCAGGGACTCACACAAAAGGACCTGGGACTCCCACAAAAGGACCAGGTACTCACACAAAATGGTGGTGAGCTGCGTGTGCCTCGGCCCCTCCCTGACGCTGACGCCCGGATCATGTGATTAGAGCCGATACAGACAAGTCGCTTGTTGGCCTTACACTTCTCCATTCATCAACACACCCCACAGGAGAAGCCATCTCCACTATTATGTGGACATGCATTGGACAATACTTGAAACATCAAAAAGTGCTTTTATTACTTTATTTCAGCCAGAGCATTACAATTTCTCAATGTGCATTTTCACCTATCCTAATAACTGAAAAAAAAAAAATTAATGTATTTTTCCCAGGCAACAACTAGGTACACACAATTAATTTTACTTGAGCTGATTAGTCAGTCTGTGTTCAAGTCAGTTTTTTGTGACCTTTCAATTATTCAATTTGAAGTAGAATTATTGTTTTAATTATATTACACACAGTTTGTTGCAACAATATGATTGCTTAAAACAGAAAACCTGGATACATTTATTTTTTAAATTAAATCGCTTAAGTGGTTGCTACAGCGGCACACTTGCTGCACAGATGAATGTATCCATGTGGATTTGGGCGGAGGAATCATATTAGATGTATTTTAAAATGGCAATAATAAGGCCCAGTGAGTGATTGATGCTGTCAGCGAGAGGCACATACCTCAGCTACCTCAGGCCCAGCAGGTGTAGATCAGCAGCACATTAGACAGAGACGGAAATGTGGCGTAAATGTGTGGCATGTGGTGATGAGAGAGGAGACATACATCAGTTGTCCTAAGATACAGCAGTGTAAAAGAGAGAAGCTCCATAATACCTCTGAAAACCCAGACAGCCACTATTGACTATATATAATACTTAAGTGCGTTTTATAAATACATACAGTGCAAAGCATTTCTTTGTCCTATTATTTAATGAGCCACATAAAAAAACGTAAAAAACAACAACTATTTCTTATGAATTTAAAATCCATGCATTTTAGGATAGTTTGTCTTGAAGATTTGGTCATATTTGGGATATATCTGTGTCATTTTCACAAAGACACTGTCACATTGGATTCCGTTGTGAATACAATCAATACTGATTCCTGTGTACTGACCAGTACTTTTGCATTGGCCTTGACTTTGAACGGTTCCCATCCTTGGACAGCAGATGTTCTTGTGCGTTTAGGGGCTAGTTTGAAATGACCTTTCTACCCAGACTTGACATTTGACATTTAGGGTTCATTAGCATGTGTGGGTCACGAGGGTCAAAAACGTACCCTGCATTCTCGATGAGACAAGTCTAAGTTTGTATTAATATTGTTTAGTATTATTTGTGTTGTTATGGTATGCAAAAACGCCCCAGATCGAAATGTCAATTAATATGAACAGTGAAGCAATGTTTTCCAAAATGAACATAGTTATATATAATAATAACGTCTAAAGATTTTACATGTTTCAATTGTAAAAGTTTGGAGATGAGTAGAATCAACACACAGCAGCTTCTCTTTGAAGAACTGGGACTGGAATGTAGTAGGTTTAGTGACAGAAGAAATAGCTTTTAACTGGAACAGAATTAGTCAAAGCAACATGAGGAAGACCAATATCAGAGGGAACAGTAGGCTGCAGGACAAGAAAGTCCTTCGTTTGATGCCAAATCCTTCTAGGAAGTCCTTGAGCTGTGGTGCTGTTCTACAAACATGGTTGAAGAGTCGGAGGAAAGACTCTCCTGCGTCCTCACCACAAAAATCAGTGTTTAAAGTTTGCAAAAGAACATTTATATAAGCCTGCAGCATTTTTGAAACAAACCTTGAAAATGTTGTTGGTCAGAATGAGTAAAGGAACACTTTGGAAAAGAGTCCAGAATGCTATAGAAAGAATATTTGTCCATCTGTTAAATATGTGGTTTGTGATCATTTTTAGAATTACAAATATTTGAATGTCATTTTCACAGATTTTTAAAAAAACCTGGTGATTCAAATTGCAGCCACTGTCGATGGCGCCCACTCTTCTTCAGAACACCCATAATGTCTTGTTATATACATTGTTGCATTAAGATTTTGATTGAAAATTTACATGAAAAACATTTACATGGTTGGTGTTAACATCTGCTTCATGCACACATCAGCCCGTGGGTCCATTTGGGCATAAGAAGTGTCGAAAGGCAACATGTTTGTCTTTCGCTTTTCTTTTGTCTTTTAATTAAAATCCAAAATTGTGAGGGACGGGACCTTTCTGGCAGCACAGGAAGTGAAGTGTGGCGGAAGATTCTGCTCTTACTCAGCGGCACATCCAATCCCTCTACTGGCCATCTCACTTCTTGGTAGGGATGGGTTAGTAGTGACCACCTCAGGCCCCAGGGCTTTTTGTGGGAAATGAGCTTCTTTCTGACCATTTCAATAACATCCAGTCATAGGTATCATTTACAATTCTTGTAACTATGTTCTGACTTCATAATATGACGGGCTCTGTCAAAATCCTGCAGATTGGATGAAAAGTTAAAGCAAAAATCTCAATAGGATCATGTGTGGCTTCTGAGTGGTGTGCTGAAAGAGATCTATAGTTATACTGTTAAATCAGGAAAGTTTTCTTTTGCCTGACAAATCAAAGTAAACAAACACACTCCGGCTGCCTGGTTGCCTGAACAATCAACATGCATTGTAAGGAATCTTTTATTCAGGTCAAGGTCAAAACATTGGCTTTCTTCAGCACGTGGCTTCCTTGCACTCCAAGGGCATTTCGAGTGACAAAGAGCTTCTTTGAAGGACACGTTGTTTGCTATATTGTTCTTTTTTTCTTGCACAAGCTTTAACCTTTACATACATTTACCATTCCACAGCCACACACAAAGCCTCAGATTTGGTTTGTACAAATGTCCTCTTATTTGCACTTTTATTGTGTGACCATATTGTCAAATCTAATATGTTATGGTTCAACTACACAGAGGCAAAATGGATGACAATACATTGTTTTTGTCAATACAGTAGATACAATTAAAAAGGCAACATTTGCATTGTATTTATGATGTAAGCGCATACATTTATTTATCTTGTTTTAATGATTGTACAGATGTCACCCCTCCTGGACTATTGAAGCGGAGGAAAGAGAGGAATGGCACAGCTTTAGTTTCGTCAGACAGACTGAACAGGTTTACTTGGACTTCAGTGCAGGTCGTATTTAGACCGGGATGCCAGACCAGCCAAACCGCACGCACAATTTCACCGCAAAGTATAGATTTGTCATGTTTGGGCACGACTGATTGGGTGGTTGTTGTATTATTGCATGTGTTAACTAAAAAAATAAGTGTTCTCTGCTCACCTACACTCCGACTTCCTAAGGCCTCCTGACCCGCACCGGAGTGCGTGGCCAACGTTGGGGACAATCAGCTGTGGCGGTTTGCAGACACTGCAGACACAGGGGCAAAGTTTTAGCAGGTGTGTTTGTGTGAGAGTTTGTACCACACTGTGAAAAGGCAGGAGGGATGTCAAAGTCACCGTTCCAACCACATACTTTATTCCACATTGAATTGTTAAATCCAGACCCATTAAAAACCAGTTTTGTAAAAATAAGATTGTATACAAGAATGTATACATATGTAATTTTCCCGAATAAATAGCACAAGAAAGTAGGTGGGTTTAGATAATTGCTCTTCCTTCCTAGGCCCCCAAAAATGTATATTTATACATTTATATGAACTGCATTTGATGACGAGAACTAGTCCAAATGAATGGAACCTCTTTCGTCTTAGTATTGTTCCCCTGAAGTGTAAAGGTTGTCAGAATCACCTTGAGTGATTGACACCCGGCTGGTCAGTGTGCAGCACTCACTGACCAATTACTGCAGTGACTGGACAGAGCTCCGCGGCCGGCTGCTGTCTGCTGCCATCAGGGCAGATGGAGGTCATTATCACAGCACTGGGACCATAGACGTACAAGGACCAGGGGGACTGGAGGAGTCGCCCAAATGTCCCGTGTCTCACCCTGGTCATCATCCTATGCCCTCTCCTTCCTCAGCCACATTGTATTCTCAAATATACCTCCAAAGTGAGTTGTTTCCAATGCACCACCACTATTTATTCATGTTTTTCATCATTATATGTATAGCCTGTACGGTTCAGGTTATCAGCACCCAGCACGTCCAGCTTTGCCTGTGGCTCCTGTAGTTCAAGTTGATATAGGCCAGAATCGCTCAAGTCAGCTTCAGTGTTGTCATCGCTGCTGTGGAAATGTCTTTACAACTAAAAATACTGTGTGAAAAGCATAGATATAGGATAGGATATAATACAAAATGGGTCATGAATGTTGATGTCTGCATGGGGTCAAACATAAAATTTTAAATATGGGAAAAAAACACACACAAAATGTAGTGAATCCCTAAAATACTCTTGATAATGAAACAGAAACTTTCCACATAATTTACAAGTTCACTGTCATTTTGCAGTGAAGGGATTATATTTTTATATTTAGACAGAACAGAACAGATCTTTATTTAATCTTTTTTTTAACTTTACTGGTAATATTTCACACCTTTTAAGCTTAAACTGAAAATTGATTGTTGCAAAGATCTCTGTATGAGTGGTTAGGAATTTTACCTTTATTAGTCCCTCAAAGGTCGAAATTACGGATCAATGAATAAACATCAAGGCATGCAGCAGACAACTCATCCGCGCTCCTTTGTAAATCATGCATCATAAAATCCTTTCTGAAGCACTGGTTATTTCATTTATTCATTTAATCTATGTATTCATTTCAAGCTTATAAACAGGAATGCATGATTGTAAATTACAGTTTTTGCATATTATACCTGAATATACATACATGAACATACATATTTACGTTTTCCTTCGTTGGTCAAATGTATAAGCTCATATACTTACATCCTCCTTATATGGTTGCATTGCTTTTTATTTTACGGTATATATTTTTGTATCATCATTCATTTTCCTTCTTTGAAACCAATCTCCCACACGCAAATTCGGCGCCCCCATCTCTCACCTGTCGCAGACACACCAGGCTGACCCACAGCAGCAGACTGACCGCACAGAGGCCAGAACTCACTCCAGCCTCCCAAATGATTAACATTAGAGATCCTTTATTTGTCCAGTGGGGAAATCCCAGTGTTACAGAACAGTAGGATTTAGGAGCACATAACACAAGACAAGTGATTATTGAGTATAGCACCATTCTATACTTAAAAACATAACATACAAATCTATATATTTAGCTTTTGAAAGAGTAAAATGTAGAAAAAAACAAAAACAATGTACACTAGTGCTCTCGTTTGCTTTGTTTTTTGTTTCAATTTCAAGTTGGAATAAAAGCAAATAAATGCAATGATGTTATATCTCAGTAAACCGTTGAGAAACACACAACACTGTGACATCGGCCCTTCTTCTTCACACCTCAAGGCTCCACTACAGAACTCACCTCTCACCGCCTCTGCAGCATCAGCCTCTAGACGTTCATCCCAAAGCACAAGCTGATATTTTGGAATCAACTCATGCAATGATTCTAACAGTAATATATCCTTGTAACCTATTTTTCTGGCTATATTTTTATAGTAATTTCCTTATTATTATTATTTTTTTTAAATGTTATTACATTTGGGAACTCTTTTTTCTGCAATATTAACTTATTCCACATTTGCACAACTTGTACAGAAACACAAACACTTTGCAAATACTCTGCTCTCTACCCTTTTAACCCGAGTTGAACATCCCACTGAAGTTATATTCTTTTTCTATGAATAAGTGTTTTGATATTCTTAGGATACTTATCATTTTGTGCTTTGATCACAATGCTTAGTTAGTATTTTCTTTAGTGGATCTATTTGGATCCTTTTATTGTTAATATAATATTCCTGGCCTGGCTTATTATTATCAAGTACAACTTTTCCAATTTTTTATTTTTGTTTTCATTTTTGAATTATTCTACTGTATGTACGTGTTTGTAAAAAACCTTGGTAGGTTTAGTTTTTCTTTTAGTGTTCCATGCGCTTCATTTTTAGGCAGTGACTTCCCTTCATGGCCCTGAGTGCCCGCTCTGACACTGCCCTGACCGCTCACATGTGACCGAACGCAATGAGGTCCATCACAAGCTGACTGCGCCCTCCACTCACTGACCAAACATTTGTATGCTTTTGTTAAAAAAAAAAATGTAGAAAAATGATTCTTGGGAAGATACACATATATACAGTTTGTACTGAAGAATGCCAGATTGTGGATACCCTGATGGGAATTCTAATGAGAAATGGGATGTAAGTACTTTGTCAAGGGAATGGGACTTTTACAGTGTTTTTTACAGTACCTAAAATCAGTGAATCAGTTCCTTTTAATGATAGTATCATTAAATAGTATGATAGTATGTGGATGATGAGACAACAATAAAATAGCACTATATAAACAAGCAGTTGTAGATGGCAGAGATGAGCGAGATGATCCGTATGTTGTCACCGTCTGGACTTCAGTAAGCAGCCATGTTTGAGAGGGCAGCCATTTTGTAGACAGCAGCTTATTATTGCGTTTTATATTCAGCCGCATCGTGAGGCGCTGGTCACCGCAGGAGCCGGCAGTCATCTCAAGCATTTATTGAAATATTGTGTGTATTGTGGTTTGTGTACATGTGGGTTGTGTACAAGCTGGGAGCAGGCAGGGGGAGGTGGCATGGGCCAGGAGCGGTCAGGATTAGACAAGACCCCAGGGCTGGAGAACCAAGCTCAAGTTCATCAGCGAGGACAAGAGGGGATCTGCACAAACCCATCACTGTGTGATGTCACCCCTGGTTTATTTTCTACCCTTTATATATATATATATATATATATATATAAATCCTGCTGTCCTTTTGTTTGGGCCACCACATGCACACACAGATGCGGCCCCTCCTCTCTACACCCCTCAGGAGGACATCTGCTCCCCCAGCCTCACTGGCATTGTACTGGGCCACACTAACAGGCATTTTAGCCACTGCTGGTGTGAAATTAAACAACCACCTTGTCCCTTGATGATAAGTGGCGAGCTGTCTTAATGCTGCACATACCCTGTCACGCAGAACGCCGGACAAGGTCAGAATATACTGTATATATATATATATATATATATATATATATATATATATATATATATATATATATATACATATATGCCATTATATCATATTTTATATATATATATATATATATATATATATATATATACAAAATAGCATATTACATATTATGTAATATGCTATTATATTATGTATGACATTTCCAGTCGATGGTATATTCAAGGATGAAGATCTTTCATAGATGATTGCTTAGTATTGTAGCAATTCTATATTATATTCTATTTCCCTCTTAACATTGGCTGCAATTATAATGTATCCTTCCACACTCACTCGACTCAGCCTTGATGACCACTTCAAATGTGATTGAAACACTTCATTTTAAGAGGGAAATGAGTTATAATTCAGCCTTATTAATAATACAATAACGCCATTCAGTCAAACTGAATGTTTGAAAACAGAGTAGGCTGGTGCTGAGCAGTACTTCCTTGAAATTCAGCTGAGTAATATTCAGTGAACACAAAGAAAATACCAAAGCCATTGGTCCGGAGAGTTATAGACAAAATAGCTCATAAATATTTGTTGAGTTTTGATCAATAGCTGCAAGAAGAGGTGCTCATCTTTTATATTTCTCCGGTGTCACTGTCCTCTCCATTCACTCTTCTTTTAATAAAGCCTTTGGCAAAGGAGAATAAAAAACTTTCTTACCAAGGATTTGAAAATGATGTATTAAATTTCACAATCATTACAGTATTAATATAATGATGGATTGTTAACACCAATAGAGTAATTGTCCACCTCCTCTAAGGTTGTAATGCTGCTGATAGAAAGGCTGAGCACTGGCACATCCTTTTCTTTTGGCAGGTCCAGAGGAGGCTTGTGGAGTTGGGCTTAACTCCTGAGTTCATTTTACTGCATAAAACACAGCACTGTTGTGACTTTATAAAGACTGGTTTGGTGACCCCATGACTCCCATGGGTGCTCTGATGTAGGGTCTCCTGGAAAATCATGCTCACTTATGTAATAAATGGGATATATAAGTTTATCTTTAATTTAATTATGTTCTGTAATGTTTTCTTAAATATACAAAATACATGCAAGCAATTTAATGAAAAGATATTTATTACACTTGCACATACTATTTTGTGTTTTGTTTTCAAAGCACAATTTGAAATAGTTTGTTTATTTTATAGTATTTCATTTGATTTGTCATAGTATGGTTAAAGCAGGAATTAAATATGTTTTGAAAATGTACTGAGCATTCACCATTTTCTCACAACATTTAAACATTTAAATAATTCATTCAGCTCCCACAGGACACCTGCCCCCTCAGTCCCCCAACACATCACAGAGACTGCCCCCTCCCTCACATGTCCGCATACGTATCAGAAAAAATGAATGGTGCCTTGCAATAAATAATACATTATTCTAATACACATTCAGGTGGAGTCAGCCTCGTACACGGTGTGCAAGTAGACAAATTTAGAAAGCAAAGGGGGAAGGCTTTAGTGCAGAAGTGAAAGCGGAATGTGGTGACGGCTTGATAATAGGCAAAAACAACGTGCACAAGAGCCAAAGAGTGAGCGAGAGACAGGAGGAGAGGAAGAGAGAGGGACAGAGGAGGAGAGAGAGGGATAGACTGGCAAGCATATTATAACTCATCCATGTGGATCAGCGGTGTAGATTGGGAGCAATCCCTTGTTGAAATTGTCTTCTAAACACTTAGGGAGCAGGAGACAGAAAGGAGCAGCCCGTGTGAGTTTGTATCTCCAGGTAGCCCTCTGACAGCGCGTGTGTGCCGTGCACACGTGTCTGAGGAGCCTCAGTCCGTACACCAGAGGAGTAAGAGAAGCGAGAGAATGAAGAGGGGGTATTATGTACCCTGGATGTTGCCTGGTGCTTTAAACAGCTTCTCCAAGCCCAGGTAGTGTGCACCGGCTTCTAAATAAGCAGCACATTGACCGTCCCCTTCAGGACAGGAGGCTAGGCTGCAGTGTGAAATCAGACTAATACAGTGCGTAGGGCTGAGCAGAAGCAGCGCTCCTGCATGACTTACTAGACTTACTGACTAAAGGAGAGTAGAGGACATCAAGCAGCACCACAAAACAGGGGACTGCACCTCAGAGAACAGAGAGGAAAAGGCAGCAAGGTCAGTAAACCTTTTTCTACTGTTTACTGTGTTTATTGTGCTGTGGACGCGACACTTTGACTGGAGTTACAGTGAAGATGGGACAGTGCTGCTGTTTCTACCTCAGAAAGTATTGATTGTTGAAACTTGTGGGAAGTGTGCCTTTTTACGCTGCCGGTGAGCAGATGGACTGCACGTGGGGGGGCTGAGTTTGTTGCCCAACTTTTTTGTCTCTTAAAGCCAGTTAGACTGTGGAAATTAGTTTCACTTGAAATTGTTGTTGATTTTTTTGTATTGACAATTATAAAGTCTTCAGCATTTGTTTGGACAACATTTTATTTCTGATGTTATGTAGTTTTATGGATTATGAGTAAATATTATCTCTGTGTTAATATGCTGTATGTGACCTGGGATGAAAGTGTAAAAAAGTGCTCAAAAACCAAAACATGAACTTTGTCTGTTGACATGAGTCACTGAGTCATGTGGTTACACACTGGCCAATCGAGAGTGCAGAACACTTACACATGATGAGGTTCAACTTCTTCTCACAACACAAACTGTAAAAGACTGAATTGCAAGATGATGACAGATTCACAATACTTGTCCAGTTTTATCTCAATGAACTAAAAAAAAAGATCAAGCAATGTAGCTGTTGCCTGTGTGTACCAGCATTAAAATGTGTTTAGTTCCACAGTTTTAGTTTTAGTTCCTCTGAAAGTGGAAAAACCAGGACTTCCAAATTGTCAGCAATACTAAAGACATCAACACAAAAATTTGAGCCATCCATCACAGCTGTCGGCGTGTTTCTGTGGCGACAGTGATTTATTCTGGGGCTGAAATCCATTTGGACGCCCTCCTTAACTCACATACAGCATGTAACGCAGTTCCACTCAGGACTCTTGCAATAAGTGTTGATTTTTGAGCATTAATTATGTGCAGTGGACAAGTGCTGATGGGAGAATTATCTGTTCACTCACAGAGCTCACATGGCCAGGTGTTCTAAATATTATTGTTTCCTCTGGTGAGCTTAGTAATTTTCTTTCCAAGTTTCAAGTTGTATTTTGTGTTATCTGTATTTTTATCCACGTTAAAAAAAAAACATGAATAAAATACAACAGCTTGATAGTTGATTTGGTTTATTTTACTGTTTCGTCAAATCACCTCTTAATGCTTAATGGCAGAATTTTCATCTGTTATTTTGGCATTAATTTTGCCTGATTGTGCACCTGAGCACACTGACCACATCCTGTTTATTTCTATTGGTCGGCCCATTTGTGATGTCAATATTTCTCTCCAGCAGAAATATTGACTATGAACATACATGACTAGAATCTGTTGGCATGCGTTTGCTTTGTGCTTAGAGAAGGCCTGATTAGTTTTAATGCTGACCATGGAGGTCACTCAGGCTTCAACAAAAACTCAGACACAGATTACAGGTGCACGTTCTGTACTTAACTCTAAAGCTGCTGTTGTAATGTTGAATCACAAAGTGCTGCTGCATGTGTGCTCTGTGGATGACAGTTGACGGTCCTCTCTGGGTGAACTCGAGCTTTGGTCTGGTTCCAGCCATGATAACATGCTGAACTTAGCTCCTCTCTGAAAATCCTGGATTAATACCTGCTTAACATGTTGAGGCGTGAAACATGCAGTGGATTGACTGGTCTGCCTTATCTCCTGCAGAGTTTACAAGACCTGCAGTACCACAAGGAAATCCTTGTCCAGACTCTAAATTCTACACCCTAAAATATTGATTTGTGCTCCCCTTTGTATGCACGCTTATTAAAATCAACACATTTTTGTTACATTGAGTGCTGGAATTGATTATTTACCTGCACAACTTTTCTGTAAGTTACTATTTATATTCTTGTAATTGGTCTATACAAGTGTATTCATGAAAAGGAGATGCTGGTAGAATAAAAGACTTTATATAATTTATAGTTTATATAATAATGTTATAATATCACCTGCTGCACTGCTCAGGGATGCTGCTACATGTGTCTCTGCCATACAATCTACATTACAAACACATATTGGCTCATATTTCCAATAATCACTTAAAGCAGCTCCACTCTAATTGCACTGTGGCAGACATATGTCATTGTGATTAGAGCTTGTTTCTGCATCCAAGTGCATAATCACAGTATGGCCTCCTCATGTGTGACTAACTCCATCATCATTTATTCAGATGGTGGTTGTGGTTGTGGCGGCGGTTGTGTCAACGTGTGTCAAGCTGATTTGGAACAACATTCCTATTCTTATATTTGTTTTTATCTCTTAGGTTATGGTAAACAAGAACAGAGTAATATATTGTAAAAAAATATTTTAGAAAAAGTTTAATTTTAGAAATTTTAGAACAGAATTTGCGTAAAATGATATTGTTTTCTAGTTGTGATCCACAAGTACCTAATTTGCTCAATATTTATTGATTTTGTCTATTTGCAAACATTTTCACATGTACATTTATATATTGTAGCCTCATATTTTAAACTAATTTAAGATTTTTTTTCATTTTATTTGTAGATTTTTACATAAAAAACAGCAATATACAGTACAAAGTTGTACTGGAATCAAACAAAACAATGAAAATCAAATAAATTAATAATTAAAACCATATTGCAAAAAACAGTCAGAGCTTTTGAGCGAGTGTTTAATTTGTTCTGGTCTCAGGAAGAAAGAGGAAACTTTTATCCACTGAGAATGAGTGGGTGAGGGTCTTTCCAGTGCATTACTATAGATCTTACAACATGGGAAAGACATAGATCAACAAGATAATTTGAGTTGAGAGTTGTCAATAGGAGACATCGCAGAAAGAGCAGTCAGAGAATCCTCGGTGTTACAGATACAGAGATGAGGGCAGAGTGAGACTAAAACAGAAGATTCTCCTTGTTGCCTTGTTTTTTCGTTCACAAGGACCACTTGAACACTGAATTAGCTCCCATTCATGGACTATCCAAGGCTGGTATATTTCTTACGACATACTTGAACAATCATGAACCTTTATACCCTAATAGTTCTTATTACAATGGACAATTCCTCGTTAATCACACTATACTTAATACCAGAATTTAAATTTTACTTTTTATTTTGAATATGTTATTGAAATACAAGACAATATTGTGATCCAAATGAACAAGATAAATATGATCTGACGAAGGCTAAGGCCGAAACGTTAATAAATACTAGATCTTTTGGACATCTATCCGAGTGTGCTGTGTATTTTCCACATTGAAATACAAGAGCCATTGTTTTGCCTAAAAGGTTTGCCAAATGTACATAGAGCCTAATCTAGCCTCAAGCTCTGACTGATCACTTTGTAAATGATTTTGTTATTTTAAGGAAATTCTAAAATATTCAGTACACAAACATTGGTATTATAAATAGTGTGGAAAAATAAAAAATATATATATTTTAGATACAACACTCTTGTTTTATTCTGGTCTTATTACGAGTGGAAATAAGCTGTTGTATCCCTGGTCAGATGTTGCGATTTTGTTTTAGTCTGCGGTATTTCTTGTGATGCTGAGGCACACAGTTATGTTTGTGTATGTATGTGTGTATTTGTGTGCGTGGATGTGTGTGTATGTGTGTGTGTGTTTGTTTATGCATGTGTTTATATGCGTATCTGTGTATGTGTTTCTGCGTGTGCGCGTGTGTATATGTGTGTACCGCGCTGGTGTGCATGTGGATTCCATTTTGGCCAATCTGCAATAATTCAGAATCGCAGAAGAAGGAGAGCGTGGCCGGGATAGAAGCATGGGGGGCGGAGGGTGTATGGTTGGGAGGCACCATTTCCACTCATCCAATCCCCCTTCAGCACCACTGGAATATAATCCGCTGTCTCCTGACCTTCAAATCATGCAGCGCTGCAGTCATTTCAATTGGCCCGGTCGCCATTAGCGCGAAAATGTCCTCTAGCCACTCGAGCTCGTGCACATGGAAGATTTCCTTTCTCCCAGCATGGCTTCCCTCTTTTACTTTGGTCCTCGCCTCCATCTCACATTGGCTGCCGCATGCCCCCCTCAAGCCCCGACCGCCATGACGGGTGGGGGACCTCTTGCACTAAGGAAATGAGCCACCACAGGAGATGCTGTTGGTCAAAAGAAAGCGATGAAAACATTCAGTCCATTACATTGGAGTATGTTTGTAGAGTGCCATGTTGTGTTTGGAAAAGGTTGCGTTCATGTACCCTTCCTTACGTTATTTATTTTTGTCTCTTTTTTGAGTTTATATCCGGTCTGGGTAATATAAAAATGTTCTGTGTGTGTGAGTGTGTGTGTGAAATATATGTATTACAAGTGATGAGAAAATAATGTCTTTTGAGCAAAATTAGAGTCAACACTTTCATTATTCATGTTTAAAGACATATTTGAATGCATACATAAGTGTACAGATAATGTTGCTTTTGGCCCTTATACTGAGTGAAATATACACAACAGAAGAATAATGCAAATGTAAATCTCTTAAGTTGCTGAATATTGAAGCTGGCTCATGCTGAATGATAAATCATCAGTTTTAAAATAGAGTTTACTTGAAATACATCACCCAGTTCACTCTTTATTATCATTCATTTCCATTTTAGCCCAGAGACGCAGAATGGAGCTTTACAGTTTTGACCTGGCAGCTCGTGGTGCTGGCTCCGACCGAGGGTTCAGTGGAGCGTGCCCTGCGCTGCTCCCCTGGCCAAGTGCATTACAATGCGGAGCAGCTCCAGCCTGCAAACACACGCACTGAGAGGTCCAGTCTATGCCAAATCGCAGCATGTCTTATGTTTCTAGTAGATAGATAGATCAATTATTGAAGAAGGACATATTTGATATGATCTGAATATTAAAAATATATCAGAGGCCAAACAGCATTCATGGCGTCTTCAGATCCGTGTTGAGATATGTGTATCAAATCTCCAGAGAGATGCATGATACGGATGGGTCAAAGGTTCTCCCATGTTTGATTAGCTGCTAGCTTTTTTTTTAGTTTTGTTGTTGTTTTTTATATGTGTAAAATGTCAGTAACTCTCAAAATTATTACATTTTTTTTTAATAAATGTGTTTTATGAAAAGACAACTTGACGTATAAATGAGTGGTCTGGTGTAGAAACTCTCAAATATGCATGCTTGTGCTCTTTCAGAAAGGGAGAAGCTTGAAAATGATAAGTGAGCTGATATTATTGTTGATGTGATTCACACCCTTTAGTAAGGCATCCATGTAGAGTTTAATACAAAAATATATGTAGCAAATATATTGGAACCTTCTCTGTCTATTTTCTTCTTCCTCCTGTGTCTGTTATTCTATACATTTGATGTCTGTGATTAATGACCCTCTTGGCACTACTCATAATATTTTGACCTCAAGGTAAAATTGAAATGCATGCGAGGCATGTAAAGCATTTTGATATTATGGTCCAATATACTTAGTAGTCATTACAATTCTTGATATAGGTGAAAATAAACCAGAGGGTGATGGGAGTTCCAATCTACAGACCACTCCAAGAAATTGACTTATTGAAATTGCATTAAGTTGATTAGTTTGAGAAATAAATAAAGGCATTTACAATCAGTAGTGTTGCACATAGTGTTTCAATGGAACTGAGGAGGAGCATCAATTAAACTTGTTCACGTGCATTTTGAGAGCTGGACCTGTTGTCTTCTAATAAAGCCCGCCTGTGGACTCAGAATGTTTCATTTCCTCTTGGAGATTGGCCTCTGTAATGCACAGTGCTTATCATAGTCCCAAAAGCAGAGCAGCAGCTCAGTGCTGTGATGTTGGATCCCAGATCGACCTCAGGCCAGCGCAGCTATCACCACTGAGAGGCACAGATCCTCTCTTGTTTTTATTGTTGAAGCGTCTGAACTCAGAAAACCTTTTAGCTGTAAAATAACAGTCTTTAACACTTGCATATTCATGTAGTGTTGTAATCTTTATAGAGTTTCCTTACATGGAGAGAAAACACTGTGCATTAGCTTTAGTCCGTTGTGTGTTTGTCCCGATGAACATGAAAAATTGCGTCTGAAAAGGACAAGGTTGTGAGGGGGCCAAGCTGTCCCTGGCCATTTATTCTGTGTGGCTCCCCTGTCTAATTAATGGGGCACATTCAAACATGTTATTGCAGCAGAAGCTCTGTCACTCATTAATCACGTGACCTTGGGTAGCACACTTAATGACCTTGGAGGAGTAGATCAGCTGCTCAAGGCTCCGGCTGCACTTCTCTACTGTTACTGCCCTTTCCCTTGAATTAAGACATCCAAGAAGCCCCTGAAGTTGTAAATTATATTGTGTGATACTGAAGAATTCACATATAGAATACATAAGGAAATTGTCATCTTGGTTTGCCCATTAGGATTATTGCTTAAGTTTGCTAGAATATCTTCAAGTGAGAACATTAGTAATTAATAAAATGAGATGTTTTGAATAACCTTCTATGTCTTCAACCCAAAGTTTAAACATTGATCATATTCTTCCTGCCTCTGTCTTTTAGTGATTGCTGCATGATAATGTCGCCTTTCTTCTCTGTGACATTGGAATAGTGGGATTTTGTTTATCCCTGCTTTTGTTTATTTAACATTTTGCTCAGCGGGGAAGTTTCAGATAGATTGTTTTCAAGACAGTCCCTGCAGACAGCGTGCAAACACAGTACAGCTTCATCAAACAGAACAATCTTCAACTTTCCCCTTCCGCCGTGCGCCGCCAAATGTGACGGAGAGCAACATCATAATGGAAAATGATGGGAAATGATTGTCATAATTTTTTTTGTCTGTAAGCATATGCAAGCCTGTGTGTGTGTGTGTGTGTGTGTGTGTTTGTGTGTTTTGAAGATTTATTTAGACCCATGTGTAAGCGCAAACATCCCTTTTCCATGTGGCAATCATTTGTAAGTTTAGTTATTAATGAATTCACGCGAGAGTGATAGTTTTCCCGTGCAAAAGAAAGAGTAGACATAAGAGCGCATGCTTTCTGACCCTGAATTTAAAGAGATTGTGCAAAACAAAGGTTTTTTGGAAGTAAAAAAGTTTGCTTTTGTTTGTTTGAAATGAGTTCTGTTGTGTTGGTTCACTCTAAATCTTCTTGGCTTCATTGCGGCGTTTTTAGATGTATTTTCAATTATATTTTGGGCAAGAAAATATAGAATTTAAGATGTGATAAAGGCAAGTTTGTTTCTGCTGTCTGAAACACAGATGTGTGGACCGACTTGGATCTTTGAATCGTTTCATTATGACACACACAGGAAACACATAGGGAACATGCCATTAACGCATTTCTTCTTTCACCGCCCCCTGTCTTCTGTCCATGTCGGTCTTTCCCCTTTACCAGAGCACACTTGATTAATATTTCCCCTTTTCTGTTACCATGGCAATAAGGTCAACGCATATAATCCTTAATTGAATCTCGCCTGTTCTTTTGTGTGCATCTTCTGTGTTTTGGACAATACAAATCTTCCACTGATGACTTCTGCCACTTTGTGCTCTCCTCCGTCCTTCTCCTCCTTCTGTGTCCCATTAATGTATTCATTCTCTTCCTCCACTGCCTCAGTCTTTCTAGTTATTTAATTTTTGTTTTATTATTATTATTGTTATTATAACAGGAACATTGGGTTAGGGTTAGGGTTAGGGTTTTGCCAAAGTAGCAAAACTACTACATGGACCTCTGGAACCAGGGCACTTTCTATACAGTGCTTACCTATACATTTTATTGATCTATTTCTGTTACAGATTTCAGTAATCCTGTATCCCTTGTGTCAGGGCTCCAGTTTTTGTCTGTTTCAAATAAAATATCTGAAAAAAAGGAAAAAAAACAACTAGCCAGTTTTTGCTTCCAGTTTCTGTACAGTCTCTACATCAGACAGAATGCATCAATCAATGCATCCCATTGCACGGACACATTTTGAATAATATTAAATATGAATATATTTATTTTGTTATTTAATTCTTGATTTCAAATTTATTTCATATTTCATACAGTTTTATCTAATATGGGAAGAAGTGCTTCATGAATCAGTTATGCAGCATAAAAACAACAATATCATGGAACGATTAATCAATTTTAAAACTGAAGAATGTAAATTATTAAACACGTTTGTCTTGTTGATGTTTATTCACGTATCTTGATGATTCCAAAAATAGTTACTGCCCTTTTGCTACAGTATATCATCATTATTATTCATAGAGGACGGATAATTATTTCTAAAATTTCTAGTTAAAGCGCGCACTCGCAGAGCAAGTACTGTGTATGGAACGTTTATACCCGGACTCTCTGATTATTATCCTGGGGGATTTTAATAAGGGAAACTTGAGCCAGGAATTACCCAAATACAGACAGTTTATCAAATGCCCGACCAGAGAGGAGAACACTCTGGATCACTGTTACACCACCGTGCGCGGAGCTTTTCGCGCTGTTCCCAAGCCAGCCCTCGGCTTCTCAGATCACTCCATGATACATCTGGTTCCTGCTTACAGACAGAGACTAAAGCTCTCGAAACCTGCAGTGAGGAGCTCCAAAGTGTGGTCTGATGAAGCTGTGGAAGAGCTGCGCGCATGCATGGAATCCACAGACTGGGACCTTTTCAGAGCTGCCACAGATAGTTTGGATGAATACACGGACACTGTGACGTCATACATTCACTTCTGTGAGGATAGCATCATTCCAACAAGGACCAGGGTCATCTATAACAACGACAAACCTTGGTTCACTGCTAAACTCCGGCAGCTCAGGAAAGCAAAGGAGTCTGCTTTCAGGGAGGGGGACCGCAGCGGCTACAAAGCAGCTAAATATCAGTTCAGGAAAGAACTGAAAGCAGCCAAGTCCCGACACAGAGAACGACTACAGGAGCAGTTTGGTAACAACGATACTGCTTCTGTCTGGAGGGGCCTACGGGAGATCACCAACTACAAACCCAAAGCCCCCCCCTGTGCTGATGACCACAAGCTAGCTGACGAACTGAACTTATTTTTCAGTCGCTTTGATGCTGCCCCTGACACCTCTCCCTCCCCCACCCCCCACTACTCTAACGACCCACCCATCAGCCCTGCCCCCAGCCTAACAATAGCCGCTAAAGAGATTAAACAACTCTTCTTGAGGCTGCACCCCCGCAAAGCTCCTGGCCCGGACCACGTGTCTCCGGCCACTCTGAGACACTGCGCCAGTGAGCTTACTCCTGTGTTCACGGACATTTTCAACACCTCTCTGCAGTCCTGCCATGTCCCGGCCTGCTTCAAATCCTCCATCATTGTCCCCGTCCCGAAGAAGCCCAGGATCACAGGACTCAATGACTACAGACCTGTAGCACTTACGTCTGTCGTCATGAAGTCATTTGAACGCCTGGTTCTCTCCCATCTCAAGTCCCTCACCTCCCCCCTCCTGGACCCCCTGCAGTTCGCCTACAGAGCCAACAGATCTGTAGACGACGCCATTAACCTGGCCCTCCACCACATCCTACAGCACCTGGACTCCCCGGGGACCTACGCCAGGGTCCTGTTCGTGGACTTCAGCTCTGCCTTCAACACAATCCTGCCATCCCTGCTCCAGGACAAGCTCTCCCAGCTCAACGTGCCCGATTCCACCTGCAGGTGGATCACTGACTTCCTGACGGACAGGAAGCAGCGAGTGCGTCTGGGGAAGAATGTCTCGGACTCTCGGATTATAAATACAGGAGCCCCACAGGGCTGTGTTCTTTCTCCCCTGCTCTTCTCCCTGTACACCAACTGCACCTCCAGTCACGACTCCGTGAAGCTGATCAAGTTCGCGGACGACACCACCCTCATTGGACTCATCTCCAACAACGATGAGTCCGCCTACAGGAGGGAGGTGGACCGGCTGGTGTCCTGGTGCAGTGGTAACAACCTGGAGCTGAACGCCCAGAAGACAGTGGAGATGATTGTGGACTTCAGGAAGAGCACTGTCCCCCCACCCCCACCCTCCGTGATGGACTCCCCCATCACCTCTGTGGAGTCCTTCCGTTTCCTGAGCACCACCATCACCCAGGACCTCAAGTGGGAGCCGACCATCAGCTCCCTCATCAAGAAGGCCCAGCAGAGGATGTACTTCCTGCGGCAGCTCAGGAAAGCCAAGCTGCCTGCACAGATGTTGGTGCAGTTCTACACGGCCATCATCGAGTCCATCCTCACCTCCTCCGTCACCGTGTGGTTCGCTGGAGCCACAGTCAGGGACAAGCAGAGACTACAGCGCATTGTGCGCTCTGCAGAGGAAGTGATCGGCCGCAGCCTTCCATCGCTGCAGGACCTGTACGTCGCCCGAGCTCGAGGCCGGGCTGGTCGTATCACAGCCGACCCCTCTCACCCTGCACATGGACTATTCCAACCACTCCCCTCAGGCAGGAGGCTGCGGTCCATCAGGACTAAAACCTCCCGCCACAAGAACAGTTTCTTCCCCTCTGCTGTTGGACTCTTGAACACTTCTTAACCTGTCCCCCCGCCCTTTATAAAGTCACTTTACTGCCCATCATACGTCACTTTACTTCACTGTACTGCTGTCACCTTACATTGTGTGCACCATGTGCACTTGTATATTGTAAATAGTAACTGTAACTCTATTTTAAATTTAAATTTATTCTTTAGAAGTGTTTTTTATTCTTATTTTTATTATCTCTTTTTGACTGTTGCACTGAGCCAAAGCAATTTCCAAGTCTGTGACCTCCTGTTACTTACGTTGGCAATAAAAATGATTCTGATTCTGATTCTGATTCTGATTCTGAAATGAGGAAACAAAAGCACTATTCAGAATTGACAAATACACCATAAAATAACGATTTGCAGTTAAGCCCAATCCAAAGTGACAGTCTATCAATAATGTTGCTCTGAAAATGGGACAGGTTTGTTGCACTGTTTAAATCATCAGAGACTTTATATAGTAGGAAAGCATGCAGGTATAGGAAATGCATTAGAGGCTGGTGTTAATGGGAGGGGTGAGAGGAGTGGGAGTCCAGGGTGATGGGGGTGAGGGGGCGACATCACTCACTTGTCACTGCACCAGGGACTGTAAAACTCGGATCCTCCAGCGACACACACACACGCTGCCTTTATTAGGTTTTCACTCATCTTCCATTTAGATTCCATGATTCTAATGTGATGTAACATTAAGACACAACTGTCCCATGAAATCAACAACAAACGGTGTCATGTGTGTCATTTTGTTTCGTTTTTTTGCATTTTCAATATTCTTCACTCACACACATTTGCATTGTTTGTATCTGTTCATGTTTATTTAATTTATATATTTGTATTTTTTATTATGTTCAATTAGGTACAAATGTCAAAACACACATCAATCCTCAAGCATACACAGGAAACCAAAATCAAAAAACAAAGAAAAAGGAGAACGTGTGACCAAACTTAATATAATGATCTTTTAAATATTTGTTGTAATTATATCATTATTATTAGGTTTTGTCTGATATGTTTTGATATGATATTTACAAATTTGCAATGGGGTCAATCAATTGAATGGGGGTAAACCTAAAAACTTAATTAAAGATACATGTTCTATGCTAATTGAAATCTGAACTCGTAATTGATTGAACTGAGGATTTGAAGACAGTCCATGGAACTACGTTGTTGAGTTGGGAACACCTTTGCATTCGCTTTTCTGAGATGCCCGTGCACTTCAACTGATGACACACGATATGCAAACACATGCAAAGATCTGGTCCTAGTTAGCATAAATCCAGGCTGTGTTTGTTTGTGCCCATATTGGGCATCTCCAGCGTCAACACACTGATAATCGTTTGTTGCAACAAGTGTCTCCATCACATTACCATGCTCACCAGCTCTCCCTCTTTCTTGGCAGCAGGCCGACGCTGCTCCCCATTCCCTTTGTGAGAAAAGGAGCTGATTGTGCTAGGGCAAAACGCTTCAGGGGGGTAAATCGCTTGAAAGGGGCGGGGTGAGTGGGTAGTTGATTTACATACTTGCAGATTAAGCCACACTCATCTGATTTAAAACAGCTTCCAAGCAATTAAGGGTCATTAGCTCTTTTGTTTTGTTTGTCATGGCACAGTGTCGTGACAGCATCTGTGCCCCAGTGGGATTGCCCGTGGTTGTATCAGCTCTCAAAGGGGCACATCTTTTAGCCCTCATCCCATTCATGGCTCCTCCTAAGCCATTGACACAGCTCTTCTGTGGGGCAACACACTGTGGCACAGCAGTGAGGGGACACCTTTTGGCCAAGACGTGGGAATGTGCCCATCCTCAGGAGGTACCTGCTCTGGAGATGTTTTCATCCAGATATGCAGCTCAGTGGTCTGAAGACTTGGGACTTCACACATTAATATCTGTTTGCAACACTTAAGAATAAGAATACAGATCACAGTTCATGATAGCACCCCATCTCCCTCAGTGGAAGACTGAGACACCCTCAGTGCAAGAAGGAGCGCTACCGCAGGGCCTTTGTCCTCACCGCTGTCAGACTGTACAATAAGTCACTTTAAGTCACTTGCACTAGGACTGAATAACCTGCACTACTATTGACACTGTTTTTGATTGCCACTTCTGAATTGCCACTTTTTATTGTACATAATATATCCTGCATTTAACATGTTTGCACATTTCTTTCTTTTGCACAATCTTGAGTCCATGCCAAACGTGACGTGTAATATTCTCCTGTGTGAGATCAATAAAGTCGATCTTACCTTATCAATAGTTTGAGTGAGAAACATAACCCAGTAATACCTCTGTAATGTCTGCCCTTGTTTTCTTTAACATTGTTGGTGTAACCATTAACTGGCTTTTGTTTTGTTAAGCTGTACCCTGCTCCCGTGAAAAGATGTCAGAGGAAGCAAAAAGACAGTTTATGGAATGTAGAAGGTTGGCACGTAAATGTTCACATGTCCATTTGTGTGGCTTTCGAACCCTCCTCAGTTGATATAGAAAAACACTTACTGCTAATGTAAATAGCACGGCAGCATAAATCAGGAACCGCAAGCTGCCTGGGGAGAATATCGTGTAATAGTTATTGCGAAATGAAGTGGCATTGGGATCAATATCCCACTATATCTCACTCTGGCGTAATGGCACAGAGGGAAGCTGGAGGCCAAGGGAGTCCGGTCTTTCCATCGCACCACGGGCCTATAAATCTGCCTAACCCGCAGCCCGCTTATTAAAGTGCATACACAAGCCACTGCAGCTCCAAAAATAAAGGCTCCAACTGACCCAGAGTCAGCCTGTGAATGCCTTTACCTTGTCTCAGGGCAGAGGTTAAAGGCTGATTGAGGCTATTGCATTATTTCATTGCCCTGCATAGACTCAACACACCGTACTGTAATGCAATATATTATTACTCTCTAATATTAACTATACAATTTTGTAGATTCAGGTTGTCTGGTCATGCAGCTGCCATGAATCTGCTATGCAGAAATAGCCGTTGAAAAGTTCATATTGGTCAGTGAAACATAATTGGACAAAACCTTCATGGATGTTGTCTGAACACTTATACACCACTCTTGTGTTTTTCAGGACTACATATTTGGATTGTGTTAGACTTGTGTGTTTCATTCAACATTTCTTCCCGTTTTTAAATATTATAAAATGAACTTAATTGATCTGCGGTAAATATATTAGAAATTATTTGGCAATTATTTTTTCTTCAGCCCCAGGTTTTAAATGCATACATACGTGAACACATTGAAGACATTTTGTGTGTAAATAATGATTTCTATGTGGTGTGTGAAGCAGACATGTAAATGTGTGTTTCAGACTGGCCTCTGACCTCTGACCTCAGAGTGAGGCTGTCTGACCAGTGTCTGACCCTCGTGCTCTCCTAAATGATTTGACAATAGAGAGGTGTATTGATCTGGCCAGTCTCTAGTGAAGGGTCAAGGGGCGACATGACTCTGAGACATGAGGCGGTACTGTCTCAGGCTGAAGGCTGTACCTGTTTCTTCTCCCACTGTTGGGATGAGGTTTCTGTTTCTCTTCGATGTAAGGAAACTCTTTGGACATCTATAGCTGCGTCACGAGCTTCTGCTGTTTAATGAGAATTACAATGAACCAATGTGTAGAACATTTAAAAGCTAACACATTAGGGCTTGTATGACAGCCTCAGGAAATTACTTATTTTTATTTTTAAGGCAGCACAAATTGCTTAAAGCAAAGCTTATGCCTGAAAGCTTTGGTAACCCACACCTCCTAACCCCTGGTCCAAAGAAAACACACGTCTGCAGGCTATTCCCCATCTGCCTGTGCTCCACATCTGGACAGAAACTAGAAACACTCCCTCACTCTGCTCTCAGATTCCTTCAGAGTGACCGGTGCAGAGCAACATCTGGAAGGAACAGCAGTTTTCTTTCCTCTTATTTCTTCTGTAGATCTCGGCCCCCGATAATCCGTCTCCCTCTTCATTAAAGGACCTGAATAAACACAGGCCTCTTCCAGTTGTTCCTCTGAATTTCCTCACCAGGCGTCAGGAGACCTGAGCAGGAGCTACTGGATCAAAGCAGCCAGTAGCCCCAGAGTACCAGAGAGCGTGTCCGGGGCTGGGCCCATTACCTTACTCCCTGGAGCCTCCGAGGCCCCTGGGTTATGGGATGTCCACTTTTTTGACTCAGCTAAAAATATGTAGATGTACAGAGTGCAGAGAAGGAGAAAAAAAGTAATGAAAGTGGACGTAATGGCAGAAAACATACGCTGCTTGTGAAGCAGTGAACAACTCCAGTGTAAAACTGATCCTGATGTCACATGTATTTTCTTATTCCTTGCACTACCTGGCAATCAACTTAGAGGGGCAGTGGTTCACTGGAGAAGTTTGCAGTGGAAGCAATTCAAATCACAAATCTAAAGCATAGCAGTAGCACTAGAAAAGAGACAGAGAATGATGCAGGCACTGTAATTGTTACTCACTGGGGGGGATGAGCAAATGTATCCCTTCTGCACTTAAGTAAAACAAAAATGTTGTACACAATGATCAATGTAATGAACTTAGACGCTTTAGTTGCATGATGAGCGCAGATATGGTCTGAAATGAGCATGGTTTAGTATTTGTGGATGTTGTGTGTTTGTGTGTCCAAATGGCCCTGTGGTCGTCATCAGGCTCCCATCAGCTCCTCCATTAGTTACTGAGCCGTGGGTCCAAGCTCCAGTCTACCTGCTCAGAATACTGATGAGGCGAGAGGATGAGCAGCCCGCACAATGAGACAAGCACTCCCACATCACAGCATTAACATAACATCTGTTTTGACATTAAGTGACATGTTTTTTGACATACATGTAGAATCAAAGTAATTGCATTTCACACACCTAAGTGAGACGGCTTCGTATTATACTAGAGAAATCCGTAAAAGCATTTGAATGTTATCTGTTTGATTACTGCCCATTACTGGACACTCTGCTGCTCATGGTATCGAGGAAAGCACTTCATAGAAACGACGTGGTTAGATCATAGCTTACATTGGCTGAAAAAACGTCACACACGGCAGAGTACACATTCAGGTGGACGAGCACAAAGGCAAATATGGAGGCTGGGTGTTTCTTGTCCTTGCGAAGCCCAGAGAGCCACGCGCTCGTGACAGGAAATGTACTGCAGTCATTAGAGCCAGGAGCAAACAGGCAGCTGCCACAACCACATTTACTGTTTGCAAATGTGTCGGCAATGGTTGTGTTCACACCAGATGCAAATGGGAGCAGCACACTTCAATCTTCTTCATATGGCATTTTTTTAATTAGGCCTTTTTCTACACTGGATTGAGAAAACATGATTTTTTTCATATATTTAAGTGTTCTTTGTATAACATAAACGAAAATAAACGTCAGCATAAAATACCTAATTACAGTTAAATAGCTTCATTCATTTTGCTGCAAAGTGCCTGCCACCTGCATGCATTGTTCTTGTAAGGATAGGGGAAAAAACAATCTTTAAAAAAAAAAATCTTTAAACAGTTATTTTTTTTTTTTTTGGATGTATGAACGATTGGAAGCTTGATTAGGGCTCTGCTCAGGTACAGTATGTGGTGGGTCATGACCACTTACCATACCACGACCACAAAATGAACAATATATTTTTACTTTAAACAATTATTATCATCAAATCAACTCAATTTTCACCAAATCTTACTGTTTATTTGTAATTTATGCTAGCTAAGCCTCTGTCGTGTCTCCAAACTGCAACCAGAAAGGACTGCCAAATGGGTGGGACTTGTGTTGCGATGCATATTTGGTCATAAATAGAAGGAGGCAGCCCAAATCTGTTGGAGGGCCTGGATAAAATATAACAATGCTTTTGCAGAGCAGTATAATATTCGTGTGTGTTTATGTCAAAAATATTGTGCTTGAAGAGAAAACTAAATAAACCGTGACCCATTTCCACGACCTCATAGGAAACATATAGGTCACAGCAGGGTCTTCTCCCACCACCCAAAAAAATCAAGCACCATTTAAAAATCCAAACGGGATATTTCCTCCAATAATAACTAACCTTTTCTGTCTACAATCACTGGAGCTTTAGAGTGCCGGAGGAAAGGCCTGTGCCGCACGCATTGCCTGTAATTGCAGTCCACCATCCCGCTTTTAGTTTATTTTTTTGCACTATTTTGGATTTGACCCACACCCCCCCTTCCCCCAGTGCTCCTGTCCTCTGTGTGCGTGCCTGATTGCCCGCACAGCTCGTCCCACACTCAGTAATCAAGCAGGCGCTGTGTGGAGAGGGGGCAAACTGCAGCTCAAGTGCCTTTTGTAATTGGGGGGAGATTTGGAGGGTATAGTGGGACCGTTGCACGCCGTGTCAGAATTGGGATGTGATAGTGCATAGGACGAAATAACAGAAAAGCCCGAGTCAAGTATAGTTCCAAGTTTTAGTACCTACCAATGGTGTTTTTAAAAGTGCCGGCATTTTTTGTTGCATGTCTTGTGTGATAGATTTTGCATTCGGTTGGTTAGAGCAGGAATGTGTACTCGAATATATTTATATCAAATATCCGACAAAAATAAAATGAGCAGGGTACAAAAAAACCAGAGATACACAGTTTGAATACGGTTTGGGCACAATACAGGCCCAAACACTCTCTGATCCTACAACTCTCTCTTTAACCTGCACTGATACAATTGTGTGTACTTTTTGTGTGTTTGTACATACTGTAGTAGACCTTGCATGAAGATGATGCATGCATGCCTTTATGTGTATTCTTTACTTTAATAACTTGCACCTTGAGCCAAAGCAAATTTTGAGTTTGTGACTTCCTATTACTTACAATGGCAATAAAAATAATTCTGATTGAGACTCTGATCACTCAGTTGCTGATGTTATCCTTCTCTTTCCTCCACGTACTTCTTCAGTGTGTCCTTTTTTGAATAGAATTTTTGATTCTTCTGTTAAATAGTTTCTTGCACTACTTGGCCTAAATTTACGCTAATCTTGTGTTTCAGTCTATAATGAGTATGTAAATATGGTGAGCATTCTATTTTTGCTTTTGTTTTTGTGGATAGGTGGCTGAGAGTTTTCAGAGGGCCTGACAATTATTTGGGTACTTTTACAGTTGATCAAGTGTTGCAAAATACATGCATGAAATGACTATGAGCATTTTGAATTGCTATATTAAAGAAGGAAATTAACACATCATTTTTGGGCATTAAAATGATAATGACACCATTTAGTTTGTCATTTCATGTCTTACAATGTGAAATAGAGAAATTTAGGTTGCAACAAGCATCAAGGGTAAATAATGCTGTAGCCCGCCCTATCCCTATGCACCAGCAGAGGAAGGTGTAGAATTTGTTTTGTTGATTGAAAATACCAGCTACAACCTCTGCTGTATGAGTGCAAAGAATGTAATTTCACTCATTTGGATGGCAGACTATTGTGATGTCATAAGACTGATTTAGGAGTATTTAGAAATGAGCTGCAGAGTTAAATATTTGTCCTATTATTAGCATGATAGATCTAAAAACAACATCCATGTTTGATTTGATGAAATTTGTTCCTAACGAATGTTGTAACATGATAAAAGCCCAAAAAAGTAGATTTTCCAATTATTTCTTAAACTGGCAAAGAGGAACATTTTTATTTTGTCAGCTTATCCATTTGAATTGTTTTGAACCTGTGATTAACTTTTGATTCACAAGCTGTCATACCATGTAATTCGATCAAATTAAAATGATTGGACACACCCAGTAAAGCCAGGGTTTTACTGCTGAAGTGTATAAAGCATGTGCCACATTCTCATTCTATCTGCCCAGGACGCCCGGGGGCACAGAGACTGGCCTGTCCAAAACTACAAAAGGTCTACAGTTTGGCCTTAAGCAAAGCAGCTCATGAAAAGAGCTGGACACATTTTTCTTTCTCTGTAACAATAATTACCATCTGTTTTAGATATTCAACTTAACATAAACCTATATTTATTTTAGATGTGAAATAGAGACAATTTTGTAAAATGTTTTTGGGAAATTTGTATATTCCTAAATGGAGAGATATTATCATTGCATTTGGAGCCAGTCAATCAAAAGTAGGCTATATACTCTCTGTTTTCTATCATAAAAATGTAAAAAACAACATTAAAAGAGTTATTCTTCACACGATTGTATATTCCAAGCATCTAAATGATTTATTATGATTAGTCATCAGCACTTTTAAAACTCGCCCAGAGTCGAAAACTGCTTTTTCTGGTAGTCTGAGAATATACGTTATATACGTTGATGCAAAGCACTCCCAAAGGTCTTATTTTCACTGAGATCTATTCTGGGGAAAAACACATTTTCTCAGCAACTAAAATCAGGTTTACCTCTGCAAGAGCTCGACAACTTAAACTGTTTTATAACGTGTTGTGTGTGAATAGAGGGGTGCACTAGTTATGCACTGAGGGGCACTAATTGCTGAGCTCAGGAGCAGTGCCTGCGTCACACTTGTGTCTTTAGCTATTATTGTGTGCACAAACATATGGCCATAGCCTCTATGGCACAAAGAGGGCCTGCCCCGGGGCATAGAGGCTCCAGCCCTGCTCTCTGACAGTATAAACAAATAAAGGGACCGCAGCTCAGCGCTGTGTTCACAATGCAAAGTGTGGGGTGTGGAAGCCTCAACCAGCTCCTAGCTGCGACTGTTTTCTAACTGAACACTGTATAATGTGGGGCATTTGCAAAAAACCCATGGGAACAAAGTTACTCCCTGAATTTAATTTTAAGGTTGTTTAGTGATCGTTGACATTTATGTTAAATCCTGCTCCTTTTTGTATGAAGTTTAGTATGAGTATTTCCTTACTCTAAAAAAGTACAGCAACTACATATACATCTTCAAGACTTACTGATTTGACTTATGATTACTGATCTGCTTGCATGTTTGTGGGAGCACTTTCGTAATTGCATTAAGACAATGGCAGACTTTCTCCTTCTGTTTAAGCTCACTTTAATTGACTCTGAACGGTGCACTGGGGAGGACAGGACTGATGGCATTAAGTGGACATGCAATTAGCCATGTCCCTTCAGACGCACTGCGGACAATCAGAGGACTGGAATTCATAGTGGAATGTGTCGCGGAGGGCAACACATGCTCTCGTGTCACCGCTGTGTGGGCATCCTGATGGAATGGCATTTCATTCATTACAGAAACAGACAGAGAGTGAGACACCGGCATCGGTGAGGACCACGGTTTGTAATGAAGCAGCATGAAATGTGCAGCACAGGCCACTGAGGTGACAGAGACAAATAAGAAGAAAGATGGAATAGTCCGAAAAAGGCATTGATTTGGATTACTAAACCAACAGGATTTTGAAAATGATCTCTTCCTGCAGAGCACTGTGGAAGCAGATCTTTAACAAGGACATGTTTATACCCAACAAATGGTAATATGGCTGCATTTCCATAAAGAATAAAGGTACAATGTTGATCCAATCTATACTTGTATGCTACGGTTTGGTTTATATTTTTCAAACTTTTATAAACATTATCCAAAGTACACAAATTAATAAAAATGGTTGTTTGCACTTAGACTATACCTAAAACATAAAATATACGCACATACAGTATACAAAGAATGGGGTTAAACAAGTGTTAACCCCAAATATTCCTTAGTTCAATTCAGTGACAGAAACATGTTCAATTATTAATTGTTTAGTTTTATTAATACTTAAATATAAATAATCAGTAGATGAATGATGTAATTCGTTTATGTTTGTAGGTATATAGCAGAAAAGGTCATAATATTCAGACTGCATAGCACATTCCCTTCTTTTACCTCCCCCCTGTTTTTTTTTTTTCTTTACCTTTTTCTTTTTACTACATTTTTCATTTCCCCCCTTTGCCCCCCTATCACTACCCCCTTCCCCCATCTTGGACAATCTCGAGCTGTCTTGTGCTCTCCGCTCTCATCCCGACTCTGCTCTTCCCAGCTCTTCCTCCCTCCCTCCACTCTTCTTCTTCATTTAATAGTGGACCTCAGAGTGGTTGCCATGTCGACCAGCCGGCACATTACTATGGCAACGGGTCTGAGCGAGACAAGGCTGCTGATTAGGGAGAGATGTGCGGTGCAGCCCGGCCAGCGCGGGGCGGAGGAAGAGGCGGAGGTAAAAGGGGGAAATGGTGTTGGGATGCTGGAGGGGGGGCTGTATATTATAGGTCTGGAGACGTGTGTGCATCTTAAAAAAGAATTTAGACAGCTTGATCGGGCCTAGCAGGCAGCCAAAGGACATTTTAGATTGGATGTTACATGTGTTGAAGATAAAGGTTTTTTTTTTACTTTCCCCCCAAAATACCACATTTTCATTTCACCTGGCTGAACTAACATCTTTTAAATTGCCAGTTTATGAAAGAAAGAACATTTCTCAATAGCACTTTAATATTTTGAGATCTAGTTTTCTTCATTCTGCACTCGTGTCTGGTGTTTTGACATGTGAGGGACAAAGTGGAGGTTTTTTGTGCCCTTCTTCAGAAGAACTAATGACCGTTAGAGGATGCCTCAAACCAGATCCATCAGAGAAACTAATTACCAGAGCCAATTAAAGAGAGAGAGAAGGAGAAAAGGAAAAAAAAAATGGTAAAATGCAGTAAAACTCCACTCCCTCATTCTGCTGCTAGCTCTTTTATGTAATTATAGCTTATTTATTATTCATCTTTGGGCAAAATAAGAATGTTTTAGACTGATAAAAGCCAGTGCACATGGCCTAAAATTTTAACTGCAAAATATTACACAACATACAGGTTTGTATTGGAAATGAAGAGCATAATATTACAAACATAATCAATTATAAATAAAAATGTTGTTTTTTTAACGTATACATGTCAAATCCTCTCTCCTTTTTTACTGTAGATCCACTTTTTAGAGATCTCATTAGGAGCCTGTCAGCTTTTGGCCAGAGACTGAAGACTCACACAATCATCAAGTGCCGATGCCATTACACGTTTCACAAATTATACAAGAGCTTCAGTGGGGCCATACTGATAGACCAGATCTTACACAGTGCTACACACTCATCCTCCTCCACTTACTGTTATATAAAGATGAGTATGCTGACTAACTCTCGGAAATTATAACTCTCTACATTTTGCTACCTCTTCGATAGTGTGATGGCATATATAAACTCCAATTCCATAGATTTATGAACATGAAACACACATTACCTTGACCTTATGGAGCAGTAATTGGAGAATAAAACTCGAAGTCAAGGGTCCAGTGAAGGGGTGTCTTTACTTCACCTACACCTATTCTTACACTGATTACACTGAAGTGAAAGGAGAAGGAGCACTTAACAGTTTATTTTGGACATTTCCTCAGACAGACATATTGATTATATTGATTGAGTTCTGGAATGAGATATTCCTCTATATACAAGAAAAGAGCTTGAAAATATTGTAACTTCATAAATCTTGTATTAAGATTCTTTTATACAGGTACATTAGCACATACTTGAAGACAAAGGAGAGTTTGTTTGCCTACAAAGCTCACTTTGCACATAACCATTTACACTGACCAGGTCCAGCCCTGGTGCTTGTGGGGCAGTGTGTGAGCGATGTCTCCCCAGGGGGCTGATATTTTATAGTTTATGTCCATCAGTACTACAGCCTGGGGCACAGGGTGACAGTAAGTGCTCTCAACAGTGGTGACACTTATTCATCGGAGCTATGACACACAGGGGGGTCTGGGTCATAGGGATTGGAAATTTAAACACCTAAAGACCTAGATATGCAGCTCTTTGTGATTTAGTATAATACAGTGTTTGTTCCCTGACTTTGCTCTTTTAGTACATCCCACCACCACAGGAAGTCACTGTTGCATTTTGGTCCTAGCATTTGTGGCTATATGACCATCTCATATGTGCTCGGAGATTGGCTTGTGGAAGACTCTCCAATCTAAGATGGCATTTCAATTTCTCATCCCCCTCATGGCTGTGCTGTGCACTGCTGCACCTCCTCTACATATATATAAGCAGGATGCTTGTGAACCCCAGCCTTCTAGATGCGCATGCTAAGCAATCAATGTGTCACCTCCTCCTGACAATTGTATTTTTTTCATATGGGGGCCAAGCTCATTTTTTCTTGTCAGTAGATGGTGATTTTCTGTATTGTGATTCAGTTCTAAAAGTTGGGGACGGGGTGTATGATAAGTAGCTACCTCCTGCCTGTCCCCACTTCTAGTTCATTGCATCAAAAAAATAAAAAGGGATGCACAGCCCCCACCTTGTACCCCAAAACCCAAACCCCCACATCTCTGTCCCTCTCTATAGCAGCCCATCATAGGACGTGAGGCCGGCTGCTAAATTAGATAAGCGGACTGTAGCGCATGCCTGATTAATAAAAGATGCCATGCTCCCTAGAGAGGGCCTTGTGAGGGCCGCGTCGCAGACCCACAGACAATGGAGTGTGCTCCCACACAATGAACAGGAAATGGAGAAAACCAACCAATCACAGAAATATCAAATTTAAAGCACAACTGTCCGGTAAGACATAGGGTATTAATCGTGCAAATATTTGGTCTGATATAACCCTATATGTTTAGAAAACAATTTACACAGCGCACTGTTTCATGTAGAGTAGACTATCTACTATTTCTCATTGCGCAAAAGACTATGACCAAGAGCGGCCCAAACTGACTCTGGCTTGCGGGCCAAAACAACTCTGCATTCAACCTGCCTCGTGAGGTAGTCTTTTTGCTGAGGCGACACAAAATAACGGTAATTTAGACAGCAATAAAACCAAATTGTTTTACAGTTTTATAGCCTGTTGTTTATATGTCAGGCGAAGAAGGTTAGTAAACTACACACCTCACACAAGTGGCAATACTTTTCATAATGACAACGTAATAAGCTGTGAAGCTGTGTGTGGGCCTTGTTACCCCCAACATTTGAGTTGTCCTCCAAAAATATGTCTTAAAATGATTTTTGAAACAGGAGCTTGTTTTGACCCTTTTATTTTGACACATCCCTGTCTTCCCATGCTGAAAAGCCAACACGGTCCAAACAACGGGCCAACCTTTTCCAGTGTTCTCCCAGCATTTCAGTGGGAAAAGAATCCTTGTATATTCAGCACACATATTGTCAATAAACAAACAGAAATTCTTGTAATAGCTGCAATACAATCACACTTTAGGAATATACAGGATTTTTCATATGATTACTTAGACATTATTACATAGACATTATTGTAATTGTTTGTCATCAATGATTTTGACATAAACCCCGGTTCAAATCATGTTTATTTCCTTAAATTTAAGTGTGGTTACATAAATGACACAAGTATGATACCGGGTGTGTGGTGAATCGACCCAGGCATCCTGTGGTGTGTTCGCTTGTGCGTCCAGAGCCCTGTGCTCTCGGTGCATGTTGTTGTAATGTGATTGTGAACACTGGAGCATCTATCTTTAAATAACCTCCACTCCTGTCGCTGGCGAACAATTGCTCAACACTTTTAATTTTCTGTTAGATTATTGTCGTCATATTGAGATGAAAAAGGTTCGTAGTATCATGCTGTCCCACGAGATAAAATGGAAGGTGATATTTCATTTATAACCCCGTCCTTCTTGACGCGCACAGCATTTTCAGACGATGGTTACATGAGCGGGCCTACTTGTGCGATGATTAGAGAGCATCTTGTAGTTACCAGTTAAACAACACAACGGCCACACGTCTCACATCCGCATCTTTTGTTTGCTGCTTTTATGTGATGAGAAGCGTGCGCTGAATAATGTTCCAGGTGTGGTTTGAATATTCAGTTATACTTTTTTCATGTTTTGCACCAGTGAAGATTGATGGTTTTTTGTTAATGCATATGTGTAGGTCATAGCATATTAGAATCTGACCTTCAGCTGCTCACATACATTGAACCCGCCAGTGATTGCAGTATATACATTAATTTTTTACTTTAAGTCTACACAATTTTCTCTTTTCTTCACACACAGCATACATTGTTATAAAACTCCTGATTTGGTCTGATATGTATATTATTCAATATGCTTGTATGTGTGTATAATGCCAAACTGCAGAATGGGGGAACAGCAGGTTGTGGGAGGGGCTAGATCTGGTTGAGGAGTCTGCCCTTTTAGGTCAGTGCGTGGTCATGTGACAGGCCGACCGAGCCCCCTGAGTCCTATGACAAACAACGCTGCCTGACCGAGGTGTGTGTCAGGGGTGTTTTTCCACAAACTATTCTATAAAAGTGTAACTGGGCTGTATTTGCCCTTTCCTCCTGCTATGCGTTCAGCCAACAGGCCCCCAAAGATCTTTTAAAAAATGCTGATCCAGAGAGGGCTGGACTAGGGCCTGTATAATCCTTCTAGCTGCTCTCTACAGTCTGCGCTTATCCACTGCTCCCCTGCCTCCTGACATTCCTACAGTCTCATCTCAATGCATGTGATGTGAGTGACAAAGCGATGGGATGCAAAAGAGGCTTGTTTGGGCCTCAAGCTAATTACTGCACATTAGAGCATGACTAAATAAATCTTAAGTGGCGCTAATTGCCTGGCACTGTAAACAATAACTGTGCCCAGAGGCACTTAGGATAGCAAGGGGTTGGGACACCAGGGACTGGGAGCTTTGGCATGGTTCCAACAGTGGGATCATAGCTCCATCCGTCAGCATGCTGTGTCTTCATGTTCGAGTCACACCCCACTTGGCACTGCTGCAGGATTCGCCATATGCCCCTCACCCATTACACCAGCCACTTTTGTACCCCCGCAGCTTGTACACAGCAGAATAAGCTATACATGACAAGCACAATCATACTGCAGCCTGCTGTGGAGATGTCATATATCACTGTGTTATTAAACGTGAATTAGTTATAGTACAATTAGACTGACTGGTGACATTTGATTTTGCAATACACATTCAAAAAACATTCATTACATTATAAATAGACATTGTACCATGATATTTTTGTATGCAAAGGGTAAATAAGAAAAATCTTACAAAGATAAACCCTTTCTGGGTTGCAAGCTAGTTTGTGTGACCCAAATATCAGCTCCAGCAAGCCAAACTCAAATAAAATAATTGATAATTTCAACTCAATGATCAATTAAGAACAATGTTTTTTTTCTTTTTACAACATATATATTATTATATATATTTGTATTTTCCAGCCACCCTCACTGCAAAGAGAATGCAATAGGTGGGTCCTTATGGTGTATTTAGCTTAAGAGATTTTTTACATTGACAACCTTCATTAGATCATGCGACACCTGCTCAGTGGTGAACTACACACGCAGCTCAGCTATGGCCCGTGGTGCATTGACTGTTGAGTGGAAGTATCCATGTATTTAATGTCATGTTTGTTACTTTTCTAGGCTGTGGCAGACAGGCAGCAGGGAAAGAAGGGTTTTGAAGAGCCTGCCTCCCAGTCTCTCCACGGCCCAAAGGTGTGTGTGCATACAGACAACCCAACACAACACAAAAGGTTTCTCACTGCCAATGCACTCCCCACGAGGAGAGGACATGGACCAAACAAGTCTGGAGAAAGAAAATCATTCAACTTTCTACACACATTTGCCAAACACTGTGTGACTGCATTCACAACCAGTCCTCTTTCAGATTGGGAAAGTGTTAATGCTCGTTTGCCTTAACAGAGAATAAGAGTGCACAATCATTCAACCTTTAAAATCTATGCTGTGCAATTGTGAACAAAATCCTTATGCCTTCGGTACAGTATACCATGTTCCCAAATCAAATATTTAATCTGTTTTTTAAAATGATGACAACTTTTCACACTTCTCAATTCAGCACAATTAACATAAAGTTATAATTACCACTTAAATATACTTCAAAAGAGTAGATATAATCTACAGAACATAGACAAAATGCAAAGTAATGCTTGAAACTGATTACTTTCCAATAATTCCAAGACATACATGTGTAGGCCCCAGTCATTTGCATGTTCGCCATCTGCTTCTGTCTCTGTTGGCTCATTTGTACTGTCACTCTCCTGCAGTGTTTTACTACTTTCCCAGGGGACATGTGCGCTTTTGTGAGCTTTTCTGTGAACACACACAGGCTAATTGGTTGATTAGTTCAGGTTGGCTGCTCTGTTAATTGAATTGTGATTTACATTTGATGTCTCTAATGAAGATCCTAATTTACTGTTTGGCATCCATCCAAGGCTTATTTTTGCCAGCAAAGAGAGCACTGGCTGAAAAGGCATTAAATGTATATGAAATACATTGAGTAATATTACAGCCAGAGCTACCATTATGAAGCCCACAGAAGCTAACACTTACAAAAGTTATCCAAAGTTTATCAGTTTTATCAGTATTAAGACTATTTTGAACACTATGTTGTAGAACAATCAGAGTTCAGTCGGACGGGAGGAGCTCGAAGTAATGCCGCTACTCCTCCACACTGGAGCATAAATACATAGTTTATGTCTTTCAGCTGGACTGAGAATGTCTTTGGATGAGCTGGAGTGAGTGCGGGGCGAGGGAAGTCTGGCATCTGCTGAAACATTGCCCTCCATGCCTTTATCAGGGACGTATGAATTGTGGAACATTTATTCTAGAATCTCCCTATAAGCAGTCAAAGGCCAAGACAAAAGCCACCCCCTGTACCACAGTCTAAATTTTCAGGTGCTATTCTCCACAACGTTTTTGCATGGACCATCATTTTAACAAAAACGTCTCTTTCATAAAGATTCAATTTTGTGGGGATTTTAGTCTTTAAACTCATAATTATGAACTTCTTTTCTTCTGAAACCCATCCCTTCTCTGAAAATCCACACTTTTGTGGAACAAGCTCACCCCGTTCTAATTAGCATGTGCTCGCTGGTCAAAAGGCTTGCGTGTTACTCTCGTCACATGAACTGCGAGGATCCTGAGAGGATCAGAACTAGCTAAACGCTAGTCTTCTGCTCATTTTGGAGCGGCCAACTTTAAACATGGGCTAGTAAGAACAGGCCATCTTGGAGACCGAGGCTTGGGTCAACGCCTCAATTGAAAAGTTACAAATCTGGACTAAATACAAATATACATATAACCATGGATGTCAAAGCAGAAGGTGCTTGTACTAAACAATGTCAACTGTGGAAACATTAATTGTGCATTATAAACATTAAACATTATACATAACATTCAAAACACTAATTCATTTTAAATAGACTAAACTATACTTATATTATATATATATATATATATTTTGTAGATTATGGATCTACTTTTTCTGGATTCTATTTTATCCAGACACCATTATGGATCAATCAATAATTTTACGAAAGCTGGCACAGGTACATAAATACATGTCTACATTAAGGCTGTGCCAGGACTAACTTTGATCTAAGCTGCAGACTCAAATGCATAATCCAAACTCTGTGTGCACAGGTTGAGAATCACTGCACTATCGGCCATTAAACAGCTTCTTTTAAACCATTGTCCAAATCACTGAGACAGTGTCGGTCAGTGAATGTTCTGCATGGGAGACACAAATACAAAAGTAAAATCAGGCATTGTTTTATTTGGCCCAGCAACCTGAGGCTGAACATAGACTTGTTATGTGTTAATGTACAATCTCTGTAATACTCTCTATTTTCTGTAATACTGCATAAGACTTGGACATAATTTAGAATTCTGTGTTCGTGAGGCCTTGTTCGAAGTCAAGTACAACATTTCAAAGTTTCCCTGGAAACAGTCATTTCATAATGTTACATCCAAATTGGTGTCCATCTTGGGAGTACAAAAATCAATTAAAACTTGAATTCTTTTAAACAAGGAGGGGTGAGGAACCACAACCAAGTTTTATTGTTCTAGAATGAACATATTTACATATTCCATAAAAATTGTAATCACTTTTCCAACATTCCCAAAAACTCATTTGATTGATGATAGATCCATATTGTGGTATGTCCAGCGTTTTAGGCATATTCCTGTTGCGTGTTCTTCTCATAAAAAAATAATAAAGAGGCCATCTTTCCTCCAGATGAACAGTGGCGTTCAATGGTGATCAAGAAGATCTAAACAAAGCACAAATTTAGGTTAGATATAGATATGAGTGACGTTCTTTTCAACGCATTCATTTAATTCGAGTCTTAGTCCTGAGCAGCTCAATGCAATCAATATACATGCAACAATCCATGTGAGGCCACTTAGCATACTTGGCCTATAAGCTCAGGCATATACAATCCAAGCTTCAGTATTTGACGTAATTTTTGCTGGGTACATATTCAGACCGCTCCGCCATTTGTCTTTTAGCACTCGTTTAAGTCGCTATCATTAACCGCCCTGCACCCGCCCGCCCTTAATGAGAAAGCAATTACCACAGGCTGATTCCTAGTCCCTGTGGCCTGGCAGCGTGTCCGAAGCCTTCCATCCTTTAGCATTGGTCTGAGCTTGGATTCCTTCTCCTCCTTGTACCTCTTCTGCCTTTCACTGGCGGCAGACTCTCTCTCTTTCTCCATCCTTTGCAGCTTCTCTTGTTCGCTCCTCCCATTGCTAAGCTTCAGGCAGCTCAGGGTTTTAGACGAATCACTCTCACAATGGCTGATCAATACAGCTATTGATCCCCTGCAAAATGTTTATAAAAACATTCTGGGCAGCTGCAGTGCAACGGAGAGGGAGGTTGGGTGACGAAAGGATCAGAATGCGGCACCATTTGCCTATACGAGCGAGACGATTGGACCATTTGCCCGCCTTGCCAGGAAGAAGGCTGGCACTCAGTGCCTTCTTGCTCGGCATGCTGCAAACACTCCTTGCTCTCTCTTGTCTGCGCCACAAACTTTGTAGACTACTAAAGCCCAGATGACGGTTTCACCTCTTTGCTGGCTGCTATCAAAGGCTTGTTAGCTGATAAATGTATTTACATATATTACTAACAGGAGGAGACAATCCTAATCTAATGATCTCAAGTAAATTGTTCTAGCCCCCTAATCTCCACTTTGTATCCTACGTTTCTGCAGTGCACTTTTGACTCTGCGCCAGATGAGAAATCTTCTTAACAATGAATGGCTGATCTATTTGATAACATTACTTTTTTGCAAGGAGACTGTAACCTATTGTGTTAGGTGACCATGGATTTATATTTGGGCTTGTTGGAATGCTACATTCTGTACCATTTTTCACCTGTTGCTGAACTGAGATAGTTGTCTCAGTAATGATACTGCTTTTCTTAGAGACTCAAATAAACTTTATGCTGCTTTATTCATTCACTTTGCATTTAGAGGTGGTAAAGTACTTCTGCGGTCACAGCTGCCTTGGGGCATCCAGACTGAAGCAAGGTATTCAGGTACAGTATGCCATCAGCCCTTTGGACCCCCACCAATCATTCACTCACTCATACGCACACACACACATACACACATACGCACACACCCTAAAGTCACAACCACTGTTTAGCACTTTTGTCCTCATCCTACCAACAGTGGCACTTGGTCTCCCATCACAGCACTAACCAATGTCCGCTATGCTTAGGTTATGACATCTTATATGTAGGTATGGCCATGCATTTTTTTTTTACTTTTGGTCAGGACTTTCCCTCCAGCACACAATCAACCAGGTGATATGTGGAGGTTTTTAGCAGACAGAAGCTGAGGAGCAGTCATTTGTGCTCACACTTTAGAAGTGGCTGCAGCCCGTTCATTACGAGAGCATGTACTGAAGTGAGATTCTCGTCATGCTGTCTGTGCTCTCCCAGAGATGTGTGCCTCTCCATCCTCTTTTCCAGATGTCTTCTGGCCTGCCTCTTCTCCGTCATAAAACATTCAAAGTTTGTCTTTTTGCACTATTATTTTGTATCTTTTAAACTATGTTTTTTTTTTACTGAAAATATTTTTCTAATGTTTATTAATCTATTGCATTTGTAACAACAGGCACCTTTTGGATGACACTTTGATATAAGCTTATCTCTGGAATCTATCTTGGGAAGATATTTTCTTCTCACCCTTGCCATTGTGTCAATCTTTCTATGTACATGGATCTTCTAATTGAAATTTGGTAAAACAAGAATTTAAGATTATTTAACTTCTAAAGGGTTTACAAATATATTTATATAGGGCTCTAACTGTATCCCATCTGAGCTCATGTTTTAATAATGTATAAAGCAAAGAATGACAAGAATGATCCTGGAAGTCGAAACGAAAAGAATATCTATACTTCTCTATAATTGCACTACAACTTCATTTTATTTTTACTCCGCAGTGTATCTTATGTGAGTGCTGCATGCATATATTCCCTCCAAGATAGCAAATGGAAGCTCTTTGACTGCATCATAAATGGGGAAGATTGAAAGCTGTATCTATGCCCTTCCTCTGTTGTAGCACAGTGTGTTCGAGAGCCAGTTAACGTTGCAACAGCTGGATTGGCCTCCTTTTCCTAGCTCTGCTTTTTATTGATTTCAGGCAGACATAGAGACAGACAGAAAGAAAAGGCCTTTTCAGGAAGAAGTTAAATGGTCAAGTAGCGGGTGGAGGGTGGCTTTCACCACTTTATTGACGAGGTGGAAAAATGTCACTATTATAGAGGCCCTTGCAGCAGATAGCGAGCTGATTGGATGAGTGCCCCCAGGTCAGAGTGGAGCATGTTCCTTCTGCAGCCAAACGAGAGCAAATAAAAGGGCAGAGGAATCCGCTTGAACCAGAGGTGAGCGCACTCCACAGGCCGGCTCTGGGCCATACTTCTGAGCTTGCCTGAGTCAGAGAGGGCCAGATTTGGACTCAGGGCACTCCATCATTATACAAAACTTTGATTATAAAGTGTAGATCTGAGTGATTAAACTGCCTCAGAGGGATGTTCTAAAAGATGAGAAATAATGTCACTGTGTTAGGTCTTAGATCTCCTGTTAACTTATTATCTCAGAAAAGATGTGCACAAAACAATCTCTTTCCAAACTGCACACGCAATGTGCACTGTGATTGTGTGATTGGCACGAATGAAAACACAAATATACTTCATATGCCAACAGCATCTTTGATTAAGGTTGTGATATTACGATATATATAGAAACAGATTAACAGTCAAGTCTATAAAAAGTATTCAGACATGGATACAATATTTGGCTCTATAGTTCACCACATGCATTTGAAATAAAATGCAAAAGACGTGCTTGGACTGAAGTCTCAGTGGTGTTTGTGACATTTCTGCTACTCCTGCAATGGTGCTCAGTTCCTGCTTGTTCATGGGCTATTTTCCCTTTACTTGTGTCCTCAGGAGGCATTCTCAATCAGATTCAGATTATGTGAATGCATAACAACAGCACAAACACTCTTTAGCTCTGTGTTTAAAGTGTGCATATATATATATATATATATATATATATATATATATATATAAAATTGTCCACTCACCTTTGGCCCTCCGCGGGCGGTTATCCCTCTCTAAGCTCGGGTCCTCTACCAGAGGCCTGGGAGCTTGAGGGTTCTGCGCAGTATCTTTGCTGTTCCTGGCACTGCACATTTCTGGACCGATATGTTCGAGGTTGTTCCAGGGATCCGCTGTAACCACTCTTCTAGCTTCGGGGTCACTGCCCCGAGTGCACCGATCACCACGGGCATATATATATATATATATATATATATATATATATATATATATATATATATATATATATATATATATATATTATATATATATATAGATATATATAGATATATATATATCTATATATATAAGCAATTGGGAAGATAATACTGTCAGAAACTGCCATATTGCTGTTGATGGTTTTGAGCCCTACCAAACTCATAAAAACTGTCTATAATTCCTACACCACACCCAAATTGAGTTTCAAAAAAATATATACATATCTTCAAATTCAAGTCAGCCAACATCTCTGGAATTTAAATACTTTTTTTTTTTCAAGTGTCTGAAATATAAGGATTGGTTCATGTTTGACATGTTCGACAGTGGCGACAGTGGCTCAGTTGGTAGAGCATTGGCCTTTGAGCCTGAAGGTCGTGGGTTGGAGCCCACCACAAGACCTACTTCCCGACTCCCACTGATGACAGCTGTCGTTGTGTCCTTGGGCAAGACATTTAACCCCACTTTGCCTGAAACCCTTGCTGGAAGATCAAGGCTCCTGTGGACTCACCCCCTGCAGGAGGATCAGTGAGGGGCCGGTGCTATGTGTACTGGGTGGCATCTCTGACAGCCACCCCCCTGACCCAGAAATCGACAAAGGGGTAGAAAATGGATGGATGGGTTCATGTTCCAATACTGAAATGCTCTTTGGTCCATCAAAGATGCTAAACATTAGATTGTTACTTTTCTCACACAAGACCAATGAAAGCAGTGCATCCCTGTTGCCTGTGACCATCATTACCACACACACACTTGCCCTGTGGCAGTTGGTTTTATAGCTCCTATCAAAACAGTAACCAGAACTTGACTTGCTCAGACCCTCAGATTCGACATTATCAGGTTTTGATAAGCAGGTAAAGGTGGCTTCATTCTGCCAACCCAGGACTAAATGTGAACACTCAGCGAGTGGTTTGGACTTTTGTCTGCTTTTCACTATGGGCAAGACAGGAACATCACAATATTTAGAGTTGGAAAAATAACATACTTTTTACAAGTACAACTTTATAAAGGAAATAGCAGTATACGCAGCAGCCCAAACTTTGACCTGACCCACATCTAGGCAACAAGCTATAAGGCAGTGTTTTTGCTGACTAATTTGCTGCTTCGTTTGGATGTTCACACTGAACACGCCTTGGCAAGAAGTGCAGCTAGAAGGAGGGTCAATTGTCAATTGCAGAGTCGCTTTGACACGGCAGCCATGTTGTTCAGTCTGAAAGAACCAGGGGGCTTGGGAATGTTGGTGTGAAAATGCGTTAGCGGCTTAGTCTATAACTAAAGCCACATCGTTAATATGGCTCCTTCTCACTGCTCCATACAGAGCCATGGAAAGGTCACAGAGAGAGAGAAGCACTTCATCAAAGGTGAAATAGTTTTTTACCTAAATTGATTTCAGTTAAGATTATAGCAACTGCTTCTTAGTCTCTTTAAGACACACTTTTATGATGTACTTTCATTTGATTTGTTTTGGTTACATTTCATTTAATTTACCTTTTTTTATTTCAAGCTTATCAAAGCTTATTAAAACAGGAAACAATTGTTGTAATTCACAGTATGTACATATTATACATATACATTGTATGTATATGTATAATAGATAGATTAGATTGGGCTGATCCTTGTGCTCTTACGGAATGTAACCTTTTCAATAGTTCAAATCTCACACAAATTATTAAAGAGCCAACAAGAGTTAGTCCTAGCTGCAAATCTCTTCTTGATTGGATACTAGTCACACACCCCAATAGAATATTTAAATCTGGTGTTCTCTCTGATTGTTTTAGCGACCACTCTATTATATATTGCATATGGAAAATCTCAACTCCCCATCTTCCTCCTAAATATATCAAGATTCGTGATATGAAAACATTTAATTGTGATGTATTTGTAGAGGATGTGAGAAGGATTAATTGGAACAGAATTGGCCTAATTCCTGATGTGGAGGCTGCCTGGAATTTCTTTTATAATGAATTTGCCCAAATTATTGATAATCATGCCCCATGGACAACAATTAAGGTTAAAGGCCATCACCTTCCATGGGTAAACGGGGAGCTAATCAGTCAGTTCAAACAGAGGGATAGGGCTTGGAAAAAACACAAACATACAAAACTCTTGAGTGATTGGGAGGAATACAAACATCTACGCAACATGTGCACTACTCAAACAAGAAATGCTAAGGCCAACTACTACAGAAATAGATAATCAAGAGATACTAAGAACCCTAAACAATTTTGGAAAAAAATGAACACACTACTTGGTAAATCCAACAGTATCACGAGTAACATGACAGTCAATAATGAAATTACTAATGATCCAGCCATGATTTCTGATGCTTTTAGTTTGCACTTCTCCCAAACACCGCAGGTTCAGTCATCACCTTCTCACTCAGACCGGACTCTAACCACTCCATCCTGTGAACGTCTTTTCACCTTCAAACAGGTTAGTGCAGCTGATGTCCAGCAGGCCATTAGCACGCTATCCTCGAGCAGCGGACCTGGGCCTGATGGCATTGAGGCTAAGTTTATTAAACTCAGCTCACATGTACTAGCTTCGCCATTGGCTGAACTTTTTAATCTTTTATTTTTAACTTGTGAGGTTCCTCTGGCATGGAAATGTACAAAAGTTATTCCATTGCATAAAGGAGGTGACACCCAAAACATGAATAACTATAGACCTATTTCAATCATTAATAGTACTGTCAAAATATTTGAGAAAATCATTTTTGTTCAATTATCTAACTATCTTTCCCAAAATAATTTATTGTCTCAGTGCCAATCAGGATTCAGGAAAAAATTTTCAACTACCACTGCTCTTCTGAAATTTACAAACGATATATTTTCTGGTTTTGACAATAGTATGTGCACTGGCGCCATCTTCTTAGATCTTACAAAAGCATTTGATTTGGTTGATCATTACCTGCTTCTTGATAAACTCCACTCAATTGGCCTTTCACGCTCATCTCTGCTTTGGTTTAACTCTTTATTCCATCAACGTCGTCAATGTGTGTCCTTTAGGGGCAGTCAGTCGAGTTTCACAGGTGTTAATAAAGGTGTTCCGCAAGGATCCGCACTTGGACCTTTGCTTTTTTCCATTTTTATTAATGATTTGCCTCTTAGCTGCTCAGAAAGCAATATTCATCTCTATGCCGATGACACAATTATTTACTGTTCCAAACCGTGTATTCCCAACATAAATGATTGCTTGCAACGTGACTTTGATTCCGTTCAGTTGTGGCTGTCATCTAATAAATTACTGCTTAACAAATCAAAATCTTACTCCATGCTCTTTCAGAAGAGGGATAATAAAACTCTCAATCTTCAGTTTACGGACTCTTCTCCTTTGGAGCCAAGAGAGAAATTTAAGTACCTTGGAGTTTGGCTGGAAACTGATCTTTCATTTAAAACTCACATACAAACACTCACTAACAAACTTAACTACCGCCTTAAAACATTATATCATTCTATAGACTGCTTTAATTTTCAGGTAAGGAAAAGAATAGTGACTCAGTTGTTGCTTCCCATTCTAGATTATGCAGATATTATTTATTCAAACACTACTGCTTCTTGCCTTCACTCTCTTGATGTGGTCTACAACAGTCTGTGCAGATTGGTTCTTCGCTGCCCCTACAGGACACATCATTGTACAATGTATGAACAGCTGTCATGGCTTACACCCTCAGGTAGAAGACAATTTCACTGGCTTCAACTTATATTCAAATGTATTCATTTCCAAGATCCTTATTATTTATCCCAATATTTAGTGCCTTATAGGTCACAGTATAGTCTTCGTCATAATGAACATCTCTTCTTCACTGTCCCAAGAATAAGGAGAGTAATTGGAAATTTTGCTTTCTGTGTTCGGGCGCCTCGTGACTGGAACAACCTTCCAGCTTCCATTCGGTCCCTCACATCCTTTCCTCTTTTCCGAACAGCTCTGTTGACTCATCTTAAGAACATTTGTCTTTGTTTGTAACATCTCATATATAGTAATTTGTATCCAAAATTATTTATGTATACGTGTATGGTATACATAAATATGTTATCTATTTATATGTGTATGCTCTTAGATATATGTATTTAAGACTATGTTTTTTATGTATGTGTGCGGATATGTATGTTTACATATGTGTATATGTGTGTGTAGGTGTATCTGTTTACATGCATATCTGTTTATATGCATAGAGGTATGAATATATACACATTAAATGTTAACTACTTTTTTTTACGACAATCTGTCTGTAAAGAGGGGGAGTGAATAGTGAGAGTCTCTGTGTGTGTGTGTGTGTGTGTGTGGTTTGAATGGTGTGTGTGTATGTGTGTTAAGTATTTGTTGTATTATCATTATTATGTATATATATTTTTGTTTGTTTTTTGTTTGTTTTATTTTTATTTTATTGTTTCTACTCTGCTGTTCTATGTTCTTTGTATTTGATCATGAGGACCCCCCACGAAAACGAGATGATACATCTCATGGGGTTTATCCTCCGATAAAATGTCTATAAATAAATAAATATGTATACTCTATAGATATACAAGCTTGGAACAAAAATATTACAACATTAGCCATTACAAAATGAAATATTGACTTGAAAAACTAAAATAAATATTATCCATTTCAGCAAAATTAACCCAACATTGTTTAAAGCGTGGTACCCAAAGGCTTCTCCCTTCACACCATCTCTCTTTCACAGCGTACTTGTCACTGCCATATGCGCAGAAGATAAAAACATCTGAGCTGGCCCACACCCACGCACACATGCACATTGAACATTCACAACTCCCTTATGCTGAATGCATAATATATGTAATGAAATAATGTTTCCAATGGGGATGGTTGTGGCTGGGGGATGGAGATGTGTACTGAATATCAATGCGGCTCAGACTCCCTGGTTCAATTGGTTTGATGGTGGGGGGTAAATGAACATGTGGGAGTGCAAGAAGCTTTATCCCTTCGCCCAAAGCTACTGTGAAGTTAGCTCACATAAGAGGGGCTCATTGCTCACTCACTCATTAGGAACATTGGATTCAAATACTCTTATGTTGCATCATGTCCACAGCGTCTTCTGTGTCCAACTTGGGAGAGGACAAATTCTGACGTACGCTTTGTTAAGTTGTTTACCATCATGATGTCTGATGGATTGTGCCTTTCCTTGGAAATAGTGATGAAAATCAATGAACAGACACATTCCATTTCCCTTGTGCCTCACCTCTCCTGACTTCTGTGAGCACTTCTGCTTCGTCTTGACAGAGTACGATGCAGTTCATTTTGGTTTTGCCGTTATTAATATAATCACTGAACTAATAGCTAATCACATTTTATAGGTTTGTGAAATGTATTTCAATATCTCACAAAATAGAAAATATGTTTTTAACTTTACATGGTTGTGGATTGACAGATAAAATTGAAATCTATAACAAAAACCCAATTCATTTTATATTTTGTTACATCTGCTTGAAACACTGTGTCTTCACTCAAACAAATTAACCCATACAAAAAGAGCCTTTCATGATTCTTAGTAGAGTTTTATGATTTTTCTCAGAGTTGCACCAATCGGTCAATGCTGATCACAACAAAAATCACATGATCGGTTCTTGGCAAATGGGGCAATTCACATCAATCAAGTTGTTTCAACTTTTAGTAATAATCAATTATGTCAAAAACTGTCAAATTGATTCTCAATCTGACGCTTTACCACACACAGCTGTCTACCTCTCCATGGCTCGTCTTTAACAAAGACTGCAAGAAACCTCAATGCCCAATGTCTTTTATCAAAGAAAAATTTAGGTGTATCCAGCAGCCCAGCACAATTTCACCAAAGTTGGAAGGTCAAGTTCAGCAAATAATGCAGAGATTTTGTTAAAATGTCTTTCCTGCTTTACATCTCGTGCACCTTGTGGTTGCACCTTAGAGATTTCTTTGCTGAAGTATATAGATCCATCACAAATCAAGACTTTGCTTGGTTTGAATAAAAGGTTTCTTGGACCAAACCACTGGATTTTCCCAATGAAACTGGCAACTTAAATGAGAGTAATCTGTGGCTCATTAATGGAGAAGCAGATACAATATATATATTTAAAATCCAAATATTATATAAATCCTTTTCCAAGTCTAGTGTTTGTTCATTGTCTGTGACTGTATTCACAGACTAATGTTTCATTCCATCTCAATGTCTCTGCTCTCTTACCAGTCTGCAGGCTCTTTGTTATTTCTACCTACAAGGTCCTGTAATGAAGTTTGACATAAGCACAGGGATTAAATATGCGTTGGAGAGGAGAGAGAAAGGTGCTCTGTTACACACTCAAGGCCAACACTAAAATGGAACCAGATTGTGACACTTGAAGGGGAGAAGATGTTGAGAAGGGGTTGGGTTAGCCCTATGTCAGAAATGCATCAAGCAGAAAACAAGAATACTTCTTGTTAAAAACCTTAAAAGTAGATTGCACGGCTGTTCTGATGGGTGCCTTTTAGGCAACCTGCTTGTTGCCTAAAAATATGATTGACATTATGGATTGTCATTCAGTAGGATTTAAAATGTGGACAATGTTTAATGCCATTCCAACCCTGGAATTCACCTTTTAGTATTGACATTTTAACAAATACATAAATACATGATTATGATAACAAATATGAACCATATTTCAGTTTAAGTTAACACTCTGAAAAATTGACTAAAACGAGAATTCACTGGGACATTTGCACAGTAGCCTTCTATTCATATGAACCTATGAACAAACTGTAATATATATCTGTAGAATATTCTAACAAGAGAAAACCAGTGCAATTACCTCCCATTGACAGTTGGAATGTATGTGTGTGTTATAATGAAGCAGGGAAGAGTTTTGCTAATGCTATCACTCAATCACAAATTTAAAGGCTAAGAAGAGCCCTCAGTGCACCGAGCGTGTCGATGGGATTTTCTTCCGTTCTGAACTCTGAGAGTTCTCACGTGGAACTTTGCATTCTTAAATAACTCCAGCAAAATGCTTTAATCTTAATGAGTATGAACAGCAAATCTCTCATCTGCAGCAAAAAGGATTAGGAATGCATAAAAAAGGCCGGCGTTCCACTTTGATGAATTGTGTTTAGAAAATCCCATGGAATGAAGTTCCCCCAATGAACAAAGCGCAAGGCAAGAACGGACACTTTTAAACAACAGAACTTATCAAAGAGAAACACAACATGCATTTAAGAGCAAATACAAAAGCACACCAGATCCAACTTTTTCTAAAATGATAAAAGTGACAAACTCTTTTCTTCAATCCACTTAGTATTCTGGGAATCAGAGCTGTAGCAGCTTTGCACAAATGACTTTTATTGTGTTTTACTGCTTCATCAGGAGTGTGTTTATTTATTCGCCGAGATGCATTTTGCTATTGTTAGGGATAAGTAAATGAATTCATAATTTTTGCCTCTTGGTGGAAGCTTATGAAATGGGTGATGAAGACAGGGGTTGATGAAGTGAAACAGATATGTGCCGAGAGGAGTCCGAGGCTCAGAGAAAAGCTGCTTCCAGCATTCTCCACTGCCAGTGTAATTGGCTAAACATGCAGAAGTTTTCTTCTGGCTTGAGCCTTCTGTTAGTTAACTATTCACAGAGCTGTTTGTTTGTGTTTGATTAATACATTATTGATAATATGTTAATGTAATCTGAATCAAAGCAGCAGAGCATTTACTTGATTAATTATTGCTCTGTGGTGTAATTTCCTCAATCAGCCTCTCTGAGTGTAAAGGGTTAGGACACAAGCCTCTGGCTTCTTCTGGCTTCTCAGACTACAAAGACGATCATGCACTGGGACCTGCTCTGGGTTCCCCTCACCCCACTCCCCTCTAAGTACCCCCAGGCCCACAAACTACACAAGGCTCATTTTCACTTTCTTTATTTTACCTTACTTCACCATTTGCTTTTGTTCCTGTTAATGGACTGAAGACACAGAAATACAAAGCAGTACAGCTGTGCCAGGCTGTTTTAGTGAGGAAACGTCCAAATGTCTTTAAACAAGAAAAACACTCGTAGAGTGTAGATATTTGCCAAGAGGGGCAGCTCCAATACTTAAACGAATTGCAAGATCCATATAGGTATACTTCATAATGTTTCATGCTTCGTCCACTTGACTTTCAGCAGTTGGACAGTGGAATTAGTGAATGAAAAGTTTTGGAGGAGTCACCATAGTCTCTGCTCTATGATGAAACAGAAACAAATGTTCTTAAGGAGATAGATTGACTTAAGTTGCACAGAACAGTCACAACACAAACTCCTCACTGCGCACATCACTGTGGGTGCTGAAATAACACTATCCTGCCGTAACACGTAACACTGCAGGATCAACACGTCAATGTGAAGGTATAAATGGTATGGTATATTTTATTGTCACTGTGGGGAAATCTGTCCTCTTCATTTTACCCATTTTTCAATGCCACTTGGGCAACCTGTGGCCGAGACACCCATCTCCAGATGTTTATTCACAGATGTAAGATTTGATCTATGTTCTCCACTCTCTGGCTGCTCACTCCGAGGAAGCGCCAGGAGGGCATGGCCTCTTGAGGCAGACACACAATGCTCAAAATATTCCTAAAAAAAATTGTCTTGGACTCACAGGCTGCTACATTCAAAATACACATAAGACAGACACAAAACACAACACAGTAGCAAAGACATAAACCATCACCGCTTTGCTCAATGGCCTCTATTCAGGAGGTTCGAAAATATGGGTAGGAAAGAGTTATTATACCGTTAGATATCTTATCATCCAAGCGGTGATTCGTTAAACCTCCAAAATGTAATCACACCCATTACACAGATTTCTTGAAGATCTTGTCCAAATCTTTCCATAACTTTTTATGTACCGGCGCTGTTTCCACCTGCTCACCAGGGAGCGGAGCCAAGCCCTGGTGATCCAAGATGGCGTCCTATTCAAATTAATGCCTTGTGCTCGGTAGCGCATGGGACATACAAGGAGACCGAGAGATTAGCGAGGGGACCAGACGATGCCCATGTTTAAAGAAAACCAAAGGATTTAAGAAGAAAAAAAGTGTATGATGGCAAGGGACACTAAAATCCCCATAAAAATCCGATCTTTATGAAAGCTGTAGGTTCTTTGTCAGCTGAGGTAGAGCTGTTTTAGTTTACATTGAGTTCAATGGGACTTTTTTCTGGGTAGATCCATGAGCGGAGCTGTCTGACTTCCAAAACGTCTGCATCCATGTTTCACCAATACGGCCCCATACCAAGGTTGGACGTGGTGCGTTTGAAGTGAAATATCAAGGGCGGCACGGTGGCGCAGTGGATAGCACTTCACAGCAAGAGTGGCTTCAATACCACCTGTGGGGAGTTTGCATGTTCTGCCCGTGTATGTGTAGGGGTCCTCCGGGTGCGCCTAATTCCCCTACCACTAAAGAAAAGCATGTACCATAGAAAGGTAGGAAGACTGTCTTGGAATATGCTTTAGAACCCCATCAAGATCCCCCACCTGAACTTCAGAGGATCATTGCGCTGTGAGTGGATCAGTGGGGGCGGGTCCCGGCTCAAAAATGTCCAAAATGAGTGCGCTGACATGCTTGCAAAACCACCCCGGGCCGATGGGGGTGGACCCGGAATAAGAATTATTCAATGCTAATGTATAGCATCTTCTCACCTCATGAAAACGGCTTTGGAGGATGGTTCAAAAGTTGGCCCTTGGCCCAACGCCACGTTCCACATGTGTGTTAATGCTGAGGGGAGTATATATTTTTTGGACTTGTCTAGTTTAGTCGCAGTGGAATTTTGAAGGCATTATTCAAATGAATGGGGCTAGTGCCGGCTGACGCATGAGAAAATGCATTTTTTTCACATTTCGACAGCCATTTTGAAGAGCTACAAAGAAGGCAAGGGTGATGGCACATTAGTTTGAACGGCGGAGATAGGTGTGACTACGTTTGTTGATATTTACAGTCTATGGAGTGGATGCATGATCGAATCGCATCCATGCTAGTAAACATGGATGATGCAGAAAATGGCTACGCGTAACATCCTGCATGAAGTGAAATTTATAGGCTTTCCAAAGGATAAAATGTCACGGATAAACAAGGAAGGACCCAAAAGCAGAACTGCAAAAGTAATATAATTAAAATAGCCACAAAAAGTAAATACCGAAACCGGGAACAGGACATGGGGGGAAAACAACAATGAACCGACAACAAGAGGACATTAGCATCAGGGAGGAGCAAACAATCAAGACAGACAGGAAGTAAAACTCACAACAAGAGACCAATAATATATCAGAATAAAACCAGATAAATTAACTGGAAGTCCACACCATGAAGCGCACAACGTTTGAGGCAAAAGGATCAAAAGTTAGATCTAATTTGGTTTCACTATTGCAATTGTTTACGTTTTACTCATATATACCAAGTTGTTATGTGCAGAATAAAAATAAAAACATTGTTTTGAAAAATGATAAAATGATATACAAGTAAAGTCAGCAATCATATCATACATAGTCTTCAGTGGAAATGTATCACAGCAGGACAATGTTGCAAATCTGCAAGATCTCAGAATGCATTGCTTGTGAAGGTCTCTCTCAAAAAGTCAGGATTGTATATTACTACCCCATGTGATAATTTTCTCAAAGAATTTGATTTTTCCTGCCACTAAAACTTAATGGGCCCTGAGAGGGTTACAACAAATTTTCATCCAGGATCCAGATCACAAAATGTTGTGATTATGTGATTATTCCATGGACATTTCCCGAAATCACAATATTTCTCCCCCTTTCGGCAGCAGAGGTGAAAATACTAATACTAATACTAATAATAATGCTAGTAGTGCATGCACATGTTTTGATTTAGATTCATAATGCTGTACCCTCCCTTCTGAGTTTCATGCCTTGATGTAGAGGGATGACAAATATTAGCATGTAGTTGACCCATATTGATTAGTTGTAGTATGGATCCTGAGCCTAAACATCTGGTCACCAGAGTGCAGCTGCAATGACAGATAACATCTGGGAAGTCCAACGCTATCACAGGAAACATTGTTGCTATCTTGCTCTCCCTGGATCTCCTCTCCCAGTCCCGTTCCCCTTGTCCTGCTCATAGGCACATCCCTCACATTGATTTCCCATTAACCCCTTCCAGACTGTGAGAAGCTGCCCACCCAGACACACACACACAGATTGATTAACAACATAATGACATGAAAATGGCTGCAGGTCTGAGACCCGTCGGCCCGGCCCTCTTCTTTTATCATAAAAGACCTACTTGTCTGCTCTCTTCTCTCCTTGTCCCGACCTCTATCCATCCTGTGGGTCCATTCTGCTCTCAGTTACATGCCAGTATTCACATGCTATTGAGCCTGGCCTCACATATTTAGCTCTACCAGTACGCAATGTTCTCATCTGTTTTCACAAATCCATGATAGGTTTGGTATTGCATGCATTTGCAGGTATGTAATGCTGTTGTCGCATAGCACAACATGTTTATTTAACATATTTCTATATGCATTACCATCACAAATAATACCAGATCTAATATGTAACACATTTATTTTCAATATTTGTAGTTGGGTTAGGGTTATAGTAATGGTTTTCTGTATAGTGACCAGGTTAATGCATGTTAGTTTTAGTCCTCTCCAGCGGCTTCCTAAAAGGATGCTATCATATTTTGCACTTTCTCTAGACCTTCCTCTGCAGCTTTGGAGACAGATAAACTGTGCTTGGTGGTTGTGTTTGTGCATATTGGCAGGCAGTTAAAAAAGGCCTTCATTTTCATGTGTCGTTCCTCCATCAGTCCCAGTCTGTGAAGTACAAAGAGCCCAGAAGAAGACGCTTCACAGCTATTTGTAAACTATAAGAACAGGAAAGGTCAACAAAGTATGTAAAGGATATCACGTGACCCCCAGGTCACAGACGCCAGAGAGATCAAAATAATTTGCTCCAATCACCAGCCACCTTCCTCTATAAATGCCCCTGCACAAGGCCGCACCCCCTCTTGAACTCTGCCAAGCCGGGCTGGCCTGATGGGCTCGTAGCTAAGGGACTACGCACCTATTCGTAGAACTTAAGTTACATTAGGTAACTATTAATTCTACGTCATGGTGCTACGTCCCTTAGGACTTCGCTAGTGGGACACAACGCGGAGGCCGTAGGAACATGTACTCCCAGCAGGCCAGCGAAGGGTGATTGGAGCTCCGCCCGAGCAAGACCCTCACACCGTGAGAGGACTCAGGGCAGAAGAAACAAAGCGTGTTACCGGGCCACTCCTACCAAGGACGCCCCCACGTAACACCAATCGTAGGTCAACCGTAGTCACAGGACGCCTCTCCCAAGAGCTCCTGATGTAGACTACCAGACCGATCAAACACACATATATGTACCGCACCTGTAGGATGCCTCTCCCAAGAGCTCCTGCACCAGGGCGGAAAAATAGACCGAAGGCCCACTCCTCAGGGGAGGGACCCAACGGTCCAACTCAATCCGCTGCACTCAGCACGGAATGGGCCACCGACCGGTCCGACACATCCGAAAGATAAGACCGGACGAAAGAGGAGGACGACGCCCAAGAAGCCGCACGGCAAACGTCCTCGACCGACGCCCCCCTGAGAAGGGCCGTAGAGGCCGCCATCCCACGCGTGGAATGCGACCTGAAACCCACCGGGGGGGCCAGGCCCTGCGCCTGATACGCCCGTCGCACCGCCGTGGCGACCCAATGCGCCAGCCGCTGAGCCGACAGCGGGGCGCCCCTGTTCTTGGGGCCCAGACACACAAACAGCTGATCACCCGACCTGAATGACGACGTCATGGCCAGGTAATGCCTCAGCATTCTGATAGGACACAGAAGGTGCTGCCGCTCCTCCTCGGGGGAGGCATGCGGCGGCGGGTGGAAAGCCCTAATCCTGATCACTCTCGACCTAAAGGCCGACGTGATGACCTTGGGGAGAAAAGCCGGATTGGGCCACAACTCCACCATGCCGTCGTCCTCTCCAAAGGACAGGCACGACGCATGGACTGAGAGCGCACACAAATCGCCCGCCCTTTTTGCAGACGCCAACGCCAGCAAGAGGGCCGTCTTAAAAGCGATACAATCGGGACTCGCCTCCGCCGCCGGTTCAAAAGGCGAACCCGACAGCCCCCTAAGGACCACCCTGAGGTCCCAAACCGGAGGCGTTCTCTGGAGCGGGGGCCTCCTCCTGCGCGCCCCCCGCAGAAAACGTTTAATCAACGGGTGAGAGCGGGCTGTGAACCCCCCGAACCCGTCGTGACCTGAAGTAATGGCTGCCGCAAACACCGCCAAGGTAGCGACAGCCCTCCCCTTGTCGAAAAGCTCCTGTAGGAATCCCAGGACCCCCTCCAGCGGGCAAAACCTGGGATCCCAGGAACGGGAATCGCACCAGGCACTGAATAGCCTCCACCTCGTGGCGTAGGCCCTCACGGTGGACGGCGCCCTCGCTCCCTGAATTGTCTCCACCACCGCAGGGGGAAGACCCAGATCTACGAGGCTCCGCCTCTCAACCTCCAAACCCAGAGCCTGCGGCCGATTATCGGACGTGAAAACAGGGCTCCTGCCCCCTGGACTAGAGCCCCCGGCTCGTCCGGGAGGGCCCAGGGCTCCATCACCGCCATGCCCCTCAGGAAGGGGAACCACCGGGCATGCGGGCTGTCCGGAGCCACCAGAATCACCGACCTCCTCTCCTGTTCGATCCTCCGCAGTAGGACCGGCAGGAGACGCACCGGTGGAAAAGCGTACAACAGGCCGCCTGGCCATGGGTAATGAGCCAGAGCGTCCACGCCTAAAGGCGGCTCGTCCGCGGCCCTTAAGGCGAACCAGGACGGGCACTGTGCGTTCTCTGCACTGGCGAAAAGGTCGACTACTGGACGACCGAACCTCCGCCAGATCTCCGCGGCTACCCGTGGGGCCAGGCCCCACTCGTCCTGGAGTGGGCCCCCCCTGGACATCCTGTCGGCTCCCACGTTCCGGACCCCCGGGACGTGGCGCGCCCTGAGAGACAGGAGGTGAAGCGCCGCCCACAGCAGCGTCACCGTCGCCATGCGATGGAGAGCGGGGGACCTGGTGCCCCCCTGCCTGTTCAGATAGGAGACCACTGTGGTGTTGTCTGAGCGCACCATCACGTGTCTCCCCTGCAGCTGAGGGGCAAAGTGCAGCAGTACTCTGTGCACTGCCTCCATCTCCAGCAGGTTGATGTGACGGGCTGAGTCCGACCAGCAGCCTCCTACAGAGCTCTGGCCGAGGACCCCGCCCCATCCTTCGAGCGACGCGTCCGTGAACACCTCGGCGTGAGACACAGCGCAGGCCAGAGTCACTCCGTCCCGCAGTAGACCCGGAGTGAGCCAGAACCTGATGTCCGATGCTGCCCCTTGGGGAACCCAGATCAGCCTCCCCCCGTCCCGGGAGGGGTGAAGCCTGAGGCGCGAGAACCACCTCTGAAAATTTCTCATGTGGAGCAGGCCTAGCCGCACCACAGCATGAGCCGCTGCCATCATCCCCAGCAGGGACCTGAGGCGCCGAGCGGGAACTCTGGGGCCCGCCAGAACCTCCCGGGCCAGACGGGTAATATTCGTCCGTCTGTCCACGGACAATGCAGCACGGAATATCACAGAGTCTAGCTGCAGACCGAGGTAAATCATGCGTTGGGCTGGCTGCAGCTTGCTCTTCTCCCTGTTCACCACAAAGCCCAGACGCTGTATGTGGGACAAGACCCATTGCGTGTGGCTCACGGCCACTTCCCTGGATGGGGCCAGTATTAACCAATCGTCTATATAGGTCAATATTCTTACCCCGGCACGTCTGATCGGCTCCAGAGCCGCTTCCACACATTTGGAAAAAGTGCGAGGCGCGAGAGCGTACCCGAAAGGGAGACGGCAATACTCGTAATTCCTCTCTCCCACTGCGAAGCGCAGAAATCTCCTGTGTTCTGGCACTATGGGTACGTGGAAGTATGCGTCTGTCAGGTCTATGGATGTCATCCAGTCTCCTTCCCTGACACACTCGAGGAGCTGCCTTGTGGACAGCATCCGAAACTGCCGTTTGGAAATGCACTCGTTTAACACGCGCAGATCCAGAATGGGACGCACCCCGCCTGATTTCTTTGGCACCAGAAAGTAAGGGGAGTACAGCCCCCTGGTGGCGTCCTGCGGGTCTACCTCCACTGCTGCGCCTCGACTCAGCAGGGAGGAGACCTCTGCTTCCAGTGCCTCTGTCGATCCCCGTACCTGAGAGCGTACTGCCCGTACGCCTCGGAATGGTGGTGGCTTTCGGAAAAATTGCAGAGCGTAACCTCTGCGCAGAGTTTTCTCCAGCCAAACATCTGACAGTAAGCCCTGCTCCTTCCAGATGTCGTAGAAATCTGTGAGGGGCGGAACGGGAGCTGGAACACGAGACGTCATGGCCCCGCCCCCTCCTGGTGTTCCTAGCAGGGAGGGGGGGTGGCTGAAAGGGCCGGGGGGGCCCCTGCGTCACACCGTGAGCGCCGAGGGCGGTCACGTGTTCTGCAGGTCCGACGTCATAAGTACGGGACTGCTCACCACACGTGACCCGGCTGCTGCTGCGCCCCCCCCTGGCTCTTGCATCATGGAGGGGGGGGCGAGCCCCTGCATCGGGAAACCCCGTGTTAGCATTGTAGCTCTGCTCATCACGCGTGACACGGCTGCTGCGCCCCCCCTTGGCTCTTGCCTCATGGAGGGGGGGAAGAGCCCCTGGATTAGGAAACCCCGTGTTAGCAATGTAGCTCTGCTCATCACGCGTGACACGGCTGCTGCGCCCCCCCTTGGCTCTTGCCTCATGGAGGGGGGGGAGAGCCCCTGGATTGGGAAACCCCGTGTTAGCCTTGTAGCTCAGAGATGCTAACACGCTAGCGCCCGGAGCACACACATTAGCACTTATCAGATCCCTCCGCCTGCCCTCTCTCCGGGAGGGCAAAACATGAACCCGTGAATCGGAGCTCGTGGTCTGCACAGCGCGCTGCACGCCCTTCTCTGGGGGCTGCAGGCCTGGCGGAGCCACGTTATATGCTCGAGAAGTAACACAAACAGAATTCAAATCATTTGACATGTTACATACCCCCAAATGAGACTCAGACAGCGAGTACTGGTGAAATGCCGGACGGCCTTTATTGAAAGAGTTTTTACCACCCCGACCTCCTCTACCGTAGGGAGGCCGTCGATGGGTGTGTTGGTCCCGCGAACCTCCCGTGTGCCTGTCTGGGCCCGGGGGTCTCGCCGCTGGGGAACGATGGACCACGGAGCGTGGATATGGTCCGGGGCGCTTGCCAGGCGAGCGCTCCCTGCCTCTGTCTCGGCTCCGCGCTGGTGGGCGGGCCTCGCGTCTCGTAGCTAGGTGTTTTGCTAGGCTAGCCGAGTCCTTAGCCGCGCTGTCCAGCCTCGTCATCAGCGTCTGCATCTCCGGACCGAAGAGCGACGTCTGGGAGATGGGCAGGTCCAGCAGCTGCCTCTTCTCCGCCTCTCTGAGGTTCACCGCCCCCAGCCAGAGGTGTCTGGCCCCGACCTGGGCTGCTGCCATAGAGCGGCCGCCATCGACAGCTAGCGCTTGGCACATGCGCAAGATCGCTGCTGAAGCGGTCCTCGCCTGGGCTAAGGTGTCTCCACTGAGTGCCTGGTCAGAGGAGAGAGACCTATCCAGGGCCCCGGTGATGAAAGCCATGTTGTTCGCCACCGCGACGACCTGAGCCGCATTGGCGTAACATCTGTCATGCATAGCCAGAGACATCCTATCCCGCTCGGAGGGAAGGAGAGGTCTGGTGCTGGGCCACACGGATGAGGAGGGGTGCAGGGCCGCCCGAACCGAGTCCTCGATGTCCGGGACCCCGCCTGTTCAGGACCAGTCCTGCACGTTGCAGTACATGCCATACCCCAAAGCGGGCCTCTTGGCCGCTAGGGGTTTTGGCCACTAGCGAAGTCCTAAGGGACGTAGCACCATGACGTAGAACAGGAAAGGTCAACAAAGTAATGCAGTGCATTTTCCCAACACATTTTCATCTTTCTGTGTTCCTTCGTGAGGCAGCAGGCTGTGCCCTGCTATGGTATTACTGCTGCATTTAAATGACTGTTCTTGCCTGGAGAATAATGGCGAAAGCATAACTCCATTGTGTTCTGTGATACACTATAAAGATGCGTACAAGCTAAGAAAAGGAAATATTTATGGACTCGATTGCTTTACTAATCTGTCATGGCAAAGTTGTGGTGGAGGAGCTGAGTGCAGATGGTGACACAGACAGTTACAGAGTTATCTACGGAGCAGGCTTTTGTTCTCAAGGCAAAGAGGTAAAGATCTCTTCTTGGTGTTAGCGCCTTTATTTAGGGATCCGGGAAAAGGGACAATAGCAAACTAATCCATTGCGGAATCGGGATTAATACTCATTCTGCAAAATTAATTCACAACCAAGGAGCACATTCTAAATGTGTCAAAATGCTCAAACAAATAAAGAATAAAGATTTGACCAACATTATGTGCATTAAATCCACAACCTCTGTTTTGTTTGATTTTAAAAGTCCTCTTTATAATTTGTGAGGCTTGAGAGTCGAAGAAGCTGTATGTTGTTTTTGGCCATTCTTCTCTCTAAGCTTGGGATTGAAGAACTGGATTTGAATATTTATGATTGAAAATAAAAGAGGTTATAATAATGCATATAAATATGTCAGTGCAGAGCTGGGCTCTAAAATGTACTATACTCTCATCTGGAATATTAAAATGTTTCTTTGCCCAAATAATAAAAAAATGTAGTTTATTTTTGTTTCATTTGACTAAATGTGCGTAAGGAAAAACAATTATAAGGTTATATCGTTTGACTGGTGTCAGGAGTTGTTGAAAAAGGGTGACACTGCCTGTAAGACAGATAGTTCCAACATGATCTCACTTGATTGAAGAGGATGTTTGAAAAATCCTGGTTTGCATTTGAAACAACTGGCACCTTGGGTTTTTTGACAGATATTTATTTTTGTAAAGAAATGTGAGATGTGAAGATTTGATAGACACTGAGGTGAGCAATACTTTTGTTGATATGAAAAGCTGCAAGAATGCAAGTACACCATGCGGTTTTTGGCTGATTTAATAACCTGATTTAAGGATACAAAGAAAATTGGAAGAAATAGTAATAGGTCAGTTTTGGGTGATAATGATGAGGGTTATATGAAAGGTCTACAAACCAATGCAGGTAAAAAAAAGTATATCATACAGTAACAACAGTATATTTTACATACAGATTTTAATTCTTTTTTTATATTTGTGATACATTTAAACCATCTCCAGCAGGGGGTTGCCTGTTGTGGTCTTTATTGGATTAATAAAATGTGAAAAAAAAACTCTTTTATACATAATGCGAAAGGTCATAGAGTCGATCCTCCAATACAGGCCTGTTGCCACCTTTCATGAAGTTAAAGGAGTAATCTTTGAGTCCATTTTGAAGACCATCCTTATTATCTTCTCCTAGCTCCAATCACAAGATATCATTATGAGTGGTCTATGAATGCGACGTTTGGAATGATTATTTCTGCTTCTTAATCGGGCCCAATCATATCCATGAATCAGCTGGACCAAGCTCATGGTGTGAGCCTTTATTACGTCCAGTGATTAATCATCCAGGCCGGCCTTATCCCTCTTAGACACACAGAGTCATGTTGACCTTTTTACCCAGGGAAAATGGGAAAGCTCACCTTCATCAGCACAACGCTCACCTAATTTCACTGCTTCACATATAGCCTTATACAGTCAAACATTGGCTTATGATACAGACAGAACCCCATGTCACTCACATGGACTCCTGCTGCATTTGGTCATTATATTCACATTTAGTTTAAAGTTGCACTAACTGAATCCGTGGACCCGCTGGCCTCGCTCTTTCTGCTCCCCTCCCCGCACCCACGAAGCTATCGCCCCCCACACACAACCAGTGTTGTAGACGGAGATAGCGTCTCCCAATATGGATAATACATGGATATGGATTTGCATGTGGATGGCGTGACCATAGAACGATAGAACTGGGAAGCGCGGAGGGACAGGACTTTCTTTTGGATGGCTGTCTCGCAGTGTAAGCAGTAACCGGTGACGAAGACACACGAAGTTTCAGGTTAGCTCCGCCGCTTGTTGTGCTAACTCAGGCGTCTGTGCAAACGGACGTATAGATTTCTCACGAAAGTGGGGGCTAGTGGTCCGCTGTGATTGGTCACAATCTGGTCCCGAAACACATTCTCTTCCTTGTTTCATCAACACTCGATCTGCGCTACTTTTTCTTCAAAAGGACGTATGTTCCAATGCACTACGTGGACATGGATAGCATTTTCGTAATGAATACAAACGTAAAGTCAGTTAGTGCAGCTTTAACATTTTTACTACTTGAAACAGTTCTTTACTCAACTGGGAATCTCTGACAAAGTTTTAGACAGAGAGATTCAGAGTTTTTTGTTTACAATAAAAACACGTTATTGTAAACAAAAACAAGCTTTATTATAGCTGTTGGTTTTGAACAGTAATCTGATTAACATGTTTCTATGGGGTCATGTTTGCACATCCATACAAAATCTAAAATCATTACCTGTATGTGCACTTTCAACTGCTTTCTAGAAATGTTTTTGCTTTGGGGCAGAGCAACAGGATAACCAGTTTGTAATCTACTTCATTTGACTGAAACAGGCCATGAAATTTGGCCGCATGCGATTTATGTTAATCAATTTAATCAGCAAAACTCTCAACAGATCTCTCGAAAGGACGCCACACAATTTTTGATTTTCCAATTTCAGATTATAACTGGTTAAAAATTATTTGGGCCAATGGATGAATATCCTCTGTTCTTAGACCTTACGAGTTATAGTACATCCGGGGTTAACTCCTTTTGCAGTTTGAAAAGATTGGATCTGAGTTTGTATGTAATGCGCCCATCTCCTTTGCCACTAACGGAGCCATAACATCTTTGTGAAATTTGCTGAACATTACTCATGCTCAAGCTTTAATTTCTTGATATTTAGAGCCGGTTGGAGAGCTTCCTTTACTATCGCATTCAAAGGCATTTTTAAAAAAAAGAGCAAATTCGCAAACTTCGCAAACTTGACGTCACAGACACCCACCCACAACACCCGCTTCCCCCGCTCACTGAATTGTTGGGGGGGATACAACCGAGGTAACCACAGCCACGAGGATCAGACCCAGTACATGAAGGAAAATGATCATTGAGGGGAGTTTACAGATGGCTAAGGCCAGGCTAGGCCTATGCAATTTATACTGTATGCTTTTATGTTGTATAACATCTCATTTTAAGGTCTTTGATAAAATCAAGCTATACAATTGTAAGCACTGTTATAGTAAACCAGTGCTTGTGACCTTGTCATGATACTGTAGTTTGAACAATAGTTGATTGCGCTGTGAAATATTCTCATCCATCATTGGTCTATATCCCTGCACACTGCAGAAGAAGAAGCCGTGTGCTTGAAAAGCACACTCTCCCAAACAGGAAGAGGCAGCCCCTGTACTTTGACATGGAAGAATTATTAATCAAATACAGGTAAAGAAGCCTGTGTCTGTCGCTAAAGTTTCTAAAGTCCACACTTGCAGCAGATGACAGGAGCTGAGATCAATCCTGCTGATTCACTGCTTAAACAAACTTATACAATCTCATGGTTGTAAATGTACATTCAAAGTTAACAATACCAATAAAAATGTAAAAGCTTATTAAATGGATTTTAGAGATTTTTTCGCCAGCCCTCGATTGTTGTAACTTCTCTGAAATCACTTTTTGAAGGACCCAAATCCCTAGCTGATCAAGAGAATGGAGTCCCTTTGTCTCTCGTTCATGTAAAAAATTAAGGGATAGAGTAAAGGCAAAGAGCTAAGGGACAAAACTGAGCCTAAAGTTATTCATATATTTAAGTGTACGATGTGGAAGATACAGTTTCATGTAACAGGTCAAAGTTGCATTGTGTAATTCCACTCCATCTTTCTGAAAATGAACACCGGTCCAAAAGGTTATGCATTTAAATCCAGAAAAGTTATTACAAACTCTTTGTTCGCCAGTGAAAGTGTGTCAGACACAGGCAGATGAAGGTGAAATATTTATTCCTTGACTGCAGATCATATTTGACTGTTATTGTTTGTTTTGTTTGGTATTCTGCTCCTAATTTGTGCACTGCGCTTTTGCGGGTAGGTCTAACAAACACACACATCAACTTTAACAAAGGTGGACCCCGTCGCTGTAGCTTTAATTAGACGGAAATTGTAAACAGACGTATGCCTCTCTTTTTCACGGATTATCCATAGTTTATGAGCGAATGTTTGAAGTTCTGAAGGGATCTGAATCAGCACTGTTCCAATGCTGCACTTATAGGACATTGTTGCCTTCAATTATTTTCAGTTATATTCCTGTCTGTAAGAAGCGGCGGATCATCTATTATTTAAAGATTCAATGGTTACTGTTTATCTGGGATTTTTAAAAACTATCTTTTCACTTTTTTTTTTGATTAAGTGGAACAAAGTGTAATAAAACGCTGCTTCAAATAGGCGTCTGTCTGTGCAGTGTGAGTGCTCATCTGCCATTATTGTGATTTAATATGAATGGTGCCAAGCAACTGCCGAGAATGAAGATCTAACGAGCTTCAGGACTCCTTTAGTACAGTATGTACATAAAGGCTTTACACAGGCGTGAACCCAGACTGCATATGCATCTGGCAAAAAGTAAGAATGCCTTTTTATTCATAAGCTCTAATACTGTGGTGGAAAAAGCATTCACTGGGATATTTTATAGTTAGATGATAAATATGAATTCTAACCTGTAGCTAGAACACATACAGATTTTGTCAAATCTCTATAGAGTGTGATCATTGCTTGAGGTATTAGTATTGGTACACATCTTTGCAAATTTTCCTGTGTGTGTGTCTTTGTGTGAAAGAGAATTTTAAACCAACATTAAAAGCTGTCATGTGTAAGTGTGTAAGTAAACTGTTTTTGAGCAATCAATACAGGTAGTCATCTCGCTGTTTATTCCAGCTCCATTTTGGAAGATAATCTTGATGGCCTACTCAGACTCACTAATACACTCAAACCAATGTCAGGTTGTCGGACCACGTGCGGAACAATACTGCAGTTCTGTCTGTATTTGACAGAGAGATACAACTGCATGTGCGTCACTGCATTCAAAATATAATGTCATATGATCGAGCGTACAATACAAGCTGTGATCCTGTGTAGAGATTGTTATGCCCTGACCTTAATGACAATCTAAAACTGTGCACTTATGTGTTGATAAGTGATCAGAATAGACAGTGAAAGGTCAGGCTGCTTACACACTTGCTTAAGTCGTAGTGTTTCTCTCATTGCTTATTGAGCTCTGTGACATAGGTCAAAGAGGAGGAAATCCCCAAAGCCACCCAGCTGCTGCCATCAGAGACTCTTGGCATTCTTCTGTCTTCTAACTATTTAGTTGTCAGTGATTTGGTTAAGTGGAATTGACTTTTATCTGCGGTGTGCTGTGGGGCTGCCACTGGCAATTCAGAATCCCCTTTCCTCAGCTCTGTCTAAGCCTGGTGTCACATCCAGCACATTGCTATTGGCAGCTGAGCCAGTCCTAATCAATAGCCCGGTCAGGGATGGCCCGCGGCTCTGCTGTGGGTGGGCTATTGATCCGACACACTCACTCCCACAGGTCGCTCCCACAAACCTGTAAGTCGTGCCCTTTAAAGCACTGAGACAACAAATTATCAGCATCTGCAACTGTTCGCTGCCACTGTACACACCGTGTATAGACTCATCTATGTACTCAACCACAGACGTAATCAATCAATAGGCACGATTATTTTGAATGTTTGAAGACTGAGGAATCCAAACTCCCGAAAAACCAGAAACACTAGTTGTCATTTTAATTGCTGTTTTTTAGGTCAAACATGTCACTCATTATACCTGTGGCCAAAGAGCACAAGTTCATATAGTTTTGTGCTTTAAATGTTGCTCCCTGAGCTCTGAATCACTACCACAGTAGGGACTCTTGGGTACAATTAAACATGATTTTAACCACAGAGGTAAAAATAATCACGCTCCGTTTCCAACTAGAAGAGGCTTCAAATGAATGTTTCAGCTATCACAAATGCCTGCTGCTCCTGTGCGGCTGTTTTTTGAACCAAATTTCAGCGTCTGTGGAATTATTGGAACATATGACAAGCACATTTGTCTTTCTACTCACAAAAACCCATGAGGAATTCAAAGTTCTTTCTTACATGTTTTAACTGGAATTGACAGCAAATAAATATGTATTGTTGAAGAGACTTTGTTGTCACAACCGAGTAATCCTCGCCGTAGAACTCTATTAAACTAGTCAATAAGAATGTTTATTATATAGCTCACAAATCCATGTTTTCCTTTTTAATTTGCAATAACAATGACATTTTTTCTATTCAATGTATTTTAAGTTATTACAGACAAAAGTTACACACTAAAATGTTGTTTAATTTTTCTGTCTCCAACTGCTAATTATTTTTGAGATGCTGATGGAAGTCATTCCACTTTGGTTTGTTTCTTTTGGGAGGTATTCATTATATTGTATTTTAGTTAAGATACTGAAATAGTGGTTTATCTTTCATGATGAATAAAACTGTCACTCTTAAATGAAACGTCTTCCAGTGTCTGACCATTCTTTTCCTTTTTTTCAGGTGATGGTTCTGTGCTGACTGGCTCTTCTCGTGACCTTGAAGTCTCCAAATCTTCAACCATAGCTTTGAAAATCCTGGAAATACCTGGAGGTCTAGGAAAATATCACCAAATTGTTTCTGGTGCCCAGGCCCTACAATAGCTTTAAAACACTTATTAATCATATGTAAATGCAAAGACGACCAAAGCCTGGACATTAGCAATAGCCACCACTATCAGCCATGGCTTTGACCAACCCGCTGTGACCCCGAGGACTTCAAAAACACACTTGAAACGGAAACGTGAGGAAGAGGTATCTGTGGTCCAAAACCTATCATCAGGTGAGTGTGTGAAGTCTTCTCTCCTCCTGCTGTCTGTGCCATAAGCTCTTTAACACTCATCCATCCGCACTTTGAACACAGGTTACTCTGCCATAAGGCTTTAGGACTTGAATCTAGATTTGCGAGCTGTGCTCTGAAGCTTACCATGTTTTGATTAACAATGTTTTTTAATGCATGATTACATCTCTGTGCCTTCTACCTAACTAGTGTTTTAGCACAGGTCAAGTCTAGTCACATGAAAATCAATACATCCACTCCATGTTTGTGATGTCTCTTACTATCTATCAAGTCACATAGGCCTGTTATTCTCAGTGGCAGTCCTATCACAATAACCTGGCTCATGCCAGATCTGTGTAGGCCTCAGAATGAGTTCTTTACCACACATAGAACTCACACATATTGGAAGAATCAATCTTGCATCACTATAGGTTAGTTAAAATAATGATAATAAAAGATAGTTTACCAGAAATAAAAAGAATAGTGGTGCAGTCTGTATGAAATGATGAAACAACACGGTAGATGAATTGATTTAGTTGTGTGTGTAATTAAGAGTGTGATCTGTGAGTTGGAGATGCCCTGGGTCAGCTGTTTGGCAATAACACAGCACAATGCAGTGGAGTGTGAAGAGGAGCTCCCCTCCCTGGCCTTCAGGGCTTTGACATTAGACCTTATTTTTCATGTGGGCGGCATTCTGGACTGGTCCCTTTGTGCCCATACCCCCCTGCTCTGAGCGAGACATGCATGATTTCATACATGAAAGATATATGTAATTGGACAGCACGGCCTATGTGATACATTTACAATTCTAAACAGCTCAAACCCAGCACCCTCCTGAGGAAATGCATTTGTACATATAAAACATAAGATCAGAAAGAAAGGAATACAAAACGCAGGTTATCATTCTTGTAGATGCTATAAACCTCCTTTGAGTATTCTACATCCATAAATTTAGTGTGTGCAAAAAGTATTCTCAGTTGATCCATTCTTTACATTTTACAATTAGATCTCTTATCAGTCTGAATGCTTTAATTACACGTAACATAAATTGCTAATGTATTGTTGTGTGTGTTGTTGTGTGAAATATTGACCAGATAAATGTGCAAAGTGTCTAGTGTTCATGGTCCATGATGAAACTAAATACAACTACATATGCATAACATATTCAGAATAATATCACAATAAAAATAATGACTTTATTCATCTGCCACAAATAGGAGATCACATCACTGTCATTTGACCACTGGGAACGTGTGACCTTTCCATTCATCGCCTTTTTTTAATGTTGATATCTTTTTCTGAAAGATGCAAACCCTTCTGTGTGAAAAGTGACATTTTATTGCATTAATGTAAAATGCTCAATTCCTTACCATAAACCTTTGCCCTGTGGGGTCACTATGCTTAACTAAATATAGAGTTGAGAGAAATGGAAAGCTTCCATTTACCTCCGTTATTGACTTTGAGTAGTGGCTAACCCCGATGTGTTTTCTGAGTTGAATGTGTCTGGATTAAACAAAACTATTTGTGTTTGAGGAGTAGATCGAGGTCTGTGGACTTTATGGTGACCGGTGTGAAATGGCTAAAGTCACAGGGAAGGGAAACACAATATAATGGTGTATTTGTATTTTAGGATTACATAATAATGCTGCTGTATCAATAAACCATGTACAGCTGTTGATTTTTTTTTTTAAACACCTGAGCCCACAGGGGAAAGACCATATCTGCATTGGTTAGTTTGACCCAAGTGAAATGACTTCATACTGGTTGTGGCTCCTGATTTTGGCTTCTTTTTGGTGCGTGCAGCTTTGGTTTGGTCTCTTGCCTCTTTGCTTTGGCTTACAAAAAGTTCTAGAGCACTGCCTGTCTGTTTAGTTTTAGGTTGGTCGTTTTAGACATCTGTGTTTCCCTAACTTTAAATCAGAAACTAATTATTACATTATAAGAGTTCTGTAGTTATATAAAACGAGGTTATACAAGAACTACACCATGACCCCTTCCTGTGTTTTGTCGGAATAATTGTTGTCAAAGCTCGTCGAGTTGTTGAGACATCCAGAGGCAGTGACGTAGGATTTGGGTTTGACCGCTGGCTTTGCTCCGAGACGTGACTTCTGTGTCATTTCCACCTGTCAACTTCCATCTCGTCGCATCTTTCGCACTAAGCTTTGTTTCACATACATATTTTTTTTATCATCAGTAGTAGTATTATCATTGCGGGATAGGCCTGTCTGTAATTTAAACTACAAACATGGGTTGGTGACCACTCGTGTTGGAGCTGTCTGGTCAGTGTCTCTGATTTTGGAAACTGCGCGCGCGCTCGTGCAAGAATGAAAGAGGAATTGAATAAATAGATAAATAAATAAATAAATAAACCAGTTTCAAGCCTCAGTCTGTGGCGAAACTTCCCCGAAAATCATTTATTTTTTACCTCCGTTAAAATTGGCTGGCCTTTCTAAGCAACTATAGGCCTGCTTGAAATTACGCTGTAGCCTAATTTATATTTTTTTCTACGTGAGATATTTTATAATTAAAATAGCCTACCACAATTGATAAGTTATTTATATAAGCCTACAAACAATATATATTTTTATCAAACACAATTTCATAAATTCTTACCTCCATAAAATGTATCAGAAAATTACGTTATTAATTAGCCCCATACAATTAAAAGTCTAATTATGTATGGTTGTAACATTTCATTTTGCGATTCATGTCTATGATTTAGCAGGTGTTTTATAGAAAGGTGTATGGCCTAATAATAATAATATTCATCCTCATTATTCATTTTAATTATTAATAGTGTTATTATTATACAAATACAAACAGCGTAATAATCCACAGAATGACAGTAACAATCAGTCCGTATAATAACCAATACCTTCTTCCTCGTGCTTTTTATTTTATAAGCCTTATTTCATATTGTATCGATACATAGCTTCCTCCATCCCTCTTAAAAGTGCAAGCTCCAAATATATATTTCAGGTAGTCATTTATACCACAGGATTATGATTTTTGCAAGATGCACATTTGGCTTGATGGTGTTGTGTTAACACGTCTATTTCCTTCTACGTGAAAAGTGATTTCTGAATAATGCATTAGATCGTTTATAACGCAGAAATGAATGCAGATGATTGATATGCGTTAGCTGTTAGTTGTGTCTATGAAACTGACCAGACAGACGCTATTCCCCGTCCACACAAACCTCAACAGCGCGAACATCAGGTCGAGCTGCGGCCGAGGAACTGACACAAACACACATACACAAGAGCATGAGCCAATAGTTTATATATAAGGGTTCACCTTTATTAATAATTAAAATACAGAATGTTAGATTTATGTATTACATACATGGGGTATTGTGATCAGCCACACAAACACAAAATAAAAGAGTTTTAGCTTACAAAAGTAAAACAAAACATCAAAAACACATTAACAGGGGAAAGATATTTTGCATTTCAATATGTTCAATAGTTGCAAGCTCCACTTTGCATCAGTTCCGTCTGATAAAATACGTTTAAATATGTGTGGATAGATATTATTTAGAAATGGCGACAAATAATAAATTAATTGAGTAAAATGTGTAAATTAACTTCCCCTATGGATGACGAGCAACTAAAATAATCCTTTCACTGATTTGTTGATCAGGTTTATTTCGGTTGTAAATATTGGTTATTTATGTTTGTGCTGCTTTTTTTCTTGTTTATGTTGATATTTTTGTTATTATATTCTGCGCGTATTTCATATCTAAAACAATGTAGAATACGTTGCTCGTGTCTATCAGATCATGAATCCATCTCTATGCGGTCCAACGTCTCCGGAGCGCGTGTGCGGCGCTCGTCCGCAGGCGCTGCTCTGTGCTCAGAGAGACGCTGCTTGATCCCTGTGGTCACAGCCTGAACATAAGAGGGCGCTCCCATTGCACCTGGCTGCGCTGCCCCATCCACCCGAGACGCGCACGGAGCTGGACATCACCCTCTCAAGAGCGCGCATAGACATTCTGTATCACGGCTGCACACAACGTATAGACCAGGGAAGAAAAACAAAGGAGGAGCAAAAAAACCCAACAGAATCTGAAAAAGTTATATTGATAGAATGCATGCTCTTCTGTCCGTTTAAGCGTGATCATATGTTGTATTGAGGTAAAAGGTGAATTTTAAGGCTATATCAAATTTGTTCGATCTCAAGACTGTAAAATAATAAAGAAAAAAAAGAGAAAAAGAAAGAAAAAGAAATTACATGACAGTATCTACTGAGAGTCAATGCTCTTCCATCTAACAGATAACACACCCGCCTTGTTTGTCTATATTGTTCTAAAATAATAACTTCTCACTGACCATAGCTCTTCATAACGAATGTGACTTCTCTTCGTTGTGCCTATCTTTAAACCTTGCTCTATATATTCCATCTCTGTACTTTTCTTGGACAATGTGCCTATACGCGTTCACGAGGTGGTACAACGTTTCTATAAAATAAAATCAGATTATTTTACTCAAAGTTTATGCGTTAAATCTACGGGAGCAGCAGTTAAAACGGTTGTTGCGCTTTGCTCCGCGCCCCAGATCACCACTTTGTGACGTGCAGGTCTAGTGACGGTCAAGCTCTTTCATGTGCCTCACATGCACTGAGCAGTTTTGCATTTAAGCCACTCTGCCTTTCTTTGGCATATCCACGGGCTGTCATGGCCACAGGTTGTGTTGAATTTGCAATGCCACTCGCCGATGTATGCCTATTGAGAGTGGCACGTGGACAGTTATCCTTCCCACAGAGAGGCGCAATTCAATGGTGCAAACACAAAAGCCTGGACCCTGTCAGACCCCGTCTCCTTTTCACATGCACGAGCCCTAAAAGCAGCCGGGCCTCTGCTCTGCTCCTGGTTTAATGCAGCCTCGCGTTGCGCACTATGGTCACTGATGGAGCAGTGTCTATCAGGCCTTTGCATACATTTGTACACTTAAGTTTGCATTGTTCAGCTCTGGGAGACTGACTCACACATAACGCAGCCTCGCACCAAGCCTCAAATTACACCAAACTCATCTATTATCTGCCAGTCCCCTTAACACCCCTCATACGTGAATTTAAACATAGCTTTTCATTTTCACAGTCTGCTCTTCCCGTAAGAGCAGACACGACGCAAATCCTCGACATTCTCCCGGTCTGTCTCTCCAGTGGCTAAAAGTGAGCTGGTGCCATCTCTGCGTCTTGTAGTGGTATTTGTGTTACATTCTGCTGCAGGTATCTGCTCCAGCAGGTCACTCGTGTCTGTGCCAACGGAGCTCAGTGCAGAGGTGTCCCGATATGGGCGTTAGAACATGTAAATTGTCATATTCCATGAGGTGTTGAGAGGATTTGTGCAATTGTATTTGGGAAAACGCTGCGTCCCTTGAGCTTTCTGTAACCTCTCGTATAACCTAGAACAAAAGGCGTAAAGATTCAACAGACAAAAAAAACCCATATTCTCGTTTTATGGCTATCCTTCCAAGCATCACTTTTCCCACTAATGATTTATTATAAAGACTAAATCAATCCAAGCACAGCACATACCACAACGTCACATGGAGCTACATGGAATAGAGGTTGTTGTTGTTTTTTTTTTTATTTAAATTTGTAAATAATAAAATAATAAATAACCATAAAGAAGATTATAATACAGAAGGTTGATTTGGATTGTTGCAAAATAGATTTTGTTTCCCAAGATTCAGGGATGAAAGTTACACAGGGGAAGGCGAAATGCTCAGTGCGTATAACGCGAATGTCAGTAGCCTTAAATGTACTAAGGTATTGATCAGTGAGTGTTCGGAAATTCCTCCTCACCGAATCTCACGTAAAATCTATCAGGCTACTGACCATCTGGCCTTCTGGCATTTATTCATTATCCACACAGTGAAAACGATGGGTTTAAGGCGGATAAAATAAACAGACCAACAGTGAATGGGCTAAATAAAATACTAAGGAAACCTGTTGTCTGGCTGTGATATTAGCAGAAATCTGAAGTCACCTGCTCTGGATTTGTGCACGAACAGATATTGCGTTGGCAATTGTTTTAACATCACACCGAAAAAAAAACACGTGTACACACTGTTACGCCAAAATAGGTTATTCAGATTCATATTGAGCTCTGAAATCTCGCAATATCTGTCCAAAAGGCTTCAGCTTTGAGCCTGCCAATTGAATCAAAAAAAGAATAAAAGAAGAATGTAATATATTTTTTTAAACAATGATTAGAGAACTACATGCACAAATACAGACCAATGATCAAAATAACAGTAGAGCATCATATTGATTTGTCTTTATTTTTATTGGACAATATAAAAAAGATTACATGATACTTGGTTCACATAGCATGCCTAATGTATCCACATATTTTGATATTTGCAGAGATTTGAGATGGATCCATGTACATTGCCCCAATTACACTAATGTCACATTGTTTACGTTCCGCTATTATTCTAATAATTTAATCTCAATGTTTGTGCATCAAGTTCCGAAAATGAAACTGTTGTAGGATATATGCAAGTTATCGTAACAGCGAGCACAAATGCACTGTTATAAATCTGCTCTTTACGCCCACGACGCGCACGTTAATGTGATTAATAAAGACGGAATCCCGAATACACTGCTCTTCTTACGGGCACTGTGCGCCTCTTACGGGCACTGTGCGCCTCTTACGGGCACTGTGCGCCTCTTACGGGCACTGTGCGCCTCTTACGGGCACTGTGCGCCCTAACTACGCTCAACTTTGCAACTTGTTCAAACTACCTCCCGCAGCTGTCTGTCCTGCACTAAAGCACGCTAATTCACGGCTTTAGAGGTAGAATAAAACCAGCACAGGTCCACGAGCCGGAAGCGCTTGATAATTGCGTCAGTGTTTTATTTTTAAAAGTTTTTTCGGTGCAAAAAGCTTGAAAATGTGGGAAACGCGGAGGAAAGCGGTGCTTGTGGAATCGGACTCTTCCAGCTCAGCCGCTTGCGCCACTGTTAACTCCGGCCGCCTTCCGTCTAATCAAACTCTTACTTTCCGCTCGTCTTAATTCCATATTTTCAATTCGTGATCATTACTTTGGTGTTTTTCAGCGTGTATCTCCATCCCTCCTCCTCTTCACTGCCCTCCCTCCCTCTCTCTCTTGAGCTCTCTCCTTTGCTGAATCTTATTGATCCAGAAGGCGGCTAATTAGCCCTTCCCTTCGTGCCTGTGTAATGAAGCACATGCGCACTGAATTAATCACAGCCATTTTTTGCAGGAAACTAATTAGCAGGAATAAAGATCCAAAGAGTTTTTTCTTTTCAATCATCAGATCTCACTTTCACCTCTTCCTAGCTCCCTCTAACACAAGACTCACCGCCTGCTTTGCATCCAATTTATTTTTATATCGCCTTTAACAACTAATACTTCGTTTTTACACTCCGCAACAACAATGATCTTTCTTTTGCCACCGTAAGCGCAAACTGACCAAAAGGGGACTGCATTGATGGGATCTTTAGCCAAACCATCTCTATACTGGATTAAAACGCAAGGATCACAAAACGGCAGCAAGACATTGTAAGTTTAAACTTTGTGTTTGTCTGGTTTACTGTCTTTCTTCGATCCTATTCTTTTCGCCGCGGACTTATCTCTGCTGTCGGTCTGACTTTTCGCTACGTACACGGGAGCTGTCGATTCCCCCGTTGTGAGAATAGACCCCCTGTTTAAAGTAGATTTCATGCAAGTAGTTCTATCTTTTCTCCACGATGTGTTTTATATTGTTACCTGTGTTTACATCTGCGGTGGTCCTCTTCGTGAACGCGAGATAAGAGCTGGGCAAAAGCCAGCCATCCGCTCCACGCAGTTGATCGCACAAAAACACGATTTCTGACAAATGCACGCTTTTCCCTCGGCTCGTACGGGTGTAATGTGGGGCTGTGGGTGTCAAGAAGCATGTTTGTGGCACACTCTTGGTACAAAAAGACAGTGTTACGCGAGAGAAATGCAACGGGAGCCCTGCGTAAGAGCAGCGGAGGGAAGCAGCTCCAAGTCCAGCCTGTGGGTCCATGCGTGTCCGGGGGAGACGAGCACACCTCGCTGACGCTGTTTTTGGGATAGTTTCTAGCAAATCCAGCGGGGCTTTCTGAAGGGATGTTTGCTTCTTAATCCTCTCCTTGATAAACACATTTTTTTTTTGCTGTCCGAGTCCCTGTGCTTGTGCAGTCCCTCCGCCCTGCCTCTGTTCCTCCACTTTCTCCATGATCGCGTCCTGTCCGGCGTTTAGCCATGTTTTTTTTTTATTCTTCTCCCTTCTCATACTTTCTGCTACTGTTTTCAGTCGATTCTCGCTCATTCCACGTCGAAGTCATATGCAAATGGATCGACATGTGTATAAAGTATGTGTGTGGGACGTGAGCGCGGGGGATTGTGGTTGCGCGAGTCAGAGTGTGTTGTGCGAATGGAGCTCCCCGACCCCGTCCATGGCACTAGCGGGCTAGAGGTGCACCCAGACCGGACTTTAGGGGAGTGTGGCGTGCCTGTCGAGCTGCAGACATACAAGGCTGCTCCGCGGGTCAGTTTTCCACCACTATACGAGCTCGCCTATACTTTACTGCGGACTACTTTAGGTGCCAAACAGAACGCTTTCCTCTGAGCTTACAGAATGTTTATGCCCCTTTCAAAAAAATACTGTCGTTAACTTCAAATGATTCCAACTAGTTCACAACTACAGCTTTTACGCGTTACGACCAATAAGCTACTTAAATAGGCTATTTGAGAAGTGTTCCTAACAAAGCCAAAAAAAAAAACACTATTTTGTTTTGTTATGAGTGCCAGAACGTGTCTAAAAAATATCTCTCTTGTTGCCGTCAGAAATAAAAAAAAGAATTCCAAGTTAGTCCTATATTTTTTGTCAGAATGGGATGAAGCAAGTAGGGATTTTGCTTTAAAGCAGGAGTAAGACTATGAGCAGGCGCCTACCGTTTGGAGGCACACAAGGGGTGTGTGTGGGAGAGAGAGTGTGTGTGTGTGGGGGGGGGGGGTATGGGTCAGACAGCAAGAAACCGGGGGAACAGGGGTCATGGAGTGAGCACAGATAAAAAGGAGAGCAGAGGAAAGCCCCTTGCAAACAGCCCAGGGACGATGGGAGAGGGGAAAGTGCTGGTTGTTGTGTGTGTGTGTGTTTTGGGAGCCGCACAAAGCACTTGTGGTTGTCAGCATCTGCACAGATTAAGACTTTGGTTTTAGTTTAGAGTGTGAAGAAATAGGCCTGATGGCTATAAAAGCTCGCCCAGGCAGCGAGTCCAATAGGCATTCACGTTTTATTTAAAGAAGAGAATTGCGGAGGAGAGGACTGGTGTGGTAGAGGGGTTGGTTTAGAGGGGTCACATACCCAAGGGCCATGGAAAGAGCAGGGGAAGAGGGCACACAAACATATAAATCAAGAGGAGGATATCATTTGCCTATAATTGAGCTGTAATAAACGCATGCATGGCCGTTCTCATCTTGCCGTATTTTGATTTGAGAAGTGGGTGTAGTGAATAGGACAGGTAGTGTTTATACCATGCATATAGTGCTCGCTGCCTCTCTGTCTGACAGCAGCACTCCCCTCTCTCCTCCTCTTCTTCTGCTCTCTGTCTACGTCTATGTCTACAGTTACAAAACAAAGACGAGCACAATAGTTTACTGTCATCTCACGTGTCTCAGTCCTTTCCGCGTTGTCTCATTGTCATATTTGAGTTTAATTATAACTGTTCCTGCCAAAATATAGGTATGTCATTTGGATGTATTCTATTTGATTCGCGTGACATGGTGTTTGGTGAATATAAGAACAGCACTGTGTTCTTGTCTGTTACAACGGTGGAGTATCCCATATAGACATCAGACAACTGGAAGGCCTGTTTTAGTCTTTAAGTTCATAAGATAGATTAGATATTCAATTATGTTGATGAGAGCATTTTCATATCTCTAGTTACTGATGACCTTTAATTTTTCAATATTTGTCAATTAAAAAAATTAATGTAAATAATAACATAGTGCACACAGTTGACTTTGTTTCAAGTACCTACGGTGTTATGAAGACCTGGGGGAGCAGCTATATTATAGATAATAAATATATTTGAATGTGTGAAGTCTTTCCTTGTGTTTTCACCGATAGTCAGGTGCTGTATGCTGCAGTAAATATGAGATGTTGATTTGGAACACTTTAGCATATTGGACAACATCAGCGTCAAGAGCAGGAAAAGCATCATTGGCTTGTTCACAATGAGAACACAAAGACAGCGCCTTTGGCATAACCTCTTCTAATTCCACTCTGCCTCTCCTCATTTTATACAGCGTGTGTGTGTACGCGTGTGTGTGCGTACATGTGTACGTATATGTGTGTGTGCTGCTTCCCTCCCCGAAGATGGGCACCAGTGCAGCAGGGAGCACGCATGTCCTCGGTCTGAGAGAGCCCTCTTTGGGTGAACACTGTTCTCGTGCCAAACATACACACACTATATATTCTTTAGGAGGTATTCAACCCTAATGCTGGTGCATACAAATGTTTTATTATTATTATTATTCATAACATTACTTACGTTATTTTATCCAAATGTCATACCTTGCAACCTTGTGTGTTCATTGAAGTGATAGCACCTAAGCTGATGAGCGCATGTGGTCAATATGTGGACTGGTTCTTCCAGTTGCTCTGTTGTTGGCTGGTGTGGGTGGTAGCTAAGCTCGATGTAAAGGCCACAGTTTTGTAAGGAATTAGTGGGACACATGTCTCCTGTGCTGCTGAAGTCAATCCCTGTCTTTTATCTTTCGACGTAAACGTGGCTATGTGGTTTCTTCTAATATTGTAAACACTCATCCTTAGGACAGTGCTGCAAATGTTTGAAAACGTGATTGTTGTCTTACTTCAATCTTTTCTCTATTCTATTCTAATGCAATTTAGGCACCTGAAGTATAGTAAAGTATGGGCGATATGAAATGTATTCATCTCCCCCATAAAGAAAAGTATGAATTTTTTTATTAATATTGTTTCCCACATTCAAATGATGATGTTGTAGTCCCTGAGATGAAGCTGTATATTTCTTGTGTATCAAATGCCCAGGATGTGTTTTGTAGCCATAACAATACGCAGAGGTGTCAGCGCTGTACTGACTGAACTATGAGAGCCTTGTAGCATTAGCCGTGATAAGTGCTGTGAAGGACATAAGTGACCAGGCTGCAGGACCATGACAGAGCTGTGGCATGATGGCCAGTCTATGGTTTAGTGTCAGCGTGCTTGGTGCTCAGCGATTGGCTAAATGACGATGCTGCGTGTGTGCAGACTGCATACGTCCACACACACGTATGTACACACAGCGACTACGCAGAGGGCCGCTAAATTAAACAGAGCTGAACCCTGGCTAAAGCCCACCCTTCTCTGGACCATGGAGGCCAGCATTCCACCCTCCACACTGGTGCTTATCATCACAAAAGACAGAATGCATAAAACATGGAGGACGCTTAGACACAGGCGGGCCAGGTTGCCTTTCTCTCCCTGTGCACGCTGAGTCCGGAACAATACGTGGGCCCCTCTGGCCTGTGACTCTGACGACACACATGCCGTCTTTTTATCCTTCCTTACTTCTTTGTCATGCTCTTCCTCTTCCTCTGTGTTACTGTGCTCTGTGGACTGATAACTGCCATAGCATTGTTTATCTGTGTCTGTGAAATCCGCATTGTGTTACTCCAGTGGAAGTGTGCAGCGGCTGCTCTATGGCGTGTGAGGTTTCAAATACTAACAGCCCACCGCTTATATTCTTACGCTTGTGTCATTTCTGCACCTTTGACCTATTTTCAATTCACCAAACACAACATCAACATTTTATTTCTTTACTAGAGGCAGACGAGCAGTCATATTCTTTCTTATGTTTTAGCCATGGTTATCTTTTATGTTATGTCCTTCATGCTTCCTCCATGTTTTTATAATGCAAAATTATATCAGTGATCCTATTTATGATATCAATAGATGTTTTTATTGGCAGTGTTTTTTGATTTAAAAAAAAAAAGGGTTGTTTTCCTCTCACGGATCACATGGGGGAGGATGAGGATATATACAGTGCCTTTCAGTTCGCGACTCAAGTAGATTTTTTACCCTTTCTTTCTGTGTACTCTTATAACAAAACAGAACCGAGCATGTCCCCATAATATCGCTGATTTGCAGACTTGAGGTAGCTCATGCAGCAGCGTTCCCTTTGGCACAGTGAACATGGAGAGGGGGAAACACAATAACATACAGAATGGTATATTTCACAGTAAAACACATGACTAATGGCCGGTCTGCTTGTCAGAAAAAGGGGACTGCTCGATTCATTTTATGTACAAAGTATAATACCTGCCATACCTCCTCAGGTGGGCCACTGTTCCCTGCTCTTTCCCTGGAGACAGCACCGACTGAAGTGAAGGGGTTTAGACGTAGGGATAGCCCTGTTTTGTCTCAGCGGCCCTCTGTGCCATTGTTGTGGTGGAATTGAGCTTGGTGCACCTCACTTGACCACAGCAAAGCAATAAAATGGCCTCTAAGTGCTGGAGCCTCTATAGTCCTCTGATGTCAGCTCCCTCACAGCTTCTGCTTTAGCTGCCTCCACAAAATACTACTGAAGTATCATTCTTAACAATGTATTTTAACATTTAAACATGCACATTCTCAGGAAATTAATAAGCCTTAATGAATTAGTATGTTTATTTCTTTACTGTGTTTCCGTATACAAATAACTTAAAACTACACCATATTTTAAAATTTAAAATGATTGCTTTATATTCATCCCACAATAATTTATTAACTGTTAGACAAAAATAATTAAACATTAAAATAATTTGTAGAATTTTTTGTACATTGACCATCCAATAAGTATCTCTCTGTAACTTTATGTCACAAATGCTATCTTTTGCTTTAAATGTTATTTTTTCAGCTGTAAAAATGACAGTTTATAGTGTGGGGGGATGGGCAGGCTGATGGCATATGATTGTTTATAGCTACTCCCATCTTTGCAGACATTATAATTAAAAAAAGATATAGTGCATGTCTGTCTGTCTCCATCCCATCTTGTCAAATAAGCATCTCGCTGCCGCAGCAAGCATGTCCGTGGATTTATGAAAGCGCTCCCATTGGCTGAATTATAATTGGCACCGTCTCGAGTGTAAACCATTTTGGCCAGGTGTCATACAGACTACAATGCACCAGGCTGCAATTAAAGCCGCATTTCCGATAACCACATTATTACCACGCGAATCCAGCAAGGGCGGTTCTTCTTCCCGATATGATATAAGCGTGTCTCAGCCGGTCTTGTAGCTAATATATAAAATAAAAAAAACACACACACACACGTTTTCCTCTCTGGGTTTCTACTGTACCTAAAACAAACGTGGTTTCCTCATTTTCCTTGTGTTAAATGAACAAACATTAGGACCTCAGTGGCTCATAATAAATTTATTAGAGAGAAGCAGACTCCCACACAGCTCCTCCAAAAAGCAGACATGTTCTACAGATTGGGTGTTTAGCCCGGGGAGATGTATAGCTATCCTGGATGTATGCGTGCTAGTATTAGAAATCGACAGAGATATCGGCTGGTATACCAAATTGTACTGATCAAATGCATCCATTTTCAGTTCAGTAAATACCTTCTCACGATGTATTTTTTTAAATTTATTTTTTATTCAACTTCTGATATTTTATTATTCCATGCCAGAATAAGCTCTTAAATATTTTATTTGGGAATGTAGGGTTGTCAAACATGTATACCCAGATGCTCATCAATTAATACTTAGACTTGTATCACAAATATATGCATAGAAATATTACTATCCTCATCTCACCCTCTTTTCATAAAAAGAAAAAAACAAACAAATATATATATTACATAATATTGTGGGTGAGAATTATATATATTGATTGAAGGCATGTTTTTTTCTTAATTAATACTCACTATTACTGCTCCAAAAGAACTACTGCAATAGTAAAACAAAAATCATGATATAGCACCTGCCTCTAATTGGGTTATAGAAATCAGCAGCCAGGCTTTTCATAAATTACGGCTAAGATTGTAGGATCCCGACTGCTGCAAATGTTGTATTTGGCCGTTTGGTGGCAGAGGTTTGGTGTCAGAGGTTTGGTGTCAGGGGGAGGGGCAGGTCCCAGGGGAGTGACACAGGGCTAGACGGTCGTGACAGACCGGTGACCCTGGCTTTGTGACGTCAGCAGCCTCGTCTGGTCACCATGACATTCATTTTTCCTGCTGTTTAATGAATGACAGTGGGGGGCACGCTTGGTTCATATTGGTTTATGGTGATCTGAATACAAATGTCCATATATATTTTCAGTCTGTGCGCCGGTGATTGAAAACAGCGCTGGTGTAAACATGCCAGACATTATCGGGACAATATTAGCTTTGTGGGATGTCTTGGTGTGGTCAATATTCATGAAAAATCCTATTTCCTTTTTTCTCTACCATATGTAAAAGTAACAATCTGCTACTGCAGCCTGTGAATCCAACTTATAATGCTGCACAAAAAGTGTATACTAGCATGTGTATCTTGTATTGTATCTAGGTCACGCAATATGGCATTCTATTTCTATTGTTGTTCTGACTGTCACAAATAACTTTTGATATTTGAAACAGGATAAAACACCCTGACCACAGGAAGTCCCCCTGATACATTTAGACTGTATTGCTTTCACTATACTTTATTTTTGTTTTTATAGTGCACATAATATATTCATTTGCAACATGCATCCTCTGCCCAATCCATTGTGTCCCTACATCTGCTAAACATAACACAGGGTTATAGGGTTAGGGTTAGGTGTTTGGGCCAGGTGTTTTTGTCATGTCGGATCATGTCTTATTGGTAAACAACAGCCCGCACTGCACATGTCTGTTGTGTGAGGACGTTTTCATCTAGTGTTTTTAAAAGAAAATATTGTAGCTTGAGTTTCTTTGTTAAGGATTTGCACAGGAAGTATAGCTGTCATGGAGCTCTTCTGTTTCCTATATGCTGTTATTTGAAGTAGGGGGAGCAGCTTAACACACTAGAGAGAGTGTGTGTGTGTGGTTTTGGAGCCGAGCTGCTGCTGCTGTGGTGGTCAGGGCAGAGGGGCTGAGACACAGATACCATTCTCATCACTTCCTTCCTTTCTTTGCTAATCTGTCAAAACAGCAGAATGACACGAAGAACTTGCCAACTGATTGTTTATACAGAACTTTGATGTTTTAGACTGAGTTCAACCTGATTTTATAATTTTTCTTTAAATTAATCCGTTGAGAATCAGCGATGATCAGCCTGTGTGTTTTGCTTCCTGTCTGGGGAAAAGCATGTGGTTTCAAGCTGAGGTCATATATTATAGGACTAAATGTGAAGATTATTATTGTTTTGTTTTATTTAGCATCTCCATTAGCTAGATCTGTCTTCCTGTGGCTCTTTGTCGTTATGTTATGTATAATATATATGATTGTACATACATTTATAAGCTAAATATATTATCTGCTCTTTTGATCTTAGTCCATCTTGTGTGTATGGGACTGTGCTTTCATATGAAACATAGCTATATTGTGCGCTAACAGGAAGCCTGGCTGCATCATTGCATAATCTGTAGGAAAGAAGAAGTGAGGAGTACTCTGTGGTGTGCGTCAATGTAGTGCATGCCAGCCTGCCTGTTGTGGTACCACTCAGGCAGTGGGAGGGGCACACAAACATAAGTGGACCCCTGAGACCTCCTGGAGGGGCTGAGGTGTGGCCAACGTCTGTTTTGGGCATGGTTTGCGTCTGTGCGTTTATCGTTTGCCTCAGAGGGCATTTATATGCAAATATAAAACAACCTATTGGGGTTGCTAATTACACAGCGGGCTTTGTGTGTGCCAGGCTGAGTTCAAACGCACCAGGCCTGGACTTTCCCTGTTTGTTTACTCATTGTCTTTCCTTATTACCCCTCATTGACACTCCCCTTTTGTGTGGCTGTCCTGACTCCACCCCCTGTACTGGAGTTAATGTAGTAGATTAAAGAGGCTGCACCAGCTCTGTTTACTTCCTCTTTCATCTGGTGGCACAGCTCGCCTTTTACTCATCCCTCCTGGTGCTCTGTCTAGCCACAACCATTCAGGAAGCCGTCATCCTCGGCCTCTCTATAACTAATGCTCTGCTAATTAACTTGGGTGATAAAAATGTATTTAGGTCAGATTCTAATGTAATGCAAATTTATGAGCACATATAAGCAAATATTAACTTGTAGAGTCAGTGATAGTCATAAGCTGGGGACAAAGGTGTCTCTCCCTTAAGGACTAAGGTTTTATGCATTTCTGCTGACAATGAGTCAATCTCCATGATGGCTTGAAACAAACAGCAAGGACAATATAGAAAAGAGCAAGATTTATATAGTTCATTAATGACTCTTTATAAGCATAGCAAAGCTGTGTTGAAAAGTGTTTCTAACAGTTCTAATACATCCAAAATGCCTCAATACTATAGTTGATGGCATTACATTTTGATGGGGTACAAGTGAAAATATTGTCCAAAAATCGTTCCATCCCAGTTCTTGCACTTTTGAGACAACCACCTTGATTCTTTGGTTTCGAGGAAGACGTGAAAATACAGAAAGCAGACATTTTTTTGCGAAAGAGGCCTTACCACACTTTTAACAAGAGCTCTAGTGTGTGCCGTCTTCTCTGTCTGGTACACACTGTCTTGCACAGTTTTTCCAATGTGGTTTTACTGCAAATGACAAATACAATTCTTGTATCTTGTAACTACTATATGTGATAATACGATGCTGTGGCTCCTTTTTATATATTTATTAGTACTTTTGAATTACCAGTGTTGAGCTATTATAACTTTGTAAAAGAGAGTCCGCTCACTTCCACATTCCACAAAGAATGCAACGTCACAGTAACGTGCTCACATCAAAGGCAGTGCTCCACCACAGGTCAAGTTACGATTTTGTTTTCTTTCAAATAGAAATGTCTGCGCAAGAGTGGTGAAAAATCTGTATTGACGAGAGAGTAATTAAAAAGCAGTAGGAGAGGCTAAGTGGCTGTGGTCAGAAGAAGGACACTCAGTTATATCCCCAAAACAGCACAAAAAGTCCTTCCTTTGTTGTGGTGTCATTTTGATATTGGTCAAAAAACTAGTTCACAATATGTACACAACTTCTTTATGAATTCCAATTAAATAATTTGAATAAAATACTTTTGTAATAGTATTGCAAATAAATTGTTTTCATTCTGTATAATTGGTTATTATGGTTAAGTCACATATCTTGCTGTGGTTTGGCACCATTGCAACTGTGCATTTCCTTTCCTATAATCATGTGCTCGGATGGACTAGTTTTTCTGGTCATGTCTCTGTGTGCCTGCCTTATCAGAGTGGCCCTTTCTTTATTCAGAAATTTTCTCTGTATACACAGCCATATCTGACTGGCTCCACTGCATTCCTGGTAACTTGTCTCAAGCTTAAACAAAGGCGCAAGGAGACCAATAAACAGTACATAGTTTGCCTCTGTAGCACGTCTCTTACTTATTTACTACTTACAGTCTGACACACATTAGTATTTTCCACTGAAGGACATGGGGTGAGCTTGCTTGGATCAAAGGCCATGTGTTGTGGCCAGGACACCACATAGCAAACAGCTGTCCCTTGCTGTCTCTTAGCTCAGTCTGACAGCAGCTAGAAATATGAGGCCTCCCTGGACCTCTGCCCTGGGACAACACACCCAAACTCAGCAAAGCTTTTGTCCCAGCTCTCTCTCATACTCTCTCTCACATCCACTCATACAAAAGGAGTGAGTGTTTTTCTCTGACCACAGCACAAATACAAATGTTTTTATTTTATTTTTTTATCCAAATCTACTGCTTCACCAAAACCTGTCCCCATGAAACTGAAATACGTATTCCTATTCCACTAGCTCAGATGTCAAATACAGGTTGGCTGACTTTAAAACTCAAAATAAGCTTCCACGATAAGAATACATATTTCCAATGGCAATGCACCAGCGTCTCTGTGTCTGTCTGTGGCCCGCATACCTCATTGACAGTCAGATCAACCTAAGCTTTTCGGATAGGGCTACGAGTTGAGAACAGACCGCCATGTTCACGGAGCTCATAAATGTCTCTGCTCAGGTACAAACTGCCTCTATTCATTCTGGGCCTCTCAAACACATGTGACTGTGCGCTGGGTACTGGAGGCTCATCTTCTGTTATGCCATGCATACTTCATACGGGCACTACACTAAAGCTATGGAATGACAACTACTGCTTTTTCAGTAGTTGAATCAGTCAATATGGAACAAGTTGTCTATCAGTGAGTACTTTAGCAATAGTATGTATAGAATAGTAGAATAACAAAGTCTATTTGGCGATATTTTCAAGCCGGAGTGACCACTTAAAGGTCCTGTCTTTGTGCACTGAGCAGATGGATCCTTGTGACGCTCAAAGACGCTGTAATAAAGAATCGTACATTTGCATCAAACCTTTAAAACAATAAATAAAATGTCAATCATACATCCGAAGCACACAGGTTGTATAATATTTACATGATTGCATGTATGGAAAATGTAATCATACAAGTTCTTGCATACTTAGAGATTTTGATTTTCACACTTTAAGTCCGGAGTATGGAGGTATTTTGGTTTGGCTGTTTGAAAAGACTCTGGAGGGAGACATTGGTGAATGGACGGTTACTTCAGCACAATACAGGAAACACAAGCAACAAGTGGAGTCATCTGGCAAACTCCGAAAGTTTACAAACTGTACTGTTTGGTCAAAAACCTTACAGGAAACATTTGAATTATACCACACAACAGCACAAAAACCAGATACACCGAATACATAGCATACAATGTGATACTTCCATATTGTTTACAGTTGTTCTTGTTGCCTCCAAACTTAAACATTGCACACAATACAAAATATTTCTGTGACTAAGCTGTGTATTGTTTGTATTGATGTTCTTGTCATGAATTTGAAGTGATCAACGTTTTGTGCTGTCTTTATACATTAATATGACAGTATTATGTCAGCCTTGTGACTGTCATAAGCTAAAGCTAAAGCTTACTTACTACTTACTTACTTACTTACTAAATAGCAAAACAATCATAAAAATCGTGAGCAATTATTTTCATCCATCCATCCATCCATCCATTTTCTACCCTTTAATCCATTTCTGGGTCAGGGGGGTGGCAGTCAGAGATGCCACCCAAGTCTCATAGCACCAGCCCCTCACTGACCCTCTGCAGGTGGTGAGTCCACAGGAGGACGGCTGCTCTCTTAGTGTGAGCATAGCCTTGATCTTTCAGTGGGGGCTTTGGGCAAAGTGGGGTTAAGTGTCTTGCCCAAGGACACAACGACAGCAGTCATCAGTGGGAGTCGGTGGAGAAGGTGCAGAGGTGGGAATTGAACCCACGACCTTCTGGGCTTAAGGCCAATGCTCTACCAACTGAGCTACTGTCGCCCCCAATTATTTTCAAGTAAGTAATATCGTAAGTTCAATATTGACATTATGTCGTACTTTGAGTTTTGGATATTGTTAAATCCCTAGTGTAAATACACTCTTACTTCCACTCTCTGCTGTCACCTGGCTTAAGTACTGCATTTTCTACACTGACAGTAGCAGTGTTTCCCTCGTGTTCTTTTTACCCTCTGCCACAGCCACATTTCTGAGATTTCTACCCTTCTGCCACTTCAGACCCTGACAGACTTGAGAAAGGCATTCAGCTCCCTAATCCGGGCTCCCTCGATCAGGAATGCTAATACGTGTGATTGTGTGACCCACTGAAGCCCGGCAACATCTGCAGCAGCCTATGGCGAGCCCCCGGCCTCCCACACCCCACCACCCTCCCACCCTGCCCCCTGCCTTTGAGCGCTCACTCGCAGCCATTATTTCATTGTTTCACTTGATGCCTGGGACTGGCCAGTGCAGTTAACCCTGTACTTCTCGGCCTGCGCGCTCTATAGTCCAGAACACTGGGCCAGAGGGAGCCTGAGGAGTGTGTGTGTTTGTGTGTGTGTGCGTGCGGGTGCGTGCGTGTTTGTGTGTGTGTTGTGTGTGTGTGTGTGTGTGTGTGTGTGTGTGTGTGCGTGTGTAAGAGAGACAACCCTTTCCCAGGAAACCCATCTGGACACTGCTCAACTCCCACTGTTTACTTATACATTCCAATACTAGTTGGGCAAATTACACAGTATAACACAGAGTATTGTATCACTTTGACAAAAAATATTCATCTATTTGATTGGCACAGTGCACATACATGAACTTCAGTAAATTCAGTGTGAATATGCTAGTTCATAGGAGACATTAACTCTTAAGCAAACACAAACACACAACATGGAAGCACAAAGACACACTAAACAATATGTATCCGAACTGAAATCAACATATATCTGCATTCCTTATCATTAAGCATGGTGCATCTGAGGTTAGTGTGGGGGGCACTGGTTATAAATCAATACACATGTGAGCTACACAAACATTACATTAATACAATTATTTTTTCTGTCAAAAGATCAAATTCGTGTCCTGTGCTGTTTTACATTATTATTTTGGGAACCAGTGTTCTATATGGCTTTATAAAATACATAGGTAATGGGGTAAATGTCATTTTGAGTCTTGAATTATGTGTTCTTTCTCTGTTAAAAACATTTCAGCAGAATATTGGTCATATGGGAATGAGTGGCCCCGTTCTCATGGTGGCTCATTAAAGTCTGTGGCTTTTCCAAACTTTTGACCACAACAGGAGTTGTTTATTTTAACATACTTGGAAAGAACCACTTTTGGCTCTATGCATTTCTTTACATTGTTTTTGAATTGAGTCTGTAAATCAGTCCTGAGTCAAAGAAGTGGACATTAGCTGCTGCCTGGCTCCTTGTTTATAGACATGTTTCAGGGTTTCAAGGCAGTTTAAAAAGAATGGGTTTTGCTGAGCCAAATTGGATCTGGGTATGTAAATACTGCTCTGATGTTTAATGAGAAACAAAGTTAGCTAATTATAGCAGCTTGGAGAAACATGAGGAGGACAGTGGGAATGTTTCCATCACTCCCCAGCTCTATAGATTACTGCCTAATTGCCTCAATCGAATCAGGCGGAGACATTAGCCAGCGAGCAGAGGGAGCAGAGAAACATGGGGATAGGGCTGATTACACCTATCTTTGGGTGGCTCTTTAGATTATCGTACAAAGGACAAACACACCGGCATCTGTCAAAGCATGACACTGGTGTCTACTGTAAGACTTCCCCGTGCTATGAAGGCAGAGGGAAGAGCAGGATAGCAGGGTGCTGTTTTGTGCCACGCCAGCCAGCTGCACAAATGATTCATACTCTCTGCGGAAGTGTTTAAAACTATAATTACGTGTAATTCTGACACATGTTTATGCTTGATTTTACCAGACAGCCTCTCCACTAATGACAAAGTAGCACATACATCCTCCCAAACATTTGTGCTGTAACGTTTATTGGTATGTTGTAATGCAAAGTGAAAAAAAATCCACAATTCTATCTTTGGTTGAATGTTTAGACATAAATCAGAGTACGGAAAACCACTCCATAGAAGTTCTTTTGGGACAGTCCCAGTACAGCCTCCCTCTGTTTATTTCTGTCTTCCTAGAAGTGACGAGGAGGGAGGAAGCTGACTTGTTTACTTGTGTTAATTCCTCTAATTCTTCCTAATGAGACCTGAAGAATTAAAAGGCAGTTTAACCATTTGCATGCAGCTGGACTAAGGCGCAGAGGCACAGTTCTATTGGTTCTGTTTGTGGTGAGCAGAGTGATATTAAGGTCAGCTGTCTGAAATGATCTCATGTTAAGGATTCAGCGAGTCAATGCGGCCAGATCACTGTCATGACTCCACTTTAGACATTCCCAATAACATTGCCCCTTCAACTTTATAGTTTTAATGTATATTTCTAAACAAATTCAATATACTTAGTTGAAATATTGGAAAACACTTCCTAATTTATTTTCAAACTGAGCTCAAATTCTTGCACAGCTTTACTGGCAGGAATAAATGAAATGCTAGGGCAACTCTGAGCCTTAGCATATTGCTTCTTTTAATTCTACTGTGGGAAAGTGGACACTGTAAACTGATAATGAAGCTTATGCAGAGAGCACCGGAAGTGGGTGGGCTCACTTGATCCAACTTTTAGCATGTGCTCAAGATTAAAATGAGTGAGTGGAGCCTCATAGTAGAAAGACATCACAGATACTGTGTCAACAGTTAGTCTACAACATACTTAAACATTTGCTAGCAAGTCAGTCACATACACAGACATAAATATATTGTTCCAACTGGTCCCAGACAAGGCAATTCCCCTTTCCTACTTGAACACGGCTCTGTCGTCTTCTCTCTTCCTTTCACACACATGTTCCTATAATTTATGGCTTCTGGCTCCTTGATCAATTGATAGCAGGGAATCCTTTAGTAAATAGAGTTTTAGACACATTGCCAATAGACCTGTGCTATTGATTGGAGTGTAAATTAAAAACTTAATCAGGTCTCTGAGATAAGATTTATCTCCACCCCAAGCAAATTACAGGGCTGACTTGGAGACATGAAGGCTGGCCACTGGGCAAAAGAGCACTGTCCCTTTGTGGGTGCCAAGTTGTGGTCTGTCATTGTTTGGCGGCCCCAGTTCTGGCTAATATTGTAAATGACCCCTTATTGTTGATTTAAATAAGCAATTGCCTTAATAATTTCCGTACATGTTTGCACAATACTTGCAGATACTCATTATGTTATTTTATGATGTTTGTTCTTGTCAGTAACTCTCTGCATGTTTGATCTCCCACTTCCACAATGCCAAAATGTGTTTTTCATTACCACAGCTTTTATATCTTCAATACTATTCTCATCTCAGATACAATGAAATCTATTGATACCTTCATGGCATGCAGTGTACTGTGTATATATTAGAACAATACTTGAGATTGCATATTGATTAATGTATGGATGCTACAGCAATTGCTATTGCACATTTTCTATGCCATTTTGAATTGTAAACTTTGAGAAAATAATTAATGTATTGAAAACTATCACTATATCTGGGCAGTTGCAAAAATAGGAAAAGTCAAATCTGGATACTTTTGTTGCCTGTTCTTTGAGTCAGTAATTATTATTTTTTTCTTGTGATTAAGTCGGTTACTAGGCTCCTCTCTGGGATTATACCATTTCCCATTATATCTTATTATAGACCCAATATACTGCTGTGGAACAGATGACATTGACCCAGAGAGAGACAAAGGTTTAAAGGAAAATGGAAAGCAGCCAGTTCACAAGGTCACAGACCCATTAGCACACACTGTAAAAATAATAACAGGAACATTTCAACAACCTGCTGTTATGTCATATACTGTATATATGGCTGTTTATATGTGTATAATGCTTTTGGTCCGGTAGTGTTATAAGATCCAAAATATTCTATACAAAACCTTGGTGATAGTTCCTCTTTGTCTTGTAGTGCGGAGGCTGAAACCATTAGTAATAGGCTTTTTGCCTGATAAGCCCAGAAAATACTCGTTTAGTTAGTGAAAGTGCTGTGGGATCCTGGCCTGATAAACCCGCTGTTTCCTTCTGTAATACCCAACAGCTAAAATCAATAGTTAGGATAATTCCCTTGCTAGTCGTCTACCCTCTTTTATCTGCAGCTTCTCTAACCATATACATCGAGGGGTGGTTAAGAGAAGCACGCCTCATTTACCATGGGAGTCAGACACATTCAATTGTCCTCATTTTATTGTGTATAATCTGCATGTGAAAGTGGTCTTTGAAGTTCCTACTCATCCCTTTCTTCCTACACCCTTATACACACATAGGTGGTCAGTTGGCTGGTGTTAGCATTCAGGGCACCTGAGTGCGGGTGTGCGTAGAGGAAGTGTCCGCCAGCTGCCGTTCACTTCAGCTGTCACTTGCTTCTCTCTACATTCGCTCTTCATTCTGACCCGTGCCTCATGATGCATCTTAAACATGCAGTTTTGTGGATAAAACTGGATCTCTGTTAGTAATTGCTATAAACAAGCATTTGTCATGTGGAAAAGTACATGTCCTACTGCATGGCTTACTATCCTGCTTCACCCTGTTATCACTGCGTTGGCAGCTTCTCCCAGAGTTGGGTGTTATCTATGTGGCCATCGCAAGTCTTTCTGTAAAATACAGCCTCAGGTGTTAGTAGACAGGGTGGTTAGCCTGCGACACCGTTACCTAAAGTGCAGTGTATTAAAAAGCAGTCAGGGTCCTGGATCACAGTATATCAGAAGAGAGAGACAGCGATAAGACCAGGCTGCCTGCCTGCAGATCAATGAAGGTTACTGACATCATATCACAAAGTGAAAGCGAGTGCTGGACCCGTGGCTATTTATCAGCAACAGAAGAGAGAGCAGTCCAGTTAGGACAGCAGTTTCCTCCAGTGGATGCTAAACCTCCACCTTCCCAGTCATGGTGGTTGAGGTTTTGTAAACACAAATTGTCATCAAACTGAAGTCTCTTTATTTCTTAATTTTGATTTGTTCTTGTGAACAAACTTACAGTAATCTTGTTTGGAGCTGTTTAATTCTGATCACCTTGGTTATGTCAGACTTTGGTCTTGACCAAACTTAACAGCCTGTACTTAACAGCCATCTGAGACAGCTGTTAGTTGAAGGATGTAATTGCAGATGTGAAACTATATATGTTTCTGAAGCCAAGCACATCGTTTATAATCCAATGCTTATTTTTTTCCTTTATATTTATTTCTGTTTCCCCAACAAGAATCAAAGCGTCTTGCAATAGTATTGAATGCCGTGGATGCACAAGTGCACACCTTGTCCGAACAGAGCATGCTTACAGGTTCTGTATGACTTTCATTTATCAGCTGCCTGGGGCACAATGTAGAGGATTTCCCCCAATGGGTTAGTGTAACTGCTCTGTCAATATATGCTTGTCAGGCCTTTGAGAGTGTGGGGAAAAAGGGCCCTTACTGCAACGCACTGAAGCCACTTATTGAGCAGCCAATAGCTATTTACCTCTGAATTGTGACTGCAGAGAAGGGACTCAGGAAGCCCAGAGAAGCGGCAGCTCAGATCCCTGCCTGTGTTTAGCCTGTTCCAGACCAAAAGGAGAGGCAGTGCTGTTACAAAGCACTAGTGAAAACAGTATCCTTCGCCTACTCCGGTTAAAATTGATTGAAGAAGCTCCATGTGAACCAATGTGCTGCTATTGAGGTGTGAAAAAGCAGGTTTGAACTCTTTCTAACCCAGATCCTTGTGAGACAACACTGGTAGATATAATCAAGAGTGTGGAGAAAAGCCAGGCTTATAATAGAATAGGTTCCTCACTCATTCTGATGCAGTTTCATTATTTTTTTATTTTTTCAAAATTGGAACGTCACAGGTGAACATGTGTGAAAATCAAATCAAAGTAAACTGACATTTGATTTACAATTACAGCTAAAGTTTGAGTTATAAGATAAAGTTTCAAGAAAACATTTTTTGAAAACTTCCTTTGAAAATGTTCTTGTGAGGCTTCCATGCGGGCGCATGCAGACATAACCAAAACCCTCAGATCTTTTTGAAAATTGCCCCGAATTGGATTCTTATGCATTGTAAATGTACTCAGTGACACCTTTAGCCCTTTCGAGAATCCCCGCCTGCCCCAGCTGCATCTTCCATGGACTATTCTGTACTAAAAGGCTTCGAGTACAGAAGAAAGTCTGAACAATTAGCATGAAAACATTGTATAAAGTATGGATGGCCCCATAAGAGACGTGAATGTTGGCAAGGTTTGTAAGTGACTGTGGCCACTGTTGCGGCCCACATTGCCATGGTATATTTGATTTCAGTTTTTTAATTACCCGGGCCTTTACTTGTCCATACCCCATGCTATTGAAGCTTTTTTTTTCTTGATTTGATCATATACAGCAGCATTGCGGGATGTTTTGCAGTGGAACCGGCTTGTTTAAACAGACTGGACCTTGCCACTACAAACCAAAGCACAGTGGCTCACAGAGGGTCCATAGATGCTCATTGACCCAAAATAACTGCAGCACAATCTCATCATCTACGTGCATACAGCCAGCTACTCCTCTGTACCAAGCCACATTTGGCTTTGGGCATGGGACCAAACCTGCATCACAATTCTCCTCAGCCTTTCTGCGGACATTCACCTGCTCTGTACGGCCCTCCAGATTTTATCCAGCGTTTACACTAGGGTTTGAGGGTTCTGGAAGGATAATCTCTGGATCAGAAAAGTGCAGCTCCGCATTTTATCAAGAAAACTGCGGGTAGATGGGCATGTGTGTAGAGGGCTTGACAACCGGCTCCTGGTCTTTAGGTGCAGGCGGTGTGTGGGTAAAGCCCTGCTTCCTCTGTGGAATCTCAGTGTTGACAGAGTGCATCTGGGCCCAGGAAGAGTTTCCAACCTCCGCCTCTTACATACACTATACACACAAACACTTAGAAGAACACCAGGGAAAGATGAAAGAGAACTTAGATGAATCATTAATAACTTTTTTTTTTAGATAAATGACTTATTTAGGATTAAGTGTGGTTGATGTTTTGATGATAATTTATTTAAATTGTAGTAATATTGTAGTTGGACAGGACCAGATGTGGAAGACAGTTTTTTAAAAGTTCCAGTGCTCAATACAAGAGAAAACTTCTTGTCAGGACATGTCCCATATACCTGAGTCACTGCAGCATTAGTTAACCCCTGCAGCATTGGCTGTATAAAGCTAATCATACAATGCAAAGAGTTATTTCACAGAAATTTGCATTTCCAGCTCAGAAGTCGCTTTCCTTTCACAGTCCACTTGTTTTATGTATTTCAAACTGAGATGAGACATTAATTCTGAGCTAAGTAAGCCATATGAGAACTCTGCAGTCCGATTTCTCACTGTGCAGGACCAGCTGTCCAAACACAGCAGGAGGAAAAAGAACAAGAAAAACACATTATATCAACATTTAACAACAGTTGCTCTGTAATCTGGTATTACTTCCACAAGCAAAGGAGTGGCCAGTGTCAAGCCAAAGTGAACATAGAGTTTGTGGCTGTGAAGGTACAATTGTGAGGCTGATATCTGAAGCATGATTAAGCATAGACCTGCTTAATCACTGATGTACATGTGATTTATTTATTTCAGTGGTAGAAAAGTCATAGGGTAATGAAAAAATAAAAAAGGGGAAAAAACTGTGACCTTTCAGTGTGTTCCTTCTCTCCATGACTTCCTCCTCAGCTCTTCTGTCCTATTTCTTGTAGGGGATCTTCTAGTCCAGGAACATACTTATGCACTGTTGCTCAGTGTAAGATGTTACATTATGAGGGAAATTCCTTATCTTACAGAGAAGCACTTGTCTCTGAAGCTGACGTGGGTGGCATCTCAGCATTCTTCATTGTGTGTGATTTTTGCCCACAATGACCCTGTGTATTTCACTTGACTCGTCAGTGCCAGTATATCACTGACTAATGATGCTGGGACACCCAAAAGAGCCTCTTTGCTGCCCCCGACCAAAGGAATGGTGAACATTTGGAAGTAAGATCTGGCCGCAGAGACAAAGTTGTGTGGTCAGCGGATCACAGTCTACAAGGGATAGAGATCCGACAAGTAGTAAGGGTTACAGAGGACAACAAATAATAGTCATGATTCGGCCGTAGCAAGAGTACTGGAGAAATGTCCATCTATTGGATCGTTATGTCAAAGAAAAACTGCAACACAGTGCTATTTGTCCTCCAGTGTATTTGTGTGCATTGTTACTCAGGTGCAGTTCATATTGGCACCAGATCCTCAGGCCTGCAGCAATAAACAACAGAGCAGGCAGGGGGCCAGATGCAACTCCACAAACTTTTAACCTCTCCCTCTGCTAATCCCTGGCCATGGTAGTAACTCTTTCTTTTTTTAACTCCTACTTTCACCTCTGTTCTTTCTTCTCCTCCCACAGCCTTCTTTCCTTCTCTTTTAGTCCCACTCTCCTTTTAAGTGGAGGCACTGTGCTGACCTCTAAATAAAGACTAGAACACTACAGCTGTTACCAGCTTCAAACAGCCAATAGCTCAGAGCTGGAGTCTGTGCGGGTGCTCGAAATAATGTAGCTATTAAAACAAACTTGGAGCCGTCGCAGCTTTCAAGGCCTCCTCTGTTGGAGATGACCACAGCAATTCAGGCCTGAGACTACAGCAGATACTGTACGACTCTGAATGAGGCGTGAGCGCAGCATTGAGCAGGAGCATTGCTCACTGCATCTGCATTAATCATGTTTTCAATGTGATCTTCTTAAACAGAATAAACAAAGTAGTGCAGCTTCACATTGACGTCACTTACTATATAAACATATGCAAAGTTTCATGCAAACGTCCCAAAACACACTCATGAAATATAGTCCAGTGAACACAAAACAAGATTATTTCCTTAGAGTGATTATCAAATTCAATGAGTACTTCAAGTGAAACACATTATGGGCAGGTATTGCTGTGAACGTCAGCATGTGGTTTGTTTTCTGTGTAAGTGTGTAAAATAATAAGTTGTTGAGGTGGTCATTATGAGCTTGAGCGTCCAACCTTCTCCTTAAATTCAAGGTTGCATTTTGTTAATTACATGCCTGATTTGAATGATGTCACTATGTAGGTACGTTTGTTCACAAGCTTGAGGACAGAAAGTTTACTGAGTGCAGTTAAGGCATTGTTGTTGAACCTTTGGTACATGAGATGCGTATTTGTTTGTTTGCAAGCTTTAATATGTGACAATACCTTGCTGTATATCATATTATATAGTATTATACAAAGTCAAATGACAGAATTCTTTACAGGCGCCAAAGAGTGGAACAGGAGGTATAGAAATGGATATTTCTTTGGAGGCAGAGGAGAGACGAGACTGACATGACTACAAGCCCAGAGAATGTTGAGTGCAAATCTCTGTCGACAAGTTGTGCCCCTGCTCTGCTCCACCTGGGGAATGTGTTACCTAATGGGCCACAAAAGTGCCTGGAGACTCCAGCTCTTATCACTGATATTAGATGACCCTGCAAAACGAGGAATCCATCATGAGGAATAAGAGCTGTGCAGAAAAGTAGTATTGAAGTCTTTTTCCATTTTTTGTGGACAGAATGAAAGAATGGTGAGTAACGATATCTTGTACACAGTTACAAGAATCCTGCTTGCAGAGGCTACAGGTTTCATGTTTCTAATATGTATATAAAGTTTCACTGCACAATGGCGCTTTTGTCTCAAGCAAACTGAACACTCCCCCTCCTTCTTTTCCTCCCTTCTCTTGTAAAAAAATGCATTCATATGCTTGTGTGGCTCTGAGGACTCAGGTTTCTGCTATCTTTGTGTGCCATGTCGTCACTCACTCCCTCAAGCTGAAATGTGCCTCTTGCACAGGCAGGCATGCTGCCAGGGCTGCTTCCAGCCATGGATTAGGGAGAATCCAGGAAACAACCAACTCCTGACAAAACAGCAGCCTGTCAGGTAACAGAGAAGGCAGACAATAATTACAGAGCTTTTTGTTTTCTGGACACTGTGAACTAAAGTGCCTGATCTGAAACCTCTTCTTTATAATTACAATAGAGGGCTATTAGATAAAGAGGCCTATGCTAGGCAGTCTCCTTTTGTGTCATGTATACTTGTGGGGGCTGGTGTGCATCAGTAGTTATAAGACAAGTATCCTGCTCCACTTTACACATGCACACTTCATGTAGCCCAGCTCTGGTGAACTTCCTGCGCTGCTCTGTCGGCACACTCCCATGCTGACTTCAGAGATGTGGATTCATTCTGACAGTCTTGTCACAATGATGACTGTGACTTGCCATAGTGTTGCTCTGACTTGACACTGACTTTTGGCTTGGCGTCTGCGAAGGTGCATTAGGTGGTGCCCACATGTAAGACTGGCTACCAGAAGTGTGTCACCAGGTTGATGGAACAAATCCAAAGCTTTGCTGAAGCAGTTTAGAGGATAACACATGCCAAAAACTAACTGGCAGAGAAACTCACAGTTAAAACTGTTTGTGGATTAAGCATGAGTGAATTCATACTGGCAAAAAGGTCTTGAAGTTAAAGTTGGTCATTATGAACTTCTCATCAAATGCTTTCAACCTCATGACACAGTAGTACTGATCGAACTTTACTTCATTAGATAGATCCTGCCTCTTTAAGCTGCCCGCCCTTCTAATAGATTGTTAAGAACTGGCTTTAGTGCATGTTAAACCAGGATTACCCAATCAATTATGGCCAGCACAAACAAGGATTACTTAAAACACTACATTTGTCTTCGGTATGGGCTAAAAGCTGGGCAAATTAGAAGATGCAGTGCTGTCATTGTGGTCAGAATGTGGTCATGATCAACCCATAAAGGCTGAATGATCTTGGCAAGAAAACTAATGGAGATTTCTGACATAAATATATTGTCTTAATTAAATGTTTGAGGTCCAAACCTTTTGTATACTTGCATAATTTCCAAGAATATATTTGATGCATTTTCATAATGAAGAAATCCTTCATTATGAGTCACTTGCTAGGTGTGGAGGTTTGGGGATGGATTAGCACTCACTCGCCCTCTCCCTGAACTCGTCTTTTGTTTACATTTTAATCACAATCAACAGCTGTAACTTCCCTCACAATGCCCTTGCAAGTAAAGACAGATTCTTGCTAAACCAGATCCCACACACATTTGCTTGCAACTGCTGGGACTGCTATATACCCCAAAGATACCACCAAGTCATGCATAACCAAAGATGTTTTGTACTGACTGCTTTATCATTACCTACTGGAATAACTTATTGTCTACTCTTCAGACATAATGTGTATGACGTCAACACTACACTATACAAGACAAAACACGGGATAAAAGACATCTTTGTTCTATTGACGCCTCAGTGGACTTTGTCTTCAGTACAGTATGATGTGGATGTATTCCTGACAAACAAATTCATTTCCAAGTTGACGATCAGAAGCATAAACCATGGAAATAAGTTGACTTCCCCCTGAAAAAACTGATGTTATCTATCTTTTTAGGAATCATGTGCACCCAAGCAATAGTCTGTTAAATGTTTCATGATATACTGGTAATTTTTCATGCACTCACATGAATGTATGTATGTTTTGATCAAACAAGAAAAAAGAACCAGATGGAATAATTAAAATACAATAGGTAAAATCAGCAGCCATCCCGTTCTCCAAAATGTATTTTTGAAATGAATCTGACTTAATTAGGAAGCAGGCAGAGTACACAGAAAGCATTCTTTAATTAGCTTAGGCTGGCTGCTGTAACCAGATCCACTGCATTAATGACAGCACGGCCCCTGTGAAAAGCATCATTGTTCTCAAGATAATTGTCCTTTTAGTTAACGCGGCTCTGGAAGGGCTCTCCTTGTTAGAGGAGCTGGCTGGGACCAAGGACAGGCACGGTAGGCAGGGAGGGAGTAACAGGACTCATACTGGCGCTGTGCCCACTGTGACAAGCACACTTGTCCCCTCTGCTCAGGTCCCCTTGGTATGCAGCAGAATTAGTGTCCCCAAGGTGTGGCACTAGGGGGCTGGCCATTAATTACAAAGCCTGACTTTAATGAATGAGTGGCAATCAATAAGATAAAGCTGATGCATGCAAATGGTAGGCTGATTACGATACTTGATAGCCTGTCATATTGTTGGCCTAAGAGTGCATTATGTCAACTTGGTGATGAAGGAACACAATGTTAAAGTCCAGCTTTGTGTGTGATTTTCTTAAGACATGAAGTGAATTAATTCAGTAAGTATTTATTCGGGTCTAGCCTTAGACCTTCAGGGCTTCATTAGCCAATCAGATCATGTATCAGATCTTATCAATGTTGTGTTGTATTTCGTAGAAAGAAAAGGTGCAGTGACAGGATTTCAGGTAATAGTGTGACACTGTCAGGAATTTGAGTCATATCAGTAGCCCCTGGTCTGAGGTGTAGGGCTGTTAGTGGCACTGCTGTTAGGGCTGATAAGGCCTATGAGGGAAAGGAAGAGAGCCTTGTTCACCTGCTTGGATCTGCGCCCATGCACTGAGATCTTCATTGTATGCAGCCAGCTGGAGCTGTTGGAAACTTTATACCTGCCTTTAAGCAGAGAGGGAGGGCAGCCAAGAATTAACTGCTGCCTCATCCTGGCAGCTGCCAAAGATGCTGTCTGCCTTCATTCATGTACAGTGTGAGAGAACAGACAGTGGAGGCTGGTAACGAATGTCTCAAAATATATTTTTGGGTTACAGAATTATACACCTGTTGATATGTGATGATTTCTAGATTTGGTTTGGAGACTGTTTGTATAACACTGTATTCATACCATGATGTCTCAAGACATTGGTTATCACTAACACTGTCCAATTTCATATTTTTACCATTGTTGTAAGAACTGGTTGATTTAATTAATCTATTCTATTCTATAGACACATCATTGAGGCTTAATAGGACATTTGTTTTAAAGTGGTTCTGACCCCCGCTCCTCGGAGCTTACGTCACTCACATTTCCTGTTCAAATCTTCCTCTAAATGGGCGTAGCTTGGAGGACTGAAGGGGGCGTGAACGAGACTGGGCCGTTTACATTGCTCTGGGCGGGGGGCTGCTGACGTCAGGTCCAACTTGCAGACGTCAGGTCCAACTTCTGTGCCAGTGTTGGCGCCAGATTCAAAATTCAAATGTAGTAATACAGGTCGCCAGCAGATGGCGCCTCACAGACGGTTTTAGGCAGAAAGTTTAACTTTCAACTAATTTGCACCAAAGTGACAAAATTATGACCAGGATATGTAGACAACACTATTGGACACTCATTTATACCGTTTATCAGCAAAAAAAAGTGGATTTGAGGGTGAGTTGTCCTTTAACAGTGGAGGACAGTCCAAGGAGAGACTCAGAAACAGGTGGTGACCCTATGCAATCTCAGAGTATATTATTGACCATAGTCCAACGGCTGAATTGATTACTTTATTGTATTGCCATGAACCTCTGTGGCCGGAGACCTCTGATTGACCCTGACTGGATAGAGCATCACAGTGACCCTCACCTTAGCTGAAGACTTATGTGGCTTTGACCTGTTCCCTAATGGTGAGGTCCTGACCCACTCAGACCTGGCCTGAGCGAACGGCTAAAGTGAGCCTCTGCAGCTCCGTCTTTGGTGTCAGTCGAGGTAATTTAGAGTCTGGGGGTAGGCCAGGATTGTCTGACCGAGTTGCTTCCTTTGACCTATAGTATTTACTGTGTCAGCAAAATAAAAACAATAAATAAAAAAGTACTATTCAAGGAAGCGTTGATTTAAGATAAACTTCCGTTCTGTTGTAGAGATTGATAGTGCTTTCTTTTGCATAATGCATGCGTGCGTGTGGATAATTCCAAGTAGTCAATAAATAACATTGACCCATTGGTGGTGAGATAGTGACCACCTTTTTTGCAGCAGTCAGGACTGCCAGAAGAAGTCCTGACTGCTGCATGAGTATCTGCGAAGTGTATCAGGCAAAAAAGTGCCCATGGTAACTCTAGAGGAGAGGACAACAACAGCTGAAATGCAGGAATCTGTAGATGGGACAACTGTTAGTTATGCACTACACGCATCTGGTCATTATGAATGAAGCCACAAGAAAGTTGAGAAACACCCAACATGTGAAAGAAGTTTCTATAGTCAATGGCCCTCAGAACTTCTGGCCGATGCATGACAATCACTGATCCCTGTACTGATAGCGCAGAACTGCTTTGCACAAATATCAAGATGGCGGCTGCCACATGTGATGATCAATATGGTTTTGAGTATAAACAATACAGGTAAAATAACCTATCCTTACTCTGAGCATATGTGCACACCTCCATTTGTTGTTGACATACACGATGAAAATAATGAGTATAGCTATTGTTGGATTTTTTAGAAAATCCATTTTCCTAAATAGCCATATTTCTCTTTTTTATTATCCTTCATAGCAATTCATCCTCATATTTGGATTTGATTTAGCAAACCTATGTTTTTTGGTTGCCAAAATGTCAAAAGTGTAAAAGTCTGCAGGTGAGGGGCGAAAGTTATACTGTTAAACCAAAGGCTTTTTTTGATTGACAAGATATTCAGTACGTTTGATGAAACTTTTTATTGCTTTGCTTTTACATTTTAAGAATGTGTGTATTATGGGTTTAAATAGTCTTTGTTGCTGGGTTTTTATGAACAACATTACCACAGTTATGTTTACTGTATACTGAACCAAACTTGCATGAAAATCTAGAAAGAAACATCACACACTCTCAAACACAATTCTAGAAAGAAAAGTCATACACACACACACACACACACACACACACACACACACAATTCTAGAAAGAAACGTCACTATGATCATAATGCAATTGTAAAGATTTAGGAATGGATGTCAAGACAAAGTTGCACAAATGGACACACTTCCAGAAATCAAAGAGCAACATTTCTTCGCAATCCCAGAGAAATAGGCTTATAGAGTAAGATAAGATATCAGCTTTTTAATGGATCCACAGGAATTCTTGGACTTTATTATTATTTTCTATTATCATTTTATTATTTAAGTATACCTGGCTGAAGAAGGGAATTCATATGGCTCCTCCCACACAACTGCTGGGTTATTCTTAAACTGCACTAACCATACACTCATAAGCAGAGAAAACAGATGTGCATGTTACGTCTTTCAACTTTGGGATCCATACCTGACTTGGAGGATTCTCCTTTTACTCTTTTCAATCCTTTTCCCAACATCAGAAACCAACTGCAGTGATTGGGGATGGCATTGGCACTGGTCATGAGGCATTAAATCACATTGATCAAACAATGAGAAAATGTCATAATGTACAATAGCTGTGAATTAGTCTTTTACACTCATTCTGTAGACGTCATAACTATAATCTCTCCCTAATTCATGTTTATTCTAATTGGGCGTACCCGTTTGACACTGGCAGTCAATCCAGCTCCTGTGGTTTAAGGTGCATAATAGACACGCGCCACGCCAAAAGTCTACTCATTGGGGGCCTGTGCTTAAGAAGGGGTTATTTTCTCCTTTCATTTAATCCACTCCAGCTCACACAGGCACAGACGCTCATTGCCTCATAGACAGTCAAAGGGCAAACCACTGCCCCACCTCTTGTAGATGCACCTGGCATCTGGGAGTCCACTCGTGTTACACCTTCCCAATTACTGTCTCGTACTAATTAGTAACCTTCTCATTTTACATCGGCCCATGTGCTGTTAAAATATGAAAGCATCTGTCAAGGTTCGTTCAGAGGGTCTTTGCTGTGAGGAGAACTGGTCAAGATGATCCAATGGAGTTGACACAATACCAACATTTCAAACTGGAACTTTGATACCAAGGAGTAGATGTGATTTTGATACTGCAGTGTGGATTACAATTTTAGCTTTTTATGTTTCCTCCAGGACAATGCTAGTCGTGATATGAATCGTCATCGTTGTAAGGTTCAAAATGAAACTTCATGTGTGCTTTATGTGCAAATGAGTTTGAAACTTTGAAATCAATGCATTTCTGTTTTTGATCATATACTGTACAGCTAGTATTTATAGGTAGCTGCATATGTGTAAAGTTGACATGCAAATAGCTCTTGCGGAACAGCTGTATAAAGGCAAAACCTAACATGTGCGCACATTGTAGGAAGCGCACACTGGGGATCATTTAAGCTGTCATCTTGTAATTTGTAGTGGCACTCAACTTGAACTTTCAGAGTGAGTCAGTGCGGCCCGCTGTGCTTCTCACCTCTGTAAAGCTTGTTTTATTGTGTGCATGTTCTGAACACTGCACAAACATGGGCGATTTCAGTTTGTATGTTTTGCTGCGGAGTATGTGTGTTTTGATTAGGCCTTTGCTTGCAGCCTCATGGCTACAGTCCCACTTGGCACGCTTAATGGTTTGGAATTCTCATAGCAGTGTAAGTGAAAACTCGTTGCTCCATAGTGATAATTCATTCACAATATTGCACTATGATCACTGCAAAATGAGCCTTTTACTTTGGCACCTTTTTTGTCAAATTTACAAATAATTCCTTCTTGTGGCCAATGGAAATCTTTCTTTTCTTTTCATCTTGTCATTGTTTGTTAACTGTGTAAAATAATTATTTGTAGGAAGTTCTGATGATAACAAATCAGTGTTGCTGCCTCTGCTGTCTAAGAGCAGATGTGGCGGTCATGTTATTTGAATCTGTGGGTCTAAAATATGAGTCAGATGGTCATGTAGCCGGCCCTGTTTGTGGCGGTCTGATGTCGGTATGATCTGAACTCTGGCAGTCCATGTCATCTTTAATGCCTGACTTCTCTGCTGCAGCTCAGTAAGGCTGATTTATAACTACCAGGTGCTGCTGCAGTATGCAAGGATGAGAGAAGGCAGTGTCTACTGCAGTGTTTTTCAACCACTGTGCCGCGGCACACTAGTGTGCCGTAGGTATGATATTGTCTGGTGTGCCGTGAGAAATTCGTCTACTTTGTCTAAAAATAACTGCATTCGCTGTTGACCTCCGGTGACTTGTTTTGAACTGTGGAGTAACCATGTAATACTTTTTCAAATCAGTAGATGGCAGCAGATAGCTAAGTACTTTGAAACTGAAAAATTGGATGCGACCACTGGCTGTAACAGGTCAGCATTGTGGCGAGAAAGGTAAAATTGGATGCGACCAACAAATGTGGGAGGGAGCGAGACAAGAGCTTTGTGGCGAGTGAGAAGTAAAAGTGATAGAGACGTTTTTGAAAATGAATTATGCCGTTTCTGAACAGGATTAACATCCTCCGCTCTGCCCCGGGGCAGCTGTGGCCGCGTTGTAGTGGTTTAACTATGAAATGTACAATTTTTGTACAACAGCTCTCGCGAACGCACTTCTGAACTGGGTACCGAGCGCAGACCATAGTCAAGTGGACAGAACCACAGACATGCGGACCGGACAGAACCATGGACTCGCGTTCAGGACCTCCCGTGTCCCTCATCCAAAACTCCTGAATTTAAAGCTCGGATACCTAAATTTTTCCCATGCACTAACAATGCATGTTCTTTGTGTGAGTTATTATTTGACTATTTGGGCAGAGAGTGGATTTTCTTAGTTTTTTCCACACAGTTAGTGCCACTTTATTCCCAAACTCTTGTTAATTGTATCGAGAAATATTAAATAAAGCTTAATGTCAAGGCCTGGACTTAAGCATTTTGATGAGAATAACTGTATATTGTGAATATAGGCTACAGAGTATACTGTATACATTATAAGATAAGATAAGATATACTTTATATATCACACAGAGTATGTACAGTATATATTTTTTTACATTAGTACTGTATACATTTTTACATTTTCTCCTGGAGGTGTGCCGCAAGATTTTTTCAGTGAAAAAAGTGTGCCTTGGCTCAAAAAAGGTTGAAAAACACTGGTCTACTGAATGAGCGAGGTCTACTATCTGCACACAATTGACCAGGATTTATTTTACTGCTAGGATAGGAAGTGAATAGCAAAGTTGAATTGAATATTAACTTTACAGTTCTTTATTGATAGCTTTTACATATGTACTATTTTTCCAGCTTAAACATGACTCTTAAGATCCATGAAGGTTTACAGATAGCAGAATAAATCCTGGATGTTCTTCAACAGCAAGAGTCTCTGAACACGTACAGAAAGGCTTTTGAAATACTTCCACACTTCAGTACTGAGCTATCTTTCAGCAGTGGCCTCAAGGCTGACTTTTTATATGTTTAACAAGTTTTCTTTGTTTTTTTGTTTTCTCTGTTGACATTTCCCAATCACAGCTTGTCAGCAAGAATGCACTGCATATACAAAAGTTTGACTAAGAAAAAAACCTTTTCACATGAATAAATTATAACTTATTTTGATTTATTTTGGATCAATACATTGTTTATGTTCCAATATATCATTCTTAATGGTGGCTTGAAGCCAAAAGAGATTGAAAAAGGAAGTTTTCTTTTCCCATTTGCCAAAACCAAAAGCTCATGGAATATATTTATGTTCCCAAGGAATTTCCACATTTTTTCCTGCAAACTTTTATCATTGATGACTTTAGCAAATGTGAAGTGGTGAGTGAATATGTTGTGTTCAAAGGGACTCTCTAATTATTTATCCAGGATTTCCTACTCTAGCATTAGCCAGCCTGCCGTGGCTTTTATGCGCTTTTCAGCTGCGATTATAATGGTTCAGCAGGACATATTTTGAGCCTTGTTCAGTCTGTGCTGTGACTATTACTCACTATTCAATTTTGATAATAAGGAAAAGTGTAGTACCGGGACTCGATACAGAATGCAAGTATTTAATAGGAATACAAACACATTCTATTAAAAAACAACAATTTGGTTCTTGATTGCTCTGGGCCCAGACAGCTTTCACCCACATCACTCGGGTTTCGCAGTCATTTGACCTTCACATAGCTTTTAAAGGGGATCTTATCACCCTCCTCAGGTTCAGGCGTTTAACCCAACACTGGGCTTAACCCAGAGCTGTGCCACTGCCACTACAACAGCCCTAATGCTACACTCTTGCTGTCCACAAGGCTACCTCATTACTACTGATTCTATTTTTGCCAGTAAGCCCTGACAGTAGCATATGTACGTATTTGTTATTTGTGTATTTATTTGTGTATTAATCAACAGCCACTTTTGTAAAAAGGCTAGTTTAAATCCTTAGTACCATTGTTTTTAGCGGTAGGGGAAACCAGAGCACTCAGAGGAAACCTACATGGGGAAACTCCACTCAGAAATGCCCTGTGCCGCCTGGGCATCAAACACACAACCACTGCCCCACTGTGTTGTTTGTGTTTTTCTGTTTTTGTACATGTTAACGTCTTAAAAACATTCTTTAGGAGTGGGTATTTGTCTAATTCCAGGTGCTAGTATAAGACCTGTGTTTTACCAGGTGCAGCACTGGGTCATTACAGAGGTATTTGTTTTCCAGATTACACACAAAGACACACGATTGCAGACATGTTATCCATATGGAGTATCTGCGGACGGGCCAATGTACAGCCTGTATAGTTGTGTGTGTGGAGTATGATGAACACATCGGGGATTCATCACATATAAAATATGTTTCCTGGAACCATTTTATCCGCATCCGCATGGGTTTGACTTTGAGATGTGCTTTTCTCCCTGTTTAATATTTTGTAATATAAATGCACATTTTGCTGATCATTTGAAAATAATAACTATACTATTGCGGTTCAGCGGACTGCCTTTCTCCAACATTTACTTAAAGCTGTGATAGTAAACCGTTTTATCACTGGGAGGTTTATCAATATTGTGGCTTTAGGGTTTAATATTTCAATGGTATTGATCATTTTAACAAGTGCACATGTGGTTGGCCTTGACTGTGTAAATGTGTGTGTATGTTTATATATTTGTAAAGCATGATATTCCAGAATGATAAATGCTTTCAGAACAGATTGTGGTCGGTTGACTCCTCTGATCCAGTTAAATCAAAGGGAATAAAGATCAGTGTTATTTCTAATACATTTTTAAAAAGTGCACATTTGATAATCAAGCACAATTACACATATGTAGCATTAAAGCTTTATTCAGTCTTGTTCATCCAACATAGTTTCCCTTCTTCCTGTGCTCTGCTAATTCTAATCTTTCACACCACTGCGCACTGTTTATCTTTGTCTATCTCTCCGCTTCACATCTACCACAGAGATGATCGCCTGAATCTTGTTTTCTGATTGATTAGTGCCAGTGCAGCCCATATACAAAGTACCAAGTGTTCTCACAACATTTCTGGGTTTCACCACACTATGGGAAAATAAGCCAAGTTCCATGTCGGAGGGCTTAAAATCAGTTAATGGCCGTATCGGTTGGTCGAAGACTGAACAGTCAGTAATCACATCAGTATGTTGTTAAGTCTTCTGTGAACTCGTTGGTCTGGTTCACTTTAAGGGGACCAAGTCAGGTTTACTTGGCAGGAAAAAGTGAACCAGACCAGCCAGTGTGAAGGCCCCCCATTGATTAATGATGTGCACATAGAATACTGTTGCATGTGCTCTCCAACACAATACAATTTTATAGCAACTGGACTGGGCGAATACTCTTTTTGCGTGTTCAAATAAAAAAATGCTCTTGAAAGAAATAAAAAAAATAAAAATGGCTGCTTTATGTTCTCATGGCATTTAGCTGATTCCTGACGGCTCACTTTTCTTATCATATCACTATGATTTTTTTTGTATGGGAGTCTGACATTTATATGCTCAAAACTGTCATGAAGAAGCTGTAGAAATAGATGATGCTCTTAATGTTTGAGTGAAATGATGCCAGCCCCCCATGCTGGTTGGTAATTGGCGGGAGACTGGGGGCGTCCTGCTGCGTCTTCACTGCTTGCGTTTGCTTTGCCACCCCGCAAGGTTCCTCACCAACACATGGCACAGTCCTGTAATTAACCTACAGCTAATTAACTTCCACTAATTACACCAGCATGCTGTTTCCATTGCACCTCTACGAAAGTGAGTAGTCAATCCCAGAGGACGCTCCTATCTCACCAGATCTGTGTACTCCATAACACACCGCTTTGTACTGATGTTTTTCCCCTTCCAAATCACTTATTTTCCGTTATGCAACACCAAAATGGATTAGCAGAATTAGATGGTGTTGCATAAAGGGTAAAATCATTTTCAAGGTTCTATTTCTAGTCTATTAACAAAAGAGCCAATTGATAGTGAGTACAAACAAATCAATTTAAGCTCTGGCCATTGTTGCTTGTGTGAATTGGATACTAAATTGAATGCTGTAAAACACAAACAATCAGTGTTTTGTCTTTTGGGTATTTGAGCTCGTATTGTAGTCGTCAAGTATTGTTCTAGACATTTCTTTTGTATTTTGGGCAATATTGTTTTTTTTTTTTCATCTGATCTTACTTACTGCCTTTTGCGCAGTGATAAGAAGATGTACTAAGTTATATTATTTATATTTTACCCTCCTATGGGTGTCTCAAAAACATTGACCAGTATTTCTGTACTTTAAATAGAGAAAACATGCACTCATAACTTAAAGCTGGAGTACCTAACTTTTTTGTTTCATAAATAGATTTTGTGAATAATTCAGACTACAGCACTCTGTCTTTATCTCATTAGACAATATTTAATCTATTATACTGAGAGCTGAATAGCTCAGTCTTTCTTTTTCCACTTTTCCATCTGAAAAAGCTTATGTGACTGAGGCCAAAAATACATTCATATGAAAACTGATCGAACTGTTTTGAGCACTATAACAAGTGACCTGATTTTTTGTCATGCAGTCATTTTTGAGGTCTCAAAGTTGGGCACTCCAGCTTTAATCCTGTTGATTACCTTGTGATTCATGGATCAAAAGCCATGGACAAATGGAGTATAACTCACACTTGACTCATCATACTTGTGTAGTAGAAATGGCGTCTATAGTGACGGTGCCTTTTCCCTCACACACTTGTAAACACAGCACAGTCTCCTCCTTTTCTCACCACCTCAGAGTCAACACAGCCATGGCTATTTCTGTTGCACAGACTGATAGCTCCTACTGAAGATCATTGATTTTACGGGAAGCCCTGTTTACAGGCTGAGTGCCATCGACCTGAGGTGACTTTTGCCTCCTGCTGCTCAAGCACTACTGTAGCTCCTATATGTCTGCATTAGCACAATAGGAAAAGATGATATATGCAATGATCACAGCACAGTTATTTTTTCATGGATTCAATTATACATATGAATCTAGCAAATAATTTGTTTTCTTTTAATTTGTTGGTAAAAACCTTTTACAAGATTTACTAGAAACACCCATGCATATTTGTGGTTCCAGATAACTAGACTATAATAATTTTAGTGGAGGCATAGGTTGTCATTTGTACATTGTGACTTGTAATATTGGTCTGTGGTGCAGCTAAGAAACATCTCACTCAACTGCGTTGCACAGAACAGAGAAAAAGCTTCTACTGGGCTGCACATGTATTTGACAGAGGTCTGCTCAGAGTGGAAGACAGATTAGCGTCATTGGATGTAATATTTAAGTATAATGCCAGTTCACGTACAAAATCAGCACAGCAACTGTTCTGATATTGTCTGAATCAGCAGTGCAGACCTTTCATGTCAGACAAACAAAAGCATGAATTAATTCATGCAGTATAGATTTGTATTTTTGTGTTTTTTTCCTCCTATCTATTGAATATTTTGAGATCTATCTTTTATTCGTCTCACATCCATTACATTTCTGACAAAACATTTACGGTATATGATCCAAATTTGTCATATTTTGTTGCATTACAACAATGTAAAAATTATATATTATTTTTAGTTAATCACCATGTTAATGAGATAATCAAATACAAGCCTTTATTGGTAATTAAATGTAACAAAACTCTGAGATAAGCCCTGGCCTCATTCCGCCCCAGGACTACAATGGTTCCCCCTTCAGTGAGCATGTCCCTAGTGCAGCATCAAAAGCTTTCTCCTGCTTTATCAATAAGAACCCTTCCTTCCCACATCTTCCTGTAACTTGCTTAGCGTTCACACCATTGATTTTCCAATAAGCACCCCGTACCCTGCGGTGGCTGGCCAGGCTCTGTGATGTCTCCGAGACCAAACACAGATGAGCAACATCACTGAGGGACACTATAAACTCAGGCCGTGTGTATTGTTAAGGGGCCTTTAGGCATATTAAGAATTGCGCATTTTTTTCCATTTCAAAGTGTATATCATCTGACTGCTGCTGTGGTAGGGGGGTGGCGAAGATCCATATCAAACCTAGAGCTTGTATGCAGTGTGATAAGGCAGTGTGTTTTGCCACAAGAGAGGCAAAACCCTAACCCGGCCAAACCCTAATCCTCTCAGATGTGACCAAACCACCGGGTCATCAGACAAATTAGTTATAACTTATATAATAGTATTCTGTTTTTTGTCATTACTGTACTGACATATTTTGATGATTTTTCCAGGCCATGCTTCAATGATGTGTGTGTGTGTTCATAAATAGAGGCACACATTTATATAGACACTGTATGTCCAGTTATACAGTTCTTTCAGGTAATTAGAGCTCTAAACAGGTGTGACTGAGCCAAGCAGACGTCGAAGAGACAAACAGTGTTATATCAGCAGACCCATCTGCGACTTACCGACTCCAGACAATCCCATTGCTCATCAGTAACCGCTGCAGGTTATTGAATTACACCATCTTGATTTTAAAGGCCAATCCTGTTTTCTGTAAGCAGTGGACACGGTGCTCTGAGCTCCAGTCTGCAGGCATTATGTGATCCTGTCTGTCACGAATCGTCGTTGTTATTTTATAGGAAACGACGCAAAGGTACAGAGAACTTGTGCGTGGAAAAAATGTGAATGACTTTTTATATGTGGGCCCAGTGTGTCAGGCCTGGTCGGGACAGGCACTGGAATCTAAAGGAGATGAAGCAGATTACATACAAGAATGTGTCAAACTCTCCTATGCTGAGACAGTGCACCAAATAGTTTTTTGTGTTCCAAGAAATTGTCAAATCAATGTTCTTTTTCTTGTAGGAAAAAACATCCAGAACAAGCCAAGTCTGTTTATATATATATTTTCCTTGTTTTTATTTAGCATATACTTATTCATGTCTTTTTAGCTTTAAAGTTACCAATACTCTTTTGTACTCCGATATGTTTTTGTGTGTGTGTGGCTTAACCTAGATTAGACCTAAGTATTTGCCTCCCAATACAAAATACAGGTTGATCTTTATGCGATACACTTCATCAGACATTCATGGAGACGAATACAGACATGATCAATCTCCCTTTGGCTTCAGAGCTTGATATGTGATGGTGTGTGGGGGTAGACTCTATTCTGATCACAGCTGAAATTTGCATCTCTCAGTAAATAAGTAAATAAATCAAGTGGGTGCAGTGAATGTGCTAATCAGCTGATACATGGCAGCAGGCGTGGTGCCGGGAAACTTTGCTCATGTAATATTCAGCACTAGCAGGTTAAAGGGCAGGCCAGAGTTATTGGTTTCAGCCCGATTGCCCCCTTTAATCAATGTTGGCTGCATCCCTTTAATAAAATTATTAGCTCAGCAGTATCTCGTGCTATCATTTTATCTCTTCTGCGCGCTAAATTGCTGCCTGTGTTGGGCCTCTCAGTTGCTCGGGGCATGGCCAGGCTCCCAAATGCTCTCCTTCCATTTATTATTTTAGAGGCAAAAAGATGGCTGGAGCACATGGAGGTTATTGTTTGTCGGATATATATATACAGAAGCATTGAGGTTTACCCACCAGGCTCATGCATTTAAGGTGCACTGAAATTCTGCTTTAAAGGATGGTCTCATCTTTTCTTGATCGTCATTTTCAATTTAACTGCACACACAAGTTATAAAAAGCTGTATTTTTGGTTATGTAAATGTGCCTCACCATGATGTGTGCTTTTTCAGTGTCTAATTATCTCTCAACAAATCTATTTGATCCATTAAGTTTGCCTGTTTCTCTCTTTCTGACTGTGAGTTAATTAAAAACGGATGTAGGATTTGCAGAATATAAGATTAGGGGTGTTGTTTGGAAGGTGAAGATAAAAGATGGTACCTTTCTGATATGGCAGGCAGATGAATCATGGACAGCTTATTAGTGCTTGTCTCGGGTATTGTGTTTAAGTGCCTAATCTACTGTAATGAGTGGCATGTCATTTTCACAATTATATATTTTTTCTTTCAACCTATGTGCCATGCATCTAAGTTGAATCTGGGAGATAATTATCACTATGTCATTTATTTCCTCATTATTTTTGCGTTCATTTCTATTTAATGTCTCTAAACAACATTCATAAATAGTCTAATAATCCCTTCCTTTTACTTTGTGTTTTCACAGGCCTGGATGCGATGAACGCCTCATGTAGGCATCAGCATGGACAGCTGTGAGTCTCCCGTAGTTTCTGGGACAGACAATGGGCTTGGCTCCTCTCAGCAGAAGAAACCACCACAGCCCTGGAACGATCACTCTAGCTCGCAGGTCCCTTGTACCAATCAGGCCTCTTCCCTGGACCCTTTGTCCATCCCCAGTCCATACCCTACTCTTGGCCAAAATTCCAGTGCCCCTCATGACGGGCTGAGAGAGCAGCCAAAGCAGACATCGCCACTCTCCCAGTTGGACAGCTCTGCCACAACCCAACGGAGCTCCAGAAGAGAGGCCCTTGAGGAGGAAGAGCAGGACGGGGTGAGCTGTGGCGAGGACGAAGACTTAGGAGACTTGGATGAAATGGAGATTGACAGCTGTTTTCCAAGTCTTCAGCCCTTTCCTGGGGTTACCATGGCGTCAAGGGGAGAAGGGGGCATACACTCTCTACTACGTCACCAGGCCACACGACATCAGGGAGCCCCTGAGAGTGGAAGTGAAGGAGAGGAGGAAGAGGAAGATGAGAGTAGTGATGTGGAGAATTTGGCTGGAGAGATAGTCTACCAGCCAGATGGTTCAGCCTATATAGTGGAGAGCCTGAGTCAATTAATCCAAAGTGGTGGGGGTATGGTACCGGGCCTACCCCCCACAGACTTTCTCTGCAGTGGGCAGAAAGCAGGGGAACCTGCAGGGACAGTCTACCCTCAGATCATCAATACGTTTCACATAGCCTCATCATTTGGGAAATGGTTTGGTAATTCAGACCAAGGATTCCCCAATACCTCAACCATGTCAGGCCTCAGTCCTGTTCTGCACAGTTTTCGTGTTTTTGATGTGCGGCACAAAAGCAACAAGGATTACCTAAACAGTGATGGGTCTGCCAAGAAGTCATGTGTATCCAAAGATGTTCCCAACAACGTGGATTTCTCCAAATTTGATGGGTTAGCCCTTTATGGCAAGGGCAAACCCATTCTCATGTGTTTTCTCTGCAAGCTGTCCTTTGGTTATGCACGTTCCTTTGCCACACATGCTGTTCATGATCATCGTATGACACTGTGTGAGGAGGAGCGGCGGATGCTGGGGGACAAGCATGCATCTGCCATAATCCAGGGCATAGGGAAGGATAAGGAACCCCTTATTAGTTTCCTGGAACCAAAAAGTAAAAGTACTCCTCTGCCACCTAGCCTGCCTCCCATCAACTCTAGTCAGAGCTTCTATGGAACTTTTAGTGGTGTCCATCTGAACCCTGGAAGCAGCAGTGCAGGTAGCGAGGGTGACCTAAACAAAGACTCTGAATCTGACCTTGAGCAACAGCAGCAACAACAAACAGCACTCAGCTCTGTCCTTTCCCTTGGAGGGTTAAGTGTTCCCAACGCATCGACTCTTACCTCATCTCCAGGCTCTGCCAAAGACTCCAGTTCTCTTTCCAAACAAGTCGGGAGAACCGAGGAGCCTGTGGGGAAAGAGTTGACTTGCAAGGGTGAGGACGGGGAAAAGGAACAACGTGAAAATAGGGTTCAACTCTTTAGTCGGACTGCAGGCTCAGAAAAAGTGGAGGATTTGTTATTTAGAGAAGAGGATAGGGAGGCAACCTCTGGTGGTAACAGTAGCAGTGTTGAAGCAGGGGAACCAGCTGTCTCAAACCAAAGCATTTCCAAATCTCCTTTATTAATGCCTAGTAGCGCTCTCCAGCCTTCTGCCTGCACTTCTGCAGTCAGTTCAACACTCAGCAGCGAAGCCCTTGCTTCCACTTCCTCTTCTGTCAAGGACGAGGGCTCAGCTGCAGACGGTGGAGGGAGGACCTCTGAGCTCCCTCTGAGCTTTAACTGCCAAGGGTCCGGTGGCTCCACGGCAATGGCGGCGAATGTCGTCAGACAAAGTGAGGACGACATTGCAGGCACTCCCTCCTCACCTCTGTCCTTCAATGCTGCTGCTGATGAAAGTGCCAATCAAGATAGTGCCACAGCTCCAGAACCAAATGATTGCTCGGCAGAGGGAGAGGAGGAGAATGGCTCTCTTCTGCACCATCACCACATGCACCACCATCATCACCACCTCCACACCTCGCCTCACAACCACACCCACCCTCTCACAGGGGGAGCTTGTGACCTCTCTGGTCTAAGCGACTGCTCACAAAACCATGGGAGTGGAATTGGTGGAAGCAGTGGAGTAGAGTGCCCCAAATGTGATACAGTCCTTGGCTCATCCCGATCCTTGGGTGGTCACATGACAATGATGCACTCGCGAAATTCGTGTAAGACTCTGAAATGTCCCAAATGTAACTGGCATTACAAGTACCAGCAGACCTTGGAGGCCCACATGAAAGAAAAGCACCCTGACTCTGGAGGCACCTGCGTCTACTGCAGCAGTGGTCAGAGTCACCCACGCCTGGCGCGAGGGGAGAGCTACACCTGTGGGTACAAGCCCTTCCGCTGTGAGGTAAGCACAATCACTCTCTCTTGTCATAGTTATTTTTGTTTTATTTAAACTAATAGTATTTTTACATTTTGTCAGGTTTGTAACTACTCAACCACCACAAAAGGCAACCTTAGCATCCATATGCAGTCAGATAAACATCTGAACAACATGCAGTCCCTGCAGAATGGAGGCTCCATTGGCTCAACGCAGGAGCAGGTGTTTGGACATGCCCCGGGAGGTGTGGTGGCTGTCCCCTCTGTAACACAGGCGAGCAGTCATCACCCTCCACACCACCATCCCGTTCAGTCCTCCAGCCACATGGGGGGGCAGTGTGGCGCTCCTTCGCCCACCAAGTTGAAGAACAAGCCTACCTGGAGGTGCGAGGTGTGTGACTATGAAACCAATGTGGCGCGTAACCTTCGTATCCACATGACAAGTGAGAAGCACATGCACAACATGATGCTACTACAGCAGAACGTTACACAGATGCAGCATGGCCGCCTCGGGCTTGGAGCTATGCCATCACCATCTGAAGCTGAACTCTACCAGTACTACCTGACCCAGAACATGAGCCTCCCTCCAGGGCTCAAGATGGACCCTGCAGGAGCTGAGGCTCAGTTTCTGATGGGGGGATTTCACCTGGACCCCAACATGGCTGCCCTGGCTCCCGGACTAGGTAAGAAATATCTTACCGAAAAACAATTCAAATTTTGTTACAGTAGTCTTCAAGCAGAGCATAAGGATTCCTTTCAATGTATCAAGGTTTCAAATGTAAAATTACAGTGTATTTTACATTATAACAATATATCTAAACATACTAATAATTATACAAAATAAAAATACAAACAAAAATTATAATATTATTATTGATAATAATAATAATGATAATATTAATAATAATAATAATGGCATAACATAAAATGAATGTATTATGAATAATAATACATTATTCGACTAACATTTGTTTTTAAACATGAAACATATGTGAAAGATAGAAGTCTGTTTGTAAATGCTGTTACTATATGTGTGCATATATGTTTTACCAATAATAATATTAATAATTATCACTCTTTTTAATTTGTTCCAGTTGGAGGAGATATTCCTATGGATGTCCGATTGGGAGGTGGGCAGTTGGTGTCTGAGGAGCTGATGACTTTAGGAGAAAGTTTGTCCCAGACCAGTGACCCTTCCCTGAAGCTCTTCCAGTGTGCTGTGTGCAACCGCTTCACCACTGACAACCTAGAGGTGTTGGGCATGCACATGGGCGCTGAGCGGAGCCTTCCAGAAGAGGAGTGGCGGGCTGTGGTGGGAGACTCACACCAGTGCAAGTTGTGCCACTACAACACTCAGCTAAAGGCCAACTTTCAGCTGCACTGTAAGACAGACAAGCATGTCCAGAAGTACCAGCTGGTGGCACACATTAAAGAAGGCGGTAAAGGCAACGAGTGGCGTCTCAAGTGTGTCGCGATTGGAAATCCAGTTCACTTAAAGTGCAATGCATGTGACTACTACACCAACAGTCTGGAGAAGCTGAGGATGCACACAGTCAACTCCCGACATGAAGCTAGTCTTAAACTCTACAAGGTTAGTGCAAATACTGTACCCTACTCAATTCCAGTCCCTGTTCAACGAGTTGAGCTTGGAAGGCAACAACATTGTACATACTGTATACTTTACATAGCTACATACATACCATAGATTGTAAAAGGTATGGACTAACTGGGTTCTGAAGTCACCTGTAGTGTTTAATCAAAGAGCCAATCAGGAGCTGCTCTGGGTCTTTCCGCTCTTGTTAATAGCTAGCTAGAGCTACATTTGTCGATGGGCTCTTGATGTCAGTTGTTAGGGTACTTACAAAGACAATATTAAAATAAAACAGGATCATACAGATTGAAGAACCACAAATTTGTAGGCCCAACATGATGTGTGACATGAGTAAATGTAAGTACATGGAAGCCAAAGAGAGTAGGATGAAACTTCATCCATTAGCTCTTCTGTAGAGCTACGGGTTAGCATCCTTTCCTTTATACAATCTATGATACATACTGTACAGTGTAAACCAAAAGTTGACATATACTGTGTAAAAAGTTTGTTTTCAGACTTTTTCGGCAGTCGAAAACAAACTATTGACTTTATAAGAAAGTAGAACGTAATATCAATCATTTAGAAGAAGTACATTTAGGGTTAGGGTTTCTTTCTGTGGCATGGAGCCAATGGAAATATTATTTAGTAAAGATAGATGAATTTTGTGAAGTGTGAACTTCACAAACTTTCCACTGAACATACATAAATACACACATGTACATGTTTGTATTATTGTTATGCTTGGCCTTTGTAAGTATTCATTACCTCTCGTTGTTTGGGTTAGCTGGTTTGTTCTGGTTAGTTCTTTTCTCATCTGGAAGCCAGACCAGATGGTGGTAGGTGAGGCTAGGATGGCAGTGATGGTCTGAACCAGTAGGAGACGAATAAAGAAGTGTGAGGAGACAGAGGTTTGGTGCTAATACTCCTTGGAGCGGGAAAGGCTGAATCGTTCTCGACAGCCGTATTGATTTTTGCTGGACTTGGAGCTTCACCTTCTCCTCTAATCATTCCATAATAGCCAATGGATGAACACTCACCGAACAAATGGCCATAAATCTAACAGGCCTGATTCCACTTAGGTATCTATCCTATGTGTCTGTGGCTTTAGCCACTCTACACTTAACCTAATCTGGCATAGCTGTACATACCAGCACAGTGACCTGCAGAGACAGTAATAATGCATTTCCCATCTATTACACATACACTACTATTAGGAAATTATCATCTACAACCATACATTCCACTGATATTGCATACTTTTATCGATTGAGTGTTTTGGTTAAAGATGTCACCATACGTCTATGAATAAGAACTACATTTAAAATACATGCAATCGTATATGTATGAAGATTGAACAATTCAACCATTGTACTGTATATATATATTTAAAGCCAATTAGTGCCACTGTAAAATGCACAAGATTGCTTTGAAGACTAGAGGGTATTTATCTAAAGCAAAGAGGATACTATTTATTTGAGTAAAGTGTTGATGTTATTACAGTGTTTTCTTCAGACTAGAGCTGTGCTGCAGTGATTCATTTAAAAAAGGCTATTTGAAAGTCATCCAACAATGTGAGTAATTCTATTCCAAAGTGGCATCATTGCACTTTTGCAGATTTTTATTGTGTCAAAACTGACAGGACAAAGAGCCTTGTAGACTTATAGACTAGCACATATTCCAAACATTGTTGTTGCATCACAGTCAGCTCTACAATACTAGTAACAAGTACAATATGGTGACGAACTCTTGGCTTAAAGAGTTGGCCCACATTCCAATGACAGTACCCCGTCCTAAAATAGACAAGCTCTGGCACCAGCGCAGGACAAGCGCTGGTCCTCACAGCGCTTATTGGTCTCCCAGGGTTTACAGCATGGACAGGTGCCCATTTTTGTTTGATCATCTGTACGCTCAACTGTAGCCATTCCATATGTCACACGCTGCTCAGCCAGTGGGGATTAAATATGTACAACACTTCCAGGCATGATCATTTTTAAAACATATTGATTGTGTGACTTTGTAGATTGGTCCAGAAGTCACCTGCTCACTTATTGCCTTTATTCCCACTGCCACAGAGACAGGTTTCAATCACAGTGAGTGGTTGACAAGAATTATGTCAACATTTTATGACTCTCAAATATGATTAGCCAACAAAAAATATATTCTTGTGAGGTCTCTTGGTAGCACAAACTCCTGTGTTGACATAGTTACAGTCATGCACTGTGTAGGATTTACTATCCTGGTAAAGATACTGACAGTAAGAAGCCCACAACGGACCGCAGGACCGTAAACAAACTTAGAATATTATGCTAAGCACAAAAACAGAATCATTATTAAAGCACTACTCCCCAAAGGAGTCTGAAACAAATGGCCCCATTTGAACCTTTTTTGGGGGAAAATAAATAATTGAGTCAGCAAACACATCATCATATGTGGGAGATGCTTGGGACACTTCTCCCAAATCAAACTGGTTTGCATTAAATAGAGCCTTTGTGTGCACGGCTCCATATAAATTGGGGTCTGTAATTATAGGAATTAAAAAGGAAGGTTTAAACAGAGGGCTAAGCTGGATGGGATAATTTGAGAGTCTGTGGTATGTGGTCCATATTAGGGTTTTCTAAAAATATCACCCCAACTACCCTGCAAGCTGGAATGTTCCGAAAGACTACTGAAGATGCAGGGAGGCGTCCTGATGGCAAAAACCTCTGTACACTTTGGTTGTCTTCTCTTATTTACAGAAAAAAAACAGTTTTCCTAATGACCCACACATTAGATCAACAACAATATGTTGGAGCTTGTCCGGACATTATTCCTTAGGATGTCCTCAAGTGGCCTCGTTTCAGCTTTATCTTTGTCAAATTGAGATATAAGATATAATATTTATATATTAAGATATAATATTTATGTTTTAAATAAATACATTGATTTATTTAATAACTACAGTGATTCTTTCATATTCATTGATGTCTGTATTTCATAGGGATAGTGCATACTCATGAATATCTGTAAACACATACATGTATTCCAGTTTAAAGAAAAAAAAAAAGCCAGTTTCTATCTGTTGTCTATAGGCAGATGACATAATAAAAACAAAACAAAAAGCATTATAACAGAATTCATATACAGCCCTAAAGCTAAGCATTCTTATTTCTTATTTTGCTGAGATATTGGTAGATGATGTCTGTTATGTTCAGACCTCATAGAAGGGTTTAGGCCCAGCCACAGGCCTGCGCTTCCAGTCAGGGGTTCGGCAAAGGGGAGGAGCTCAGCTAGCTACCTTCTTCGTCTCAGGGGCCACTGCAATCGACGGTAATTGAGATTGATTGGATGTTATTTTTCCTCTTGCAAATGTAGTCCATTAGCTTGGCACATGCATAATCAGTTTAGAGCACAGTTAGCCGAATGTAATCATGTTCCTCGGTGTCTGCTAGCACAAAATCCACTCCAGATGCCGCTTGGCAAAGGAAGGAGAGGAAGAAAGTGCCGTTACTATCAGACAGGGAATCTTGAACCGAGAAAGTCCTCACACCCTGGAGTTTCTCTTTTGTTGCTCTCACAAATGTCAATTTGGCTATATGTCGAGTCCACATTTGATCACATGGGGTTTTATCCATCTTGATTCATGGAATGTCCAGACCCATTGCACAACATAGCACTGGCACTATTTTCCCTGTTTATGCAATCCAAGAGAATGTTAACATGAAGGTCTTTATTGATGATTCAGCAAAACAACTGGCTCCTTAGATACAGGAATGCTTCCCTCATTGACCTCTTTCCATTAATGACCATAAAAGAATTGAATCTCAGACATACTCAAAGACACTGAGAGTTAGATCAAAACCACACATACATACAGTATGTATTATCATGAGGGCAGCGTGCCCATTTCTGGTATTTCATTATTTATGGAAATTAAAAAAATAATTACAATATAGTTATTAGATCCAAACAACGTCTGAATAATTGTGTGTAACTTTTGATTTGATGTGGAGATTTAAAAGTATACATACAAATGATGGTCAGGTACACATCAAAGAAGAAGTTAACATCAGAATGAGTTTATTTTTGGGATCTAAAGTTGACGAAATGTGCCAGATGAAACGGGTCCAGTGGGCGCCAGACTCCCCATCAGACATGTTTGTGGATAGGGAAGTAGCCTGTAGTAGCAGAATGAGGAAGGGCGACAGGAGGGTTGGGTGAATAGATACTCCGCTAATTATCATGGCTGGCCTATGATTGTTCAGTAATAGTGCTCAGTGGGAAAGGTTGCAGCAATTCCAGGAAGGGCTGAGCTCTGATTTACTGGTACTACCGCTCTAATAAAGCGCTTGCTGCACATCCTGGGAGACAGCCCATTCTCTCCCCTCGCATGCACCAGCGTGTTAATGCACATACACACTGATGCGGAGCAGGACTGCCTCTGAAGTGCCAGATGACAGCACGCATCTGAACTGCATCAATTACATCATTCATTAATCGCCATTTATATATTAAAAAATGTGATCAAAATATGTCACTGCTCATGCAATCAAAGACTGACATCACTCATCAGAAGAGCTAGTCTCTATAGACCTATGTAACACCTACTCAGCTGTGTCACCTAATCCAACTTTCCTTTGTGCTGTAGAATTTGCCTGTGGGAAGTTGTAGGCTTTAACCCATGTCAAACACATTACAGCTACATAGAGTGGTGAGTGAAAGAAGAAAGAATTGGCATGCAACAATACAGTGAGGAGCTCTGTGCATAGAAAAGTTTTACTTAAAGGACAAGGGGGAAGGGGTTTATTGGTAAATTTTCCCAGATGAGGGTTTTCCACAGCCATCCGAGGAAGAAGATTAGCCAAAAGTGGATGAATAAAAGGGGCCAAAACATAACCAGTGTTGGGGAGAATTCTTGTTTTGTGTTTTGTAAGATATTCTGTTATATCATCCAATTGGAGAAGTGAATACTAGGGATACTTTCACTCTCTTTGAACAGTATTACAGTGTTACAACGCAGAAATGTTTTTGCAATTTTTTTTTTTTTTAATTGATTCACCGACAGTGGCTCAGTTGGTAGATCATTGGCTTTGAGCCTGAAGATTGTGGGTTCGAGCCAACCACAAGACCTTCTCCACCGACTCCCACTGATGCTATTGTTGTGTCCTGGGGCAAGACACTTATGCCCACTTTGCCTGACGCCTCTGAAATATCAAGGCCGTGCTCTCACCTGAAGAGCAGCCATCCTCCTGTGGACTCACCACCTGCAGAAGGATCAGTGAGGGGCTGGTGCTCAGTGAATTGGGTTCCACACTGACTGCCACCCCCCTGACCCAAAAATGGATTAAGAAGAAGAACATGGATGGATGGATTCTTCTTATAAAGACCCCTGATTGATAATAGACCCAGTAATTGTATTAGCTTCAATTTAACGTAGGTCTGTGCCTATAAGAATGTTGCAGTTTAAATGATCTGCATTGTGGACTAGTTTTGTGGGTGTGGGCCACAAGTTTTATGTGATGTCCGTGAACCATTAGGGTCTTCTTCTTCAGTGGTGCAGCCGAATAGCCCTTTCGCAGCAATATGTTCATTCGTGTTATGCCTAATTGCTATGTGCTGGAGTCTGGGTTAGAACTGGGAGTTATAAATCTATCAGCATTGTGCAGACAATGTTTTCTCCAGATGTAGCTGAGAAAGGTTTCATCCTTTTGTAATTAAGTGGAGCAGCCCAGGGTGTCATGTGTTTTTATTGGAGCCTCTGGAAAAGATCATTTTGCACCTTGTTTCCTCATCATAGCTTTTATTGAATACAAAGACTAGTAAAGATGGAAAGATTAAAATATAAAGCAACAGAAATGTGAATGTCTTGTTTAAATGATTATATGGAAATGACTTGGCAGTGATGTAAGAGACATTGATGAGGGAGTGTGGGTTGAAGCCACAAAGTCGAGGCAAAGTCTTGGAAACAAAGCAATTACATAGTAGAGTAGATGAAGAATATGGGGAGAAAACTTCCTTTTTAACCCGAGGAATGTTCCCAAATGTTATCTTTCCCACGGGTACTGTCTTCTACACCTGTGTTCTACTTTAAACTCGCTGCAGGAGCTGAGCGAGGGGGAGGTAGCTGGAGGAAAGTGATAGTGAGTGTGTGTGAGAGAGACAGCTTTAAGAGTTAGGGACAAGAATGCTCTTGAGCTTTTCAAGGGCACTGATACTTTATGGCCTGCGCATTCCTCCATGACAAACTGATGCCCAGAATAGACAGAGTGGTCCTCACCTTCACCTCTGATGCTCCGTTTATGTGGCAACTTCAGGGTTACTCCGTCTGAAGACTTTTTACAAGGCAGAGCTGGTGAAAGGAAACCATTGAAGTGTTGGCTCTTGTTCTCTGTAAGCACTTCCACACATTTGTGCCGTATGAAGTTCTTTTTCCCCATGTTCATTTACAAAGACCCCGTGACTCATAGATCTCTTCAGTCGCTCAAAAACATCTCTTTTTGCTTTGCCGTGTCTGCCTGCTCAGAAAACATTTTTCTATATCACAACTCTGTCAACTCAGTAAAATCGTAAAATTAAGCACCACTGAATAATTCAAACGTCCCTGCTTCAGATGACCAACCTCTGCCACTAGAAACACATTTTGTTCATTGATACCTGTTATGTTGATACTGCATGTTGAAATAATTTGAACCCCTCATGGCCGTCCGTCGAGCTGTTGTTTAAACACAAACTTGGGGAGCTGTTAAAAGTTGAACAAGGATTTGAGAAATCTAGAATGCAAATACGTATTCAAATTATCGATGTATTAATTTGCAAGGCAAGAGAGGGAGAGAGAGGGAGAGGATCTTAATAAATGGAGTGAAGCAGGCTGATGTCACATGGCTGTGTAACCATTTTGCATTTGTAGATACAGTGCAAATCTGTAAATCTTTGTTTTCTTTTTAACCTTGGCCGCATGCAGTTGTCTAACTCGAAGAAGAGAAATCACATGCATGTTATTTCGATCACATTTCACATTGTGTAACCGTCGGATATTAGTCAGATTTGTCTTAATTAGTCCCAGTATTAAACATATCTTTGAATGATTTAATATGATATAGACACATATTCAAAAAGTTCCAGGTTTATATATGAAAATCAAAGGCCATCTGCCACCTCTGATCAGAAGCAACAGCCATCAAGCCAGGCCTACCAAGGCAGAACCGGAAAAGCCATTAACTGCCAATCATTGCATCGATCGACAAGCCGGTCCACCACCAGCTCCCTTCACCCCCACCCCCCTCTGCCCACAGATGCACCCTTTCACTGCTCTTACTGTACTCTGCTGTGGTGGACCACTTTCACTGACAACGTACATGAACAGAAAACACACTTCTTTGCTTTCCATGTAGCCCATCTACATCTTTAATGTTTAAGTGAGAGACACTGTATTTACTTGTGACACGTTAGATAGATAGATAGAAACATGCATAATTACCTACTGTAGTTACATAGAGAGATATATAGATATGTATGAGAGATATACATACAGAGATAGATATTTTATTACACAATTTATCATCAGTAGCCAACATATAAACATAAACACCATCAATAGTCAATAATAGAAGAAAAGCAGTGTTGGTTGTATAATCTGAGAGACGCTAGGATGAAAGCATTTATATCTTTTTACAAAATGTGTTGTTCATATTTGCAATTTGGGAGGTATCAAGAGATGGTTTGCTTTTAACTCAAAGCTGATCTAAAACAGAAGGACATTAGTGCGTGTTGTGATGGATGGATCTTCTGCTTGTTTCTTGTCAATGCCACTAAATACAGTACTTGGGAGTTTATTTATCAGGGGTTTACAAATGTGCAGAAGTGATTATCACCCCTTAACATGGGAGCAAACTGTTTTCTCACGCACAAGTCCCACATATAGGTAACTTAACTGGGAAATTGCCAACGCTATGTTATTATGCACACACGCTTAAGCACCCGGTTGATAAATATCCCTTGGTGCTTACTGTTGCAGCGTTATTCATCTCTCATAGTGTTGTAGTTTCACTTGGCTTCGCCCTCTGCTTGACCAGACAATAGACAGTAGACAGACATATATTATGATGGATACTGGTTTGCGATGGTCTCATTCACACATCAGCACTAAGACACTCCAGACCAGCCATTATCGCTGTTAAATATTTGTGCGACACATTTCTAAACAATGGAGCTGGAGCCCAGATCAAAGCAAATAGTAACACTAAGTATAAAACTGCCTCCATTCGCTACTTACAGCTATCCAGGACAAATTCGGAAACTGCTGGAGCTCAGAATGACCACTTGCAGAGTTCATGCAGTTGTAATGCAGTGAGAAGGTCTAAAGTTCAACCGTGGTTAAAGGTTATAGAAATATGTTATAGCTGCAATGCTGATATTAACATCTGAACTGCCCAGAGGCATTGTCTTTGAGATGGATTTTAAATGGTTGCTGTAGAGCTCGGAGTCTATATTAAAATATAGCAGAGAGGGTGTCACAGTCATGGTAGCAATGGTCACCTCGTCCAGGGAGCGAGCCAGTCAGACCAGGCAAAGGCCAGCACAACAGGGATTCGAAAACAAAATATGCACAATAACTGTAGTGTATATTTAATGTTAAGTTTACTCAAGGTGCTTAAAGTCAGAATCAAAACTGCGTGTGTCTACAAGTATTGACAAAGGGCACCGATTCCTCGCCCACAAGTTACCCCATAAGCTCACGAACCGTGCTTGGTGTCTTGCTGAATGTTGCCATGCATGCTTCTTTTGGGCCACATGGTGCATTGTGCAATTCCAATTTTCTTTCTGGTCAACAAGGCAGAAGGAGGAGCATGTCGTTGTGGGCTAACCTTTGTGGGAGGCTGTTGGGATCTAAATAGATTTTTTTTCCCCCCGCAAGATAGGAGTCTCAGGGGCAGGCTCGTGAGACAAAAGGCAGTTTCTGAACAAGACTTTAAAGTTTAAGATTGAGTACAGTCTCGTACAGTGGTAAATTTTAAAACGTAGCTATTGATGCAAATTCTTTAAGTAATTCGATACATACCAGCAGCCTTTTCTTTTTTGTCTATGCCTGCTTTGCTATGTAGACGGACAGTAGACTCGTCCTGCTGCGAGTTCATGGCAGTGCGGGAGTGAGCATCAGAGAGGTGGTGCTGAGTGAGCCCGACTGACTGCAAGCTGTGGTCTGCAAGGCTCACTGAATTATTACTGATGGTTTCAGGGGCAACTGTCTGACCACAGGACTGGGGAATATTAATCATTTATTTGATTGTCCGCATGTGCTGATTAATCAATTTGAGTCGGATCTCCAGGATTAACTACCCTATTATTCCCCTGTATGAACTGATAAGACTTTAAAATATCGTATTCCATTCATCATTTATTTTTAGGTCCCGGCTGATAAGGATGAAATAAAAACTGAGGTGGATGTAGGCAATAACACTAATGGTAATATTTACCCAGAACAGAAGATGGAGAAGGAAACTTTTTTGTTTTAGATGGGTTAATAAATGGCAGCCTGTCCCTCCAAAAAGCTCCAAAACAGAAGCAGTTGCAGTACACAGAGACTGTGAGGGGGTGGAGTCTGAGAAACAGGAAGTAGATGGGAAAATGATATGTGTCTCCACCTGGAGTACTACATTTCACGACAAAGAAGGAGGGGTCGGGTTTTGGCGTGTGTAAGTTTTACTCTAATACTCATCCAGCTGCGAGTAACATTTCTCTTTCCTGTTTACCTCACTCAGTATCTGTTCTGTATAAATCCTCAATCTGTCAACTGTTTAATGTGTTATGTCATGTGGTAATGCCTTTGATTCCAACATGCCTCCGTTTGTAAATACAAGAGGCACTCAAAAGGTTGTGGTTTCTTTACAAGCATGGCGCCCCCGGCGCTTTGGTTGGGAATGCACTGAGAGGGAGAAGAGCAGAGAGCGAGTGAGAGGTGTTCAACGAAATACTTCTCACTGCTCTTCTGCCAAACCCTGCTACTGCTGCAACGACTTGCACCAGAGCAGAGCTGCTCTGCACTGGAGGAAAAAGCGTGTCTTTTTGCACCATATTTTCACAACTCTATACAATTTACAATTAAATTCAAAATAGAAATAGTTTGACATGTTCATGGATCTGCAACAGTTGATCCAGTTTCTTTTCTTCACCAACTCTCTGAACTTCTCATGGGTTGTGAAAGATTGCTACACTGCTTTTGGACACTGTTTAATGCAAAGGTCAACAAATTGCTTAATTGGAAGAGTCATCTAAAGGATTAGATCAGCATTTGTCCCATGAAAAATGCAATAAGGACATAAAAGTGTAATGTGCCATTCATGTGCCAGTCGAATAAGACAAACAACAGTCGCTTGTTGGTTGGCTTTCCTGTTTTAGATGTCCCCACATGGACGGCCAGTACGCTGACCTCTGTGATGACACTGGCTAATGGTGTGAGTGGTTATTTTCATAGCTTCCAGCGAGCATTCAGAGCCAGTGTTTGTGGGCCAGTGCAGAGCTTTTTGCCTTTATGACTGCAGCAATAAGCCTGCTCCAATTAGCCTGGGTTGTGTTTGATTTTTAGTGATGACAACTATATTTCTGCTGCAATTATGCCGCGCTGGGAATGATGAAGGTTTAGTTTATTGATTGTTAATTGACCAGTTTGATCAATGAACACTTTTGTTCAGTTTTCATATAAAGTGGAGGTTGGTTTTTCTTTGCTAATGAGCACACCCAATGGAATGACCCTGTTAGGAAATCTGTGTTGCACAGCTCTATATGCATTAGTGATAGATTTGGTTTTTGCTGATGGGAAAGAGGGGGGCGCAGCAAAGATCACAATTTTTCACCAGAAGTGCATTATTCCCCGTAGGCATGGGTCAGAGGCTACCAGGGTCTTGAGATGAAAGAAATCTAAATGAGCTTTCAATGACATTGGGTGCATCTGTGCCTTTTGAATTTCCATTATAGTCACAGAAATAGCATCCATTTTTACATAAGATTAAATATTTCAGATTTTGGTGCTAAGTTCTTCTTGACCCCAAATGTGCTCCACTATTCAAATGCTCATCCTGAACGGTCTTTTTTGTGCCTCTTGAAACCTCTCGGCTCTGTTGAAAGGTACAGATAAAACATTTCATTTATTTTATTTTCAAAAGCTCAATAGGGAGCACTGGTGGGATGGACGGTGCAGTGAATTACTTGAAGAACCCTTGATCATAATTTCATGTTCTATGCAAATGAGCTCATATTTATCCTGTATTTGTATTCAAATCCTCTCAACCCTTTCATTAATGTTGAGTTTTAGGACATTTTTCTTATAGTTTTAATGTATAATAAAGGCTGTTATGTTAAATATTGACACTAGCTGAGCATATCTTTGCCCTAATGGTATTCCAAAAGGCATAAAATATTAAAATGTTACATAATAAGAATACAGCTTAGTTAGAAAAATATGCATTGCTTCATTTTATCTTGCCTGAAGCAGTGACCAATTATGTGGCAATAAAATATTTACAATACCAAACTGAAATTGCCACGAGTAAAAGCTTGAAAATACATGCGTGAGGAGGTTTATTTTAATAGAACCAAGGCCTGAGTATTAGCAGCATTAAAAGCCAATTCTATTCTCGTGCTTCATACTTGCGTTAACAGGACCTTACAGTTGTTGTGTTGGTCAGAATGGTGCCTGTCATGCATTCCTGAAATTTGTCTTGGAGTCCCAGAGACGAACACTTCCATTTGATTTATAGTTTAAACCTTGTGTTTTCCTCTGTGCGTCCCTGGTGTAACACACTTGGGAAGGTTTTCAGGACCACATTGTTGTCGTTGGACACAATTGACATTTAAATTTGAAGTTTTTAGTTTAAGTAGTTTGTGATCCAGTTGCATGTTTTAATCACACAAAAAGAAGATTTCCATAGTTTTCTCAGTGAATGATATACACGAGACAAAGCATAACCATTAAATAAAAAAAATCAGTAACTTAGTAGTAATCAATGTCTTTTGCTGATAATGTGTTGGTAAAAAACAGTGGTCTATTAAATGGAGCGTTTACTACTGTGAATGTCAAAAACAGGTCCTGATTTGCCACATTCAGCACCAAATGGTTCGCTGCCAGTGGATGGGGGTACCCCCATGACTCCACCCTGCTCTCGCCTCCTGCAGGTTGTCTTATTGTACTGCAATTTGGACAAGCTCCTCCCAGCATGGCTTTCATAAAAGCGCCAGGAGGTTAAGCTGTTAATTAGCTACTGAAAGAGGAGGGCAACAGCTTGCTGTTAATTTGCTTTTTTCTTTTTTCATCTTTGGGTTCTGACATCATTTCCTGTGTGTTTAGAGACATGCTTTGTATCACAAAAGCAGGGGCCTGCTCATTAGGAACAGTGAGATGTGTTTATCAGGCTGCCATTACAAGTGCACATTATGTATGTATGGTCATGCTTATCCAAATGTTCTTAATGAGAGAAAGCCAGGACAGCAGTGCCGGCTCCTGTGGGCATAGGCTCAGACTCGTTATCACCACACAGGGCATTGATCTCTGCACCGCCTGCCTACTTCCCCTGCTCCCCTCTCTTTAAAAGATGGGGCCGCACATGAATTATGTGGACACATTGATCAGCTGATTGAGAGCTATTGTTTTGAACCGAGGGTCATTATTGAAGGAGGGATTATCCGACTCTTGTCCCATGCATGCGTATGGGAGACTGTATTATTCAACTCCTTGTCACAAAATTACTTGTGTTAGCGCACATCCGATTTGCAGCTGCTACACAAACGTGCCCCACACATACACTGCAGCAGCCTACACAATCACCATGGCCCAAATGACTGCCTGCATTGATTGCCTTCCTGCTGCAATTATGTTACCATTGTTTACTTTCTTGGATCTTACTTATTCTAATGGAATTCAATAATTATTGCCTTATTTAATGTTGGAGTAAAGGTGTGGAGAACTGGTCACGGCAGAGTCTTTAAGTACTCTTTACGCCTTCTATGGCTGCTTTGTTACATGGGCCTGTGTTAAATCCTGCTCTCTGAGGACACACATAGTGATCTATCTTCACCCTGCTGCCCTCCATTACAGCTGAGGTCTGTTTGGTTTTTACTGTTCCTTCCAGAGACAAATATGCAGCTTGGTTTTATTCACCACTAGTGATGGATCATTACAACTCCGAGGCACAGGAGGAAGCAACTTAGTGCATTACCGGCTTTGAGACATCGGCACAGGATGCATGGGAGGGTGACAGGGATTAAGACAAGTAAAGGAGAAGAGACAGGGGATCCTGTGCAGGAAGTCTGCGACGTCGGCTCAAAGTAAACATACCTTCTTCCACAACTTCACTTTGAAGAGGATTGAGATCTACACTGCTTTGATACATTGCAGTCTCTACACCTCTGTGGTTGCATACTACTTGCAGACTGGACTGGACTGAACTGTAGAAGCACACTGGATCCATTCACGGTGAAATAACCTGCTTGCGTTCCAGGAGAATCCCACGGCGCAGATTTATGAGTGTCAAGTCCCCAACAAATCTGCGCACATGTTCGTATACCCTGCTGCTAGGAACAAAGAAGTCATTACATTGAAATATTTCCATTGTCTGCACTGTAACCCTAAACATGATCGTCACCAGTCCCTAAATTTACACTAATCCTGATTTATTATCGGGATGAGACATTGAGCAACTGCATATGCTGTATTTATCACTTGACTTTTCTGTGGTTTCAGTTATATTGAGATGAGATAGGACTCCAAAGTCACGCAAGGGTGTTTTCAGCTCCCTTTGGCTGCAGTGTGATTTTTCAACCCAAGAGCTAGATTACATTGTCTTCTTACAGAGGGAAACAGTTACCTCATGGAGTATAATTGCTGCTATGACATCATAAAGTTTAAATAACCAAGGTGTTGCTTGGCATTTTTAACAAATATGTCTCCAGGATTAAGTTTCTTTTTAAATGGCAATGAACGTCATATCTAAAAACAGCTGGTTATTTGAGTGGAGGTAAATGAAGGAATCTGTTTTGTTGTATTCACGTCTCATCATACTGGTGACGTAACAATTTCTGTGCTCGGATGTCGGTGAGAACATTCATTTAGAAATATTCATTTTAAAATCGTCTTGCTCCTTCTTTAAAAGTATGGCAAGGATTTAGAGGCTTGAAGGAAAGTTTATGAAAGCCACTGAACTTAAAAGATTTTAGTCGGTTCAAGGTAGTGTGCTTTGACCGGGACTCGATCATAACCGTTAACATATTTTGTGCAGCACTCTATTGCTATTTTAATGTAACGTCTTACTTTGCCTTTATTACTCTGCAATATAACGGTAGAAAATTGGCGCTGCGTAATGCAGAAGGGTTATTCAGTTGTTTCTGATATCTATTTTTACATGTTGTTGTTGTTGCATGTATAATACTACATTATATATTACGCCTCTATTGGGAGCCATTCTTTTGGATTGCTGCCTCCCATCCACCTTTCCAGTAATATACCCACCTCCATCCTGCTCTCGATGAGCTCTCAGCAACCACAGTGTTTCGTGTTAAAGGTGAACTTTTACTTTGCATTTAAGTGGATGGAAATGCAGATGTATGCAGAGCTGTGGGTGGTCACTGTCAGTGATAGGTGCAAGTACAGCCCACTCAGAGGGCGAGGGCACAGTGGAGTTTTGAGAGAGGGGCCTCGGGGTGCCTACACTGCCCTTGTGCCTCTTTACCTGAAACTGACTCGGGGCACAGCTGCAGCCTCCACAAAAGCACTTTACCAACGGTACACATCCTCTTTGCTATGTGCTACTTAGATAGATAGATAGATACTTTATTGATCCCCGTAGGAGAAATTCAGGTGTCCATTAGCAGCAAAAATATAAAAATAAAATTGATAATTCTAAAAAGTTGAAAATAGTATTGACGGATAAGTATGTATAACTTGAGTGTTTTATGTTTGATGGAGGGGAGGGGGGTTTCGAGCAACCTTAAATGCAAAGCAAATGGAGAAATAAGCGCATTTCTTCACAAACGCAACAGGATAAATGCTGATGTTTTCACCACATGCTCAGAACTTTTCTACACCAAAAGTAGATAAGGAAAAGTTAAACAAAAGCACATAGGCTAGCTCATTTAGCTATTATGCATCACTCACTCCCTTGACGCTAGTGGCAGTTTCTCCTGGATCTGTGACTGTGCACAAACAGGCGACCAATGGGAACGTAACTCTAGGGGTCTGGAAGAATCATTTTCGACTCGTGTATAAGCCGGCTAAACTCGGGATAGACATGTGTGTTAGTAAGGGCGGCCTCAATGATTCAGAAGTCCATGATTTCCATTCGAACACCATGTGAACAAACTCCTTTGTTCAAATATAGCCTCATTATATTTATATCTACATGCAGAACTTTCCCTTGAAATGTGACCAGTTAACCTTTTCCTATTTTTTTCTTTCTTTTCATTACTAGTTCATATAATTGGTGCCGTTTCCTCTGCTTTATTTCATGGTGTATCTTTTTTTTAAATAAACTCAGGCTTGAAGAGTAACAAAGTGAAGTTCCTCATGCATTATGAATCCACAGCACTTGATATACTATATTACATCAAATAACAGGACTCCTTCTCATGCGAATGCCGCGTCTTCCATGGTCAATTGCTGCTGAGCACATCAGTATATCCTGCAGTGTACTAAGCGGTCACGCGTTTGTACTTGCTCAGCTGAATCCACTATACATCTGTTATCAATTCCCAGGCCTCAGTGGTATTGAACCCATGCCACAGCCCCACTGCTCCCCTCCTGTTGGGGCCTCAGTAGGGCGCTACAAACCCCTCAGCCATGCCGACTAAAATCCTCTCTTGGTCCAACATGATTTTTTCATTAAGCTGCCAAATTCCTGCACTCCAGTTGGATGTGATTTATCAACTAGGGGCTTCATTGCAGATTCATACGAAACAGACCCAGGTCCTGTCCCAGTCCTTATTATATTTCAAAGTGTACACAGCCTTTACTGGTGTGTGAAAGTGAAGGGATAGCGAAATGTGAGTGCCTTTAATGTATTTTCCATCAAATTTTCCTTCAAAGATGTATACAGTAAATTTTTTAGACGCATATACATTTTTTTAACTCTGATAATCCTGTTCAGGTTTCACTGTTTGTATAACCCTGCCAACATTGAAGGTATTGTAATCATCTGTGTATGCGTTTGTCAGTAGACAGGATTGGGACAAAAAATACTACATTTTTGTGTGTAGATGTAATCAATGGTAGAAAGACCACATTCAGATTTTATGGTGATACTCATTCTAGTTGATGTCTTGCGTTTGTTCACCAGTAAAAAACGTGCTGACCCATGAAACGAAAATAGACTTTATTTACTCCATTTGTTTGCCTCTATTGAGTTGGTCATTTTATTGAATATTAGTGTGCGTATCTTGTCTATATCTAGTTTTACTGGGGCAGACGCTCATGCTCTGGGGTTGTGTCCCGTGCACCAGTGAAAGTGCTGCTTTACAGGTGTGGCTGTTTGACATTGCAGACTGGTCTTCACGCAGTGGGGTGGGCCAGCTGTACAGACCGCACTCTGGGCCAGGTTTATAGTGAATTATGGGCAATTGTGGGGCAGTCGGTCTCAAGTTCACTCCTATATAAACCTTGTGCTCTTTATGAGAAACAATAAAACTCCCAAGACTTTTTTCTCTACCCCTAGCGACCAGCTTTGAAGTTCCTCTCAGGTGCTATCTTTTCTTTTCTTTTTTTTGACATGTCTTTCGATATATTTTTGAAGTAGAAGGAGTCGTTTTATTTTAATTCAAAGCATGTGACTGGACTAAAAGCAGTTTACATGATGGATTTAGTGTTTTCTATAACTGAATCTGCCTCTCAACCATCTTAGCTTACCTCAGATGTGAAAGGGGGAAGTGGAGGAAGAGGTGGAGGGTTCTAACATTATCCAGCAGCACCTATTCATGACATCATGCATGACTTTAAATGAGGAGAGACGAGAGCGCAGGCACAGACACCCAACCTTTTAAAATCACCTAATAACTCTATTACACGGAGAAAGGGGGTTCACAAAACCACCGGAAAAAATCTCATTCTTTTCCTTAATGCGCATTATAGGTGTAGAAGTTAGAAATGTGAAACCACGGAAAAGGAAACGCAATATTCTTCTAGGCTCCATAGTAATATTACAATATTGTCTGAAAATGAAAACAAACTCAAAATGGACTAGAATCTTTTTAGTGTGAATGCTATTATGACTTATTTAGTCTTGTCAACACCTGAATTAGACTTAAAGTGGTTTAAGTATCCTTTGCTTTTAACAGCTCCTCTGTACGGTTTAAATGGATCCTGTGTCACATTTGGAATATATAATAAAGGGTAAAATTATCATAGCTTGGGTGACAATAAGATGTGCAGCGAACCTATATTACAATACGTCGTAAAATGTTAACCTTATCAGAGTAATTGTAATCAACATATACCATAAACTGCATTGGCCGCCCGCTGTTATATTTGTAACCACCTCTAAATCAAACAACATAAATAAAAACTTGACAAAAATCTCTTCAAACTTATACTTAAACTTATAACTTATACTTATACTGCATTAATTACCTCCGCCCCAACCTGGAGTGAGTTCTTGGCGTGCTTTGAGCGGGCCCTTTATACTGTGCAGATGCAGAAACAATCAGTGCGGTGCTTTAGGATAATGGTCAATACTCGTACAGGCCTCAGCCATATTGTGTTAGACTTCCATCATTGATTGAGCCATGTAGGAGGTAATTAGGCTAGAGCTCTGTGGTGTGATAAGGGCTTGTGGTGGTATGCTGTCACTGTGGGGTGTGGGCGATGTTGTGATGCGGCACAAGGCAAGCCGCTGGGCCGCCCGGACTACGCCTGTCCAAGTGTATTTAGAAGGAGCACTGGGCTTGACAGGTCAATACTGCTGCTGATTTCTTGTCCTCAGAAGGTTGTCCTCCTGTTGTGGAATGTTCCAGTCTGTCTCTCAGAACACTCAGTCCCCACCTGCGCCACCATCGAGGGCCTGGCTTCCTCCAGGAGAGAGAGAGAGAGAGAGAGCGCAAGAGCCAAGATTTAACGCGCCCTGATCAATATTTAGCATCCCATGCGTGAAACAGGCAGATGTTTGGAGTTTCCTTTTCAGAGACGGGAGGCTTGTGTTGAGTGAAGGGGATCAATGCTGCCTTTCCGTCTGAGAGGCTGGGCCCGGGGCTTCTGAAGGGGTCTGTCGGTGTTCCCATTCAGCCTTTGGGCCTTGGAGGTTTGCGTGGCCTCTCTTGGCCTGTTAGCCCGCTGATACAGACACTCGCACAGACAAAGTGGCCAGTTCAAACAGTTGTCTTGAAGTGAAGAGGTCTGGATGTTAAACAACAGCCCTGTGATTGGGAATTGATTTGTTCATTTGCCAACTGTGTGAGTGAAAGTGAGCCAGTGGTGCCTAGCCAGCTATCTGCCATCTACAATAACCTCGTTTTATCTATGTCCTCTCCTCTCTCTCCTCCTGCAGCACCTCCAGCAGCATGAGAACGCAGTGGAGGGTGATGCCTGCTACTACCACTGTGTGCTGTGTAACTATTCGACCAAGGCCAAGCTCAACCTGATCCAACATGTGCGCTCCATGAAGCACCAACGCAGTGAGGGCCTGAGGAAACTGCAGCGGCTCCAGAAGGGGCTGCCCGAGGATGACGAGGATCTGTCTTCAATCTTCACCATCCGCAAATGCCCATCGTCAGACACAGGTCAGGACCCACTATTGTCAAATTATACGTCATACAAGCCGTTTTCTATCACATTCATGCACTGCAGACAAGCATGGGCACTCAACTATTATTGGTAGCACTTCAGAATGACTCAAGACTGAGAAGTAAAACCCACGTTTCTATTCATTTGGCATAAATAAATAAGAATTGAATTGAATTGAATAAAATATACACTTTTAGTCTCTTGGAATTGTGTATTGATTTGGCATGGTTCACTGACCTTTACAGCATTTACCTTGGCTTAAATGTATAATTTTTGGCTTAATCCATGTTGTGGAGAAATGTGGTTATTCTAAAGTGCTATCATATGTTTCTTTTAGAGAATTTAATTTCTCAGGTTGTAGAATGAAACATGTAGCATAGGGGTCGACAACATTTATTATCAAAAGAGCCTTTTTCCCCCCTTCTGCCAAAATAATTGTAATAATATGGTATGGTAATAATTGTATACAACAAACTATTTTTACAAATGATACATGAATATGATATATGATCCTTTCCTGGGAATTCCTGCCCTTAGATTTAGCAAGCAATATTACAATCATAACATAAAGACATGTCGTGATTCTTCTCAAGGCCAAAGGAGCCATTGAAAGGAGACTGAAGAGCTCTTGGTTCGCCTGCGCCTGGTTTAGCTTATTATTTAGTTTCATTTCATGCATTTTATGGCACAGATGTGAACACCAGAAGGAGCTATAGTAGAATCTCTTCTAACAAACAAGAACACCAAAACAGACTCCAGAAAACATCATTGCTAAGAGCGACAAAGTGTCTGGAATGCTCATTCATTATGGGATGATTAGGAAGACTGAACTGCGGTCAATTAACACTCTTTCTAAGCAGAGATTTGGTTTTCTAATCACTTTAACTCTGGTGCCCTGACAATGGGGCTCTATTGTGCTGCCTATGAGCGGGAACCATTACTCTCTCACACACATACTCACTGTCTGTGTTGTGGCTGAAAAAAGAGGGCCAGCCTGTGAAGACGCTTTGTTCCAAGGAGGCAGGGATAATGAAGCCAGCAGCCGGGAAATTGCGCAAAAGGCAGTAGCAGATCTGAGGCAAATCATTAGAGAACATATTTAGCCGAGCAATTAGAGACAATTAAGCTTTCTGTTCGCTGCACTGCAAATATGTTAAACGACCAGAGTGCACTGGACATGCGAACATGCAGAATGCAGGAGGAAGGTTGAAATGCTTTCAGATATTTCTTCCTTTTGGCTGTAATTGTCTGGATTTCTTTCTTGTTATTGTCTATCAATATCTCGCTTGTTAGTTTGTCAAAATATAATTAGCATAATTTGTTAAACACTTTGTCCCAAAACTAGTGGTATCACTCTTTTTTTCTCTTTTCAACTTGTAAATCATTATAAGTAGTTGTATTGCTTACACACAATGTTCAAATGATCCAGGAATATATAAAATCAACTTAATTATTACATTTAGAAATGGATTTTGGCAAAATTCATGACTTTTCAACCTCTAAACTTAGATTGACATGGCTGAAATGTGTTGGTACATAATGACCCTGCATTTTGTTTTTTGCCTCGTCCTTCTCCAACTGGATCATTCCCACGCGTTGTAACATTTAATTTCCTCTTGACTCACTCTTCTGTGGCACATGGCTCTTTCTTGTGGTCGAGGCACATTTGTGAAAGTGGTGGAACTTTCCCTGGCTTGTTAAAACAAAGTTGCCCCTGGATTTCTGGGTCACCTCCACAGTAATTCCCTGCCTTGCTTCTGTTCTGTAAATCCTACTGCCATTATAGGTGGGAATTCCCCAAACAGACCCAGCCTCAGAGCGCTAAACCTATACTTTTTCATTTTCTCTGGTTTTCTATGCAACTAGTCTATTCCTAAAGCTGGTCCCCTTATGATGACACAGCATTCCCCTTCTGCAGGGATTGGTGCCTCGTATAAATCCTTTGTGACTGGATGTCCAAGGAGAGCAAGGGCAGCAGAAAGTTCTTTCCAATTAGAACTAACACATGCATAAAAAGGCCATGCATTGTTTTAATTTCTGCTCCCAGTGTAAATGTGCTGTAAGGGCATATTGCAGTTTGGCTCCACCTACATTTGTCTTGCTTAACCCTGTATCTGGGGAGATAAAAGATGTTTGCTGTACATGCACTGAACAATGATAGTTGATGTTTTGCCCTCCGTAGGCAGGTGTATAGAAGTAAAACTGCTGAAAGTTGTGACATGCTGATTTCACAGTTTAAGAGCAGTTTTGGAGAGTGAAAGGATATGGGAGGGTGAGTTTCAAATTTTGGATGGCTTGTGTGACACTAGAGTGTACAATAGCCCTATTCTGTGTGAATGATGTGCACCAGGGCATACAGCTCAGTGACACAATCGGGTTTCAAATTTCTTCACATCTAATTATCTTACTTTTTGAGTTGGGTTGAACAGAATGAGATCATGCAGTCTAAAGGGCACAGTTAAATTTCATTCTTAGGTGGGTCTCTGTAGTCAATGTTGATTCAGGGGAGGAGAAATTGTTAGGAAGTTATAATTCAGATGTGCGCCTGGTGGTTGCAAAGCATGTGTGGTTATGGATATTTAGGAAGTCAAGATGGAGCAGAAAGTGATCTGACAGTGTGGATTAGCTCCTGCTGTAAATCTGCCTCAGTCACAGATGGCAGGCCCTTGATCGCTGGGCTGTGACGCTTTGGCTCTCATCATGAGAAATCCCTGTCTGCTGAGAAGACTGGAAAAGGGGGCTTGGCACAGGCAGCTTGGCATTGTCTATGGCTAGTACTGGACAACAACATCTGGGCAGTCATGCAAAATGATGGACATTTTTCATAATGTGCAACATGCTGGTGCTATGATAGTAGAGATTGACACCAGTCAGTCACTCTAACAACTGTAGGTGTCAGACATTCAGACACTTTCAGACCCTGTCTTTCTTGGCTTCCAGCTCCACAGATGTATACTCTATATCCAGTGGCAGGGATCAGGCCATTTAAGATATTTGGAAAGATAAAAGCCCATGTGAGCTTGGCCACACTCTGTTGACATGTAGGGGCCAACTTTTAAGCATTTTTTTTCTACAAGCATGAACTAAACAGACAGTAGAAGACATTTCTGGAATGTTCTCTTTATTCATGCTTGTTAAAATGCAAAGTTAACCTTTTTAGAGACAGGATATTGTAGCTCCAAACCAGCAGACCACTATACATGCCACATTATAGCCAGTCTGCAGACACTGTAGCAATGCACTTTTAATAAAGGCTCTTATTGCTTTGGTGATGCAAAGTGGATATGAACATCAGGACTGGGCCTACAGTCCAGTAAGGCCTCAGTCGTCTGTCTCTAATCCCACCCAAAGGGCATCTCGACTGCATAGGAAATTGTTTGCTGTCCATAGAACGTGCCAGGAAATTCATAAATACATGATTTTTCATTTTGAAAATATTACACAATACATTTATTAGAAAGACACAATGATCGCTTTTTTCACAATAGTGATGTTCTTCTATTGCTCTGATTACATTTTAAAATGAGATACAACTTTTATTGTTTACGCAATGCTTTTATGAGGCCCTGTGACACTGGTATGTAGTTATTCAAAATGTATCCTAAAATTATTGTAAATATTATATGACATGCTATGAAGTGAATGTGGAACAAACATAGTCATTAAAAAATAAATTAAATACCTTCAATGTGATAAAGAAGTAAAGTTGAGCCCATAGTGTGATTTGTGTGTGATTTTTGCCACACAGGTGCAGCAGTTTTCTCCTGCAGACACATGGCCGTAAAGCAGTGCACACATAGGTGTTCTCTGTAGTGAAGCAGGCAGTGTGTGAGTGCGAGAGGCTCCCCCTGTCATCGAGCCCGTTTCCACAGCACAGACTGGCAGCACATTATAATATTAGTTTCCCCCTCTCTTGTCATTACCAGACGCTATCCTTGAAAGCTGATCCAAAAGATAGACAGTCCATCAGGAGACAGTCATCTCATTTGTACTTACTAAACGTGTTAATGAGTTCTATTCTGGGGCCTGGAGCTCTGGCTGCTGGATATTGGAGTGGAGGTGGCGGCGGCGGTGTGAAGTGCCGGATTGCAGGCTGAGGGCGAGCGAATGTCACAGAGAGAGAGTGACCACAGCCGCCACAGGGGCTGTCAGTCAATGCTGAAGGCGGGAAGCTTGTGGTCACATGCTGACAGAGACAGGGAGCACAGAATATATTAGGTGACGAAGACATAATGGCTTTGATGGGTTTAATTATAGCAGTTGTCATGTCAGTCCTATTCAGGTATAAAAATACGAATGGAAATGAACATCTTTTACTTTACTTTTATAGTTGTGCTGCCTACATTGATTTTTCATAATTTAATTTGTTTATTTTTTTCATTTTTGTTTCTTGTTTAGTGTTTAGAGTTTATACAAACTGAATGTTCTTCTACTCGACATCTTCATCTGCAATATTGATTGTACTGCTTGCCAGGTAGTCGAGAAACACAACCCATAAAATATTAAACAAGTACTTATTGCTTAATTTGTTAGTGATATTGGCTGATACTTACTGTCGGAGTTGGACAACTCCTTTTGACCATGAGAGAAAATGCTAGGTTAAAATATGAGGAACTATTGAGTGGCAGATAGGAAAGTTTTATTTCCGTTTTAGTAAGGCTGTTTGTGCCCCCTGAGAGTTCTACTTGATCAAAGACCGTGATCTGTGTTAGAGTTCACTCTGGGTTTTTCTCAATCAGAAAAAAAATAAGTAATGAAGATACCACAACCATGTTTCCCAGTAGACTATAACGGGGTGGTACAATTTTAGCAAAATATCTAATTGCATAAACCAACATTGTGATTGTAATGTGATTTTTTTGATAATAAGTATGTCATTTTGTTCAGAGTAAAATTAAAACGAGCACAAACAATTCCCTAATTGCAACCACAAAGATTGTGATTATGTTTCAATTGAAATAGATCATGCAGTTCTAGACTAAAGGGAGATGAATGAAAGACCTGGAACTGAAAGAGCACGTGCATCCAATCCTCATCCACTGCAGAGAGACCATGCGGATGCTGCCTGCTTATGTCAAGTTGCACCTGAGTAACAAATCCAGATATGCACAATCTCACACACTGGAACGCACTTAACACAAATGTGTGTCCACATTCTGAGTGCATTAGCAAAAAGAGTTCCCCTCCAGTGCCTCAATCACATCAGCTAAAAGTAGCCAGGCAGATGGCAGCAATAACAGAAGGGCAGAAATAATTCAATAGTGAACCTTTGCAACCTTTACCTGTGGGCGTGAGCAGAGCCATTGATTCAGCCTGCGCCTCACCGTACACTATACACTACCTGAGGACGGGTGAGCAGATATGGGCACATTTGGTAAAAATACAAAAGAGGAATATGAGTGGGAGGGAGACTGAGCTCTGATAGTCGTGTCTGTGGGTGACATTTTAGTATAAGAACATGGTGAATGAACAAATACACAGCAGTTCATTAGTATACTGCGATATTTGCTGTATTGCTTATTTTGTTCATGTTTTAGATGCTTTGCAATACTGTATAGAAGATATGAAGAGAGAGCACAAAACATGCAGTACACAAACATATATATATATATATATATATATATATATATATATATTAGGACTGTCAAACTAAGATTAAAATTTGTAATCGAGTTAATTACAGCTTTAAAATTAATTAATCGTAATTAATCGCATTTCAAACCATCGACAAAATTATGCCATACTTTTGTAAATGGTTGTTTGAATGGAAAGATAAATGACAGCATAGTGTACATATGTTCTGTATTTGTTAAAATGGCATAAACATTATTAACATTCTGTCTTTCTGTTTAGACTCAGACCAAAACTATTGTTTGTAGCAGATGAGGGACATTTAAAAAAAATAATTAGGTACCCCAGCTATAATTTAGCGAGTGCAACTCGGGAGAAGACACGGAGGAGACTGAGACTCCATAGTCCAGCTTCTGCGCTGTATTTATTGTGTGCACCGGTTACGCAAAGACACGTACGCACACAACAATCAGAAAATAGTTTTGTGCTTGGCCTTGGATATGATCACGTGTTACGCCGTTCGCCGTGATCACAGCCGCTGGAGGAACTGCTGCCCAGAGCGCCGCAGCTCAGCTCACAGAGTTCATACAGGAAACGCGTGTATAAAACTTGAATTCCCAGAGACCTGCTCTGTTGCCATATCACACACACGTGTCCGCAGCATTCTAAGTGTTATTATGGGATGCATGGGCATGCGTTATTCATGCAATTTTTCATTGATTGCGTAAAAAATATTAACGCAATCAATGAAAAAAATGAATTAACGTGCTTATATATATATATATATATATATATACTAAATGGAAGCTGGAGTATGTCATTATAGAATATGGAACTAGTTCTTTGCTCTCAAAATGGTTCTATTTCCACATACATGTATTTTTTTTTTTCCTCCGTCAAATCTGTAGATCAGCTTTTCAGTGATAAATGAGAGGATCAGCCCCTCCTTAGCCAATCAGCTCCCAGTATGTAAAAGATCCAGTTTTTTCTAATGAGATAAAGACAGAATGTTATATTTGTTCACCAAATGTTACATAAACCAGACTCTTTCTGTTGGCACAAACAAACTACAATCTAAGTTAGGTCTTTAGTATAACTTATAATATATTAGATGAAGGCAAATGTATAAAAACTATAGAAATCCAGTCTGTGGTCTGGTGGATTTCTGGTCTAACATATGCTGAGTATGTACAGTGCGTAGTGTGAGAGGCAGCTGTTCACAGCGGTTGTATCTGATGTCACTCGTCTATACCAGCCACGCACCCTGCACCCAGGGCCTGAACAGATTTACGTTAGTGCAGCGAACATGGCAGGCAGTATGAGGAAAAATGTTCTGTGTTTTGTCATGATAATCTGGAGAGAAAAATCTAATTGGGCGAAGGAAAGTGAATAGCAATGTCGTCTTTGTTTAAGAGCCGCGTGCAGTCACTTTGCAGGATCTTTTGTGTATCTGCCACAATAGCATTAGCTGCCTATGCTCTTGTTTGGGCTCTGTCTTTTCTTTGGCTCTCTGCAGTCAGCTTCTGTCCGTTCCACTCTGTCTACAGGCTTCACCTCCACACTCAATCAAGACTGAGAAACATGCATCCCCCTTTAAGCACACAAAGTACTGCCATGCCTTTTAAAGTCTATATATATATTCTTTTTGCATTTTGACCGCCGTATCTTTATTTTAATCGTTGTTTTCATCTTGTGAGACAAACTTGTGAGTTACTTTGTGAGCAGTAGTGGTCCTCTCTTTTTTTTTTGTCTGAAAAACATGATTTAGAGATGGACCCAAACTGCTGTGAGAGCTATTGGCTAGTTCCTAGGGTATGTTCTATTGTTTTTGAGGTTTTAAAGATGGTGACCCCAGCATTAATACATCCAATGATATGCATGTTTTTTTGCATTCAACTTTGTAAATCTCTTTGGCGAACAGCGTATACTTCACCTTCATATATAAAATTAAAAAATTACAATTTGCAAAACCTATTCACAGTGGCTTATAACACGCTACAAACCCAATGACGAATTTTAATTGCTTTATCCTATGCCATCAAATATAAGACATTTCCGTTGTATTAGCAATTTCCATACATACAGAATTTCCATGTGATTTGAAAGTCATAAGCAGAGAACAGGTTGAATAAATTAGGGGTTTTTTTTTCTATAATTGGACCAAAGTTACAATCTAGCACTTCCTCCTTCTTACCCTCGATGTGCAATTTGAATAACGACCAACCTCTGTATCTTTAGTGGGCCGTTAATGGCTGTGTGCTTTCTGAAGGTTTAATCATGCGTGTTTAAACCGGGCCCAAGTTACAAACCTAACAGCAATCTTGTGTGCATTAAAGTGTCCTTTTTTTGTTTCAAAGGTCATTCATAACTGGGCAGCGTTGTTGATGTACAGTCAGCGATATTGATTGATTAATGCATTAAGTGCTCACAATCCATTAGGTTCTGTGAAAGGGACTGAGGGAACAGACTTGCCTGCCTCTCACTTTAGATTCTCACCCTGTTGTTTAGAGGACATATTTTTTTCTCCCTGTTGCCGCACATTCACGGTCAAAAGCCAGAATTTTCGATCTAAAGAACACGCTGGTAGAATAACTGTCGCAACCATGATTTTTGTTCACGCTTCTGCCCAAAATGACCAACACAGAATTAGAATATTTACGTAACCGGATGTTATTTCCATGCATTGCCTTATGTTAGAGTTCATTTCTCAAACTCAACTACTTTTGTTATCATGGAATTATCATGTAGATTCAGATTCATTTATTTGCCATTTGCAGTAAAACCACATTGGAAAATACTAGTACTAGTACTACTGCTGCTATTACTATTACTTCTACTGCTATTACTCCTATTACTACTACTACTGCTTTTATGCTTTTACTATTCCTACTACTACTACTCCTGCTACTATTACTGCTTTTTCTATTACTGCTATTACTGCTACTGCTATTACTACGGCTGCTATTGCTACTGCTGCTGCTTTTGCTGGATCCATAAAAACCAAAGCAAGGACAATACTGCTTTTCCAGTTGAGCCTTAATATTTATACTTTCAAATCTAACTTTGATTTGCAAATGCATACTATTTGGTTTATGTTCACAAGGTGTGCTAGTTTTCCACCGAAATCATGTTTGTACAAGAGGCATTGCTTCAGTACATATGGAAATTGAGTCTTGGATAAACTAGTTTTAGCACGAGCCTTTTGTTTCGCCACAGAACAACAGGTCCCTGTCTGAGTCTAACAGTAGGTGCTGTGAAGGGCCATTGGCAGCCGGTCATTACCTCAAGAACATGTTGCATTAGACATTCAGAAGAGTGGAGCTGCATCTGCGCACCTTTCATCTCCACTGGGCCTGCTCCATTACCATCTTTTATCTTTGTGCTGATGGCTGCTCTTGATAATGGGGCTGCCGAGAAATCCCCAAAACGACACACTCACACTCACTGCCTTCTTCAAGTCCAATGCACTAAACCCACTAGTGTCTCTTTAGATGAACTTGCTATTTTCCATATGGAGCTATCAAATATGATGCACACAAAGTGAAATATTTTGGCATTTAAAGATATGTATTTAATTGAACATAATAATTCTGAATAGATGGTCTTGATGTTGTAGAATTTTTATCTCAGTTAGAGGGCAGGTTCCAAAACAACTCTTTGGGAAAGAAGCAAGTTTTGAAAAATAAACGTTTTCCCAGATCAATGTTGATTGTGAGAGTGATTAGACAATTCCTTTGTTACCGGGAAATATTTTTCAACAGCCCTCGACCACAATTTTAAACTATCAGCTCTAACAACCTGATACAGGATTGAAATACATAAAGAACTTTTTTTTGTCTGATTGGTTTAATTGTGCCTTATATATTTTCTTATTAACAATATACTTTACATTTCACCACATAATACTGCTTTAACTGGACCTCAACATACTGTATACTACAAAGTAATGCTGTATTAAAACATTGACATTATTCAAATAGATGTTCCCATGAAAATGTAATAATGGTATTCCGCGCAAAACCTCATTCAAAATGTAGCTCTGGGCACACAAATACTAATGTATAATGTTATAGTAATTTATGCTAGGCCAATGTTTTGCAGACATTCAAGTAATTATTAAAAATATTCCTTGTGTTTCCTTTAAAGCAGCAGCTGAGCAAATCTCATTTCCAAGGCAAGAAACACACCGAATAATCATTGTGTTTAATGCTCTAGTCATAATCCTGGCTTTTATGATGGGTTTCTAATGATTTTCTAATGATGTTAAATATTAGTCGAGAGTATAGTCATAATTTGAACATATTTTTTTATCATCACTGTATCAGCACACCCGATTGCAACTTAAATGAATATTGTGCAAGGAATGAGATTTAAGAGCCATCCCTTTTGGTGTTTTATTTTGCTGTCTCCCCATCCGCCATAAATCCTCATTGGCGTGTTCTTGAAGCCTGCGCCCTTGCTGCCTTCCCCAGGTGGGAATACAATTAGGTGCAGGGGCCATTTCATTCAGTGCCACTGTCTGTCCACTGCAGTCATTCGTAAAAATCGCCCGAGCTGTCCCAGTGGAGACAACAGTGGGCTCTTGGGAAATCTAAAAACAAGGCAGGGAGAGAAGGGCACGGGAAGAGAAAATGGTGGACAGATGAGCTCAAAGATTTGGAAAATCTCCAGAGTTGCTGTCAGAAAACATACGAGCTCAGACCCTGATGAGTGACAACACTGGGCAAAATATGTATCGAGACAAAGGCTTTGTCTCCTTCCTGTGCCTTTTCAATGAATTACACCTCGCCGCCCCCTACCCCCAGCTTTTTAATTAAATGGCTGCGGCTCCATCTCTCTATCCGGAGCTCCCCATTACAGAGGCTAGATAAGGGATTGCTATCTGTAGCATGTTAAGAAAGGCTTCTGGCTACCCAAGCCTCATGAAATTTGTCACAAGATCTCATTTTCCTCATTGCCAGACGTGATGCTTATAATTGATGTGGAGGCAGCAGTAATTTATTGGCCGTCTGCAATTATCATCCTCCTCTAGCAGAGGGATGTGACTGCAATTTCTAAGTGTGTATGCTTATGTTGTTTGTGTGTCCGAGGAGCCGGTGGTGTGATGCTGTGACCATGTATCATGTAAATGGAACGCGGACTAGGCTGAAAGTACATGTGTGTTTGCGAATTACAGGCGTGCAGTCATAAAGAATAGATCGGCTGTTCTGTGTTGGGGTATTGTGAAGGTGTTGAGGCGGTCAGGGTGCCAGCTGGACTTTCACACACCACCAGGCGGGGGGAGTGAAAGGGCAGAGGCCTTGGACGTATGTGTGGAGGTGGGGGTATCTGTGTGTGGGATGGGAGGAGGGGTCAGAGGGGAGAGCCAGGGGAGCCCTTTGTCCAGACCAGTGCACCTCCTCATGTCGGCTGCTTGTGTTATTTATATAAGATAAGCATTAATATGCAATGGTGGAAATGTTGCAATGTCTTAGCTTTAACTAATTATATATATATATATATATATATATATATATATATATATATATATATATATATATACAGACAGTACTCTTCTTGAATATTTTATGGTGGTAATGCCCAAGATTTCCTGTTGCACAGCGTGATGTCCTGCAGTCAGAGGATTTTTGTCAGGGCCTGGTGTGGTGGAAGATGAGGGGTGTCACTACGAGATCGTCTGAGCATGCTCAGTTGTCTGCTGAAAGAACCTGTTTGTTTTGTCTACCTGCACGCCTGTTGTGTGCAGTTGCCAAATTAGACTTTCAAATCAAGTTGCCAGTGGGAGACCAAGACTCGAGTTTTCTCCTTCCCTTTAATAATCATCCCTGTTTACTCTTCAGGGAGTCATCTTTATATATTTTTTTCTTAAATGTGCCCTCTAAACATGGTGAGTGTCTTTAATAAAGCAAGCAGGCAGCGCGTCATTTCAACATGTGAATTGCACAGGAGAGAATTGAGAAATTGAAGCAATAGAGGAACACTGAAAGGGGAGGGGGCGCGGGGGCTGCTGCGGCTGCATCCTTCATGCTATTATCTTTATAGCAAAGCCAAACATGCTTCAGGCAATCAGCATGAAATTGTTAATTGCCCAGCCCACTTGTGCATTGCTCAGGGGACAGAGGCCTCCAGGAGGTCCCATACAGGCAGTGCGCAGTGTCCAACAGAGTGGCTGTATGTTCGCTCACTGAACACACTACTCAGACACACATTTGAGTCCTCTGTGACCTTCACTGCATTGTCAGCCTTTGTTCACAAATAATTATTTTGATAAAAGATTTTTGAAGCAGAATAATGTTCCATACCGGTCAGAGCTATTGGGAGGTTAGAATTGCTTTGTTACTTCCATAATCCTTTAGACTTGGCTTTTAATATCCAGAAGAATCTGACACAGAGTGCAGGCAAAAAGAAAGATTTTCATTTAGTGACATTTGCTCCTGCCTTTTGAAATGTATGCACTAACTGGATCAAATGGTTCAATAAAGCTCAGCAAAAATGTCTTTTCAAAGTAGTAGTAATAAAACCATTGGCTGGTATACATTCGTCCCTGGTACTTGAGGAGTTAACAGGCAAAGCAGGTCTGTGTCGGGAAGTTGGAACGTCTTGTCTTTCTGAAAATCTCTGTCGATATAAATATTGATGCGCACAGTATGTTTCTGCAGCTTATATGTTAATGCAACCTATTTAGTGTTGTTGTAAATGAGCATGAGCAGTCTTAGCTCAGGTGCACTGCTCGTCATGTGTTTCCCTAATGTTATGGAAGGAATGCAGATAAGGTGTACAATCTATTCACGAATAACATTTGCATCATAGATATTTACAAGAGCTGACATCCTCGCCATCTCGTGTTCATACAAAAGCTTTCCCTGTGTTTTCTCTGTACTACTCTGGTGGCTGAAATGTAACTTCTGTGCAATTTGCAATACCAAAAACATGGTCCAAAGTTTGTCATCACACAGATATATTTGTAATTGCACTAAAAATGTTACATTTTTAGACGATACAATTTTTTTTGAGTATATCTTTTGTTGATGATCTTGCGTTTAGTGGTGTGTGCCTGCTTCAAATAGGATTTCTGCCGGAGACATCGTCACCAGGCCATATCCTCGTCAGAACAGGCTCTTTCTTAAAGACTGATCTGTTATTAAGCAAATGAAGAGCGAGGCACAAGAAAATCCCCTACTTTTCGTGGTGTGCTAGCAGTCACGGCGTTTGAAGCTACTTACACTTGTTACAAGACATGGACTTCATGAATGTCGTCTATATGAAAAAGGACAGCAAGTCTAATACCCCAACTGTGATGAATATGTGTTCCTGTGCCCATTGGGGAATAATTTTTAGCACGTATGACAGATTCAACGCAGTAAACCACATCATTGCATTTAGGATTTGGCTGAATATTTAACAAATGCTATTTCAGTTTTAATATTTTTTAGATACATGCCAAACATTAGGATGACTTCTATTAATCTGTATTGTGATGTAATTAGTAGTTACCTGCTATACTTACTGTAAATGTCTCCCTATTTTGTCTTCACAAACTTTAACCCTATTTGTGTAAATAGATCAGATAATTAAAACCGGTCATACATATTTGAAAATGCCAGGCAAGCTGCACATACCACTTTTTCATGCGCTCAATCTGTGCGGTACGCATTGCATTTGTCGAAGTCTACCTAGCCTAGCCTGTCTAGTAGCATGGCAATGATTCCTCCGAGTACCACAGAGCGTTTTACTACATTGACTAAAGGCCCCGTACAGCAGTGTTTACTTCTACACTTAATCACAGCTCAATCAGCCGCCTGTGTAACAACCTCTACCTAAATAATCGTCAGGAAATCCCTTAATAAAGTTTTATTTGACATGGGGGTCTTTTGTCCCAGCCCCTCTCATCCAACTAAAGAGGGGGTAACCCAAATGAGGCGGGCAGATTGAGGGAATGGCAACTGCCTGACAGCCATTGATTGCATTAATTGATATGCCGATATGTAAGCTTGTTACATCCACCATTGCTTAGGATGATGGCTAACAGGTCCAGCTGATCAATGGAACCAATAAAGGCTTCATCCATTAATGAGCAATGTGGTAATTAATGTTATCCCTAAACCAATTACCTCAGGCAGTGCATCTGCTGGAAAACACAGCATTAGTCCACATGGGTTATTTCTGGCTCAGAATTGCAATAACCTCTAAATTCCGACGCGTTTAAAATGTTCTTTATAATGTTTTGTAGCATTATTTATTAAATGTAAGTGCAAGGGGAAGCCTGAATTAATGTATTTACAACATTAAATTTGACCTGTTTTTTGGATGGGAAATCACGGCAGATCCTTCCATGGACCTCTTTGATTATACAGAGAAGCAGGTGTCGCTCAGACCCTCAGATAAACTCTCTCTTCTTCTGTTGACGATGACAATAACTTGGATAGTCGTTGCTTTCATAGTTTTTACTTGATACATTGCATGAACACTATTTTAATAACTTTTTAAACATTTTGTTCTGTGCCTGACAACAATCATGCAATGTGGCTTTAACCAGTCTATCGGACAATTACTCTTCACCCAAATCTCTAATTACTCACATGTACTTTCTGTGGAATGGACTATGTCTGAAGACAGAGTCGCAGCCATAAAAGGCCGATTGTCTTGGCAGTGGCAACAAAGAGCCAGCCACACTGTCTGTGCCGGAATAATAGCAGCTCTATCAATCAATAGCTTTGTTTCACTGTTTTAAAGGAGTCACTTAGGATTCATAACCTTATTTGCACTTTTTCTCACTCATCTTTCCGTAATGCAAAAGGGAGTGTTGCTTTGAAGATTTGCTGAAGTTTAAAAGTAATGTTAAAGTGGCTTACTATGCAGACCACACATATTTCACATATTTCCTTGGTATCAATGAGTTCAGGTTGTTGCAACCAGATTAATTTCCCATGCTATAACTTATATGGTGGACGAAGAGGATATGCATTGCTATAGTATTCCTATTCCTGTGGTCTAAACAAAACCGAGCTAACTGTGAAATGATGACTTATTAGTTAGAACAAGGCCTTTACACTAAAAGTTTATATAATGAGCACAGCAGAAGTGCAGAGAGGCCCATCCGTCTCCATGCCTATTATCCGGAGCCCTAATGGGGAATTACAGCTGGGCAGGCTAAATAAACAGTAAGTAAGTTGTCTTGGATAGAGGAACGTCAATGCCTGCAACTTGCTCAAGCCTTTGCTTTGAATGGTTCTGTATTGACCCCTGGGAACCCCCTGAGAATTCCCTAATTGAAAATTAATATTGAATCAATGCTGCAGGCCATTTGCATATTGATTATAAACATCCAGGAAGGCACCAAGTATGTCTGGGATCAATAGGGCCCTTCTGCAGCCGGCCGAGTGCACTACATCACATGGCAGCACTGCTCCGGAGGTTAATGACTGCTGCTTGTTAAGGAGCTCTTGTCAGGTGGAATCCAGTGGCAGAAATGCAGCAGGTGAACAGCAGACTACACAGACTAAGAGGCCAGGAGCGCAAAGAGGGGTTTACCCAGTCTTAATTGAAACAATTAGCATTGTTTGCTCATTTGGCAAAAGATGTGAAACTATGTCTTCTTTTATCTTGTTTTTGTTTACTGTACTATCCAATATGAAAATAGGACCAACCATATAAGAGCCAAGCCATCTGCTTTCGTGCGGTTGTGTGTATGAGAGGATAAGGAAGGGAGGATGATCAAAGATAGCAGCAACCATTTCCTTCCCCTAAAGCAAAAGAAAACAATATTGGGTAGATCAAAACGTCCTTTTTAATTTGAAATGAAAATTTCACAGCATTATATGGTGAAAGAGTCAGGAATCTGTGCTGTTTAGGATTCACTCCATTCCTTTCCTCCCAACTTTTCATAACAGTTTGCACATGTTGAGTAGAGATAGTGGAGACTGTGGAGTGAAAAGGTTATATTTAATAATAGTGGCTGCTACCTGTAATCTCAGCACCCTGATAAATGTATGGACTTCTTTAGGTGATTCTGCAGCCCCTTATGAGACATGAGGAAAAGTATGGGCACCTGTCTTTAACAGGCAGGTTCTGAATTAATGTCTGCACACAGCGTGTCTACTTTCCCCTTCTGTTGGGTCCAGATCACATGCACTGGAGCAGGCTCTGCGTGAAGCAGAGAGGACTGGGCCAGAAACCAGGCTGCATCTGATTGCTTCATTACTGGCCCTTTCATTGACTTGGTTGCACTGAACTGATGAACTGAGGCAATGGACAAGAGCACATAATAGGAAGAAATGAATTCTTATCACAGCCTTCTCTGGAGGCCCTGCTTGGCCAGAGCCAACAAAAGCCTGGGCAGAGCAGAGGGGAGAACTTGGCCTATATATTCAGGCTGAGGTTGTGATGCACCGTTACACACTGAATTATTTCTCCTGAGACTAAGCAAGGATCCTGTGAGAGATGTGTGATTGCAGACAGCTTGTTTTTAAGTATTAGTCTGGTGATTAGTGTATGTTTTCCTCTTGTAACTGGCAGTTTTTCAATTGTTTATTCGACACATTCTCCAGAGACAGACCTCTGCTAGTTAAAGTCCCTTCTTAAGGCTCACATCGCACCCAAACAGCGACCACTGAGATGAATAATTAATATTGTACCTTATTTGGCTCTCAACCCTTACTCCAGAAGCTCTCACTAATGAGTGAGAAGATTCTTCTGCTGCAAGGACAATAACGACACCATTATAAAAACAAGTGCAACACTAACAGCCATCGCCATGCATAAGAATGGCATCATTCGCTATAGCACCAATTTAGCAGCAGCCAGCTAGTCTCTGAGGACCAGGCTTTGTTAATCCCTGGCCACGCTGGAGTGAGGCTTCTCCACAACAGACTCACACTCCTCTACCTCTCTGCTCTGTCAGCACTGCATTAACAAAGAGCACTCACTCACCTTTTACAATGTTGGGTTCATCAAATGTCCTCAATGATTGTTATTATGTGATTTTGTGCTTAGCATCTGATTAACTACCTGGCGACTGGTTTATATTCCAGGAGGCTTTGGTTTAAGATGTATTGAACATATTCCACAGACCAGTTCCCAAAGTGTTGTAGCCTTCAACAAGAAGGGGGGCGTAGCTCTGAGCCCCCAGACCCCACTTTGGGAAGCATTGCCATATACTTTATACTGTATGTCTGCTGCTCTTTCACTTCTGTGTGAAATTGACACCCTAAAGCATTTTCAGAACTCTCTCTGATTAACAGAGCCTGATCCACCACGGAGATGTTATTAGTGGATAACTTTTAATCTCAGTAAATGGTTGTTCAGTCAGTGCCTTTCATATTGTCATCTGACTTCCCGTCTATTTTGTAATTAAGGCTGCAAGGTGCGCACAAAATAAATATAATTTTGCTGAGATTATGTGATAATAAATTAGAACATTATAAGAAGTGAATAAAGCACAAACTAATTGCATGAGAGGAGGTTTCCCAGAGAAATGTTCATTATATGGATCACAAACCTCAATGCCAGATGGATTCCAGTTTTCTCACATGTAAATTACCTTAATACTTTGTATTAGGTGGCTGCCCTGGAGATAGTTGTGTAGTTTTCATTTTCAACATACATGATGTAGACATCTATGGTTTTTATTAAGACTGTTTATTTGATCTGTTTTATAATTTGAAAAACATAAAAATAAATTCCCTTTTGTTATTTCTCAGTGCAGTCTATCGTAGAAATAAACATAAATGCATCTTCAATAATTGCCTGGCAAAGTTGGTTGATTATTTTGTACATAATTACAGTGGAAAACAACCCATACCTATTAAGCCTGTAATGGCAGTAATGCTAAAAGCAATTACCATTACTTTGCTGCTCGCACTGAAAAGAAAGATTTGTTTAAATGAAAAGTATCTTGTGAGTGGGACTAATCGTATGGCTTCTGCACCGGCATCTGCTTGTACATCGTTTGTTAAGACTAAATGAAGATGCCTGCTATACTTAAATGTGTGTTTTAAGGTTTTTTGTTGCCACAGAGCCTGATAGCTCTTCATTGAACAAAAATGTTAGACAGTAATTTGGGAGAGGCCAAGAACAATGTACATACTAGTTAATTCATGGTCAGAAACAATACATGGAAAACAAAACGAGAAGCAAGACAATGGTTCAATATATGACGTATGTATTTATCATCATCAATATGTTGTGTGTGCTTTTTCTGTTCAAAGCTCATTTGTGCATCGATACAGTCTAGTCCAGACCTGGGCAAACTGTGGCAATAATAGTATTCTAATGTGGCCCTTCAGAGAAAACTAAATGTCCAGTCTTACACATGCATCTGATAGCATGAGAGACTCCAACTAGTAAAATGCAAAACACTTGAAGGCACGGATGATCTTTTTTTTCTAATAATGCACATCTGCGTGAGAAACACTGGATATAAAATACAAAAGATTGAGAAAGAAAGGTATAGAAGCAACCAGCAGTTTTCCTATTAAGGAGAAATGTCAAGCGCAGTGCTGAGGCAATAGTCTGTGAGCATCCCTTTGTTGTCCTCCCTGACATTGAAGGCTAATTTTTCATGGTTATTTGAACTGGAAAATGAAAGAGAGGTTTGCGATTATTTCCTATAAATGACAACACAATCGCATTACGCTTCAGTACAAACACAGAGAGGATATTGCCTTTTCATATTTCATGTGAAAGTAATGGATGGGCTATGCAAAGAGGAAGAGAAACAAAGACAAATGGTGAAAGAAGACTGGTGTATTTGATTTGTATTAGGAATTGAACGCAGAAACATGGAGGATCTTTTTCAATAACCCCCCCTGTTTTCAAGGATCTGACTAAGTAATGATTGGATTTGTTAGAAATTAGCTGTTGGAACGCTGTGACCAGACGGAAGAGAGCGGAGACGTGGACAGTGCGGTTGAGACGTTTTGGATTTTTATGAAAGTATGAAGTAATGATATAATTATATACAAAAGTTAAACCGCAAGGAGCCACTTGTTTTTTAAGCATAGCGGTCGAGAACTGTTTCATATGAATGTGTACTGTACTATAGGGCTGGGCAATTAATCGAATTTGGGCAATTAATCGGCTTTTGAAAAAAGAATTCGTGAAAAATGTGAAAATTGTGAAATGAAGGATATTGTGAGAGTTCTAGCAGCACATGAATTATACTTGCAATATCAGCATAGTTTGTACAAGACTTTTATAATATGTATTGGGGGAAACAAATTAAAAATAGTTTTGAAACTTGAATATTGAGCGGAAAGATCAGAAAATATTTTTAGGGGCCAAGTCTGTTTTCGGTGACTTTAATGAAAATCAATTCAAAATCAAAATCATCCAAAGCAGGAAATAAAATCTTTTTGGCCATATCGCCCAGCCCTACTGTACTATGATGTAAGAAAAGTCCACTTATCTAAACTACCCTGCCCCCTTTCCCAGAGCTTAACTTGTTGTTAAAGTCAAGACCACACAAATCAATGGAAGGCTATATTTCATATTTTAAATCAAATTGATTAGCACAATTGGTATTCATAACCTTGACAGAGTCTGTTTTATCTTTCTGCACGCTTTCATAAACAAACAGGTGGTCAAGGCTTGAGTGGCGTGTAGAGAGTGGTATGAAAGCCTTAGAAGGGGATTGCAAACCTGTCTAAAAGAGTACGCTTGTGTATTTGTGTACTTCACGTCTTGGAAAGCCTCTGCCGACAGAACTCATGCAAATGGAAGCCAAGTGGGAGCCACGAGCCGGACTGCACACACACGCCAAGGTGGGCCTACATATCCGTCCATGGCAACATTGATTTTCTGAGCTAATACCTCTACTGAACAGTCCACAGGCAGATGGATGCACTACAAAGATATGCAAATGACACATTCAATAAATCGACAGGCCAAGATCTTTTTCAGACAGTCCACTGTTTACCAGCCTGCACTGCTTAAAAGGAGAGATAAGTACCTGTTAATGGTCACAACATGCACTGGTGAGGAGGCTCGAGTAAACATGGTGCTCCTATTTGGGGCTTGACAAAACATGAATCCACAATCATATATTTTTTTCCATAAAGAGTGAAAAGTATCAAAAGTCTTGTTTTGTCTTGTTTAAATGGTTGTTGGTTTAGACATAACCAATCTTGATTTAAATGACCTAGTATATCTAAAGAGTGTTTTGTAATATAATAAACGTACCTCATGCAGAATAACCAAACAGTGTGCCTATATTCATATTGGTGCAGCGCCTATTAGTCAGATATGAAACAAATGCTACTGGGTGTGTGTCATATATAATGGATGTGGGCTGTCTTGTTAAGCCCAGCAGGCTGGATGTGGCTGTGTCTCTGTGGAGAGAGGCTGTGAAGCTCTGCGTACCTGGTAATTAAAGAGAGTTTGTGGCAAAAGCCAAACATCAGGAGAGACGAGCTATGAACAAAAGAGTTGTGACAGTTTCAGGTTATGTGATTTTCATGTCCCCTTTTGCCAAATGAAAAATCAATACATTTTCCGGGTTATACATATTCAGAGTGTCCAGTGTATTTCTGCCCTGATGGACACCGGGCCGGTGTGGGCTCTGCAGGGAGGGGGGGGGGGCGCGTCAGGGGTAGTCGCCTGTCCTCCTGTCACAACTGTACCATCGCATTTTCCAACTCACTGGTGAATATTTCCGAGCCGATGTGATTGCCCCCTACGACGGTAGAGAGATTTTTTTTTTTTTTCAGACACACTTCAGCCAAGCCCGTCAGTCCGTCTCATTTCTGTTTGGTCTTTCTGAAAAGGATCTGAGGAGGAAGATGCTTTAATAAAAGGAGGGTGGTTTAAGAGGAGGCTGGCGTGGAAGATGATAAGCATAAATGCATGGCGGGGGTTGGAGAAATCTTTTGTATGGGACAATTTCCCTGGGGCAAAGTAGATGGGAGAGCAGCGTCCAGCGATGTCTCTGCCCTCTATCCAGGCTTTTAGCCCACTATCGTAGCGGGGAAAAGTGCAGCCTGCATCTTCCATTGTGGGCATAATACGTGTTAGCCTACTGGACTAGTCTAATGTGTGTGTTGTTGTGTGTGCGTGTCAGCTGGGGCAGGAGACTGAGCAGTCCCTGAATGCTCACTCCCTGCGAAGCCACATTAACCTAGATCTCCCACTCTCATCACTCAAGAACAACACAAAGACTACAAGTAGAGCAAAGCCAGTGTTTTATTCTCTTTATTTGAAATGTATCTAAACACGCCATTATCACAAGAACTATTTCTAATTAGTAACATTTCCCAAGAGATAACACATTTGGGAGAAATTTAATCAGCAGTGCTTTGAAGCAATAATCTACTTAGTATCAAAAGTCAAATAATGTCCTTGCGAAACATGTATTTCTTTGTGCTGCCTGTTGTGAGTCATGCTGCGACCTGAATGCTCCGACTTCCTCCAAATGACCAGTGAAATTAAGAGTAGGCTTGTGGGGTCGTGCCGATGAGCAGTCGGCGTTGCGGTGGAGGAGGGGTTCCTTCTTCTGAGGCGCTGTGTGAGCTATCGCTGCTGTTTGTGATTAACTTGCCATTTAAAGTTTTTTTTTTTTTTTTGTTATTAGCCGTGCCCTGTAACCCCAGCCCCCTCCTCCATCTGCTGCACCTCTGCCTGTCTCAGCCCCCTCCCTCTCCCTGTCCCGCACTGCGTTTGCCGACTTTGCCTACTTGCCCTTAGCCCCATGGAGACACAAAGTATTCATTCACTTTAGGATCCTGGGGTCACAGCAGGGCTAGCAGGGAGAGGCCAGCATGTCCGCTCCATAGACAGGTCAGGAATCTAACATGTAACTTCAATTTGGAGGTGGTTTGCTCACTTCGTTTTGCTTCTTTTCTTGCTTCTTTGTATAATGCAAAGTGAAAGACTTGGCATTTAGTTTCAGAGCAATATTACGCTATGAAAATTATAGATGATTTTGGTAACGTGTGCAAAATGCTGATAACAAAAATGATCCCATATTTATTTCTGTGTCTACATTTGATCTCTGTGCCTATTTGTGGGTCATTCATACATACAAAAACATGCAGCACAGTCCTGTATCCATGAAAGGCATTTTAAATGATTACCACATGTTAACCCAGTCTTTAAGTGCAGTGGCCGGTATAGCTCCATTGCGGTTTATTGGTTGTTCATTGGCTAAAGTCCCTCTTGTCTCTGGCTCCACTGTGGCCATGTATTTCTCAGTTTTGTGGTTTTATTAGAGGTAGCTCGCGAGGACATTGGAAGGAGGGGTGGTTTGTGAATATGTGTGGTTTTCGAGACTCTTAGGAGGGAGTGGGATAGGTGCGGGGGGGCTGGTCATCTTGTATATGGGGCAGAGAGGTGCTGATATGAGCACAGGATAATGCTTGAAAGCCCCCAGCATGGGTCCTGTGTCTCATTGTCCCGCTGTACACTCACGCCACTTTCATTTTGCACCCTCTAGTCCGGAGTCAGGCCAACTTTGATAAAAGGAACGGGTGCAAGACGTGTCGGGAGGGGCAGATTTGAGGAGGGGGGGAAAAAACAAAAAAAGGCAGATAGGAGTCTGTGAAGTGTGAAATAAGATTTATTTTTATCGGATCAGGAGAGGAGCTGGGGAGACGCAGAATGGCACCGTTTTGTGATTTCCAGTTGACACCTGGTTAAAATGATAACACCAGCCTTAATAATCATAATGAGGGTAATGAAAGCTTAGGCACACAGCCCTATAGCAGCTGTGGAGAGGCAGGCACTTGAGCAGGAAGAGAGGGAGTCAGTACTGTCCGCCTGCCCTGGACTCCTGGATAGACAAGATAATGTTTTTTAATATAGTATCATATAGGGCACGCTGCCTGTCACTGTACTTTGAGGAGCATGGAGCCTTTTTCAGGTAGGACGACATTCTTTTTTTTTTTTTGGTGAAGGCAGTTATCATCATAGCTTGTATTCTGCTGAGGCCAGAGCACGGAGGAGGAGCCTGACCTTGTGAAAGATATCTAGAGTGACTATTATTACTTGCTCCTCTCTACAGTCTGGGAAAGGCAGTACTGGAAAGTGCAGTGGTTACCATCAATTATTTATCAGGCCGTTTGTGCTTGTCAGTCTGATTAGCATTAGTGTAATCACTGCTCTTCAGGGGAAACGCCGGGACGCTCTCTCTTCTCCTCATCTGAAGGTAATCTCACCGTTTTCAGACTCTCATCTTCACCGGACGCCTCTTGCATAGCATCTGCTTTTGTCATCTGCACATATTTCTTTCTCTCTACCCCCCTCTGCTCTCCCTTGGTGTGTTGCTGCTCCAGCCCCCTTCCCTCCTCACCTCATTAATGCGTGTGTGACTCCCTGGTTCCCAGCTTGTATAGAGTGACACCTATGGGTGTTCCGGTGTATCTACACTCTCTCTGCAGCAGAAGCGGATGCCGGTGTGGCTGTCTGTGGGAGCAGTGAGTGAGTGGCAGGGCAGAGCTGAAATGTAGCCAGCTCAAGAACAGATGAGGCTAATCTCTGTGTCGACAGCGGGCTTACCCAGTTTGCATGATTAGATTAATGGAACTGTTTCATATCATTGTATTAGGATAGTTAATGAAGACAATTAATTAGAAGACAACCTTCAGGCTATTGTCCTTTACATTTGGGTTAGGAAATGGCCCCGCTGCCATAGCTCTGAGTGCTGCTTCTCATCTGCTCCCAGAGTTAATCTATGGCAAGGGTTGAAGCGTCTCTTCCTTTCCAATCCTTACTCTTAGGCCACTCATGACCTTTCATTAATTATGCCGAGTCCTGCTTTAATCATTCTCTAATGCTGAAGATGAGATGAGAAATAGGCAAAGCTATTTCCCACTTAAAGATTTAATACCTCTCTTTGAATTAAACGTCTGGATCTCTGCATAAATTATGGATTGTATTTTGAGATGTGCTGTAAGTGTCACTGTTTGATTTAATGTCTAAATAAAATATTCTTTGGGAGGACAGTGAGTGTAGAGGAGGGTGTAAGTGAACCCAGATGGCATTCGACTGTTAGCTGCCCATCATAGTAATGTTTGAGCACAAAAGCCGTCATGTGCCTAAAACGCGCCGTGTGAAGGCGTAGGTTGGGAATTAGTCGCACTACAAGTGTCACATAACTAAGAAATGACACCCTGCTCCTTTTTAAAGGTGAAAATTTTTACCTAGGGATTATTTTGTAATCTGAGCACCTATGCAGCTGTACAGTCTCCTAATGCGTGGAGTTGGGGGGAGATTTATGAAGGCGAGAGTTTGATGGGATTTGGGGACGTGGCTACAGATCTCTGCCTTTCTGCTCGCGTTTAAGATCTGCGAGCACCGGATGGAATTTATGTGTTGCCTTGGAAACATACGAGAAAGACGTTTAAAAATAAAAAAGAATCGACTGTATTTATGTCGGCAAAATCCGGAGATTGTTACAGCTTTTGACTTGAAGCCAGTCGGCCTTTTTGTTCCTGCTTTTAGTTTGACACAAGATCGTTGGATCTCTCGAATGGGTAAATCAAACCCACGTCTATGATGCCGTTACTTTCTACATGCTCACTATTCACCAAACAAGACATTAGTATTTATAGGGTATGATTGTCCAGTGCAAATCTGAATAGAATAGACATCATTTTGTTTTCCATAGGATGTTTGCTCTATTTTTATTTACTGTATCTGCTATTGATCATGATATAGACACATTATTTGAGCTATTAATACATATAAAGCAGCCTGATATAATTATATACATATAGATAGATATGTACATTTATCAATTATCTTGTTTATATTGTGTCTCTCAGCTTACACCGACATCAATGTGCTCCTTGTTTTCTACTTACAGTACGCCACATAGTGAAGTTTTTCCCATTAATGCCCAGTGTGTAGCCTGCGTTTCCTATAAGCGACATAAACAGTAAGGATAATGTAGCGTCATAAAAGGCGGTTCTGGCTGCGGCGGTGCATGTGATGGACTGTGTGATGACTAAAGAGCTGAATTCTTGAACAGGATATTTTCGTTAGACGTTGTGGCATTGTCAATACATCAATAACGGCCTGAGCGTGAAAGCGTTTTCAAAAGAGCGTTTAAGTACATTTGCGGAGAATTAGCTGACTTGTGTAATAACTGATAGGAGCCTATTGACCGCAGCCTAGTTTACTGTTGTCAAATCAATGCCATCATACGCAAGTCCCCACTACCTTTTAAACAAACTTAACAGGCAGAGGAGATGCTCAGGGGGCACTGGAGAGAAATAAACAAGATTGATGCCCTTTTTATTATCTGTTTTGCTATCTTTTCCTCCTGTGTGTTAGTTACAAATAGTGTTATCGAATATCCATTGTTTGGACTTCGATGCAGCTAAATGGCCTGATATATTGAGCGGAGGCTTTTAGGGCGGTTACAAGGGATTTCAGGCTTTGACTTGGCATAAGGGTAAAATGAATGGGGCCTGGACAGACCTTTAAATATTTATGCTTTTGCGTGATGGTAGGATGGAAGGGGTGAAATGAGCCTTGTATTGGTAAGTAACCTAGCAGATTGCAAGGGACAGTAATGTATGTGTGCGTTTGTATTCAGGAGAAGACGAAAGGGGATTGTCTAGTGAAAGATCTTCTGCTGAGATTCCTCTCAAACTACGCAATTATTTTTCCATACATACACCACACAGATATATTGTTCTAATTATGTTTTTCAAACTTGAGAAATACTGAAAGTGTGCTCAAATTGACAAAGTTTTGGTGTTCTTGTTTAACAGCATTTCAGACTAGGACTAAAATGAAGTCGGGTAAGGAAACTGGTTCAAACAATTGTGGGGACAGTGTGTCAGCAAATGTAGTCTGTGCAGCTCCTATAGAAAAAAAAAATTGCTACCGTCCCTTTAAGTGCTTCCACCAATTCTGATGGCGTGGTGATTTACATATCCCATCCTCCCTCCCCTTCAGGAGAGCTGAGCGAGGATGTGGAGGCTGCTAGTGAGACCACCACACACCAGGAGGACCAAACCAAAGAGGGAGAAAGTGGGGGGGACAAGGAGCTCACCAAAGGGACAGGTAAGGCCCACTTTCAACATGCACTTTTCGGGGGGAGTCTTCACAGTGACATTTGGGCAACAAACATCAGCTATTTAACGAAATGATCCACTCATTTGCAAATATATCACATTATTACAACTCTTTTTTTTGTGAGTTGCCAATTTTTTCACATTTTCTTTTTTTAGTTGTTGAGTATTTTAAAGTTTGATGAATGATTGAGATGCAAAATCATCCCCAGCAGGTAAATGGGGAGGTGGTCCTACTCTTAAAGTGGGCGGGTAAGAGGCGTGGGTTTTGGCTTGAGCAAAGTCCAGAGATCCAATCAGACTTCTTGAACCATATGAGCTTTTGAAAAAACAAGGCCTCCCATGAAAGTTGTTTTGAACCGTGTTTCATTTTACCAAGTAGATGGAATTGATTGGAAAAAAAAAAGTTATTGTCACGAAATTCATCATGAGAAAAAGTAAACATTTTGCGAATGCAGCTACAATAATGATTATAACTACGACAAAAAGATACAATTACTATACATCTTATGGCAGTCGTCCTTATTCTCAAGTGGACTGTGAAGATCTGTTTTTCAATTGTGATTATTTAACTTACGTCTGGTTTCATATACCATTGTCAATCATGTGTTGCTGTTAGAAAAACAGAGCTTCACACAAAGTAAGACATGTCTGATGCAATAGAAGACATTTGTGCTAATAATGACACTGAACAGAAACAGGCCTGAGTGGATGCTTTTCACTTGTCTAACTTCTTGTGTTACTGCAGGATGTTTTGATTTACACTAGTCAGGTTAAAAGCTGGAAAACAATTTAGACCTTTTGCATACCTAAGTTTTTTATAAAGTGCAAGGGAAAAACTTCATCACAGTGTTTGAAGCCCTGCCTTTGTAAAATGTCTTTGATATCCGAACTTCTATTTTAAATGAGGCTGAGTTGTTTGTGCTCTTTGAAAGGGCGACACTCTTCTTTGATGGAAGAAATAATGATATGCATGCCTGACTGAATATGGCTAAAAGTATGTTTTAGCACATCAAAATAAAGCACTTTAAAAAGCATTAAAATGAGCTGGCCGATTAATAATTCACTCATACCTGTGGTGCACAGGAAGACGACTCCTCGCATTAGGATTCCTCCTTTTTGAAAGGCATGCAATTTGATACAAGCATATTCAGTTCCTTTCCTACCCTCTGTCAGTCGCTAATCACCAAATAAGTGTGTTTCTGTGTTTCCACAAAGGAAATATGTGCTGCATATGAAAAATTTACAGCTTCCCAGCAGCTTATTAGAAACGCTTAGTTAAAAATAGCATGTGCATTAGGGAGCAGGTCTGAGGTTGTGTTTGATGTCAGTGAAAGGTGCTGTGGAGGTTGGGCTGCTGGGTTCAAGGCTGTGCTGTCAGCGAAAGCTCGACAGCTGGAGTTTAATGGAACGTCCTGTCTGCAGCAAACTTTTTCTCATCCAACAAAGGTCTGATGAAATAAAAAGCCGTATGTAAATAAACCACAAGACAATGGAGTGTTCCTCGTGGACTTCTCTTGGTCGTGTGTTTGACTCAGAGCTCGAGCGTGTAGAGCAGTGCACTTGTGTGGACCTGTTATTACAGTGGTGCGCATTCAGGAGGGGAGATGTCTCTAATGTCCATCATTAGAAGAACTGAAGTATTTTTCTCATGGTTGTCATGTTAGTGTTGGAACAGAGCACAACATTGTTCCTTTACAAATGACAGTCACTGTCAGCAGACGGCACGAGAGAACAAGAAGAAAAGGCTGCCTCCCTTTTAAAGCCACTGTCAATCTTGTTTTCTCTTTCTTGTTCTGCTGCTCCTCACTATTCATTAAAATCATTTAAAGCTACATCACAAGTCTTTGAAGAATGCATATGTATTTGGCATGTCATCTCCTGAAAGATGCGTTCATTATACCTAGCTTTTTATTAATCCAAAGTATACTACTATGTGTGTGTGTATGTGTGTGTTTGTGTCAATTTCAACATTTAAAATATATCATATTAGTTCTGTAGGTTTTTAAACACAATTCCAAATGTAGGATATATAACACAAGATAAAAATACAATTTTGTGTGTAAAAAACCAGATCATTTTTCATATTAGTAATTCAAAGGGTCATTTTAATGCTGTCTATTAAATATGTATGAAGAGAGAGCATAAGCCCCTGCTCATAAGTTCTTCACCTCGCTGAGACAGCACCGGCACAAGAGCAGCACTGGAGCGGACCAGCCTTCATTAAAACAGGTTGTATTTATGCAGCAGATTAGTGTACAGAGTCTGTGGAGAAAGGGAGCACTAAGAATGGAACCTCTTTGGATTAGTAAGCCAGGCTTAGGTCTGATAATTATGGAGAGAAAACTGGCATTCTTACGGCTGTTTGCTTAAATTTGGGGCTGAGTTTGGCCCTGGTGGTTTGCTTCTTTGGACACGACAGTGTTGCTGTGTGCTGAGCAGAAGTAAGAGGGCAGCATGCCGCCACGCTCCCATTTAGTGGGCTTAATAAACATGCTGATTAGCATCCTCTAGATGGAGCACAGTGGCATTACAATTCACTCACTCCTCTTTCTCCTCCAGTGCGTTCTGCTGTAGGAACAGTGTTATATTCAAGTTAAGGCTGTAGTCTGTGCCACACTGCCTTTGTGATGTGTTATTGATTTGTTGTTAAAATTCATGTAAATGATGAAGTATGAAGATGCAGCGAGAACAGTGTGAGGGTTTTATATTTCCATATCACGTCCTTTTAGTGCATGTCATTCCTCAAATTCTAATTCCCTTTGTCTTTGAAGATAATGGCTCATAAATTGTCCTTGTTGTGAGCCAGTTCTTGAAAGCTCATGTTTATGAGTTTTGCCCAGAGGTGTTTATTGGATAAGACACTGTGTCTCCTGCAAAGGTGAACGCTGCCGTCCTGTTGTTCTGTCATCTCGAAAAGAACTCTGCTTCTGCCAAATTACTAATAACACTTTTCCAAATGTAGAGTAGTTAACAGAGTAGGATCCTTAGTACGACATTAAGCCAGTCCACTAAAGCCTAAAATGTTAATGTAGGGGAAGGTTCAATTTCAGTAAAAGTGCATGTTTACTGCTTTGAAGAAGAACAGTTTTCTGTCAGGATTCCAAAACTATTATGAATGCTGAGAATAATATAGAGTCTTGCTTTATAAGGGGAAAGACAAGGTGCCAAGGTCCAATTCACTTACGGGACACAACGGCACAAGTGCCTCTGGTTTACGGAAAACTGCCATGAATTAATAATTGCCCAAATGATTCATAAACACGGCTCTATTTGTGCTCTCGATACTGTATGGATGAAATAGTTTGAGCGAGTTTATAATGGTTCTTTTGAGATTTGACTTATTTCTTTAGATATATTCATGTAATTTCAACATTCAATTTAAAGCTCACATGAGTCAATGTATATCAATTAATTTATACTCTGATTATTAGGAAATTATACAAATGTGAGCTTAATTGCAATTACTATCATCATTGTTTTTATATATATATATATATTATATAATATAGCGAGATCCTGGGTTGGTCCAGGGCCTTGTGGGGAATTTGCATGTTCTCTCTCCATGTTTACATAGGTTTCCTCTGGGTGCTACGGTTTCCCTGACCACTAAAAATATGTTGAATAGGTTATAGTGTTGTGTGTTGTTGGTGCTGGAGGGTCCAGCATGTGCCTCCTGTGTTCAGGCGACTCCCACTGTGTGTGTGGAGCGATTGGAAAAAGCCCAACACAATTGTAAAGCACTTTGTGAGTCTCTGTCTGTGTAAAGAGCTATATAAATACAGATTTCTTACTTACCTACATCTTCTGCCACGCTGTAAAGAATAATTTTAATAAAATTAAATGGAAAATTACGCATGAGGGGACACTTGCACCCACTAGATTAAAAAAACAATGTATATAAATGCGTATTACATAAGTATTCACACTACACACATGCACAGTTTAAATACTGTTATGAAGCACCATGTGTGCCGTGCTGGGGGTTTTGCTCTAGTGGACTGTGGTGAGACTGTGTGCAGTGACTGAAAGGTTAATGTCCGAAAATGGGAGGTTCCTTTTGCTTAACATTCCCTGTGTTTATTGGCGGATATGTTTAATGGGATTGAGTGTGACTGGACGTAATAGGGCCTCCCTGGCTGATCCCGGTGTCTGCGTCCACAGCCTGGTTTCACACTGGGTAATCAGTTCAAATGGCCCGCTGCTTATTGGAGGTGACGTTTTAATGTCTCCGGCAGGAACATGGTCAGCCCTCCTTAACCTGAGCCCCAACCACTGCCCATCTCCCCATGCACTCCATTGCACTCTGTTCTCAATTTGCCCTTTTAGGACTGTACAAATCAGGTCAAATACAACTCTTTATGGTCTTGTTAGGGCTCAGCCAGGACATCTTCTTAAGTTTCATTGCGAGTTCTCTCAGTCAGGGACAAAGCATCGTTTCTATGCTAGCATTTGAACCTAATAATGTTGTACAGAGTTTTAAATAACAAAATACATAGTTTAATCACTATACATACTCTTAGTGTCTTTCTATATAATAATAATTTATACATCCTAACCATGTTTACACTTTCCTTGTGTCTATGTGTAGCCTGTAGTAGCAGTAACACACACTCCATCTTGTCTGTCTTCATAGTGTACTTTGCAGTCAGTATCATCAATATATGTCTAACTGTAAAGAACTATGTTATTGTAGAGTGAAACTTAAAACTGCCCACTGTGAGAGACTAATATTATCATTTGAATTCTTGTGAGTTGGATGAAGTAGGCGCCAAAGCTTCAAGTGATTCTCAACCCAGTTTAACAGCTCATATGTCCTGGTTAACACGCTTGAAGAAGACATTATTTGCAAAATTCATTATTTATCAACAACACTATTGATTAAGCCTTGTCTTGTCTTTATATTGTAGTTTTCCTCTATTGAGTCAGTGGTATTTGAAGTGCATATAATAAGTGCTCTATTTGTATAAGAACTACAAATGCAATGCAGTTTCTAACCTATGTTAATGTGTTTGTGTTTTAGCTGCGTCCGGCCCCTTTGAGCGGCACCAGTCAGAGTCCCCTGTCCTCTCCAAAAGACCTTCCTCTCAGGCCGAGACCTCCGAGAGCCCCTTCACCGCCAAGCGTCCCAGGACAGCAGAGAAGAGCGCTTCGGAGCAGGTGAGAAATCAAGGAGCGAAATCCATAATTAAACTGATGGATTTAGTTCAAACGCCTGTGATTAGGCGATTCTTGCTAAAGGTTATCTTGTCCTCATTTACCAAGGTCTCATTAGAAACCTCAAAACTTTAAAGTAAAAAATACAGCTAATTATTTTTGGGTTAGGCTCCTCGCATTTCATTATTAAGTAGAGATGTATTTTTTATTTCTATTTTCTAATTGTGAGGAAAGAAATGAAGATGATTTTTGACAGATGAGAGCACTTTGAAGTGGGTGCCAGGACTTGTCAGCTCACACTATCTCAAACGCTATGATCATAGGGATGTGTCCGCTCGGGTTAGAAGGCCGCTCCCTCTCTTCTTTATGCATTATACATTGCATTAGATCGATGCATTGATTATAAATGTATGTAAATAAAAAATATGTTTATTTTTTTTCTCAGATGTACCAGTGCCCCTACTGTAAGTTCACCAACACAGACTTGAACCGGCTAAGGATGCACGTGATGACGCAGCACTCGGTTCAGCCCATGCTCCGCTGCCCCCTGTGCCAGGACATGCTCAACAACAAGGTCCACCTGCAGTTCCACCTGACCCACCTGCACAGCGTGGCACCCGACTGTGTGGACAAGCTTGTAGCCACAGTAAGTCTGCTTCATGGGGTTGATCTCCTGTTTAGAGTAATGTCATATTTCCCAAGTTATTCTTCTAAACAAAGTGAACATGCTTGCTTTGTTGACAAATATATTCAAGAATTGTAGTATACTTCAATATACTTATACTACCAATATGACTAATAATATGACCTTTGTCCATTCTCCATCACAAGCAGTAATGGGCATGGTTTGTCATAGATGATACAGTTTGTTAGGAATACTGTAGATCTCTTGATTTTATATGATTTATTTAATTACGTGGCGGTCTGCTAGAGATGAAGATGACTCACTCTAGTTTTTATTAGACCCCTCCGGTCGACAGCTCACTCAGCCCTTAAAGTCCTTGTTATTTCTGTCAGCCACCCTTTAAAATATATATTATTTATTTCTTCATCAAACTGTAAATGCTGTTAACCCTTTTAGATGCGACGTGTGATGTGAAAAAAACAAAAGTTGTGCATATAGAGCACTCCGAAAATATATATGTATGATACAAGAAAAAAAAACATATGTATGGGAACAGAAGCCGGGCAATTCTGTTACTTTGGCACTTGAAGTGTTAATTGTAAAATGGCTCCAGGCAATCCCATTGGCTCAGTAGAGATGATTGTCTTTAAAGATGCTTCTTTCTTTTCATTGTCTTAACGTGCCTATCATCAGAGGCTTATTTCACCTCTCTTGTAATCACAGTCATTAAAGGTGAACTCTGCTTTGTATTTTAATGGTTTGAAGATGAGCAAGTCTTCCTCTTGTTCATGTATGACTTCACTTGACATTACTTTCATGTCTCAGATCAGCAGACTTCTAATGAAAACAGAATTGCAATTAGGAGAAACTAATTGTGACAATGTTTAAAAGAAATATTAAACACTTCTTCATCAGAACAAAAATAGAGACAGTCATAATAATAGGCCATTTTCCAATCAAAGTTCTGCCACCTTATATTATGGGCTCACCCATGCTAGGCTATACACAGTATGATTTATATCAACTGCAGTGCACCCAGCAAGGGAGACACTCACTGCTCTGTGAAGGGAAATCAAATTTTATTTGCCCTGTTTTCTTGTAAATCACTGAGCAAATCTTTGCTCTGGTCTGTGCCGTGAAACTAAATGGCTTGCTGGACAATCACAGAATAAAACATTGGTCTATCTGCTGCCCGGCCATCTCCCAGCTCCATCTAGTGAGTAAATGGCACACACATTAGTATGGTAGATGGCAATATTTATTTCTTTTATAGAGGATGTAATATACTGAAGTACTATGAGGGAACCACGGTCGTAGAGGGGTAATATAAAGTGTATTAGACCAGCACCTTTTATAACAGAGAATGTAGATGGCAATGTTGTTCTTATCTATGTCACGCTACCATTATATATTATAGATCTGAGACAAATTACATCCTATTGTCTATGCATTTAGTTTAGCTGAACTGACTTCCTTCCATTTCTATTTTTGAAATGACGATAATCCAAATATTTTGTCTCATTAATTCTGAGTATAATTGGGTGATGGCCATTTTGAACTGTTTGCCAATTAGGCAGTCCAAATTAAAAGTGACCTTGGGATATGCTGCTTGTTCCTCTAATTGGCAAATGAGGCCGTTGTCCAGAAGCACTCCACTTTTAATGACCTTTTGTGTTTGTTTTGAAAATGTTGAGTACCATATTAACCCTTTAGGTGCCAGAGATTGTTTTGTTTTTTTCAGAAATTTGATGTGAAACAGATACAAAGTGGAGCACTGAAACTTCATACGCAATAGCAGAATCAATAACAGAAATAAATATCTAAACGATATCAGGAAACGTGTATAGAAAGTGCTCTGGATTCTTATTATCTAATAATAAAGTGCCTTTTTTAGATTGCACTGCCAATATTCAGTCATTTGGAATATGATCACGTTTAACTATCTAACATCATATTAGCATTCTGATGTATTTTACCTTTGATGATTCAAACTAAAAAAATCTTAAATTGTCACCATTCCACAAGATTAATACTCAAACTACTTTGTGCTTTGTCTTCTAAGGTGACGGCATCAGAAGCATTGCCAGCCAGCATGTTCATACCTGTACCAAGTCCTGACAGAGAGTCCCATAGCACCCCACAGGGAACAACCAACTCCCACTGTGAAGAAATGAAAACACAAACTGGTTAGTATTGCACTGTTTTTTATACATGTGCATTCTGTGACAAATATAATGTTGACTTGTTTTGGAAAACTAATGTAATACATATTTTTTGTTCTTCATAGAAACTACAGATTTGGATATTGAGAAGAGTGCATCTCTATCAGAAATGAACGAAGCACGGAAGTCACCCCCAGAAGACCAACAACCAGAAAAAGATGATGCTACTGGATTCTTGTGCTGGAAAAAAGGCTGCAACCAAGTGTTCAAATCTTCCAATTCGCTTCAAAATCACTTTAATGAAGTCCACAACAAAAGACCCCAGCTACCTGTGTCAGATCGTCATGTCTATAAGTATCGCTGTAACCAGTGTAGCCTTGCATTCAAAACTGTTGAAAAGTTGCAGCTCCATTCTCAGTATCATGTGATCAGAGCCGCTACTATGTGCTGTCTGTGCCAGAGGAGCTTTAGGACACTACAAGCATTGAAGAAACATCTGGAAACCAGTCATCTTGAACTGAGCGAGGCAGATATACAACAGCTTTATGGTGGATTACTTATGAATGGAGATCTTATGGTTATGAGCGATCTAGCTCTTAGTGAGGACCCAAGCATGCTGGGGGAAGATGAGAAAGATGGAGAAGAAAGTGATCCTGATGAAAAACAAAGTCCCACAGGAAGTGACACAGGTTCCCTGCAAGAGGATTCTGGATCTGAACCTAAACGTGCTTTACCTTTTCGAAAAGGCCCCAACTTTACCATGGAGAAGTTTTTGGATCCATCTCGACCTTTCAAGTGTACTGTTTGCAAAGAGTCTTTTACACAGAAAAACATCTTGCTGGTTCACTACAACTCAGTCTCCCATCTGCACAAAGTCAAGCGAGCACTTCAGGAGTCCACTACAGGCCAGCCTGAACCCACGAGCAGCCCTGACAACAAGCCATTTAAGTGCAGTACGTGTAACGTTGCCTACAGTCAGAGCTCTACTCTGGAGATACATATGCGCTCAGTCCTGCATCAGACTAAGGCTAGAGCTGCAAAACTGGAAGCAGCCGGAGGAAGCACTGCATCTGCAAGTAACTTAACTGGTGGAGGGTCAAGCAACAGCACTTTAACACCTAGCCCAAGCCCTGCAAGTACTTCTACGCCAACGTCCACAAACCATACATTTTCCACCTCACAACCTGCTCAAAGTATGCATGGAGGAAACCATGTCAGCCATGGCCATGGCCTTGAAAGTCTGGGGAACTCATCTGTGAGTAGTCAATCTTCCCTATCAGACAATAACCAAGTGAAAAAGTCTAAATTATCTGAGCTGATGTCGGCCAAAAGCCAGCAGCAACAGTTGCAACAACAGCAGCATCAATTAGCTCAAGCTCAAGCCCATGCACAGGCCCAGCTCCAACAAGAGCTCCAACAGCAGGCTGCTCTGCTCCAGTCCCAGCTCTTCAACCCAGCACTATTGCAGCACTTCCCCATGACAACTGATGCACTTCTACCACTTCAACAGCAGCAGTTGTTATTCCCCTTCTATATCCCCGGTGCAGAGTTCCAACTGAACCCAGAGATAAGTCTTGGCCTGGGAGGGTCCTCTACCAGTTCTCTGTTGGAAGATCTCAAAAACTCCCAACAAAGCTGTCTGCAACAGCAACTTATGCACCATCACCTTCAACAACAACAACAACAGCATTCTCAGCAGCAGGCTCAGGAGCAAATGGCACTTCTGCAACAGAGCGCAGCCCTCCTTCAGCAAGCAGAGAGCAAGCATAAAGCATCCAGTTCTCAAATTGACAGGGAAAAAGAACCTCAGAAAGATAAAGACTCTGACAAAAAAGAAGATAATTCCAACAAAGAGTATACAGATAACAAGATGAAAGAGAAAAAAGACATTCAGAACTTGACACTTAACATGAATCATGACACAGGCATGTTGCCACCAAGAATTGCTTCTGATGCTCGTGGAAATGCAACCAAAGCCCTACTTGAGAATTTTGGCTTTGAGTTAGTAATCCAATACAATGAAAATAAACAGAAAGTCCAGAAAAAGCCATCTGGGACAACAGGACCAAGTGGTACAGGCGGTATCACAAGAGTGGTCGATCCTGTGGAAAGATTGGAAAAACTAGAATGTGAGGCTTGTGGGAAGCTCTTTTCAAACATCCTAATTCTAAAGAGCCACCAGGAGCACATTCATCAGTCCTTCTTCCCTTTTAGATCCCTTGAGAGATTTGCCAAGGAATATAGAGAACATTATGACAAACAGTATCCACTGAGACCTTCTACACCTGAACCAGCTGCTGCTCCTGCCCCACCTGCTCCACCTCCTCCACCTCCGCAAAGAGCTCCCACCCCAAACATTCCTGTAAGTGCAGCTTCGCTCACGCCACCCACTGTCCCCACATCCCAGGCACAAGTTCAAATGGCACAAATACAAATGCCTATGGACCTGCCTTTGTTCTCTCCCCTGATGATGCAGCCCATGTCCCTACAGTCTCTGTCTGGTCAACTGCAGCCGCAGTTGCAGTCAGTGGAGCCGGGCCTTGCCTCAGACCTAGCCCAGCTTTATCAGCAGCAGTTAACCCCAGCCATGTTGCAGGCACAACAAAACAAAAGGCCAAGAACACGCATCACAGATGATCAACTCCGTGTGCTGCGACAGTATTTTGACATCAACAATTCACCAAATGAGGACCAGATAAAAGAAATGGCTGACAAGTCTGGCCTGCCTCAAAAAGTAATAAAGCATTGGTTCCGAAATACTCTTTTCAAAGAGCGGCAGCGTAACAAAGATTCTCCTTATAACTTCAACAATCCACCTACAACAACTCTTGAAGATACAAAAGTCGACTCAAAACCACCCTCTCCTGAGCCGATGAAACATGAATATTATGGAAGTAAGAGATCTTCCAGAACAAGGTTCACTGACTACCAGCTTAGAGTCCTCCAAGACTTTTTTGACGCCAATGCATATCCAAAAGATGATGAATTTGAACAACTGTCCAACCTACTGAGCCTTCCCACTCGAGTAATTGTTGTGTGGTTCCAAAATGCCCGCCAGAAGGCCAGAAAAAATTATGAAAATCAAGGCGAAGGGGCCAAAGAGGGAGAGCGGCGGGAACTTACAAATGATCGCTACATCCGCACCTCAAACTTAAACTACCAATGTAAGAAATGCAGTTTGGTATTCCAACGCATTTTTGATCTGATAAAACACCAGAAAAAGCTCTGTTACAAAGACGAGGACGAGGATGGACAATATGACAGTCACAATGAAGATTCAATGGAACTTTCCCATGATTGTTACACTCCCTCTGGGTCGTCCTGCCATACTCCAATGCCCTCCTCTTCTAGCCTATGTCCACTTCCGACTAGTAATTCAGCTTTTTCCCAGCTTGCATCCAACGAAAGAGAAGCAGCATCGCCAGCTACGTCATCAAACTTATATGATGATAAATCTAAACAAATTCCTGACATCTCATCTGACCCAAGAGAAAATCAAACCACTATCAAGCAAGAAGTTGTCCACCAATCCCAACCTGAGGCACAGCACAGAACTCAAAGAGATGAGAAGATTCATAGCCTCACAAAATCTCTGAAGCACTCAATGCCTTCATTTTCTCAACAACAAGCACAGTGCGGCCCATCGAGCTCTCAAACTAGCCAGGCCCCATCACAAAGCTCTCACATGGGACTAAACCCTCACCTCACCTCCGCTTCACAACAGCTGGCCCAGCACATGATCCCCTACCAGTGTGAGCAGTGCAAGATTGCATTCCCTTCTTTTGAGCACTGGCAAGAACACCAGCAGTTACACTTTCTTTCTGTTCAAAACCAGTTCATCCACCCTCAGTTCCTTGATCGCTCAATGGACATGTCTTTTATGTTATTTGATCCTAGCAATCCTCTCTTGGCAAGCCAACTTCTCTCAGGGGCTATGTCACAGATCCCTAGCAGCTCTGCCACCTCGCCTTCCACCCCCACCTCCACTATGAACTCTCTCAAGAGGAAGTTAGAGGAAAAAGCTGGCACAAGCCCTGGTGAAAACGACAGCACAAACAGTGGAGAAGAGCCACAGAGGGACAAAAGGCTTCGAACCACTATCACACCTGAGCAGCTAGAAATTCTCTATCAGAAATATTTATTGGATTCTAATCCTACTCGGAAGATGCTTGACCACATTGCCCATGAGGTAGGCTTGAAAAAGAGAGTGGTCCAAGTGTGGTTTCAGAATACAAGAGCAAGAGAAAGAAAGGGCCAATTCAGAGCAGTGGGGCCTGCCCAAGCTCACCGCAGGTGCCCCTTCTGCAGAGCTCTGTTCAAGGCAAAAACAGCACTGGAGGCCCACATTCGATCTCGACACTGGCACGAAGCTAAAAGGGCAGGCTATAATCTCGCTCTTTCTGGTATGTTACCTGATCAAGATCTAATTCCAAAAATGGATGTTTTGGACCCAACAACCTTTTCGCAGATGCTCTCTGCTAACAATGATGTGCAGAGTGCATCCATGTCACCTGTGAACAAGGGCTTGGATTTGTCTCCAAGGGCTTTGCTCAGCCCCTCATCTATTAAAGTAGAAGGAATGGAAGATTATGAGAATGCTATGTCCTCTGTCAACTTAAGTTTTGATCAGAGCAAACTTGATAATGACGACTGCTCCTCTGTGAATACAGCTATCACTGACACTACAACTGGTGATGAAGCAAATGCAGATAATGACAGTGCTGATGCTAAGCTCAGCCAAAATAGTAGTGATTACCTATCTAAGTCTGGGGGTGCAATTCCTCTGCTTGAAAATGATGATCACATGTCCTCAGGGCTGGTAAGCCCTGCAAGCTATTATGCTAAAGACTATGAGAATGAACACATTATTGACCACAGTGAGACATCCAGCCTTGCTGACCCCTGCTCTCCAAGCCCAGGAGCTTCTGGCAGCAGGAGTCTGGATGGTTCAGATCGTCCTGGCCAAAAACGCTTCCGAACCCAAATGACAAACCTCCAGCTTAAAGTGTTGAAGTCTTGCTTTAATGACTATAGGACGCCCACTATGCTGGAGTGTGAGGTGCTTGGCAATGATATTGGACTTCCAAAGAGAGTGGTTCAGGTGTGGTTTCAAAATGCTCGTGCCAAGGAGAAAAAAGCGAAACTCAACATGGCAAAGCATTTTGGGATCAATCAAACGTCTTATGAGGGACCCAAAACAGAGTGCACCTTGTGTGGTGTCAAGTACAGTGCTCGCCTCTCTGTTCGTGACCACATATTTTCCCAGCAGCATATTGCTAAAGTCAAAGACACTATTGGCAGTCAGATTGACAAAGAAAAAGAATACTTTGACCCAGCTACTGTCCGCCAACTTATGGCCCAGCAAGAGATGGACCGTATAAAAAAAGCCAATGAAGTTTTAGGACTGGCTCAGCAGCAGGCCATGCAGCAGCAGGGGATGTTTGATAATCCTGCTATGCAAGCTCTGAATCTCCAGTCTGCTTATCCAAATCTACAAGGCATTCCACCTGTCCTGTTGCCTGGGGTTGGAAGCCCCTCTCTATCCAGCTTTAATTCGTCTAATTCAGGTAATTTTTCAGGTTGTTTAAAAATGTCTTTAATTTCTTTTTTACATCAGGCACAGGTAGATGAATAGATAGATAGATAGAAAGATAGTTACTTTATTGATCCCCTCAGAGAAAACATACCCATCCATACAAACAAAACAAAAAAATTGATCATTCTAAAAAGCTAACAATAGAAATAATAAAATGCAACAGCATTTCACAGCAGCAGAGGAGGAGTAGCCGCTTGGTTCTGCTCCAGTCCAAAGTAAAATGCTGAATGCTTCATTAGCATCTGGTCTGGGGCAGTGCAAAACCATGAACACTGTACTGCAGCAACCTCTCAGGTAGAAAAAAGCAAGAAAAATAACAATTGTAAAACAAAATAATTCAGAGCTACTTAGGACCTGCAGCCGTTTCCAGTGCATTAAAAAGGTATAACACTGAATTGACAGATGCAATTGAACATTTATGACATTGAGACTATTTCAAATGTAGACTTAAAGTATACATTCTTTTGCATATTTGTTTCATGTTAACATGTCCACAAATATACATATATTTTTTTCTGAACGACCACAATAAAGTAAGAGACAACTGTGAAGTGACCCTTGTTCTGCTAAATCAAAGCACTCCAAACTAACTCTACTGTGAGATAGTGAGTAGAATACAGTGAGGTGGGCTCTAGTCTACCATTAGAGAATTGTCATTGGCTTTTCAATGCATATAAATTCTGCATGTTTACTGTACATCAGAAACTTGTAGATGGTATGCAACATTTTGCTTTTAAAAAATTACAACGTTTTGAATACGCATTACTTGAAACAGTTCTCATGTGGCATTGTATAAATAATGTATATAATAATATCTTATATAATATATAAATGACCACACCAGCTTCTCAAAACCTCATTTAATCAGATTTCTGAAGCTAAGCAGTGCAGGGCATCCTTAGTTCAGTGATGGGTAAGCTCTAAGACACAGTTAGATGATTGTGGCTCTTTGTGAATTAGGATTGTCAAATTAAAAATGTATGACATAGTGAAGTGTGGTCACGGTCTTCGTCCTTTTGAAGTCAAAACAGACGAGTGTGATTGTATGAAGTCAAAAACAGCTTCCAACAAAAAACATCCACCTTTTGCAATGTGTAGTAAGAGACCCCATCAAGTCTGCAGTCAGCGTGCAGAAGTGTCAGTCAGTGTGACCCAGGGCTATAATCCACTTTAACTCACCTGGCATGGTCAAAGAAGATACACTATTATATCTTCATACTGTATATATCAGAATCAGAATCCTTTTATTGCCATGTGAGGAAGTCACAGACTAGGAAATTGCTTTGGCTCTCGGTACAAACAAGTTAAAGCAGAATAATCAAGTATAAGTATAAGTCATGCATAAATAAAAATCTTTTATTCTTTTATAATCTTTTATAAATTTATCTTTTATAAATTTCTTCAGTTTACTATATACAAGTGCACTAGGTGCACACAATAGACCGTTAAGAGTGCGGTAGAGTGCAGTAAAGTGACAGTAGCATAAAGTGACAGTCAGAGGTCAGGGGTGGTTTATGAAGTGTTCATGAGTCCAACAGCAGAGGGGAAGAAACTGTTCTTTTGGCGGGAGGTTCTAGTCCTGATGGACCGCAGTCTCCTGTCTGAGGGGAGTGGTTGGAATAGTCCATGAGCAGGGTGAGAGGGGTCAGCACAGTATAATATCTACTTCAAGGAGTCGACAAAAATTGTCTTCTCATTTATTGTGACAGGGCGATTCCTGCTAAAGTCCATCTCTTTAGTATCTCTTTGGTCTTTGACACATTCAGAACCATCTCTTCAGTCTGTGTCAAAATGACTTATGCTGGCCTGGTGCTGCAGTAGAAATCATGAGCTGGGTTATGATCAGTGCTTCCAATGATGGGCCTTGGGCCTCCTGCTGTCTGTGTCTGTACTTCAGAGCAGCTACACAGATTGTCTTCACCACAAACAATTAAGAATTAAATAATATCAATACCGCAATACTGTATCAATACCGATGAAGTAAAACTTTTTATTTTTTACTCTGTAAATGATGTGTGTAGCCAAGCAATATTGTTTTTTTATAGACTGAAAACAATAAGCAGATTAACTCAGATGAAAATATAAGACTTTTGTAAGGCTTGTAACTGCACTATACATATATTTGATTTTAAGTTGCCGTTATCAATTTGTTCTGTTACTCATATCCAATATTGACTGTTTCCTATCTGTGTTGTTGCCTGTGTTTCAGCTTTAACGCCTCCTAAACCCTCGAACCTTCTGAATATGCCTGGTGCCAGTGTTCCCTCGCCAAGTCTCCCGACGTCTGGATTACCTAACAAGCCCCCTTCGTCTTCGTCCTTGACCTCATCCAGCCCTGCCCCGACCAGCACACCTGTATCTCACTCCAGCTCTACTACCACCTCTTCCTCCTGCTCCACTCAGTCCATGTCTCGGGTCGATCTTCCCAAAGAGCGTGATATTGAAAGGCAAAGAGAAAAGGAGAAGTCCAAGGAGAGAGCAGAAAAGCCCCAGACCCCTTCATCCACTGGAAGTACCCCAGCCCCTTCCACCTCTGCTGCAAGCGCCAAAAAGGAGAAACCAGACACTGCTGTTCCTGCCACTTCTATGCCCACCCCTGGAATGGAGTATGTGGTTGACCCCGCTCAACTCCAAGCCCTTCAGGCTGCCCTTGCCACTGACCCTACAGCTCTTCTCACTAACCAGTTCCTGCCATACTTCATGCCTGGGTTTTCCCCTTACTACACACCACAAATCCCTGGAGCCCTCCAAGGGGGTTACCTACAACCAATGTACGGCATGGAGAGCTTGTTCCCCTATAACCCATCATTGTCCCAAGCCCTGATGGGCCTGTCACCAGGGTCCCTGCTGCAGCACTACCAGCAATATCAGCAGAGCCTGCAGGAAGCACTCCAGCAGCAGCAGCGCCAGCTTCAGCAGATCCAGCAACCCAAGATGAGTCAAACCCCAAACAATTCACAGACTGTGGGCAAAGACTCAGCTAAAGAGCCAGTGAAAAGCGAGGCTCAAAAGACCAGTGAGCCCCAATCCACTTCTTCCTCCACCTCTCATAACAAACCCCCTTCTGAGCAGGATGAGGTGGATGGCAAAGCTGTGGAACCCCATCTCGATCAATTCATTGTCGCTAAGGTCCAGTATAAACTTGCATGCCGCAAATGTCAAGCAGTTTTCAGTAAAGAAGAAGCTGCTGTTGCCCACATAAAGTCAAACTGTTTTTTTGGTCAAGCTGTTTCAAATCTGCAGGAGATGTTACTGCGTGTCCCTGGTGGCACAGGCTCAGGTGTAGGAAGTCTCTACGACTGCCTGGCTTGTGAAACTACATTGGACGGGGAGAAAGCTCTCAGTCAACACCTGGAATCGGCATTGCACAAACATAGAACAATCAAGCGATCGGTCAAAAATGCCAAAGAGCACGTTACTAGTTTATTACCTCACTCTTCAGCCTGCTTCCCCAGTCCTAACACCACATCTACCTCGCAGTCTGCCACTCATCCCATCAGCACCCCCCCTCCCACGACATCGGCCGCCATGTCCTCTTCTCCTGTGTCCTCTTCGCTGTGCTCTTCTTCCTCCTCTACCAGCCCAGTCAACACCACAGCCGCTGGAAAAGCCTGGCCCCAGGCAAATTTCAACAGAGCTTTAGCTGGAAAGCCCAATGCCAGTCCCTCCTCATCGTCATTCCCCCCAGTGTCCTCACCTTCAACGGTTACCTCAAGTTCATTGAGCACCTCAGGAGTTCAGACCTCGATACCAACAGACGTCTTTAGTGACGAGTCGGACTCTGACAATAGTCAGAAGTCACTGGACAGGCTGGGCCGGCCAGCTGAGGAGCCGCAGCAGCCCGCCTTTGTCAAAGACAGTAGTAGTTGTAGTAGTACTCTCACTAGTGTAGGAACAGACTCCATCAGATTGTAAAAGAGCTTTCAGTGATGGACAATATTTAAAAAAAAAAATATCAAAAAGACCAAAAAAATATCAAATGGGAAAAACATAAAAAGCAGCAATGTTAAGATACAATTAAGTATACAAACCGATTTCAGAAAAAGATGTGTAAAGACTAACTGCAATTCCAAAGCTTGTAACCAAAAATGTAAATGTTAGTGGATTGTTTTCCCATATCAACATGCTGGTTTTCATTTTCTTTTTTCTTTATTTGTGTTATAAGAACAAACTATACATGCACCCTAACACACAAGAATACAAAAGATTGCAGCAGTTTTGTTTTGGATATTGGTATAAACTAATTGTACAGTGTACGGCCTCAAAGGCGACAAATGTTCCCGAGAACCCTTTGGATGAATGCTGTTGTACCTGTTTTATTCTAAGTTGTCTGTAATAGCACAGCCACCAAAAGCCAGTATGTACTGTATGGGAGAATAGTCTATCCGTTATCTTGCTATTTAAGCATTCAGATACCAATGGCTTGCAAAGTGAATAATGTATTGTCTATTTTATTCTCAGGTCAAGAGCTCACAGCTGTTTTTTGTTACAGTAATTCATGTTTTGCATCTTTTGTTTTGAACCGCCATCAAGCATAACTTCAATTTTAAAATAAGGCATTGTTTTTTGGGC